>OY728137.1:452269068-453469068 GCA_963277665.1 Viscum album | reverse complement strand
CTATGACTCTTACCTAGCCATTTCCTACCCTTACATGTAGTTAATTTTGAATGCAAACAATTTTATCTGTATGGGTAGTGCACAATTTATTCCAAATCATATGGATCCCAAGGGAAACCATACAGAACCTATGGTATGTAAATTTAAAGGTCCATAAATTATGAATGGTTTGGTAAATTGCGTGATAAGCATGTGAGTCAGATTTTCAATTTGACAGTGCCATTTTCTACGATTAGAATATGGTTTTTTCAACTATGTAGAATCCCTAGGTGTAGCTGTGTGAGTAGGTTTGGTCTCAGTAGTTTCCTACATATGGTTGAAACATGGTCTGGAAGACCATGTGGACAAACCATGAAACTTTCCCAGCTTCACTAAAATTGGAATTTTCATTTCTTCTACTCATATTTAACCCTCTTGGAATCTATTTATTTATCCCTCTTTTTCAAATAGACAAGTTTCACCCAAGAGAGATTTCTCCATTCCACTCCTTCCATTTTAGTGGCTTTCCACCATGGATTCAAGTGGTTTTCTCCATGGTAAGTTCATCTAAACCTATTCCCCTCTTCTACACCCCTATTTTGACTTCAATTCCTCCTATAAACCCTATGGAATATTTTGGTTGATTTGATAGTTGGTATTGGATTTAATCATGGGGATTTGTTCATGTATGGGTTATAGAGGTCATTCCTTGTCTTGTTAGAGCATTCACCATCATAGGTGATGACTTCTATCTTGTTTTCCATTGAACCAAGGTAGAAGTTTCCTTTTTTTTGATTTGTATTACTTTCCTTTAAATTCTTGATGGTTTTATAATGGATTTTCATTAAAACTAGGAATATATGTATGACCCATGAGGGGCCAGCGTTGTTTTAATGTGATATTATCTTTTTATATGGAATGTGATTCCATTACAAGTGTTTTTGATAATGTATAAATGGATTTTAAGGATTATTTTGGTTTTAAAATTGGTGGGGATCACTTAATGAGGTTTTTTAAATGCATTTTTTACACAAATTTATTTTTAAATCAAGTGTTTGAGGTTTTTAAAGCTTTTGAAAAAATAAAAATGGGATGTTCGATTTCAAAGGGGTGTGTTATCTCATGTGAATAATGTTTTGAATATTTTTGGTAGATTTAAAAGTCCTAAAATGTTTTTTAAATGGAATTGTGAGTTCAAAAATGGATTTCAAGGAATGTTTCAATAAAATTTAGTCCTAAAATTTTATTGGGGTAGGTTTAAAAATACTACGAGCTGACTTGGAAATCTAATCATGTTTTAGAAAAAGTCATGTTTAACACTTCATGAAAAATGAGTTTCATTAAAGGTGTAAAACCTGATTTGTTCCCCATGTGATCTTTTTAATACTATGATGGATTGTGATACCATGAGGTGATGCCACATATTGATGCATATTTATGTTCTATTTATGATTTTATGTGGCTAGTTTCGTTTCTTACAAGGGTGAGGCATGAGTTATTTCAAATGTTTTATATTTTATGTATGTGATGGTTTATCTATGATCACCTTAATTTGAAAAATCATGGGAGTCCTAAGAATATAGTAAGTGATCTTTATGAGGGAAAAACCTAGTATAAATAGTGGGTTGACTAGGGATTTTTTCTTGGGTACTTTGAGATGGTTAGATTGGAAGGGGTAGTATTCTGATTGAGTCAGTGACATTTTATTTTATTCCTGTGGTAGTGAAGGATCTCCAAGGACATTTATTTTCAGATAGTTTGATGAGATTACCAAGGAAGATACATGTTCAGTAGTTCTAGTCTAGTTTCCTTATTTCTAGTTCATGTATTTAGTACTAGATCCATATATTGATGCCCATGATACTAGGATATTACCCAGGATCGTTTATGTCACGAACCAGGCCGGTGCGTCATCCGACCCGGCGCCCGACCCGGTCCGCGACATGGCCCGAAGGGCGTTCCCGATCCCCACGGGCTGGCAACTAGTGCCGGGCATCAAAACAAACCAGTTGGGAACGGTTTAGCCCATAACAAGATAAATAAACATAAACTGAACAAGCATATAAATAAAAGAAAATAAACTGAACAACGTGGCAGCGGAAAAAAAAAATAAGCCAAGAACGTGACATACCTCAGATGACCTTGTGGATCACCACGGTATGACAACCCCGCTCGCTCCCAAAAGTGATCCAAGACTAAAACCTGCAACTGAAAATTAATGTAGGCGTGAGCACCGAGATGCTCAGTAGGAAGCCAAAAACAACCACATCCTATGCCTCTGCTTTTACTAAGAAATCCAACCAATGCCAGTTTGGAAAATAAGGTATACTAAAATAGTATTTTCCTTCTTTTCAAATTCAAGTAACAAGTTTGCATTTTCAGGGAAAGCCTTTTACTCCCACTACATTTTCAAAATAGGTTTCGAGCATGCATTAACATTTCAAAATGAAAAGAAATCAGTTTGGGTTAAAATATGGTTTTCACAAACAAGACATCAAGTATGAGACAGCTGAAAAGAAAGTTACATCATTAGCAGTATGACAAAAATGAGCACCATGGGCAATCCCTATAGGTAGCTAAAACAAGTGGGAACCTAAAGACCTCGTACCTCAGTGAAACGTGGCTTAGAAGACCACGACCCTCAGAAAACGTGGCTTAGAAGGCCACGACCCTCAGAAAACGTGGCTTAGAAGGCCACGACCCTCAGAAATTCATATGTTTAGTTAGTGTTGTTGCGTCAATCCTGCTAGACAAACCGGGACGAACCCATGCCGTGTCATCTAGCGTACTAGTCCTGGTCACCCACCTAGATACCCAAGGTTTCCCATGTGCTCGAATTCAAAGGGTGGTGAGGTTTTATCAAAAACATACAAAGGACATAACACTTTCTTATCCAAAGTCCATTTTACCTCTCACCACCGTTCTCCCTCCTTAAGCGTATCCCCGTTTTTATGTTACATAACATCGCATAAGCCTCTTTATTCGACACATATCACAAATAACACACTTAACACACACATCATGTTTCTACAACAACGGGGCATGCATTAAGAGGGGTTTTGTTTCACTTTCGCAACCCATTCTCAAAGTGTCAAGCGGCTTAATTAATCAAAATAAACATTTTTCATTTTGAACACATAATCACTCAACACTTAAGTTTCCAAAACCATTTGAAAGTTCAATTAAACAACTAAGGTGATACATATTTAAAAGCAAGCTAGAAAGCATGTTTAAATCTAAAAAGAAAAACATTGGAAATACTTATTACACGCTAAAATCATTGAGGAAACCACTTTTAAAGAACCATGACCATTTATGTATATACACACACACACACATATATATATATAGCTTGTGCATCTCATATAAAAGCAGAAGACGCATTAAAAAAAAAACACCAAGCAAAAATGGAAATTCTAATTAAAGACCAGGGCATAGGGGACCTACCTCAAACATGTCGCTACTTGTCGACGATCACTCACACTGACACTTGGCGCATACACGCACATGCATTTATATATATATATATATACATATACACGCCCTTAGGTGCATTGCACATATATATATATAGATATGCTTCACTTTATGCATGTGCATGCGGGGTACCTCAACACCCGTGGCCCAAAACCATCGTAACGGGGTCCTGCGCACTCCACAAAACATGTAATAAATTAAAAGAACAAATTATGCAATACATAAAAATTAGTACCACAAAATTTGCACAAACGAAACACACCCAAACTAAATCATAGCGCCACTTCAAAACACTCGCACGTCAAAATCATTGCAAAACATGAACCTCATAATTTATACATATTAAATAAGCCATCTGCACCACTTATAAAACATTTTAAAAAGACATAACAAAACATAAAACAACAACACACCCTAAAACCTCTTCTAAGGCCAAAAGCATACCGAAACAGACTCCAACGAAATAAAACGCAGCCCTTGCATCATTTAATAAACTAAGTGCACAGTTCATAAAACACCAGTAAATGACACATTGTGGGTTTTTATCAATAAACACGCTCGATATCACGATACCTTTTACAAAACTAATAAATCAAAACATACTAAATTTTCTTCAAAACAAAGTTCGCACAAGAGAAATTAATTGTAGTACATGGTAAATTAATTGGACAAGAAAATTATTCCAGCAAATAAAATTTAATATAAAATCACCACTTTTGAACAAGACCACCTCAAGTCCTTTCACTAAATCAAAAAAATTCCTAAAAAAAACACACTACAAAACACATCTAAATCATATTAAACCTTAAGGGAAACTTTATTCGCACAAAGAAGACTAATCAATGAGTATACTAAATTAATTAGATTAGAAATTTAATTCGTCAAACAATACATATATGAGGAAACACATACCTTCGGTATCGAAACATCGCAAACGCGATGCGCGCACTCCGCCGCATGACAACCACACCACAAACAATGCACTTAGTCCCTAAACACAAGCAATTGGATCAAATACACCATAATTGGACCAAACACAAACCCCAAACTAAAATTGAAACACAATAAAATTAAATAACTATTAACCGAGGCAGCAAACTTACGGCAAAGGGGAAAGAGATGTTGTCCGAGCTTGCGCAATGCCGGAAAATTATAAATAAGCATTGTTGAAAGAAGAAGAAGAAAAAAAAACGCATCAATGGGGGGCGGTGGCTGCGGGAGGCGCCGGACAGGAGGGAGTAGGCCGGACGGGAGGGACGGGTCGGCCGTAGGAGGGTGAGGAGGCCGGGACGGAGCGGGTGTCGGGACGGCGAGGGAGGCCGGACGGAGAGGGGGCCAGAACGGCGAGCGCGAGCAGGCCGGACGAAGGGAGGACGACCGAAGGGGATCAGAGAGTGGCGAGGGTGGCGGCCGGCGGTGAGGAGGGGTGCCGGCGGGGAGCGGCGAGCAGAGGGGCACCGGCGGGGCTGCAGCGCCGAACTGGGGGGCTAGGGTTTCGGTGCTGGGGAGGGGAGAGTAGCGCGAAGAGGGAAAAAAAGGGAGAGGAAGAGAGAGGGAAAGAAAGAAAAAGAAAGAGAAAAAAAAAGGAAAAAAAAAAGAATTAAAATGAAATAAAAATAAATAAATAAAATGAAATAAAAAAAAGATAAATAAAATGAAATAAAAATAAATAAATAAAGTGAAGTAAAAATAAATAGATAAAAATGAATAAAATGAAATAAAATAAATAAATGAAATTTGAAAGAATAAACAAATTCCTAATTGATAATAACAAAATAATATTATATTATTTGTAAATGTTAGACACCACACATGGTCACGTACACGGTCGCGCGTTCGGTCACGTGCACGGTCACACGCCCGGTCACTAGAGCAATGCGCGCTCGGTTGCGTGCGCGGCCGCACGCCTGGTTGCACGGCCATGTAAAAATAAATTTAATAAAATAGAACAGTCTCTTATTAAGAATGAGAACCGACCATAGTCGCGGGCAGGGTCATGCACCCTAATAATGACACATTTAATACTAAAAAAAATGTTTAAATGTGATTGGGTGCTACATACGGTCGCGCGTACAGGAGCACACCCATATAAAATCCCAAATCCATTTTAAAATAGAACTGGTTCAAACCGCAACTCAAAATAAAGACCCAAAATAATTAAGTTAAAATAATGCATTGGTCGGGGTGTGACAATTCTCCCCACCACAAAAACTTTCTGCCCCCAGAAAGTCACCAAGCCAAACGAGGAAACAAACTCGAGTTAGAAACAGGACTAGCCCCACAAAACACGAACTCGGTGTGACTTTTCACTCCACCAGTCACACCCGACCAACTCTGAGGGAAACTAAGAAGAGAAGAACCATCAGGAAACGAGGAGGGTTCTCCCTACCACAAGAACCCGACTAGCACAACCGACATTGAGACCCTGAGCATGAACTCACTCTGGAACTGCTAACTTGATCCACGAGGGAACCGCTACACCGACCAAACCTCGAAAAAGGTACAACAAGATTCATGGTGAGTCTCCCCTCCATTTAAGAACTAACTAGCTTAAACCAACCAGTATAAACCGACATGAGAACTTCCAACCCAAACCAGAAACCACTGCGACATGAGAAAACCCATGGAAGAGTTCTACCAAATAACGAACTTAACCATGACTCATCATTTTCACAAGAGATGAGCATCTCCAAAACAAGCATGCATTAAAACAAAACGGGTCACACTTGAGGAGGCGCAGCTACAGGAATTACAAGAAAACAAGATCACCATGCCTTTTTACAACCACAGTGGGGTATTCAAAGAACAAAGACCACAACGAGAAAAAGAGACCTTTGCGCCTCTTACAGAAAAACAGAACCTTCAAAGACGAGGAAGCTTGAACCGAGAAACTTAAATTGTCCCTGTTTTAGCACTGGAGACAAAAGTTAGACCAATGTGACCCACACCCCACGGTTCCTGACTGCGTGAAAGGCTTCACTCCGAGACCTGTGGCTGGAGCTCTGATGTCTTGAAGCATCTGCTGCCCCGCAGCCAGGAGCTGACATCCTTCAGTCGAGGCTCCTCCTGACGAAGCCGCTTAGCAGAACCTCTCTAGGTTTCCCAAACAGCCACACCGACGGCAAATCTTCAATGGATGATGATGACAAGGCGGATTAAAGTACCCAAACTGAGCACACTAGAAGCAAGCAAGGGGGTGGTCCAACTAATGGGAGATGGAATTGACAAGAAGACTTGTCTGAGACAGGTTCCTCTGATTTGCTCTCACGGAATGGGGAACCATCCCAAACACCAAAGGAAACCAGTCCATGAACAATAGACGAGGACCCCACACAAGATAAACTTTAACTGATTCCAAGACGCTACCTCCGGAGGAAATGGAATCAACCCCTTGGAATTCCCAATGTAGGCCTTCGCTACTCGTTGTCCTTACTGGACACTTACGAGCCTTTCCGCTTCCCTTACCTTCACTTCCACAAATATAAACCATCAAACGAGAGTGGTCCTAACCACCTTCCAAGACATACCATCATGCAACGACGCTAGGATTATCTCCTCCACCAATCCCAAGTTGCACCTTCAAATGGACCTGAACCAACACAGACTCTCTTAGCTTTAGGAGTTCCCAGTAACCTGAAAACACCAATGACTTCACCATGCCGGTTTGTTACCTTCAATAGATCACGATCACTATAAAAGATGGACATCAACCGAAAAGA
The DNA here is from genome assembly GCA_963277665.1 of Viscum album. Lineage (NCBI taxonomy): Eukaryota > Viridiplantae > Streptophyta > Magnoliopsida > Santalales > Viscaceae > Viscum > Viscum album. The sequence continues at coordinate 453,461,893 of OY728137.1, read as the reverse complement.
ATTCAATTCCACCACTCTGCTAAGAGTCTAGGTAGAACCAACAACTAGAAGTGGCTCACTAGAACTTTCTGGGACTTTTCTAGGTGGCATACTCAAAAACAAGGGGCACAAATCCGAATCAAAACTCATTATAAATCATAATTCCACACCTCAATCACAAACGAAATCTCAAACTCAAATCACTATTTTAACCACAATTCAATATGTCAAAACCAAGAACCCACGAAAAAGAATACTTAACATGAAAAGAGAACGCTAAACAATTTCTCACTAACTTTTCCAAACATTTGAAAAAACCCTTTTTGAAAACCATCTTTCAGCAAACAAAACAACTTAAATATCCACCATCGGTATCCCATGAAGTCTCACACATACCTATCCATGTGCTAGCTCAAGCACCCATCCACCCACATCACCAACTTCCCCACTTACCATGTGCGCACCTCAATGTATGTGATCACTCATAGGGATACCAAGGGTCAATCCAAGACACTTCTCATTTCCAAGTCAGACCATTAAGCACACATCACAAATTCCCAACCAATTTGAAAAAGTAACTTATCATCAAGGCAATACATTTCCAATTTCCAAAAACATTTCCAATTCACATTCCAAAAAGTGTTACTGAGATTTCAAAATAACTTCCAAAACACCTCTCATTTTCCCTTTTGAAACCACACATTTGCTAAAAGAAAACAATTTCCATTTCAAAACCACTTTTCCACTCTAACACCACATTCCCAATTCAAACCACCTTCACAAAAATCCATTTTCATTTTTGAGATGTACTCACACCAACCAAAAATAAGGTCAAACATAACTCACATTAAAACATCCAAAAATAAGGGACTAGTGGTTATACCAACCCAGTAACATGGCTTAGCAGACCATGCTCCGAGCGGGAATCCACCACAAGAAGTATCTTGAACCGTGCACTCGGGCAGTACATGGGTCGCTACTCCATGCAAGTATGTCGCGTAACACTGGCTCACTTCCTTGGTCACCCCTCATCCACACATACCAATCCAAAGAAGAAAATTCAAATCCTGGACTACCCCTGGAAACTCGAGTCTCGGGACGAGCAAGGGTTCATGACGTCCTTCTCACACCTACCTCTCGAGTCTCAACACACCTAATCACCAAGCTACTTGACACCCCAAATAACAAGGGCACCCTTGATACCATTTTGTCACGAACCAGGCCGGTGCGTCATCCGACCCGGCGCCCGACCCGGTCCGCGACATGGCCCGAAGGGCGTTCCCGATCCCCACGGGCTGGCAACTAGTGCCGGGCATCAAAACAAACCAGTTGGGAACGGTTTAGCCCATAACAAGATAAATAAACATAAAATGAACAAGCATATAAATAAAAGAAAATAAACTGAACAACGTGGCAGCGGAAAAAAAAATAAGCCAAGAACGTGACATACCTCAGATGACCCTGTGGATCACCACGGTACGACAACCCCGCTCACTCCCAAAAGTGATCCAAGACTAAAACCTGCAACTGAAAATTAATGTAGGCGTGAGCACCGATATGCTCAGTAGGAAGCCAAAAACAACCACATCCTATGCCTCTGCTTTTAATAAGAAATCCAACCAATGCCAGTTTGGAAAATAAGGTATACTAAAATAGTATTTTCCTTCTTTTCAAATTCAAGTAACAAGTTTGCATTTTCAGGGAAAGCCTTTTACTCCCACTACATTTTCAAAATAGGTTTCAAGCATGCATTAACATTTCAAAATGAAAAGAAACCAGTTTGGGTTAAAATATGGTTTTCACAAACAAGACATCAAGTATGAGACAACTGAAAAGAAAGTTACATCATTAGCAGTATGACAAAAATGAGCACCATGGGTAATCCCTATAGGTAGCTAAAATAAGTGGGAACCTAAAGACCTCGTACCTCAGTGAAACGTGGCTTAGAAGACCACGACCCTCAGAAAACGTGGCTTAGAAGGCCACGAACCTCAGAACACGTGGCTTAGAAGGCCACGACCCTCAGAAATTCATATGTTTAGTTAGTGTTGTTGCGTCAATCCTGCTAGACAAACCGGGACGAACCCATGCCGTGTCATCTAGCGTACTAGTCCTGGTCACCCACCTAGATACCCAAGGTTTCCCATGTGCTCGAATTCAAAGGGTGGTGAGGTTTTATCAAAAACATACAAAGGACATAACACTTTCTTATCCAAAGTCCATTTTACCTCTCACCACCATTCTCCCTCCTTAAGCGTATCCCCATTTTTATGTTACATAACATCGCATAAGCCTCTTTATTCGGCACATATCACAAATCACACACTTAACACACACATCATGTTTCTACAACAACGGGGCATGCATTAAGAGGGGTTTTGTTTCACTTTCGCAACCCATTCTCAAAGTGTCAAGCGGCTTAATTAATCAAAATAAACATTTTTCATTTTGAACACATAATCACTCAACACTTAAGTTTCCAAAACCATTTGAAAGTTCAATTTAACAACTAAGGTGATACATATTTAAAAGCAAGCTAGAAAGCATGTTTAAATCTAAAAAGAAAAACATTGGAAATACTTATTACACGCTAAAATCATTGAGGAAACCACTTTTAAAGAACCATGACCATTTATGTATATACACACACACATATATATATATATATAGCTTGTGCATCTCATATAAAAGTAGAAGACGCATTAAAAAAAAAACACCAAGCAAAAATGGAAATTCTAATTAAAGACCAGGGCATAGGGGACCTACCTCAAACATGTCGCTACTTGTCGACGATCACTCACACTGACACTTGGCGCATACACGCACATGAATTTATATATATATATACATATACACGCCCTTAGGTGCATTGCACATATATATATATAGATATGCTTCACTTTATGCATGTGCATGCGGGGTACCTCAACACCCGTGGCCCAAAACCATCATAACGGGGTCTTGTGCACTCCACAAAACATGTAATAAATTAAAAGAACAAATTATGCAATACATAAAAATTAGTACCACAAAATTTGCACAAACGAAACACACCCAAACTAAATCATAGCGCCACTTCAAAACACTCGCACGTCAAAATCATTGCAAAACATGAACCTCATAATTTATACATATTAAATAATCCATCTGCACCACTTATAAAACATTTTAAAAAGACATAACACAACATAAAACAACAACACACCCTAAAACCTCTTCTAAGGCCAAAAGCATTCCGAAACAGACTCCAACGAAATAAAACGCAGCCCTTGCATCATTTAATAAACTAAGTGCACAGTTCATAAAACACCAGTAAATGACACATTGTGGGTTTTTATCAATAAACACGCTCGATATCACGATACCTTTTACAAAACTAATAAATCAAAACATACTAAATTTTCTTCAAAACAAAGTTCGCACAAGAGAAATTAATTGTAGTACATGGTAAATTAATTGGACAAGAAAATTATTCCAGCAAATAAAATTTAATATAAAATCACCACTTTTGAACAAGACCACCTCAAGTCCTTTCACTAAATCAAAAAAATTCCTAAAAAAAACACACTACAAAACACATCTAAATCATATTAAACCTTAAGGGAAACTTTATTCGCACAAAGAAGACTAATCAATGAGTATACTAAATTAATTAGATTAGAAATTTAATTCGTCGAACAATACATATATGAGGAAACACATACCTTCGGTATCGAAACATCGCAAACGCGATGCGCGCACTCCGCCGCATGACAACCACACCACAAACAATGCACTTAGTCCCTAAACACAAGCAATTGGATCAAATACACCATAATTGGACCAAACACAAACCCCAAACTAAAATTGAAACACAATAAAATTAAATAACTATTAACCGAGGCAGCAAACTTACGGCAAAGGGGGAAGAGATGTTGTCCGAGCTTGCGCAATGCCGGAAAATTATAAATAAGAATTGTTGAAAGAAGAAGAAGAAAAAAAAAACGCATCAATGGGGGGCGGTGGCTGCGGGAGGCGCCGGACAGGAGGGAGTAGGCCGGATGGGAGGGACGGGTCGGCCGTAGGAGGGTGAGGAGGCCGGGACGGAGCGGGTGTCGGGACGGCGAGGGAGGCCGGATGGAGAGGGGGCCAGAACGGCGAGCGCGAGCAGGCCGGACGAAGGGAGGACGGCCGAAGGGGATCAGAGCGCGGCGAGGGTGGCGGCCGGCGGTGAGGAGGGGTGCCGGCGGGGAGCGGCGAGCAGAGGGGCACCGGCGGGGCTGTAGCGCCGAACTGGGGGGCTAGGGTTTCGGCGCTGGGGAGGGGAGAGCAGCGCGAAGAGGGAAAAAAAGGGAGAGGAAGAGAGAGGGAAAGAAAGAAAAAGAAAGAGAAAAAAAAGAAAAAAAAGAATTAAAATGAGATAAAAATAAATAAATAAAATGAAATAAAAAAAAGATAAATAAAATGAAATAAAAATAAATAAATAAAGTGAAGTAAAAATAAATAGATAAAAATGAATAAAATGAAATAAAATAAATAAATGAAATTTGAAAGAATAAACAAATTCCTAATTGATAATAACAAAATAATATTATATTATTTGTAAATGTTAGACACCACACATGGTCACGTACACGGTCGCGCGTCCGGTCACGTGCACGGTCACACGCCCGGTCACTAGAGCAATGCGCGCTCGGTTGCGTGCGCGGCCGCACGCCTGGTTGCGCGGCCATGTAAAAATAAATTTAATAAAATAGAACAGTCTCTTATTAAGAATGAGAACCGACCATAGTCACGGGCAGGGTCACGCACCCTAATAATGACACATTTAATACTAAAAAAAATGTTTAAATGTGATTGGGCGCTACATACGGTCGCGCGTACAGGAGCACACCCATATAAAATCCCAAATCCATTTTAAAATAGAACTGGTTCAAACCGCAACTCAAAATAAAGACCCAAAATAATTAAGTTAAAATAATGCATTGGTCGGGGTGTGACAGTTTATATGATTTCATTTATTTTGTTGGATCTCACACTTCTTGTATAACTACTTGGAACCTGTTTACTTACCTTTTGTTTCTATTTATTGCAAGAATTTGATATAGTGGTTCCTATTCATGTTCTATCCTTCCTATTTATATTGTGGTTACTTTTAAAATATTTTGTAAGGGTATTTGTGAAAGGTTTTAAGTGTAGAAAAGTGGAGTTATGGTTTTAGTATTCTTTTAAACGATTTTATTATGATTTTGAAATGATCATTCCATAAATTTTAAAAGTTTTTTCCCAAATAGATTTTGGAGTATTTTGATGAGAAAGTGGAAAATGGTATGTTTTTGAAACTATGGTATTTTTGGGTTTCTATAACATGGTTTTAGGCTACAGTTATATGGAATTTATTTTTCAAATATGTTTTGGAAAAGAATATTGTAAATTGGAAACTTATTTTGAGTTTTGAAATGTGTATTCTAAAAGAGGTGTTTATTTAATAGTTTTAAAGTGGGACTTTTAAAATGAATATTTGATAAGAAGGAGCTTCAGATGATGAAAAGTGATTTATGAGTGATTGTTTTCATTTAATGAAAATAGAGAAAAGGAGTTTTAACAAAATTATTATGTGTTTCTTGTTTATTTATATGAATGATTTTAGAAAATATATAATTTTTTTTATTTTAAACTATAATTTTTAGGATGTAATGTTAAAGTTAATGCATTTTTTCAGTGGGTGGTGACCTACTAGGATATTAAACTCACACATATATTTTATAGATCCAGGTTCATTCCAGTATAATTATTTCCTACTTGGTCACCTAAGGGATATGTTGCATTAGGTTGGTGACTAGGGCTCATGCAAAGGCCTGTTGGTGTGGTTTGGGGTTTACTTTTTGGTTTTGAGATTTGTTTCAACCACTTTGGCCTGTTGTATTTTTATGGTCTAGATTAATTTATATTTTCTTCAAATGATGATTCATTTATGTATTAATTTTATGTTTTGTTTTTATTGTTCAGTATTGATTATCTCATATTTTATGGTTTATTTTTTTTTCTGCTACTTACTTATATTGTTTTATGAGGGATAAATCATTCCCATGATATTTTTCTTGATTCCCAAGAACTATTTGTCAGCTCATGGGGACCGAGATCTTCATTAGATCCTTGTAGTGAGTTAGGCTGAGTTCCAGTTTGGATGGTAGCCCTGACCGTTTTTTACACCCATTTATTTTACATAATTTTTCTTTCTCATTATTATTTTCTTTTCTCTCCCAATTTAATATTCCATTTTTTAGGGGAGAGAGGGATGGGGGTTATGGGTTCCCCTTATAATATACAAGTGTGATGTTTTAGAAAACTATTATAATTGACATGCTGATTTTCACACCCCGACCTCTAAAATTATTTGATTTTATTATTTCATGGATTTGGTTACTCTCGTCGAGGTTTGAGTTGAGTGTGGGTTATTTTTTTTTGAAGTTTAAAAATTTTTGTGGGTTTTGGACCAGTGTACATGCACTGCACAATTAGAAATAACCGAGCGGTCATCCTAGGTCATCATGTGGTTACCCAATATTTAAATAAATAAAATTTTATGGAAATAAAATATAGTACATGATTAAACCCTACTAATAATAACATTATTGTTGTAGATAATAATATTTTTATTATTAAATTATCATTAATATTATTATTTTTAAATTGTTATTAATAATATTATTTTTAAAGAAATGAAATGAATATTATTAATATAATTATAATAATAATTATTATTATTAAGATTATTATTATTATTATTATATTTATTTTTATGACATTTTTTTCTTTTTTTCCTTCTTTAGGAACCCTAGAACTACCCCTTGGTATGGCATACAACACCCTTCTTCCTCTGGTTTTCTCCCTCTTGCACAACCAGCTGTGCGATCCCCTTACCTATTCGGCCGCCTAAAGTTCGGATGATCCCACCAATGTGCCACCCTACCCTTCGGCTGAAATCCCTTCGATGGAACCCCTGCCCTACTCACACGATCGGAAAGGACCTCTCTTCCTGGCCAGAATCCATCCAGTAGTGACTCCCTGCTCCACTCTACTCTACCTCATGCCTCCCCCCTTACACCTGACCTCCACCTCCAACCATGCCATGACCAGACCTACTCTTTTCACCGCCCTATGGAACCGCCTCTCCCCCTTCCATCACATATCTTCCACTCCTCCGACAATGCCTCTCATTCAACCCCCTTGTCCGGTGCCTCCCTCTCCAACATCGACCGCCCTTGTCACTCCTCTCCAGTGCGCGGTTTCCCCCCTATGGTGTGTTTTTACTTTGAATTTGTGTCTTTCTTCAATTTGGATGAACCCTTGGGTTTTAGGTACAATGATTTTGACTTTTCTTATTGTTTAGGGTGTGTGGTTGGTTCGTGAGGTCTCACTCTCCCTTCTATTTAAGTTTCATGGCTTGTGCACAATGTCAAAGTAAGCATTTCAATTATTTATTTTTTCTTTCCAAATCCAACCCTTAATTCTTGGATGTTTAAATTGATTTTTGAATATGATACACACCTTCGTAATGCACTTAGTTAGTTTTTTATTATGTTTTCAAGTTAGAATATTTTTCTAAAAATAGATTTTGATGTGTTTTCTTGGTTATGATTATATGTGTCTATGGAAAATGTGTTTGATTAAATGTCAAATGTTGTTTTCATAATTTTTAAATGTGATATGAACCTCTAAAGTCACATATTTATCTTATTGTAGTGTTTTCATGTTGGTATAAATTGTAAAACAATAGTATTTGAAATGATTCTTCAGATATGTCTATGTATTAGTGAACCCATTGTGTTTGATAAAATATTATGTTTTCTTTAAAAGTGAAATCAAGCCTTGTCATGTTATTTTACCCCTTGAAATATTTTGGTAAGTTAGTATCAATTTTATTGATTTGGATTAATGTGCAAATTGGGTGAATTTTTGGCTTAGAGGCTATAGTGTAAAGTTTTAGAAAAGGGTTTTTCATGGTTTGAAAGTAAGGTTAGTTGGAATGTAGATTGGGAATTTCTTGTGTGAGTTGGTAATTTATATAGACCATTGTTTTGGTTGGTAAATGTGTGATGTTTATTTAAAATTAGTTTTGGGTGTTTCATTGACTCTTGGGAAGTGCCATTGGATTTTCGCGCATCCATGGGTACACAGAGTGCACACATGGATGGGTGTTTAGATGAAGTTAGTACTTTAAAATAGTGTTTTCCTTGAACCTTGGATTCTCAAATCGTTTTTGTTCCCTTGTGTAATTTCAAAATTGGTTTCAAAAGAAGTATTCAAAGCTAAGCCCGTTTGGCACTTGGAGTATGTTTTGGTAAATGTTTGGTGTATGGGCGTGTATGGAATGTTTTATAGGATTGTATATTTCCCTAAATTTTATAAATGGTTTTATGAAATTGTATTGAAATTTATAATTTAAGGAATTATTTTTTATTTGAATAATAAATGTGGTGTTTGGCATTGTATAAAAGAAAGTTGGTTTTTAAATAGTTTGAAAGCTCGTTTGGCAATCCTTGGCCACTTTTTATATGTTTTCAACCCTGGTTTTGAAATGGTGTTGGAGACCAAATTGTATTTGGAAAGTATGGGCCCATTTGGAATTATTAATGATTTTGAAAACTCCATCTTGGTTTTGGAAATGATCTTTGAAGTGTTTTGAGTAAAATGCACTTGGGTGTGTAAAGCCAAAGGCCCGTTTGGAAACTCGAAGGTTTTGAGGAAAAGGTTAAATGTTATATGATGTGACAGACCGGTTGGCACTTTTTATGTTGTGATATATATATATATATATATATATATATATATCTAGGTATATATAGTGGTAACCCTTATCAAGGATTTCCCTTTTATGGGTTATCATATAGGCGATGTCTGTGTTTGGGGTAGGAAAGTGTGGTGGTGGTATGTAAGGTGAGTCAAACGTGCGTGAGACTCCCACTTACACAGTAAATTCACACATACCATGGGTTATTGGGCATCATTTAGGGGATATAGTGACAGTTTTTTATCAGCCCTAATTAGAAAGGTTAGTACCCCCTAGATTTGCTGTTAGGCCAGGTGGGTTGTGTCACCAGTGAGGTTGTTTAGAGAATCTAGTTGGTTATTTACTTAGGGACTTCACCATATACCGAAAGGTGGTTCTGAACTGAGTATGTATAGGGGTATTCTAGGGATGTTTAAGATTTCCAATTGATACTTTATTTATTTTCTTGTTTGTATCTCTCTGCTTTTGGTTTTTTGATCACACTGCTAGTATGTTTTCAGACTCTATCAGTTTATTTTTAGCTTTCCCTATTGATTTTTTTCATACTTAGCCAGTATTTCCTTGTTTGGGGTTTTGGTTTTTAAAATGGTAAACTCTTATTTTGAAAATGGAATCATGGAATGGGTTGTTTTAAAAGAAAATATGTGCTATTTATTAAAGTGTAAAAACCTATTTTATAACTGTATTTCAAACTAGTGTTAATGGATTGCTTTGGGGAATAAAAATACATGGATTCCATTGATTAATTTTGGCATTCCTACTGAACATTTTGGTGATCACACTTACTTTATCATTTTAATTTTAGGTTCCTCTAATGTTGGATCGCTCTTATAGTGAGCGTGGTTCTATGTCAGGTGGTAACCTACGAGGTCACTTAGAGGTACGTCTGGATGCGTGGATTTATTTTATTTCCACTCTTATCATTATGTATTTTTTCATTAATTTTTATTTTTTTGTCTTTAAATTATAAGCTAAATCATTCCCACTTATTTAGTTTTGATGCCTGACACTAGTTTCCATCCTGTGGGGATCGGGAACGCCCTTCGGGCCATGTCGTGGATCGACTTGGGTGACTAGTTCAGGGTCGACCTGGGTTGGTTCATGAAAAAAGGGTATCAAAAGAGGCCCTTGTTATTTGGGGTGTATGGTAGATGGAGATTAGGACTTTTGGGACTTAGGAGGTAGGTACAAGAAGGGTGTCATAAATCCTTTCTCATTCTGAATCTCTAGTTTCCAGGGGTAGTCTAGGAATTGAGTATTTTTCTTTTGATTTGGAATGAGGGATGACAATGGAGGTGAGCCAGTGTCATGTTATGATTTCTCATTGAGTAGTGACCCATGTGATATCCAAGTGCTCAGTTCAAGTTTCTCTTAGTGTTATTTCCTACCTGGGGTATAGACCACTAGCATATCACTGAGTTAGGCATAGACACTAGTCCCTCTCTCTCTGGTAGTTTGGTGTAAGTGGTGATTTGTCTTGGTTTTATTAGATGTAAGTGTGTTTTTGAAAATGAAAATGGTTTTGAAATGGAAATGTTTTCTTATAAGTGACTTTAAATTAGAAAGATAGGTTTTTGAAAGATGGATTTTTGTTTATAATTGTATATGTTTGTATTAATGGCCTATTGTTTTGGATTGAGATATTCTTTTCGATTTTATTTTAGATTGATGTTGGATTTTATTTGATTTTTCTTGTGTTGTTCAAAAAATTACACCCAGAATGGTCTCCAAAGTTGTCAATGAATCACGACCAATTTTTGGTTCTTCTTGGACATTGCCTATTATTCATGGTGATTGAGGTCTGTAAGAGGCAGTTATGTGGCTTGATGTGGTAGAGGGCATTTTCCGAATGTTGGGAACTCCTGAGGTTGTTAGAGTTTGAGCTGTCCTGGGGTTGTTTGAAGTTCCAACTTTGGGTGAATAGGAGTTGTTCTCCCCTCCGTCATTGTGATTTGGGATGATGTGGGATGTTTTTAAGTCTATATTCATCTTATGGTTCATACCTAAAGATGTAAAGATGAAAAAATGGAATATCTCACGTGTGTTCAACAAGGGCAGTGAATGGTGAATGCATATGTTGACCATTTCAAGAAACCGGTTCCCTTTTCTCTGGAGGTAGAGTCATAGGATTTGATGAAGACATCACACTTTATTGGGGGTATTCATATAGAGATCAAAGAGAGGGTCCTATCTTCTAAGGAGCATCATTTCGATAAGCTGGTAGATGAATCATTCCTCATTGTGTTGGTCTTCGAGGCGCAGGCAGTTGGAAGTTTGGTGTCTCTTGCTGCTCGTGAAGGTTTCCTATCTGGCAAGAAGCACATGTTAGAGGAACCTATTCCTAAAGAGTCATCTTCATTGGTTATGGATTCTAATCCTTCAGACTGTTCGGTTGTGTACCACCAATGTGTCTAGTTTGATAACTCAAAACCATCATGTTGCATCCCTCCAAAGAAGTGTCATCATTGCAGCTATCTAGGTCATTTGGAGAAGTTTTCCAGAAAGTTTTGCCTAAAGAATATGTTATGAACAAGGGATTCCAGTGCCTGACTATGTGGTAGGAGATGCTTCAACCATCAGATCTCCAACCAAAAGTCTCAAAGTGAATCTCGTGCGTAGTCAGGAGTTGACAACGGTGTGTGAAGCCTTGACCCAGTTCTTGTGTTTTTCATTTGTATGGGAACATTTAAAGTCTTCTCACTCTTGTTTTTCCACTGTTAAAGTTTTTATATCATTTTAAATTCATCATTTCTTTGGAAGATTATGATGAAATTGTTATGCTGTAATCCAAATAGTCTTGTTGTTTGAATATGGTTTTATAAATCGTGTGTTTTTCCTGAAGTGTGTTTGGACCTTGTATGAGTTAATCTTGGTTTAGCTTTGCTTGTTTAGAGATGTAAGTTCCTATGTAAGGATCAATGTTTATAGCTGTACTTAGGTTTTCTATTTGGGTTAAGTTATTCCCATGGGTCTTTCCCTAGTTTTAGGGGTTTTGGATCTGGTTGAGAGTTCCAAGTTTCAGTGAAAGTGTTGACTCAATCATGCTATAGAATTTGGTTTGGATCGGTTGGGAGTTCCCGCATTGGCCCCCTCCTTAAGGTGGTATGGTTGGGTTTTAAATTTCCATGCTAGTTGATTTCTTATGTTGGGGAGAATACCCCTTGTGTTCTCCCCTAAATACTGGGATTTAGTTTCCTCTTAAACTGGTTGGTTGTGACCTATAGAGAGAAAGGTCACCCGAGGTTATTAGCCTCTCTTGGTTTTGATCGGGCATGGACTCGAGTTTTGCTTAACTTTCTGCTTAGTGACTTTCTGGGTGCAAAAAGTTTTTATGGTGGGGAGAATTGTCACACCCTAACCTCTAAAATTATTTTATTTTATTATTTCATGGATTTGGTTACTCTCATTGAGGTTGGGGTTGAGTGCGGATTTTTTTTGAAGTTTAACAATTTTTGGTGGGTTTCAAACTGGTGCATAGGCATTGTACGGTTAGTGGTAACCGATCGGTCATCCTAGGTCACCGTGCGGTTTCCCAATATTTAAATAAATAAAATTTTATGGAAATAAAATATAGTACATTTTTAAACCCTACTAATAATAACATTATTGTTGTAGTTAATAATATTTTTATTATTAACTTGTTATTAATATTTTTATTTTTAAATTTTTATTAATAATATTATTTTTAAAGAAATAAAATTAATTCTATTAATATGATGATAATAATTACTATTACTATTATTATATTTATATTTATTATTATTACATTTTATTTCTTTTTCTTCTTCTTTGGGAACCCTAACACTACCCCTTGGTGCAGCGCACAACTCCCTTCTTCCCCCTGGCTTTCTCCCTTTCACATAGCCAACTACACACTCCCCTTCCCCATCCAGCCACCTTACCTTCGGTTGATCCCACTAGCGTGTTGCCCTACCCTCCTTCCAGAATCCCTTAGATGGCACCCCTTCCCTGCTCGCATGATCTGGCGTGACCTATCCTCTTGGCCAGAATCTGTTCGGTAGCAATCCCCTGCTCCTCCATGCTCCGCCTCATGCCGCCCCCTTACACCGGGCCTCCACCTTCAGCCACACCCCGGTCAGACCTCCTCCTTGTGCTGCCCTATTGCACCACCTCACCCCCTGACAGTGCTGGTATTCCTCTCCTCTGGAGATGCCTTCGACACAACCCCACCTATCTGGCACCTCCCTCACCAGTAGCGACTGCCCCGACCACCTACTCTCAAGCACACGGTTTCCCCCCTTTGGTGTGTTTTTCCTTTAATTTTTTTTATTCAATTTGGACAAACCCTAGGTTTTCATGTATAATGATTTTGATTTTTCTTGTTGTTTAGGGTGTGTGGTTGGTCTATGATGTTTCGATCTCCCTTCTGTTGAATCTTTATGGGATGTGCACAACATCAAGGTAGGTGTTTCCATTATTTATTTTTCTTTACAAAGACAACCCTTAATGCTTGGATGTTTTAAATTAATTTTTGAATATGATACACACCTCCGTAACTCACTTAGTTAGTTTTTTATAGTGTTTTCAAGTTAGTATATTTTTCTAAAAATATATTTTGAAGTGTTTTCTTGGTTATTCTTATATGTGTATATGGAAAATGTGTTTGATTAAATGTCAAATGTTGTTTTGATAATTTTTAAATGTGATATGCACCTCTAAAATCACATATTTATCTTATTGTAGTGTTTTCATGTTGGTATAAATTGTAAAAAAATAGTATTTGAAATGATTCTTCAGATATGTCTATGTATTAGTGCACCCATTATGTTTGATAAAATATTATGTGTTCTTTAAAAGTGAAATCAAGAATTTTCATGTTATTTTACCCCTTCAAATATTTTGGTAAGTTAGTATCAATTTTATTGATTTGGATTAATGTGAAAATTGGGTGCCTTTTTGGCTTAGAGGCTATAGTGTAATGTTTTAAAAAAGGTTTTTTCATGGTTTGAAAGGAAGGTTGGTTGGAATGTAGATTGGGAATTTCTTATGTGAGTTGGTAATTTCTATTAACCATTGTTTTGGTTGGAAAATTTGTGGCGTTTATTTGAAATTACTTTTGGGTGTTTTTATTGACTCTTGGGAAGTGCCATTGGATGTCCGCGCATCCATGGGTACATAGAGTGCACACATGTATGGATGTTCAAATGAAGATGGTACTTTAAAATAGTGTTTTACTTCAACCTTGGATTCTCAAATGGTTTTTGTTCCCTTGTGTAATTTAAAAATTGGTTTCAAAAGAAGTCTTGAAAGCTAAGACCATTTGGCACTTGGAGTATGCTTTTGTAAATGTTTGGCATAAGGGCATATTTGGATTTTTATAGGATGATATATTTCCCTAAAGTTTGGAAATGGTTTTATGAAATTGTATTGAAATTTATAATTTAAGGAATCATTTGGTATTTCAATCATAAATGTGGTGTTTGGAATTGTATAAAAGAAAGTTAGTTTTTAAATAGTTTGAAAGTTCGTTTGGAAATCCTTGGACACTTTTTATATGTTTTCAACCTTGGTTTTGAAATGGTGTTGGAGGCCAAACTGTATTTAGAAAGTAATGTCCAATTTGGAATTATTAATGATTTTTTTAACTTTATATTGATTTTGGAAATTATCATTGAAGTGTTTTGAGTAAAATGCACATGGATGTGTAAAGCCAAAGGCTCGTTTGGAAACTTGAAGGTTTTGAGTAAAAGGTTAAACGTTATATGATGTGACAGCCTGGTTGGCACTTTGTATGTTATGAGATATAAATATACATATATATGTAGGAGTATATAGTGGGAACTGATATCTATAATTTCCATTTTATGGGTTATCATATAGGTGATGTCCATGTTTGGGGTAGGCAAGTGCAGTAGTGGTAGGTAAGGTGAGTCACATGTGTGTGGGCCTCCCACTTACATAGTATATTCACACCTACCATGGGTTTCTAGGTATAGTTTAGGGGATCAAGTGAAGGTTTCTTATCATCCCCAATTATACGGGTTGTTACCCCCTGGATTTTCTGTTAGTCTAGGTGGGTTGTGCCATTGGTGAGGTTGTTTAGAGCAGCCAGTTGGTTATTGACTTAGGGACTTCACCATACATCGACAAGTGGTTCTAAACCGAGTATGTTCAGGGGTCTTCTAGGGATGTTTAGGATCACACATGGTTAATTTATTTATTTTATTGTTTTTATCTCTCTAATTTTGGTTTTTTTATCACACTGTTAGTCTATTTTTAGCATATTTCAGTTTTTTTTCATCTTTCCCTGTTGATTTGTTTCGTTCTTAGATAGTATTTTCTCGTTTGGGGTTTTGGTTTTTAAAATGGTAAACTCATATTTTGAAAATGGAAGCATGGCATGTGTTATTTTAAAACAAAATTTGTGCTTTATATTAAAGTGTTAAAACCTATTTTATAACTATATTTCAAACTAGTGTTAATGGATTGCTTTGGGAAAGGAAAATACATATATTTCATGGTTTACTTTTGACATTCCTACTGAGCATTTTGGTGATCAAACCTACTTTATCTTTTTAGTTTTAGGTTCCTCTAATGTTAGATCACTCTTGTAGTGAGCATGTTTCTATGTCAGATGGTGACCGATGAGGTCACTTGGAGGTACGTCTGGCTGTGTGACTTTATTTTATTTCCACTATTAGCGTTATCTATTTTTTAGCTATTTTTTATTTATTTGTCTTTCAATTATGGGCCAAATCATTCCCACTTGTTTAGTTTTGATGCCCAATACTAGTTTCCAGCCCGTGGGGATCAGGAACACCCTTTGGGCCATTCCATAGACTAGCTTGGGTGACCGGTTCAGGGTCAAACCAGGTTGGTTTATGACACTGATCATACTTTCATGGAAATATTAGAAGAAAATGAAATTCCATCATCAATATAACATCTCACAATACCCCATAATTGTACTTACTGATAATGAATAATACATTCACATATTTGGTGAAATTTAACTCTTTTTTTCATTTAACCATTGAATTTGAAGAATCTGGGGAGTAATAGAAGCGGTTGAGCCCATTCCCAATATTTTTTTATTTAGTTTCTTTAAATAAATATAAATAACTTGATGAATTCAACCCCAAAATATCCATAGAGAGGATTTTTCATATATAATTTATAATAAATTTAATGAAATAATTACCTCATCTTGATAATTTTTTATTCATTGATGATCAATTCAATTGAATTACTTATCATATTATCATTATAGTGTAGTATCCAAGGTAAAATTTCTCTATAAATATAAACAATTGCTCCATGAATCCCGAAACATCACTGTTGGTACTCCGGGTGATAGTGTGGATGGACAAAACATATTGTGCCATTCATTATTGATCGCAATAAGAATTATATTAGGGTTGATGAATTATTTATCTTATCTTATCAGTCTTGAGATGGAGGAGGAGGGTTTTTTCTTATTCTTGCGAATGTTGTTGAGAGGTTCTCTCAGACTTGAGAGAATTCTCTCGAGACGAAATGTTGTGCACACCAATTCACATCACCCAAGAAAATGATATAAAATGAAATATATAGTTAGGGTTAAATATTTGATAATTGAACTGAGGACCTTCATCAAATATTATCTTTAATATATTCCCCATGTGAAATAATACTTATAATAATAATAATATATTCCATGACATGCACTAACTTGTGAATATTTAGATTTAATTTCACATATAAACAAATTAATATTTATTTAAATGATATTAAATAAAATATATCATTTTATCAAGCCCTCAACTCATCCTGTCAATCCTCCTCAACATTTATCAAACCTTGAATAATAAATATTTAGATAAATAAATAAACATCATTATATTATTCATTTAATAAATAAATAAATATTACATTCACTAAATGGTGAATTAATATTTATTTAATATTTAACTCATATATATTCTAAACTTTAATAACTAGTGATTGAATTCACATGATCAACTTAATCTAGATAACTATTATTTTATAAAATAAGAATAATATTATTCCTAATATTAAATTCAAATAGAATTTAACTGAGATTTTTGATACACTTTTCATGTGACCCTTTAGGCCTATTTCTTAGTAGCATTGGGAGAAATTTTCAAACATCCAATATTGGTATCTAGAAACATATCAAGGCACCCATAGAGAAATATGTTAAATTAGTAATGAAAACAACCTCATATGAACACTTACTGTGTAATATAACCCCTTTGTCATGATATCCTATCAAGAAAGTTGTATACTTGTTTCATCAACCTATATGCTTGATTTATCCTTCCATGACCACCTAAAATGAACTCATCAATAAACCTCCATGGTCATAAATTTAATTAGACTATTCCATTTCAATCATAGGGAGATAAATATCTACTTCCAATAACTCAAAAGGAACAAATCTTTTCTTGAATTATTTAATTAATGTCATATCACTTATGACACACCCAACATATCATACCTATCCATGAGAATATGTAATCATGGTTTCCATAAATACATTAAAGTAAATGATTTATGATATAAATTAATAGTAATATCAATTATAAGGACCAATATATATTTCTATAGATGGGAATATCTAATGGCACATATAACAAGTGAAATTCATATTGGCAGGTATTTCTCATAACCTCCCTTCTTGGAGATTACCAAGTGAGAAATTCATGATAATAATTCTCAATATCTTATGATTACCTAACAACTACCATTATAAAATCATCTATGACCTATTATATATATTTAATCCTACTCATGAATATATGTTTAAGAACATTGTCATAACACTTCAAAGTTATCATTATAATAGGGAACTATTACAACCACTTGATGCGATAAATATTACAAGGATATTATCACATTAATGTTATGAAGAAAAAAACTCATCATGTGTTAATAAATTTATTAATATTCAGGTATTTGAATATACAGCTAATCAAAGGTAAAAAGTTAGTTTGTTAATGGAAACTAACTCTAAAAAATGACCACTTATACTAAATCTGAAAACTAACAACTTTTAGCCCACTGGATCTCACATGATATTCACACTTATTCTAAGACAATAATTTATTAAATTGGTTCACCATGTTCTCTTCCATGGAAACTCTACTTATTGAAACCACCATACTATAAGAAAAATCCCTCAAGAGGTGATAATTTAAAAGTATATACTTCATATATTGATATGACTTTGGTTCCATGGATAGAACCACTGCTATAGTATTATCATAATATAACATGATAATATGTTTACTTTTAGGAACCACATCTCGCTCCTAGATAAAATTATATATCCAGAATACTTCTTTAACTAAATCAGAAGCCACAACATACTCATATTATGCTATAAAATCAATAAACACTGGCTAATTTGAACTCTTATAGCTTATAGTTTCTACATTAAAAAAACATATTCTGATGTAATTTTAGATAATTATGATATGTTTTGAAACTATCATATGTGTATATTATGATGACTAGTTTTCCATCTCCTCTATAAACTAGGAACATATCTTTATTATACCTCAAATACTTTAAGATAATCTTCACAACCATCCAATGTGACTCTCCTGGGTCTTCCTGATATATTCCTACCATGCTCAAGGAATATACATCATCAACCCTAGTATATAACATGACATATATAATATATCCTATCATAGATGCATATGGAATTATGCCCATTCTCTCTCTCTACACCCCCCTCTCTCTCATATTATGACTAAGGAAATATTTTCTTATAAAGATGTATACCATGAGACATTAGAAAAAATCCCCACATGGACTATTTCATACTGAATCTCTTCAGTACCTTATCACTGTATGTACCAAGAATTTGTCCAAGAAACCTCTTATATATTTCATGAATGATCTTTATCCCTAGAATATAGGCCTCTTTACCTATATTTTTCATGGAGAATCATTTTTTATACATATAATAAAGGACTATAAGACTTGTATATGATTTTACATCAGTAATATATCATCAACATATACTATGAGGGAAAAATACACTCCCACTAAACCTATTGTAGACACAAAGATCACTTTCATTCTTTATAAAACCAAATTATCTTAAAGCCTCATCAAAATTATTGTTCCATGATCTTGATTATTGCTTCAACCCATAAATATATCTATGAATATTTCATATCTTATTGGTATCCTTTGGAGCCACAAACACTTTTGGTTGTGTCATATATACATCTTCTATAAGGTTCCCATTAAGGAAGGATTTTTCAAAATCCATTTTTGAAATATCATAATCATGGAAATATAATACAATAAGTAGAATTTTGATGGATTTAAACATAGTAAATAGTGAAAAGTTTCATCATAGTCAATGAATTTATGTTGATTTAACCCTTTAGAAACTAGTAGTTCTTTATAGGTATTGACTTTTCCATCTATATCCAGCTTATTGAATACCCATTTTTACTAAACAAATTTTACATCAATTGTAGGATATACCAAAACCTATACTTGGTTTTACTACACAGAATCCATTTTATAATTCATGGATTCTTTCCACCTTGAAACTTTCGAGTTTCTTACTGATTCCTTATAGGATAGATGTTTATCATTATCAACTAATAATATGTAACCACCCATAGTGATTATAAATATATATCTCTATAGTTCTATAATCTCTCTGATACTTCTATATAATACTTGTTTCTTTCAAATAACTTATTCCACTAGGAATTGTGATTTTTTTTCTATACAGACTCTTGTATATATTGATCCTTGGCTTTATCAAAGTCTATATTGTTCCCACTATTTATTTTTGAGATGTTCTTCCTCTCATGAAATAGGGATTATCTTACTAGAATTACTTTTCTATATAAGGGGTTATATAGATAATATCCAATTGTTTCCTTATGATATCCTATAAAGATACACTTAATGCCTTAGGGTGTAAGTTTGTTTCAATAGATTGCCTCAAAAAATGATTTTTATCCCCACACATGTTGATTTTAAAACTTATATTTCCTCCTACACCATCACTCATATAGGATTATATTTTATTCTTTAGTTTTCACACAATTTAGTATGTGTTTAGTAGTATATAATTCATATCCTAAAAAGGATAATAGAAGGCTCACATGGCTCATCATCGATCTCACTATGTCTAATAAGGTGCAGTTCCTTCTTTCGCTGAAACCATTACACTATAGTGTATAAGGAGGAGTGAGTTGAAATAGTATCCCAAGATCCCTTAGATGATCAATGGACTCTTGGTTAAGATACTATCCACCATGGTTAGAGTATAGTTTATTTATATTCTTTCCAAGATTATTTTACACTTTACTCTTGTAATCCTAAAATTTATTGAAGGATTTAGACTTATACCTCATTATGTAAAAATATTTATATGTACTAAATTTATTGGTAAAATTTATGAAGAGTATCCACATATATCTTCTACTAGATATGGTCTACACACATTTGTATGAACTAATTATAGAATCATTTTTCTCTTTCACCCTTTCTACTAAATGGATCTTTGATCATTTTTCCTTGAAAACAAGAATGGGATAAATCTAAGGATTTTATTTTAAAATAATAAAATTATATTTCTTGATATATCATTTTAAAATTCTTATTTTTACATATAAAATTTGATTATTCCACAACTGGGTGTGATATATATCATTTGAACTTGATTCATTATCATTTTCTAACAGTTTATTTTCAAATTCTAATGCTTAAAAACCATTATTAAAATATTCCATCCCATTACATATTATATCATTATAAAAGCAGAAACTCTTATTTCTAAACTTGAAAATAGATCCATACATATCTAATTGGACAAAGATATTATGTTTTTTCTTACACTAGGCACATAATAACGCTTATTTAAAATAATAATCAATCATGTTTACAAAGTGAGATGGTAGTATTTAATAGCTAGTGAAACTAGTCTTTCTCTATTGGTGGCTTAAAGATTCACCTCACCTCTGGAAACCTTATGAAATCTACTTGGTTATTATGTTTGGATATAAATGTGAGTACAAAAAGATATATCTAATACCTAATTTATTAAAATGGATAGATGCATTCACGTATGAACACACCTAAATCTTCCTCTTTCTTCTTGAAAAAGGCACAATTATGCTTCCAATGACCTCTATTATCATAATAAAAACACACTACATCTTTTTAATTACCCACTTGATATTTATCCCCCTAGAATAGAAGTGAGAAGGTGACTTATACATGGTGTTAGTATTATGGATTTTCACCTTTCCCTTCCCCTTTTTCATCATTATTATCAAAGGTTTTTTATAATTTATTTCCTAATCCACTTAGAGAATCAGAATCAAGAGGACCAAGAGTATCTTATCTATAGATACCCAAGCTAAATAAACACATTGATTTAATTATTTCACATGAATAATCATTCTATCTCACAAATAGTTTCACAAACTAGATAACTGAAGGTTAAGTGTCTTTTAGGACCATCTACATAAGCAACTTATTTTATAGTAATTGTGAGAATTTATCTATAATTGGGCCACACTAGATTCCTTATAGACTTCTCATAAGTTATACTCATCTTCATAACCTAGGGAAATGAAAACATAATAAATGGGTAAGATCATATTCCCAGTAAGGTTAAACAATAGTGATGACAATTGAATATCATAATCGAGCATAAGATGATCATATGAGTATAATCATGATATATAATAAAATTATTATAACATCCCAAAATCCAAAAAACTAGAACTGGTAGTTACATCACATTATTAGTATATAATATAAGAGTTACCAAAGGATAAAATAGTTTATTAGTGTTGGAAAAGATACATACATACATTATATTTCAATACATAAGATAAAACTTGAACATATTACAAGAAAATTATCATCCCTTCCATTATATCCTTGAAAATCATACATAGTACTCCTCTAGGTTTCCTAGGGAAAGGAATAAAATAAGGGTGAGATCAAATTCTCTATAAGGAATATCTTACAAAGAAATCATACATAACATAAAAAAGGGACAAGTGACATTATAGGAATAAATAAACAACATAAATCCATAATCATGTAAGACTAAGGGAATTATATATCCATGATAATAAATGAAAACATAGATAAAAATAACCATTGATATCATACTGATGGAATTCATAATCCCATACATCAAGACATGTTGTTAAGGCCATGTTATGAGACACTATCCTTTTATATGAAGAGGTATAAACCAAAACCCATCCTATTTTGTCTAATTATACCTATCAATGTATCGAGAGGGTATATAATTATGGGCCCCACCCATCAACTAATTAAGTCTAATTCATTCACCATAAGGGTCATCAAGACCTTTCATACTATTCCCCAAGGAACCTATTATCGAATAAAACTTAGCTATCCATATAATGATAAATAAAGAAATCAAACAATTCACCATTCAATAGAATAATTTGGATGTATATAAGAACATCCCTAAATCAACTTATAAACTTTGGGGAATTATTAAAGTAAAATTAAGTACCCTTATCAAATAAATATAATGCTATGGGTACTTATAATGTGCCGTATTATCCATGGAAGATAATAATTGGATTTAATAGATTTAATTAGTAGGAGACCAAGGAAATGGTAGGAAAAAAAATTTCATCATGGTTTATAAATATCATGTGAACATTTCAAAGAATATCCCATGGGAGTGTCTAGCCATGTGTGTAGTATTAGGCCCATTCATAATGAATCAGAGTGATGATTGAATCAATACTCAACCATACATTTTTTGGGGTTATTAACCCTAAGTGAATCAATTCCACAACTATATCCACTTTCTAATATCCAAAATTTATCTGTTTACTAGGAATCTATACATGATTTTACTTTCCAAATCTTCGGATTATTTTTCCACCATGAAAAAGATTGAGTTTTACAACAGTTTTGGTGACTCGTGAATCAAAAAAATATGAAGGAGGGATAAAAATATATACATATAAATAAATTAAAATTTATGGGTAATATGAAAATATTTTTTCATATAAATTTATACACCATACAAAAGGAAATATGTGTTGAATATAACATGAGTCCCAAAGAATGAAAATTGAGATGGAAAACCCCACCTATGGCCTGAGTATAAATTCATTAAAGAAATCATGAAAGAGTGGTATTAAAATTTATCTTTAAATACAATGAATAAATACATTTCATGATATAAAATATCACATAGGAAGTATATATACACCACATAAAGGAAATTAGGTACATAATACAAAACATATCTTAAAGAGAGGAATTTGAGATGAAAAAACCTTAACTCCCATCCTAAAATCTATAAACATAATTTAACCTACTATATCACAAACATATTTGTCTTAATTAATTAATTTAAAACCATACTCATATCTATTTTCATTTATACTCTTTATATACTGTCATTCTCTATATTAATTCTACCTATTTTTCACATCGGGTGTTTATAGTTTTGATCATATATACTAGTTTCATAATAGTGATGTCTATATTAATTATTATTCTAAATTTCATTATTATTAGATCATTAAATTTACTTTTAGGTATGATTTATAATTATTTATTATGTTTTAAATTACTTTCATGAGTATTTTAGTCTTTAATCGATAATAAGCATGTTTCAGCGACTTGTCGGGATCAAAGTATGTTTTCTTAATTAATGAATTAAATGGTGATATAAATCTATAGATCCAAAAATAAAATATTATTTATAATTTTTTATAATATTATTCTAGTAATTATATTTCCATAGTCATTCATGTCATAAATTCATAGTATTTTTCAAGTAGGAG
The DNA here is from genome assembly GCA_963277665.1 of Viscum album. Classification (NCBI taxonomy): domain Eukaryota; kingdom Viridiplantae; phylum Streptophyta; class Magnoliopsida; order Santalales; family Viscaceae; genus Viscum; species Viscum album. The sequence continues at coordinate 453,438,340 of OY728137.1, read as the reverse complement.
GTTAAAGAGAACCAAACATGAACATACCTTGATTTAATTAATGATTATGAGGTGGTTTTGTTGTAATATCATTATAATATAATAATAATGATATTATTTAGTGTTTAATAATGTTATTTAATATAATTGGAAGTAATTATAATAAGACATAATGGATATTAAATTATTACACAATTTGAATAAAATATTATCCTCTTAGTATTCTTATTTTAAATGATTAAATTAATGATTATCGTTTTCTAATCATATAATTAATAGGTTCTCAAATTTTTAATACAAAAACATTAATTATATCATATAAAAAATATTTATCCTTTAATACCATCCTTATATATATATTTTTTAATGAGGTGGAGGTAAACGAAACACGTTGTGATATGGAGGTGGTAGTCCACACAACACAGGAATGATGGTTTTGTTTTTCTTAAAGGAATGGGCAAATGTAGTTAATATTTATTTAAAAAATATAAAAAGATTAATTATACTATGAATAATGAATCAATAATATAATATTTGGAAAAATAAATTTGAAATTGAATGATAAAAGGAAAATATGTTAGCAAAAAGATTGAACTTATTTGAGAACTTTAGGTTTCTCTCGGATAATTCTTTTTAAAGGAAGGGATTGGGATAATAATTTCTGAGTAGAAATTTATGATAGTGAAATATGATTATTGGGGATGAAAATAAGGTATAGTTTAACAAGGAAACCTAATTTTTATTTGATAAAAAGGTGATTATTGGGGATGAAAAAGGTGCCTTTTTATGTAAACTAAAGTTAGGTAAGGGGTAGGAATGGAATCACATAGTTTTTAGGCGAGTTTGATGAGTTAGGTGAATTAGGTTGATAAATTGTAGGTGGGTAATAAGGGTATGAATTTCATACCAAACAAGGATTTATAGAAGGTTTATTTGACCTTTTAATTTTTTAAAATTTGAGATACCTTATTTCCCATTTTACCCTTATTAATCTTGATTAAAAAAAATTGTGGTAATTATTTTATTACTAAAAATATAATATAACCCATTATACCCAATTTTAGAATGATTAATTTAAATTTGGGATCCATTTAAACTAATTCAATATCTAAATATGAGAAAATTATCTATTAAATTAAAACATAATATATAGAAAAAAATATCATTTTATATATCAAGTGTTTTTTATTCTTACTTCACATTAATTATTAATTAATTAAGAGTTTATATATATATATATATATTTATCTATTTAAACATAATATTAGTGTCATATTTTAAATTATATTCATCTAAATTATTTATATAAAAATTATATAACTCTTATGAAATTAATTCTTTGAAAACAACCATGTTACTTTTACTGTGGTAATTAATCTTTATCCTAAGTAATTTATTTTTGATAACTAAAAATAATATTGGCATAGTTATATAATTTGGACCTACTTATTCTAAATATAAATTCAATTTTATCAAATAAAATCAACATGTATAAGGGAAATTAGTTTTAACATTTGTGCGCATAAACCCCATTTTTTAAAAAAATATCAAAAATTAATATTAATATAATATATTTACAATGAATTAAAAAATGAAGTTGTTTTTTAAAAATCATATTTTAACATTAATAAATTAAACTTTTAAATATACTTATGAATAAAGTCTCTCTAGAGTTCACATTGTGTGATAGTTTGGGATATAGTGTTTACCTACTACAGTAGGGTCTTGGGTATTACACTTATACCAAACAAAACATAGAACACAAATCATGTAATAAGGAATGAAATAACATAATACATGAATCAAGAGAGTTTTTAAACATTACAAAACAAACACGATCCATGATATCATTACATAAGAATGAGAATATGCATAAAATCATGAAACACCTTTCAACTGTGGAGAAAATAATCGCATAGGGAAAATTACTTTCATGAGTTACACAATTGAACCCATGATTATGAGAAAAATTAATTGTACCGGTGTATACACCAATTTAATGATCCACACACTTTCACCCACACTTGTGAACAACTAAATTGTGCCCGCGTATATATATCTCATGAGATTTAAACTTTTAACCCATGCATTAGAGAGTGATATATGAACCCACCCATCACCATCTATACTTATGAGTTACACTTGAAAATTATTCACTTATCACATCATAAATAACCCATTAAAATAAAATGGGATTCATATCTTTTTAAAATGGAATCACATAAAAAAATCATCAATAATCATAATAAGATAAACCCATGGAAAATAAATGGGTATCCAAGGATATTCACGAACTTTCTTGGTAAATACCATTAAATTAAGATATAAATCATATAATATTTATACTATATAGATAAAGGGTATATGGTTAAGTCAAAAATTTACTCAATTAATTGATGTATGACATATTGGTGAACACCATTCAATCAAAGGAATAAAAAAATAGGGTATTCACAAAGGAAATAAATTGGTAGAAGAATTATGGTTATACACTGAATATAATTTAGAAATATAAAGGAAGTGATGGATCATTTCTATTAAATATATTTAATATTTATAATTGGTGAACACATAGGTAAATAATCAACTGGTATATAAAGAATACTTTTAGAAGAATAGTCTAATTTTAAGCATGATAAAAATCACCCAATTTTCCATGAATTTTTTTTAAATAAAACTCATAGGGTAATGGAAAAATAATTTTATTTTTAAAATTATGAATCATGTAAAATAATATTCAAAATAATGAGAAATATTTTCTTTTTATTTTTTTAAAATAAGTTAATTTAATTATTTTATTATAGATAGTTTAAGTGACAAAGTAATTTTCAAAAAGGTTTGAAAGAAAAAATTTGATATATATTAAAACATTAATTTTTAAGAAATATTAAATAATTTATTATTAAAAAATACATAAAGGTTTTATATAGAAAATGTGGAGTAGAAGATAAAACATTTTATTTTGAAAGGATGGAAAAACCTTTTTAAATATTTTAAAATACCCATGTTGAAAAGCCAAATCATAAAAAGTGTGTTATATTTTCCTTTTAAAAATAGGTAAAGATAATTATGATGATAATTGAGAATAATTCATATTAGAGTTCCAAAAAAGTGAGGATAACTTTTGCGGGAAGGAAATTATGGATATGGAGAAAAAGAACTATTAGAAAGAGTGAGATTTATTCTTTCCAATGTCAAACTTATTTTTGAGAAGGTATTTCATTTAGGAAGATTATATTGTTGAAAATAATTAAATTCCATAGATTAAAAGGGAAAATACCATAGGTAAAAGGAATCAGTAGGATAAAATGGGCTTAGAAGATCACAATCAAGTAGAAAATTTATGTTTTCATGAGAAAGAATATTAGTCAATAAAATTATTATGGATCAAGTAACATTTAAATAAAAGCCCTTGAATGATAGTGAGATTTAAATTAAACTTATAATATAATTAATTAATGATATTTGATGGTGTAATGAATCAAATAGGTATTATATACACAATATAAACAAAATTAGGTTCATGATATAAACATGTCTTAAAGAAATGAATTTGAGACAACAAACCCTTAAAACTTTTGTAATTTTTGAGTCAAAACCCCATGATAGAAAGAAAATGGAATTGAAAAATGAATATCTTGAAATATAATATAATCATGATAAAAAATATTAAATTTTCAGTAGATACACCATTCCAACAAAAATATGGTCTATAATAAGAAAAATGTCTAAAGGGTGAAAATTTGAGACAAGAAACCCTTAACTTATTTCCCCACTTAGTCAAATGCACTCTAAGATACTATATAAAAAACATAAATATATTAATCACCTATTTCAAAACATTTTTCATATCTATACCCTTTTATAAACTTAATTTATAATTATTCTCTACATGCTTATTTCTTATCATTTTCTAATTCAGGTGTGAGTAATTTTGATTATTTTGAACTAGTTTTATAATAGTGGTTTTTTCCTTCTTTATTATCCAAAAATTCATCACTTGCATATCATAAATAGTACTATACTTTATTTTTTTAATTACTTATAATTTTATAATTTCATTTCATAAGTATGTTGGAAATTATTTGAAACGATGAAGTTAGTGAAGAGCTTGATTTGGTAATTTATAACGAATAGATGGTGTTATTTTAATTAATGAGTTAAATTTTTATATTATAATACAGAACTAAAAAAAATTATTTAATTATAAATATCCAATATTAAGTTTCTAAATCCATCCTCGATAGAATTGTTCATGTAGGTGGTTAAACCAACCCAATAAGAACATGCTATAATCTATGTGTGAGTATGGATATGGAAGAGATATCATTATCACAAAAGTATAATGAAATTATTTATATGTTATTAAGGTTATGAATTAGAATCAGTAATAGTTATAAGAAAAAGGTAAATAAAAAAATTTTATCACTAATAAATAAATCTATTTTCTTCTTGGTATGTTCGTTTTAGGTGGTTAGTTTTACAATGACCTCTTATTCCTAATATTACTTATAAAATTCCAAATTTATATTCACAGAATATAAATCATGACATAAATAATATATATATTCCTCAAAACTATTTATAGAAACATACTTTAAAGGTAGTGATGAAAAACAAAATGTGTTGTTTATGGAGGTGGTAGTTTGCACATACACATTTGTAACCTTTTCATTTTTTCGATTGAATGAGAAGGGAATAGATAATGGTTATACCATTAATATAATAAAATTTAAATATATTATTTATATTGATGTAATTAGATACATATGGTTACAATGGTTTGTATTAGGGTGGATGATAAGGATAAAGAAAGGAAGTAAAAGTGTAAGTAATACTTATATTGAGAATTATGATCTTATCTTGAAACATCCTTTGGAAACGAAGGAATTGAGGAACTTTGTTGAGGCCAGATTATAAAAAATTATATATGGGATCTATAATATGTAAATTGGGTATATTTTCATGGTATTGTTTTAACTAGGGGCATGACTTGAAAATGGTGGACGTTAACTCCTTTTATAGGTGAAAAAGAGGGACAAATCTTTGGAAAAGAATGTTAGGTAAGGGGTAAGAATGGAATTGCATGATATTTAGGTGAGTTAGGTGGAGAAATTTTGGTGAGACATGTTGGTATGAATTTAAAACCTAAAAATTTTATTATATAAAGTCTAACTTCCAAATTTATTTATTAAAATTTGAGCCACATTAGATTACCCATTTTGACACATATTAATATTTATTAAAATTTAACCAAGGTAATTATTTTATCACTAAAAATATAAGATGAAACTTATTACCAAATTTTGTTACGATGAATATGAATTTGGATTACATTTAATATAACACAATTTCTAAAAATTATAAAATTAACTTTTAAACTAAAACATATAATGTGTTGAAAAACTATTTTTGTAGAAAAATTTCATTTTAATTATTAAGTGTTCTTAATATTATTTAACATTGATTAATAATTAAAGGAGTGTTAACTTATTTTTATATATGTTTAAAAATCATATTATAGTATTAATTTAAAATATATACATTTAATTTAAAAAATACATAATATTTATAAAAGTATTATTCTTTGAAAAGTAACTGTTTTACCGTGGTAACTAATATTTACCCTAGTAACTTAATTTTATGACTAAAAATGAAATTAAAATTATTACATAATATGAAAATTTTATTCTAAAATATGAAAATAATTTTATCAAATAAAATTTCGAAAGTTTATAAAATTTAATTTTAATATTAGCACACATGACACATACAAATAATTTTTAGAAAAAGCATGTTTTTAAGCTTAAAATTTATGTGCAAAATAAATTTATCAATGTGATTAAATTTCATGATATAAATTGGATTATTATAAAAAAAATAAGATTTATATGACTTCCAAATTAATAAAGATCTTAATATTACTGTTAAAATGTTTAATTAATATAAAAGACTAAAAATGGTTTTTATATTAGAATAAAATGTTACTTATGTTTTAAAAAATTGAACATAGGTTTTATGAGTTAAAATTGATATTTTAAAATACTTAGTTTTAATCCTTAAATAAATATTTAATTAATTAAAATGTTTTATAAACTGATACGTCTTTCTCATATATCGATAAAGTCATAAAATTTACAATTTTGGTAAAAACTGCAATTTTCACTATTCGATTAAAAATCATTTTTTTGAAAAAATACCAAAAATTCATCATAGTATAATTTTGATACATTGAATTAAAAAATTAAATTAATTTTAAAAAATTAAAATTCTAAAATTTATAAATTTTTCTTTTAGGTGAAAATACAATATATAAAGAAAATTTTATTTTATTGAAAAATTCCCTTTTAAAATTCTAGGTGTTCTTATCCTATTTCATATGAATTTAGAATTGATTACAATTTTTTTATTTACTATTGGTTTTATAATTAATAATTTTTCTTAATAATATTCATCTAATATGTTGTGACTCATTTTATCTTGGTGTTTTGTGTGAAGAAAGCTATCGAACACATTTATTTAAGGAAAATATATAGTGAAATATTAGGTCATTACATTCTCTAAATTATTCATATTAAAATTCACAAAAAAAAATTGAGAATATCTGAGGAAGTGACGTGAGCATGGGGTTCATTCACAATTTCTTGGATAGTTTGAAACCTGGGATTTCTAAACATCCATCCAATGGCTCGAAGGCCTTTATTTTTTTATTGATTTTTGATAATTCACCTTTGAAGGGGTGAGGTGGAACCCTTAAAAGTTTCGTATGAGTAAGTATTACATAGCCCATATGACTTGGTGGAATTCATTGCCTGTAGGCTTTAAACATTACATAAAACCCAGACTAACAACCTGGAACTGATCCTCCCCAGCATCTTCATCGTGATATTATCTCTCCACTTTTGCATGGCTGTTCGGCTAAGCTTTCTTATGCATGAACAATCTTGTCCCGATGGCAAGTGCCATACCCTCTTATTATTGAAATCCATTTATCTTCTTCTATGGTTAAAGATCCTTGCTCATCCTCCTTATAGAGCTTGTTCCTTGTAGGTTGTCTGGTTTACATCTGCACTTAAGGAGGCCCAAAGGCCTTGAGGTGGCCCGAAGTCTTTGAGGTGGATTGAAGACCTTACTGACCCAAAGGCATTGGTGGCCCGAAGGCCTTAAAGGACTAGAGGACCAAATCAATGTCCTGAAGGCCTAAACGGGGGAATAGTCCCAGCTACTATAGTTCCAAACAGTACCTGCTACAGTTCCCACTACAGTACCTGACCAGGCTGAGGCTCATGTTATTCAAACACATAATATATCCAATAATCTTAAATACTTGAGATCCAACTGGTGCAATTTCTCAAAGAATTCACATAAATAGTGCCTTGAAGATCTCACACCTCTTGTGTCTTGATTTCTCTTGATTAAGATCATGGTGATGAGAAAACATGTTGTATTTATCAATGACTTTATGAAGCTTTTGAATCTCACTAGTCATAGTTGATATCATGTGGCATTGGACATCCAATGCATTATCCATGTGTTTCGATAAGATATAATGTTCCTCATCACTTGCCTCCTTATAAGTCTTAGTAAGAACTAGAGACTACAACATGTAAAACTTCCCCTCTTAACATAGTATGATGCACAAGATCTTGTACCACTTATTGAAATTAAATCTAGTCTAGAGATTTCATTTCTACAATATTATCCATAGGGATAATATCAAATTCATTTGAATTTCCATTATATATAATAAATAAAAGAATATTTAATTTCTTTATCTAGATTACCAAGTGTTTTTTAATAAATTTTATTTCATTAGTGTCCCACTATTTTATCAAATCTCAGTAGTCCTCACCATTGGATCCAGAATATCATTCCATATAGATATTCTAGTTTCAAGGATATATATTACCCTTTATTTAACCAAAATAAGGTCTTGGTAAAATTATTAAAAGGTATTTAGGTAGGAGGTCTTTCCACTAAATTAACTTATAGTCCATTGATCCATTGAATGGACTCCCCAATCCTAAAATCCTGGAATCAAATTTCCTCAACACTATCTTCCAAGTTTCACCAAGTCTTGTAAAGTAAATCAACACTTGATGTTAACTAGGTTAAGTGGACCCAATTTTTTTATTAAAACTCCTAGATAAATGAAACTGTCTTTTAAAGGGACAAACCAAACACTTTGATCTATAGTTTCATTCTCACTCAAGTAATGGAAGGTGATGTCCAACATAATATTTCTTGAGGTATTTTGGTTAAATTACGCATAAATATTATTATTTTATCCTTTACACTACTGTTAATATTATGTGGATTTTATATAATTAATTGACCATGTATGATAAAATAATTTATGCATAATAAAATTATTTTATTTCATCTTATATTATTATACATTCATTTACATTATATGATCATGTTTAAACATCAAATAAACACTACATTAAATAAATAAATAAATAATCATATAGTTTAAAAAATAAAATAAACATGTGGTATGATCATGAACTTTTAACCATTAGTTGGTTTATTGAGAAAAAGACAAACCAATCCTTGACCCTAGGGGAATAACTTCTTGATTCACATCTGGATTATGTTGTAGCATTCCACCTTTAACCTATGCATCTCCTTGGTTGGTTTCACCTCGACATAATCTTAAATAGTCTCTTCACTCCAGGTGCTCCATCATTTAGATATTCTTACTAACACATAGGTGAGCAGAACCAAGGTTTTAAAGTTACATAAAATAAACCATGGACACACATAATAATACATAATAAGGAGAAATAGATGATATATAGATCATCATATTTAATTTAGTATTAAATTTATCACAAAAATCCATGAAATAAATAATTAAATTAAATAGAAACCCAACACATACATAGGTCAGTCAAGATTGTGATATTATATAATAGGAAAAAACTATGAATTTAAATTTTCTAACATTCATTTCAAATCATTATTCATTAATAAAAATCTTTGGAATTAATTAATCATTTATTTATCTAAATTATTTATCCAAATATTACATAATATTCTCATCTTCTATAATTTCACATAAATTAAATAAATTAATTTTATTTTTAAATTAATTAGTACATGGTGTGTACTGACTGGGTGAAAGACGTGCACCCTTCTATTCAAATTAAATTTAGTCTGGAATTTAAAATTTATGGTATGTACTGGATGAAACACCTCGAAAATTCTAAAAGAGTAACTTTTATTCGATAACATGTATGACCCACGACACCAAATGCATAAGGGAATTTAATATCCAAAGACTTTAAAATATAGTTACTATTTTAAATAAATTCAATATTTGATAGATCTTTCAATGAAAGAAACATTGTTTTAGCTTGCATTGTACGCAACAACGAGTTTCTCCGATGACATGCATTACACACAAGACCGAGTTTTACCAAACAACAATATATTATTAAAAAATTATTATTTAATATAATAAGACTTAACCTAGATGTTAAATTATTGGTTATAAATATTATTAAATAACTTATGAAAACATTTGGTTTATAAAAATAAAAAATGAATTCATAGGTTACAGATTAATTATAAATATAAGAACCAATTTAAAATAAAGGGAATATATTTATAGAAAACTATTTTTATGACCACAAAGCTATTTTACCCTAATAAATTAAAGTAATTATAATTGGTGAGTTATGTTAGTGTAATATATATATATATATATATTATATTCAATAAAATATTTTTTATATTTATCCAATATATTCGATAGACATAAGATAAGAACAAACCCAATATCACACATAAAAACCTATATTTTTATAAAGGCACTTTTACCACTTTTTAATGGAGAACCTATTTTAAATCCAATTTTTATAAATTTTATAAATATTATATATAAAAAAAATTAATATTTTAAATAGGATCATAAAAATCAGGTTAGGGTGAATTTTTTGTATTTTTTTGTGAAGTTTCATTTTTTGATGAATAATGAAAAAATACCAAATTTTAACTGAAAACTGCTTTTTCATATAATTTATTTATAAGGTTAAATTATATTTTTATCAGTTTTAAAGTTTAATTAGATCATTTTTATATCATTTAATACAATTTAGTTCATTATAATCAATTTTACTTTGAAATTGGATATAAACATTTAGAAAACTTTTGAATATTTTTACTTTAAAAAACCCCTATTGTCATCCCGTATGCAAGATTAAATTTAAATTAATTTCTGAAAATTATATTGTTGGAATTTGGAAAAATTGATTCCATATTTGGAATCATAATAATTTATAATATCTATTAATTTCAACTTAGTTTTTTACCAAAAGGATCAGTGAATGTGATTAACATTAGTTATAATGATTAAGAGAAAAATTAGATTAACAAGGGACTAAACCTTAAAATTAAGAGTTAAAATAACCTAGAAACTTATATAAAATAAATTTTATGGTAATTTTTAGACCATATACTCTATTTTCTCAACTTCAATCCACTATTGGATCCACTTTAAAAGGGTAACACATGGGTGTAATTCCATTTTCCAAAATTTACAAGAGTGCCACTCCTCCTCTACTATAAAAGGAACTCAAGCCTCCCACTTATTAAAACTTATCAAGACACTTTGGATCAAAAAATATCTGAAAAAATAGATCCTAAAAATAAGTCCCCTAAACATATAATCCTAAAATTGTGCATAAATCTATCCAAGGAATCCCTTTGCATCAAACCAAAAGGAGTTACCCGAATAAGAGGCAACATCCTTCCTCAAGCTCTTTCATTTTATTTTCATTATCCACCCCATAAATTCTTCTTATTACATGATTAAATAATATATTAAGTATCATAAATATAATTAGAAATTATTATTTTAAGATGTTTTCCTGAACTTACACACACATCCATCTAAATGGTAAAGAACGTACCCTTTTTTTGTACGACGAACTACCGCCTCACAAAAAGATGATTATTCATTTTTCTTTACCACCTTTAATGGTTGGGAATTATGATGGACACACTATTTATATATGATATATATTATATTTATAACATATTTATTCTTTTATAATTTATATATATATAACATACCTTTATGCTTTCAATTTTGTATAAATATGATAACATCATTTGTGGAAGTGTGGACTACCGCCTCCTAAAAGTGATGTGATTTATTCACATGATACATGGAATGTTTAAAGAATGGTTTTAATTAAACATATCTGACATAAAAACATCTATATTATATTAATTAAATAATTTCCTTTCTGAAAATATAATATATATCATTTTCTTTATTACCCTTTCACACACTTAAAAAGTGATAACCTCGTTCGTGGTCATATGGAATACCACCTCCTCGACATGATGTGATTTATTTTATATCAAAAGAATTATATATATATAAGTATATATGATAAAATAATATGTTATATATGATATAATAATACTTCTATAAATATTAATGTTACGTACCTTTTTATCCACAACGATCATTAAAAAAATGGGAACGTCACTCATGCGTATGTACGACCTACCATCTCCATGATTGTAATGTTGGATCATTTTTCATAACCATATTTAATGATTGGTTTTAAAAGTATAATTTATTTATAAATATGATAATTATTTCATGATTATTATTATTTAGGTGTTATATAATTCCCCCTTTGACCATAGTTGACCTACCGAAGTCATTTTTGATATATGAACCAAATTTTATTAAAACACTTGATATAAATTTAATTATTTAAGTAGTTAAATAAAAAATTTTTATAAGTGAAATAAAAGTAATGATAAACATGAAAAAGGTTCTGAAGTAAGTAAATAATTAACATAAATTTATTATTTAAGAATATAAAGACACACAAGACAAGTTAGACTAAAGGTAAGAGATTTTCATATCACTTTTTACATATGTGAGATAAATGTCATATCCACCACTTACTTTTTTTGTGGTGTATCTACGGTATATTTTGATATATTATATAATTAATAATTTTATCTTCATGGTATTTAAAACTTTCATTTAATGTTATTCCTTTATGAGGCTTATGATTTAAAATATTTCAAAGTGGAATGTGACACTTTGGAATGTTTAAATATTATTTTACTTAAGAATAATTTTAATGATATTTAAAAGGTATTTCAATCTGAGGAAATTATATAATTTTTTTTAATAAACCCTTTAATTTTTCTCTCCTTTGGTAATTAATTTCATTTTTCAAGTATTAGTACCATTTTACTACTCTTTAGTACTCAAATGTTATAGAAAATGTTTATAAGAAAACCCGACTTCATTTATCTCTTTAGAAGGAGAATCAGTTTTCTTCTAAAAACCCTATTTTCTAAAATGGTTTTCAAAAAAATGTTTTTAAAATTTCCAAAATAATTTATTAAAGACATTTTTACCCTTTTTGTCTTTTAACAATTTTTAAAGGGATACTTCTATCGCTTTCTGAACAAGACATTTTTCTAACATTTTCACCGTGCAAAAGAAATGTTCTTTTTACCTCGTATGACATGTACATATTTACCCACCATAATTTCTTTGAATCTTCCTTTTCATGTTTAAAAGGTTACTTTTTAAATAAAATGTTATCAAAATTGATTTTCAATGATTTTTTTCAAATGGTTTTTCAAAACCAAATGATATTTCCCTCAAGAATGTTTTTAAAATATCTTTTTATAGTATTTCTATTCAATAATGATAATAATACTTTATTTTTACTCTACTTGGGATATGTTGTATTTATACCATCATTATTATTCCTCTATATGGTTTATGATTTCTTTAACCAAGGATTGTATTGACATTCACTTTCTTAATTACTTTTAGTCCCCTTGAAATATTCAATCTCCTATGATCATTTGATATTGAATTTTCCCTAAATATCCATATAATTTTTCATGGATATGATTATTTCTTGAACTATATACCATTTTTTATATGGTGTTTACTTTGAAATTTATTTGATTATTTGGGGAAATGTTGATAAATATTTATCCTTTATTCAATATGAATATTTGAAAAGTTGTATTATTTATTAGATATGGGGAATGCTTGGGACATGAAAGACAAGGGTTGGGGACCATTTAAGGTAATTACTATGGGTTGGGGACTGATTAATGAAATCCCCACAATAAATTGGTAGTATCATGAGATAAAAGTAGTTATCGAAAAACCCTTCGAGTTTGTTTCTAAGAAAAATAAACGGGTTTCTACCCACAAAATTAAACCATCTTGTAAAAGGTATTGATGGTAGTGGTTCATTTTCCAGATACATGATGTCTAATAATTATGCATTTCCATCATTTAGATTTAGTTATTATTCATCCATGAGATTTTTCATTGATATATACATTGATGCATTTCATTCTTAGTTTATTAATTAAATGGAATGTGTTTTAGTTTCTTAACATTACATATTGATTTTACCTTATCTATTTAAATGACACGTGTTTCTAGTTATTACCTTACCATATTGTTTATCCACTTCCTTATCAGTTTTTTGATTTCACAATATGTGTGTATAGTTATTTACCATGCCATAATTATTATTCTCATTGATTTAGCATTGATTTTGCTATAATTTTACCTTACTGAGCATTTGAGCTCACCCTTATTTTGTTTCCTTTCCCCAAGAATCCAAGAAGCAAACTATAAAAGATATGTAGAGATATACTAGTTGGAATAAAGTTATTCTTAAAACAAAAAATAAATTATGTTGTAATTAGTGTGTTAATTTGTAATACAAGACTCATGTATGTATTTGGTTTACCGAGACTACTAAACTCTTTAGTCCTTTAGGATTTGATTCCTTATAATCAAGCTAATGTAATGGTAGTAGACACCAGTTTTGAGATTTTGGGGTTGGGTCTCCACACTGGAGGCAACATGGTGTGTACCATTATTCTTTATATAGTGTGTAATCTCACTCACATGGTGTGTGAATTACACCGTGTATGAAAATTTTCACATACTGTGTACTTACAAGGAATGTATGGCTATAAGGAATGCCATGATATTATACGATATGTTATTCCATGGGTCAACATGTGTAGTCTATATGACATGTATGAACACAAGACATGATATACGCGGTGTGCATCACTAGCGATGCCTATGAAGTACATGATTTGTACGATAACCATACACATCATGTATTTTAAGAATAATACATAAAATTATTATTAAATCATTTAATTCAATATGACCCACTAAAAATACTCGATGTGTACTATGAATGGGAAAACCATGTTAGATGGTGTGTACACTAGCTAAACACTCTACACTTCCTTTTTTCTTGAAACCTAAACAATATTACTTGGAAATCTATATGTATTCCACATGGTTATTTAAGTGTTATATAGAATGTACACTAGCTATAAAATGTCTAATTACTTCTAGATTGTGTTTCTCACTTGGAAATCAATATTCAATGTGTGCATTAATTACATACTATGTACACTAACAACATTAATTATATAGTTTATAAGTGAAAAAACCATTTGGGGTAGCATTTCACGTACACTATCTACAAGCCATGTAATCCACACCTAACTGCATGCCAACTAGTAGTCAATACATGGTTTGTGTAATGAAATTCTATACATCGACCCCCACATGATGTTTCATGATTATCATGACCCACGCTTGTGTGGTTGACCATGGGTACATGATGTGTATCCATATCATGTAGCAGAATCCTCAACACCTACAAATGAGACCTTTGAGAATTATTCATATTTTCTTAGCATATTCTTGGTCATATTAATGTGAGTAAATGCATTATATTGACTTTCATATTAGTAATGAAAATAGAGAAAACAATACTAGTAAAATAATTATAGAATTTGATCAATAAATAATAAATAATTACAAATTAATATGCGATCAGTCTAATACCACTTGAAGGGTTTGAGGTGAAACAGAAGTGGTTAGGCTCATTCTCAATAATGTTTTTCACCAGTTTCTTCAAATAAATTTGATGATATTAATGAACACAACCTTGTAATCTCTATAGATAGGATCTTTTAACATATAATTTATAATTAATTTAATATAATAATTACCTCAAATTGATATTCATTCTTTGTTGATGATCAATCTAGTTGATTTTCTTATTGTATGTTCATTTTGGTGCAGAATCCTAGGTATAATTCATAAATTTTTGACAAGTTTTCTAGTAATCTTATAATATTATCTTTGGTACTTTGGGTTCTAGAATAAATGAACCAAATATCTTGCATCATTCACTGTTAATCGCAACAAAAATTGTCTCAATATTGAAGAATTATTTCTCTTATTATCTCAATCTTAAGAGGGAGGAGGAGGATTATCTCTCATTCTTGAGAGAATTCTTGAGAGGTTCTATTGGTATTTAGAGAATTGTCTCAAGTGGAAATTTTGAGTACAATAATACACATCACCTAAGAAAATGATATAAAATGGAATATATAGTTAGGGTTAAATATTTGATAATTTCACCAAATCCATTCATCAAATATTCTCTCTAATATATTCCCCATGTAAAATAATAAAAATATTATTATTATTATTATATTCCATGACATAAATTAACTCTCGAATACTTAAATATCATGTTTAAATGATATTAAATAAAATATATCATTTATATCAGGCTGTCAACTTATCCTGTCAATCCAAACCAACATTTATTGAACCTTGAATATTAAATTTTTATTTAAAAAAACAAACATCATTATATTATTTAATAAATAAATAAATATAATATTCACTAACTATAGAATAAATATTTATTTAATATTCAACTCACATATATTCTATACTCGAATAACCAATGATAAAATTCATATGATCAAATTAACTTGAATATTTATTATTCCACAAATTGAAAATAATATTTATTCATAATATTAAATTCAAATTGATTTTAATTAAGATTATGATATTCAACTCACATATATTCTATACTCGAATAACCAATTATAAAATTCATACGATCAAATTAACTTGAATATTTATTATTCCACAAATTGAGAATAATATTTATTCATAATATTTTTTTCAAATTGAATTTAATTAAGATTCTGAATACACTTATCATGTTACATTCTATGCCTCTTTCTCAATGGAATTAGATGAACTTGACTAAAATCCAAGATTTTGATCTAGAAACAAATTAATACATCCATAAATAAAGAAGTTATTGCCATAAGGATAGAAAAATAATACAAACACTTGCTGTGTAATATAATCCATTCATCTCGATATCTCATCAAGAAGGTTGTATACTTGTGCCATCAACCTATATACTTTATTTATATTTCTTTGACTACCTAAAATCAACTCATTGATAAATAAACATGGCCATGGACTTAATTAGGTAGTTCTATTTCAATCAAAGGGCCTAAGATATCCAAATCTATTAGCTTGGATGGAAAAAATCATTTCTTAACTTATTCAATAAATATCAAATCACTTATCACTCACCCAATGTATCTTACTTCACAATGAGCATATGTCATCCTAGTTTACATTAATATATTAAATTACATGATTCATGATATATATTAGTAATAATATCAAGTCTAAGTACTAATATAGACATCCATAGATAGGAATATCCAATGACGCATATAACATGTATAATTCCTATTGACGGGTCTATCTTCATAACCTCTATTCATAGATATTTCCAAAAGTGAACTTTATAAGAAATTCATAATGTATTATAATCCCCTAAAACCTAATAGTCAAACATCATATATATCCTATAAGATATATTCCATCCAACCATAGAACATATATTTAAGAATATTTTCATTGAACCTTAGGGTTATCATTATAGCATAGAACTATAATAATCTTTTAATGTGAAAAATACTACAAGGAAATTATCACATTAATGTTATGAAAAAAACACTCATCATGTGATAATATATTTATTAATATTTAGGTATTTGAATATATTGGTAATAAAAAGTATAAAGTTTTTTGGTTCATGGGAACCAACTCCAATGGAATTTGATAAGGATATTGATGCTTAAAGGTTGATAGTACCAATTTCTACAAAACTTAGATCTTTCCACATTTTTATAGATTCCTCTATCAATAATAACACTACATGACATTATATGGATTTGAAAATGTGTATGAAAATATTTCTCCCATCACCCATTTTCTCTAGTTTTTATCTGTTTACTAAGAAATATTCTAGTGACTATAAACTCACCTTCTAAAGAAAATTCACCATATCTTATTACTAGTGAATACTCTTCATCTTCCTTAACAATGTCTCTATTAGCCACCCATTATCCTAAATTATTTATTTTCATGGTCTATCAATTTGAGAAATCACTAGAAATGTAACCTCTACTTTAAAATATAAAACAATAAATATCCATGTTTCTTGATGAGTTAAACTCAACATTAGATTTATTAGATGTAAGGGTTCCCTTTTCACTATTAAAATAATTTTAATCCTTTGGTTTTTATTCTTTTATAATCTCCCTTTTAAAATTTCTCCATAGAGTGAAAAGGGTAGAGGTTTTCTTCATGTTGATCATCCTTTTAATTTGTTTCTAAATATATATCAATTGGTGGATAAAATATTTTATTATTATTTATCCTTCTCGACTTCCTTAATATCTAGATATGGTTTAGATACGGGATTCCTTTGCCTGAGTTGATGTTCATCAGATGTCCATAGCTTCATCAAGTGGCTGTAGCTTGGAGTTTGTTCATATAGATTCCTGGGTGGCGGAGTTTGTCTCAGGTGGTGGTTTAGCTACCTTTGAGTGGAAAATATTTGTGGTCAGGCGACATATGGTTTTTGGGAAATGGTCATGGAGGGACTTTTCATGGTGAGCATGATGGATGAATTCAGGATCTCTATTGGATGATAGGTGTGGTTCTGGGAAGCTGATGACCTTATAATAGAAAATAATTAGTTTTTATAGTGTTTCTCACTTTACAATGCTATGATTTGTTGGTTTCAAATGAGGTTCTATTGGAATCTGATCAGAGTCATGGATTTGTGTGTTTTTTGGCTTTCAGATGCCTTGTAATCATTGGTTTTGTCTTGTTTCATTTGGTGTGGTGCTGCTTCTTACATGTATCGTTGTGTGGGCGGCCTCAAAAGAGGTATTGGTGTGTTTACACCCATATTTCAGCCATATGTCATCTTCTATTATATGGATGTGTACCCTGTTTTTGATTATAAATAGTTTTTTCTTTCTAGTTTTTCATTGTATCAGATTTATAGTGCATTTTATCACATGTATTGTTAGATGAGAGACTTATTTGAGAGATAAGTGTGATGTCACTTATCATATGGTCCTCCCTCCACATTTTTTTGTTTGGGTGAGAGGGGTGATCTTCCACATTATGTCATTCCATCAAGGCATGAATTATTTATAGGGGTGACACATAATCATAAATTTATTTCACTTTTGCATTGTCTAGTAGGGGTGACGAGACTTTTCCTTTTTTCTTATCTTGATGTTTGTTTCTTATTAGACATTTATGTTCATTTTTTCCCTTCAAGTTGTGTTCTTTTAAGGTTTCTATCTCTATATTTCAAATTTGTTCTCTATTCTCCTATTTTTCAAAATAGGTCTTCTTATTTTTTGTTAAATAAAGGGGGTTTGACCCTCAACCTGTTAAAAAAACCCAATTGGGGATATATAAAAACCATACCATTGTTTCCTCTAGGTCCTCCTCAATAGTATCTTCAATCATGGTGATCCATATTTTTGTATAGTAATATTATTTAAACTTACTCTATTGGGTAAGAAATTGATTCTTATTTTGAATATCTCATTGGTAATACAAGGGTAAAAATTTACTCATCACTAATTTCATATCATACCATGTATTGATGAGACATTCATAATACAAATCCCTTTACTTTTGTAACTTTTACTAATAAATAAGAGAATAATAAAAAATATAAAGGGAAGTAATTTTCACCTTTTTCTCATCATAATAGTAATACCTTACTCCAAGTATACTTTAAGGTTTATTTTCCCTTGAAATGAAGGGACCTTTACCTTGATCCCACAAATAATTCCACCCTCTCTCAAACTCATTTGTATTCTTATAAGTTATTATAATAACCTTATTCATTATAGGAAAAACATAAAATCATTATCAAAATTATCCATGTCTTCCATCATGATGTGGAGATAATGAGGTTATAGTGATCCATGCTTTTCATACATAAATATTACATTTTATTAGACTAATATTCATTATATAACATTATGATCCATGCTAAAACCATAAATATTTAGTGTTTTTAGAAACTTGGATATATAAAAAATTGGTACATAAAATATCTAAATCATCTCTCACTTAGTTCATAACAACTAGAACCCTTCTTAGAAATATCATACATAAAATCTTTCTTTATATCCCAAGTAAAAGAAAAAAAAATAAAGGGTGAGCTCAGATGCTTAGTAAGGGTAAATAAGGGAGATATCAATAATCATATAAGCATATTAAGAGCAATATGACATGAAAAAAATGATAATAACATTTTAATACCATACCCAACATATCGTAGATCATAATCTCTAGTATTGGAATAAATATTGATAGTTTATAAGAAATTAATCATAAAGGAATCAAATAACAAGATCCATGAGAGCATAACATCGACATAAGATAATGTCATAAAAGAGTGGAATAAAGTGTGTAAAAATCATAATCATAGAAATATTATATCATGTACATCCACCAAGATACTCATCACATGTTATTCTTAGGATAATAACTAATGTACAAACTTTGGGCTTGGGATAACCTCCTATATAACCTCTTTAGTTATTGGGATAACCTCCTGTGTACTGCTTTTTAGGATTGGGATAACCTTCAGTATACCGTTTAAGCACATAAAACATTAATAATGAATTATGGGGATATATAATTTTGGGCCCAACCATAATATAAAAAAACCATACACATGTGTGCCACAAGAACATAAAACATCCATCATATCATCATATCATAATTCATGGAAAGAAAATGGGTTTCAAAAACATTTCATCATTTTATCATAACATAACCCATGGAAAATAAATGAGTTTCATAAAAATATCATCACCTTAATCATAAAATATATAGAGAAAGAATTAGTGTAATATTATTGGATCATATCACTATTAAATCTTAAGTAACATCAAATGATGTTATCATAGTTGAAAAATGCCTTTAAAAAGATCACTGAAATATTTATTGAGGGAAATCGTATTTTAATTTTGAAACCACTTATTTAAAATTTAAAAATTTACAAAATATTATGGAAAAATTTTTATTTTAAAATAAATATTTAAACGTTTTAATAAATCTTAAAAACATTGAGTGGTAATGAAAAAAGTAAATTCCATTCATGCTGTAATCATTTAAACAAATATTTTGTTCACAACTTCGTTAAAAAGTACCTTATTTAAAAAATGATAAGAAGATTATTTTAATTTTTTTTTATAAAATTTAAATAATGAGTAAAAATTAATTTAAAAAATCTTTGAATAATAGTATAAAAATTTCTTGAAAACATTTTAGAAAACATGGATATGGAAGAAAAAGTTTTTCCGACCAAAGAGGAAATAAAGTCTATTTTTCTTAAAAACATTCTTTTAGTTTCCTAAGTATTTAAAGAGAGGAAAATAAAGAGAAGATTAATTATCAAAAAAAAAAGGGATAATAAAATAAATAATATTATGGAGATAAAGATAATATAATTTCATCATTGTAAATTTAATCATAAACAATCCCATTAAAAATGCGACTGTAAGATAAAACCCACACCTTAAGTTTAAATTTCTTCATAATCATTTTAAACTCCTATATAATAAATTTAAATTTATTATAATTATATTCAAAAACTATATTTATACTTATAATATCATATATGATCCATTTATAACATTTCAATACCCATTTATTAATAATTATTTATTAAACACATCATTTTTGGGTTTTAACTATTTTGTTTTTCATGAAAGTTTCAAATTGAAAGTTCTAGTACTTGTACTTTGATCATGGGCCCATAATATAAAAAATATTAATTGTGATATAAATATAATATATAATCATTATATACATGTTTATAGTCATCCATAAAAGGTATATATAGAAAAATGAATTATACCATTCATAGAGACGATAGTCTATACATACACATGAATCCTGTTCTAATGAAAATAAAGAATGAAAGATAAAAATATTTTATCATTACATAACCATAATTATATCATAAATATCATATATAAATATTAAATCTACCATAACTATCAACTATGAATAATGGTGATGGAAAATGAATTATATCGGTATGTAGAGGCGGTAGTCCACACATACTCACAAGTGATACTTTCATTTACCATTTGAATGAAAAAAGGTGGATAATGGTGTTTCCAGAATCAAAATTACATTTCAATATTTGTAGGACACTGAATTTATTATTTTATGATGAATATCATATATTTAGATGAGGTTTAATAAGAAATAAATTAAAATAAGTCAGGTAGGACAATTACCTATTCTTCAGTAGACCTCCTTTAGATCCATTCTTAAGGACCCTTGGAACGGTATTTTAAGAATAAAATAACATCTATGTCATGGGTAGGGTATTTTATAAGATAATTGGTTAGGTTTTGGTTGAGATATATGACTCAAAGTGGTGTAAAGAAGGTAGAGGAGTGGTTCCCTTTTATAAGTGGGAGGAGGGACACACCATGATTTTTTAAAGGATAAAAATATTATTAAGTAATATTCATGTAAAAGTATCCCATAAATAATTAAATTTAGAGTATAAGGTGATAAGGGTTTAAATATTACAATGCAATAGGGTTTATCCAAGTTTATGTGGCAATATCACCATTATCTCTTAGTTTAACCCTCTTGGTAAACCTGTTTTAACCTTAATCGAGGTAACAAAATTTTACTATTTTTACTACTCATTATGATAAAAAATTAAGTTACCTTGTTAAATTATATTAATTATGATAATTCCAAATATTAATCCATTTTAAAAAATTTGAATTACTATAATTGGTAGAAATTTATTTTAAAATAAGCGCTCAAAACATAATGAAAACCATTTTCAGAAAAATGAATTTTAAACATAAAATTGAGTTTACCTTATTTAATTTCCATGTAAATGTTGGGTTATAAGTTATAGAAATTAATACTAGAGGGGGGGGGGGTGAATAATTTTTTTCAAAATTTAAAGACAAAACAACCAGGGTTTTATTAATTAAATATTCTATAGTGAGATCTATGTCCAAGATATGAAATGGAGTGGAAATAAAAAGAAAGAACATAGAGATTTATAGTGGACTCCACCTGAGGCTGAACTTTATCAGTATTCATTGTTATTTCTGGAGGATCTTAGCTGGCTTTCTGATTTTGTTATGATGAGTGCATTTTATGTTTTGAAACTTTCCTGCTACTTGGGGTGAGCTGATGCAGTTTATGATGGTGACTACGTTTGGATTCAGTCTATCTGCTTTTTATGAGTGTTTTTTCTAGAGATAGTAGGTTCTCGATAGCTTCCACTAACCTTCTTGGAGGAAGTCTTTAAAAGATCTATAACATGTCATTTTGTTCATTTTCAGTGATGCTGTTTGTTTTTCTTGAAAATCTCATTTTCCCCTCAATCCCCTATTGGTGTAAGTTATTTACACCTCATGTTTGTATTGTTATCCTTTGATTTTAATAAATTCCATTGGGGCATGAATGGGGTTACCAATTCATGTCACCCTTTAAAAAAAATAGTGGGTTGGATCACCATGATCATAGTCCACTCCTCAATCTTCTATAATATGTGAGAATATTGGTATCCACTAATAAAATCACTTTTAAAGGTGTGAGAACCTATTATAGACTTTGACTTTTATAAATACCCAAAGGCACAACCCAAACTTTTACAGGAGCCTTGAACGTAGTCTGTGACCTGAATTTTGATCTAGAGCCACAACCCAAACATCATTTTAAGAAGTAGAATAACCAAAACAAACAATTCATGATTTTTATTGGAAAAATCATAAACCATACATTAATATATTACAAATAGATAAAGAAAATAATAATACAAATAAAAAAAATATAAATAAAACCCAGTAGAAAGTTATGAAGATGAGGATGATGAAGTTCGATGATCTTGATCACTAAAGTAGTATATTATGGTACAGTTCAAGTCTCTTCATGATCTTGTAAAATAATTATAATTAATAGAGCTTCTTGATCGAATGATAAGTAAGAAAGTGTATCACATGAATGTTATCAAAAGTGAGTTTGAACGATATGTATGTAGTTGTTTTTATTCCTTGATGATTTATATAATGGATTGATCTAGTTTTAATAACTTAAAATATATCCTCAAAGAATCAATTAAACCAATAACTTCAGGACACTTGTTAGATAATACAAAAAATATAATATTATCATTACCTGTAATTTGAAAATGTGGAACTCATTGATAAAGAGTTTGGGCATTCTTCTATTGATGTAAGAAAACTGTTAAAAAAATTCATGGTAGGTTCACCATCATACTCACAATAAGTTGAGTTGATCCATATTAAGTGGAAAGATCATGGTATGGTAAGGTAACTCCTATAGTATCCCATGTTAGGTTCATTCAAAGTATGGTGGAAGGCTTCCTCATGATAAGATCACTCTCACAGTAGGTTCATTCACATGGTAGGTTCACTCACAGTTAGGTGGATACCACCTTCATGGTAAGTTCATTTTTCTACACAAAGTAGGTTAGGGATTCTATGTATGTGAAAATAAATTCACGCTTCATCATTTTTAGAATCTTTTAACTTATCCAAGAATTTTGGATACTCGAACAACTGACTGAAAATTTGTTTTCATTTAACAGGATTATTTTCTTTGAATTTTCATATGCATGAAAAAAATAGTTTCATGCATGATACCAAGACTATTTCAAATAAAACTCACCATATTATCATGTATGTAGTTTCTCAAATCATCCATGGAAAGATCAACTTAGCATGATGGTGGTTCAACTGATAATTCCGATGAATAGTATCCTAGAACTATCAATGGATGTAGAAGACGATGGGGTAGTAGAAAATGGATATCTCAAGTGGCTTTGATCATAAGGTTTTGATTTTATATGTAAGATTTTAAGGTGGATGAAGGGTGTAGCATGCTCCATTGTCCCATATTGGAAACATGGTTGGGAGATCCACCGCTATAAAAATCAAGTTCTCCCACTAACTCTTTGAGATAGCTACAAGAGATTAGCACCCATTACACATCCACACACACATATGGGATTCATCATAGTGGGACTACTAGGCTCATATCCATATGATCATATAGGTACGTGCTACAATGATCCTTATACATGAGCCCACAACTGCCTCCGTGTCTGGCCTGTAGGATGGATCTCTCATGTGGTTGACCCCTTGTGTCCCCTAAGTGATTGAGGTAAGGTCATGGCTAGCCCTTAATTTTTTACTATAAGACACCAAAAAATGTTAGAAGAGTTATAAATGAAAATCATAAAAAATTAATATTTTAAGAAAATATTAAAAATTAAAACATTTAGATAAGAAATGATTATTTATTTAAACAATTTGAATTTAATAAATGATAGGAGATAGTATTTTATAAAAACAAAAAATATTATAGAATTAATATATATATTTAAACTATAACAATCTCCCCATTTTTTTAAACTAAAAAACTAAACATTTATTAAATTTTCAAAAACATTCTCACCCTTTTTTGAAATTTATCAAAAAGTACATTAAAATTAAACATTGAAATCATTATTCCTCTTAAACAATATCAAATAATTATAATCCACATAGAATAATTCTTCTAAGAAGTGTAATATTTAGTTATAAGACATAAGTAAATAGATGTAGAAAAAAGAGAATAGTATAATTAAATAACTAATTATACTAAATAGAAATGTTAAGCAACAAGAATCCCAGTTCAAACTTCATTCTCTTAAAATTGAAAGAATATAAGGGTTTAGTGAAAATTTTAGCGAATTGTTTTTTAGTAGGAACAAATTCTAAACATATATCACCATTATTTACACTATCCTATAAAAAAATAAAATCTAAGATCTATGTATTTTTTATAGAGTGTTGTAGAGAGTTTTTAGAAATTGAAATTTCACTAGAATTATCACAGAATATTGGAACTTTATCAAAACTAATATTAAAATCAAATAAATTTTATTTAATACAAATAATTTTTGAACAAAATTTAGTAGAAAAAACATATTCAACATCTGTTATAGATAGTTCCACTGATAGTTGTTTATTAAAACTTCATTAAATTAAAATTTTAACCAGAAAATGATACATAACTATTGTGATTTTTTGGTCAAGACTAAAACCTCAAAAGTCAAAATTAGAATATGATAGTAAATAAAAAAATATAATTAGAATAAAATAAATTAGTGCTTATAGTACCCTCAATATATATGTTTACTCTTTTAACATCTTTAATATGAATTTCCTTAGGGGTTGACTAAAAGCTAGCACATAAAAAAACTGAGAACATTATGGTAGGTCTAGATGTAGTGAGATGAAATAAATTGCCTATCATGCCTCTATATAGTTTAATATCAATTGTCTTTCTAGATTCACTCGATTACAATATATAATTGGTAATTATTGGAGTTTTCATAATCTTACAAGAATTAAGTCTGCAATTTTTACAATATATTTAGCACACTTAGACAGATTTAAGAAAATACTATATTTTCTTTGATTAATTTGTAAACCAAGGAAAAATTTTAATTCTCCCATTAATATCAGGTCAAATTCAGTTGTCATCAGCTTATAAAAACCATTACATAATAAATCATTTGTTTATCCAAATAACATATCATCAACAAAAATTATTATAATCAGTATATCATTTAAAACTCTCTTTATAAACAAGGTTGGATTAATATTTCATTTTAAAAAATAATTTTGAATTAAAAATAGAGTTATTATTTCATACAAAGCTTGAGGATATTTCTAAAGACCATATAAAGATTTATTAATTTTAAAAACATGATTTGGAAATTTATCATTTTCAAATATAGATGGGTTTTCAACATAAACTTACTCAGAAATTATTCCATTAAAATATATATATATATATATATATATAAATTTTAAATAATTTAATATTTTTAAAACAAGAAAGGGATAATAGAATTATAATTTATTCCATACTAGTAAGAGTATAAAAATAATATTCAAAATAATTTCCCACTTCCTAAGAATAACCTTGAGCAATTAGTCTTGCTTTATTTTTAACTACGTTTCTTTCTTTATCAAGCTTATTATGAAAAATACATGTAGTTCCTATTATAGGTTTATATTTTGGAAAATAAAATAAATTTAAAAATTTATTCCTTTAAAATTTATTTAATTAATCATGTATTACATTAATAAAATTTTAATTAATTAAATAATTATCAAAGTTAACAGGAACATAATTACCAACAAAAGAAGAATTTGAGTAATAAAGTAAAATTGATTTTCTATTTTGTATACCAAATTCAACATTACCAATTATTTTTTTAATTGTATGATCTTTAAGTGTTTTCCATTCTTTAGGATTAGTAAGAGAAGGGAGATGCTCCCCCTCAACTAATACATTCTATTTATCTTGGTCATCATATTTACCAAAACTAGATTCTCTAAATTCATCATCATATTTATTTGAATCAGAATTTTTCTTGTTATAACTATTATCAATAAACTTAACATGTAAAAACTCTTCAATAAATAAATTCCTCTTATTAAAAACTATATATGATTTTCTTTAATTTGAATATCCTAAAAATATTCATTCATTACTTTTAAAATATATTTTTTTCTAAATTATCTAATTTATTTAAGATGAAAACTTTGCAACCAAATACCCTAAAATATCCAAATTTATGTTTAATCCCTTTAAACAATCATAAGGTTTTTTAAAATGGTCTAATAGATAATATATTTAAAACATGAAAATCTATATTTATGGCTTATACCCAAAAATATCTAAGCTCACTAAATTCCATCATTATTGATCTATCCATTTCTTGAATAGAGCTATTATTTCATTAAACCACACCATTTTTATGGTGTCCTATGTGCTAAAAAATAATATTTTTATCCATTTTCTTTACTTAATTTATTAAATTATAAATAAAAAAAATTCACCATCTCTTTCACTTATAATAGATATTATTGACACATTTTTTAAGTTTTGAATAATTTTATATAAAGAACATAACTTAGTTACAATTTCATTTTTATGTGATAAGAAATAAATCCATATAAATCATCTATAATCATCTATAATTACAAAAAATACTTCATACAAAAAAAGTAATAGTTTTTATTGGTCCAAACAAGTCAATATATAATAGTTATAAAAATATAATAGTACTAATATCATTTATATATTTAAATATTTATTTTTTTCTTTTAACCCTTTAAATAAGAATCACACATAAAATACTTACTTGAATGTAATTTTGGAGATTTTTGAACTTGTTCATGATTTGAAAGTTTATGAAATAGTATGATGTTTTCATTCCCAAGCCTCTTATGACATTGAATTTCATATGCTTCTATAACATTTAAACACTTAACATTTTTGTTTGGTTAGATTATAAAAATAAATAGTGTAATTATTATATTTTCTATTTGAATAAAGTAAAATAGTTTTATTTTTAAAACAATATATTTATCATTTCCAAAAATAATATTTAATTCATCATAAAAAAACTGTGATATGCTTATTAAATTATTTTTTAAACCATTTAAAAATTAAAATTTTGAAATAATAATAGTTTTATACAAACCAAATTCATGAAAACCTTTAATATGACCTTTAGAGTTATCTCCAAATGTGAAAAGGCCACCATCAGATGAATTGAAATATATAAATTTTGAAATAGCACCTATCATGTGCCTAGAGTAGCCATTGTTGAAATATCATAAGTCTTTGAGACTTCTAAGGCATATTTCCTGAAATTAAACAATCAAAAATATTATTTTGGTACCCATGCTAACTTAAGTCCAATTGGATTAGTATAAAAAAAATTGGAACCCAAATAGATTTAAAGAATTTATTTGTGGGATGTTTAGAAAATAAATCTCTATAAATGAAAGTTTTTTATGCCCAAATGATTTTGTAAATCTTAGTGAATATTTTTTCGGCATAATTACCTTTCATTATACATTTAAAACATGTTACACTAGAAATACTTAATTTTTAGGAATGTAGTCTTATTTATCCTTATAGATAAACTATTATAAGAAAAACCATTATTATTTATGTTTAGTTTCATCAATGAAATCATTTTATCATATTGTTCTTTACCATTAATAAATGTAAATAAATTCTCTTTGAAATTGAAAACATCATTTTTCAAATTCATATTCTCCTTTTTAATACTCCCTAAATATGTAAAAAAAAATTCATTAGATCCATAATATGTGTTTCTTAATTTATTATTTTCTTTATTAATTTTCTTAAATCATTTTCAAATTTAGTTAAATCATCCCGAAATAAATTAAATCTTCTTTATTGATCTTTATCATCCACTGCCAATTTTTTTTAACTCTTTAATTTTCCTATTTTAGTTTTAATAACTCATAATAATAATTCTATTTAGATTTATCATTTTGGAAAACAAATATCTTCCTATCAAAACATTATATTTTTTATTTTCTCATTTTATTTAATCAACTTATTATTATTAATTTTTATGTCAGTTGATTTTTTAATTATCCTGGCTCCATCATTCCTTAATTATTTATTTTCTTTAAGCATTTATTTAACTTTGGAATTCAAAGAATTAAAATCAAAATATTAATTAGAATCAATTTCATTTTAATTTTCAGATAAATCATTATGATCTACATTATCATAAGTAATTAATTGAGTGAAAAGAGAATCGATTACCTCACATTGTATACCCATTATATCAAGTTTCCCTATCTTCTATTCACTTACAGGATCACTTCTTGAGTTATAATTGTTTGAGCAGTCCCAACCTCCAAACAAAAATTGATTTTATTTTCTCATTTTGTATTTGTCTCTCTTTGGATGTTTGAGTTTAGGGAATCTTACCCTAATGTGACCTTTCTTCCTACACTCTTAACATGTTAAATATAAAACATCATCATTATTATTGGAATTAGATTCTTATAATGATTTTTGAACTTCCTTCTGAGCTACATCTTAACACATTTTTTTCACAAACTTAAAAATTTGTTTCTAAAGTGAGCCATATATTTGTCACCTTCTTGGAACTCAGATTTAGAATTGAAATATATTTAATTATTATTATACTTAAAATCTATAACTTTTATCTTTGTAGACTCCTCATCAGTAATGTTTTTCAACTATAAATCATACTTCAACAAATATCCTACTAGTTCGTCTAAGGTATACTATTTAAAATTATTACTCTCATTGGTGGACACCTTATATGAATTCCCTATTTTTGTAAGAGCTCTCAGAACTCTTTCAACTTGAATTGTGTTATACAAAACTTATCCTATAGTACTCATACCATTTTTAATACTTGTAAACCAATGGAACATCTGGTTTACTCATTCTTAATCTCCTATCATGAAGTACTGGTTTTATTCTTGGAGCATTCTGATATTGGATCACTTGATCTTGTTAGTCCCATAGTGATTCACTTGAAGTGTTATCCATATATCATGGGTTTTCTTACAAGATGAGACATGAATATAGACACTTCTAATTATAGAACCAAACAAAATTTATTTTTAACTTTATAATTCATAAACTATTTTCCCATTTCATTACCTATAAGTGTATCTAGATCAACTTTGGGTAGCTTATATGGATTATGCATTATAGTCAAGTGACCCACACTTAACTATTTCGGGTAGGCTTCCATTCTGTCTTACAAATAGCTCTAGTCACTTCCATTGAAGAATGGGGGTTTTTTTGGAATCCATCCATCATTAACATTCATACCTTCTATATTAAATTAAACTTTTATTTTATTACTTAGACCTTTAAGTTTAAGATATAATGTTATCAATGAGTTAAAAATAAACAATATAAATAATCAACGACTGTAAGTATCCTTTTAAGTAACTACCTCCTCTGATACCAATTGTTGGATCGTAAGTGATGTAAATTAAGACTATAGGGGGGGGGGGTGAATAGTATTTTTCAAAATTTAAAGACAAACAAATCATAGTTTTATTAATTAAATATTTTTTACTGAGATATATGTTCAAGATATAAAATGAAGAGGAAATAAAAAAACAAACCTAGAGATTTATAGTGGTTCAGATCACTAAGATCCTTGTCCACTCCTCAACCTTATATACTCCACAATAATATTGGAACCCACTAATAAACTCACTTTTAAATATGTGAGAACCTATTACAGACTCTTCCTGTTACTAATACCCAGAGGAACAACCTAGAATTTTATAGGATCCTTGAACCTAGTATGTGACCTAAATTTTGATCAGGAGTCACAACCCAGACTTCCTTTTAGGTGGTAGAATAACCAAAACAAAAAATACCTTATTTTTATGGGTAAAAGTATAAAACAGACATGAAAATATTACAAATAGATAAATAAAATAATAATATGAATAAAACCAAATACAAATAAAACCCATCATAAAGATATGAAGATGAGGATAATAAAGTTTGATGATCTTGATCACTACAGTAGTATATGATGGTACAATAAAAGCTACTTCATTATCTTGGTAAGGAAACAGAAGTCACAGATCTTTTTGATCAAATGCGTATAAAAAAAGTGTGTCACATGAATGTTATCAAAAGTGAGTTCGAATGATCTGTGTGTAGTTGTTTTTTCCCTTGATGACATACCTAATTGATTAATCCAGCTTTCTTAACTTCAAATATCTCCTTAGAGTGTCAAGTAAACAAATCTCTATATGCCACTTGTTAGAGAATAATAAATATATAATATTACCATTACCCATAATTTGATAACACAGAACTCATTGATAAAGAGTTCACACATTATTTTGTTGTTGTAAGAAACTTGTTAAAAAAATTCACGGTAGGTTGGCCTTTATACTCACGGTAAGGTGAGTTGATCCTTAGTTTGTATAAAACTCTTGGTATGGTAAGGTAACAATCACGGTAGGTTCAATCCCATGGTATCTTCACTCATGGTAAGGTGGAATTCTTCCTCATGGTAAGTTCAATATTATGATAGGTTCACTCACATGGTAGGTTCACTCACAGTAAGGTGGATACCCCCTTCATGGTAAGTTAATTTTACTGCACAAGGTTGGTTATGGATCCTATGTATATAAAAATAAATTTATGATTAATTATTTTTAGAATATTTTAACTTATTAAATAATTTTGGATACTTGATCAGTCAACTGCAAATTTATTCTCATTCAGAGGATTATTTTCTTCAAATTTCTTTATGCATGAAAAATGTATTTACATGAATGAGACTAAAAATATTTCAAATCAAACTCATGATCTTAGAATGTTCATAGTTTATTGAATATTCCATGGAAATATCATCTTATCAAAATGGTGATCTGGCCAAGAATTTTGATAAACAGTAGCCTAGAACAATAGTTATAGGTAGAAGATGATAGAGTAGTAGCGAAGAGACGACTTATATGACTTTGATCGGATGAATTCACTACTATGAATAAGATTTTAATGTGGATGAACAGTATACTATGCTCTATTTTCCCAAATTTTAAACACAACTAGGAGATCCACCACTATAACAATCAGGTGCTTCCACTACCTCTTTGAGCTGGTTACAGGGAATCAGTACCCGTTACACATCTACACACACACACACACACACGAGGTTCAGCCTAGTGGGCCTACTAGGACCATATCCATATGATACTATGGGAACAAGATACTAAATTCCTTATACATGATCCCACTACTACCATCATTTTTCCCCTTAGGTTGGATCTCCCATGGGCTTGACCCCTTGGGTCTCTTAAGTGGTTGAGGGCTGGCCATGGTTGGTCCTTAAATTTTTATGATAAGACACTAAGAAATGTTAGAAGAGATATAAATGAAAATAATTAAAAAGTAATCTTTTAAGAAAACATTAAACATTAAAACATTTAAATAATAAATGATTATTTATTTAATTAATTTGAATTTAATAAATGATAGGAGATAGTAATTTATCAAAACAAAACTATTAAATAATTAACACACATATTCAAACTCTAATACTAAAAACTTTTAGATGATTGTTAAAATATTTAAGTTAATATATAATTTATAAATTTAATAAAAACTATTCATCAATTGAGATTAATTTAATTTATTGAGATGAAAAATCATCGTGCTCATAAAAATAGTTTTTAAAAAAATGTGGTTTTAAGCCCAAAAATGAATTTATACCAAAATAAAGTATAATAATTATTCATATGTAATTAATTAGATTATTTATAATTAAAGGATACCTATTTTTATTTAATATCAAATTAAAAACATGATATTACTTTTACTTGAAAATAAATTACAATTTTACAAAAATCAGTATTTTTTTACCAATCATTGAAAAATTAATATTTTAAAAAAATCACAAACTTTCACCTTAAAATAATTTTGATATACTTATTTTAAAAATGATAACTTTTTTATAATACAAAATTTCTAAAAGTTTTGGAAATTAATTATAATATCCACAAAGAAAATGAAATAAAAACCTTTTTTGAAGGAAAAATATTTTTGAAGCAGAAAATGACTACTAAAAATTGAGTACTTATTTATTATGAATTAATCAACATATTTGAATTAAATAAAACATTTATAATTTTTTTTATAATGTAGTTAATCCTATTCATACTCTTCAATTTAACATTTAGGTTAAAATGGTATACTATATTATAATTCATTTAGACCTTGGGTTGCGTATAATGAAGCTATCAAATACATCTTGTTTATTTAAAAGGAAATACATATAAAATATTGGGGTATTACATTATACCCCCATTAAAATGATTTTTTAACACAAAATTATATCACTATGATAAAAAAATGATGATATCTCTATTTAATACCATCCTTGTATTCCTAAGTAGCTTCTTAGAATTTTTGATTCCTTAAGAAAACATTAAACAGGTGAGTAATGTTGCTTTCTAGAACTTTCTCTCTATGATAAAATATTTTTTCTGGATGTTATTCATAGGAAAGATCATACTCCAGTATTACAACCTTTGATTTTAGTACATGTGAATGATCAGCTATATACTTTCTCAGGAGAGATACATGGAATACATCAAGAACTTGAGACAGGTTCATTGAAAGCGCCATGCGATAAGTTACCATACCCACTCAACCAAGAATATTAAAGGGTAAAATATAATTAGGGCTTAACATTCCATTTTTTCTAAATCTCATAACCATTATCTGTGGAGAAATTTGTAGGAATACATTCTCACTGACATCAAATTATAGATTTCACTGACGATTGTTAACATAACTCTTCTATAGACTCCGAGGTTCCTTGATGTGATGATAAATGGATCTAACCTTATATTAAATTTCATAAGTTAGATCAGTTCCCTATAGATTTTTTCTCTAACTTCATCCCAACACATTGGAGTTCTACACTTCTGTCTATAGAGGTATTCATAAGGATCCTTCTGAATGGTCAAGTGAAAGATATTGTTATAATAAAATTTGATAAGAGGAAGGTGTTGGTCTCAAACACATTTGAAATCCATAGAACATGATCCAAACATAACCCCAAGGTTTGAGTGGTTCTCTCATACTAACTATCTATCTGGGGATGATGGATTGTTCTGAAACACAACTATGTATCCAGAGCTTGTTGAAGACTTTTCCAAAACTTCGAAGTAAACCTCACATTTTGGTCAGATACAATAGAATGTGGTACTCCATGAAACCTTAGAACTTACCTAATATATATTTTGGAAATCAGATCAAGATAGAAACATTGTTTGATTGCAATGAAGTGTGATGACTTCATAATGTGATCAACTAAAACCCAAATAACATTATGGCCTTTAGATATTTTTGGGAGGTTGATGATGAAATCCATAGTAATGTTTTCTCATTTCCATTATAGTATAATTAATGGTTTTAACATCCCCTTAGATATCCATATCTTATTTTTAACTTTCTTAAATACCAAGAACCGAGATACATACTCTATAATATATCTCTTCATGTTTTCCCACCAGAATTACTCTTTCGGGTCTCTATACATCTTCATACTTATATGATGAATAGAGAATGATGAACTATGAGCATTATAAAATAGATCCTTCTTCAAGTCTGGTATTTATGGGACTCATACTTGATTTATAAACCTTATCAATCCATCACAATCATATTTGAACTTAGGAACATTTCCCGCCTTCTTCTATAGTTCCATATCCTTCTGCTGTTCCTATTTAATATTCACATGGATAGATGGTTGAACATTAATTTGAGAAAGATATGACCTATCCTATTTATTTATTATTTTAAGATCTATTTTTTATAAATCCATAAATATTAGTTCTCTTTTGATCCACATCATAAAAAAACTAGCAAGATCTTTTTGACTTAGAGCATCATCCTCCTTGTTTGCCTTCCCAGGGCAGTAGTGTATTGAGTAGTCATAATCTTCAATCAATGCCAACCATATCCTTTGGTGTATGTTAAACTCTTTCTATGTGAATATATACTTCAATATTTTAGGATGAATGTATATATCACACTGTTTACTATAAAGATAATACCTTCATATTTTCAGTCCAAAAATTACTACTGTAAACTCTAAATCACGAGTTGGGTAATTTTTCTCATGAATTATAAATTAGTGAAAAGAATAAGATATCACCATATCATTATACATGATGATTCTTCCCAATACCTTCTTAAATTCATCACTAAATATTACAAACCCTTATCCACTACAGGGTAGTGTAAGTATAAGTGAATTGACCAATATTATTTTAATCTCCTTGAAATTTTCCTCACATTCATCTATATAAAGGAACTTGGATCATTTCTGAGTCAAATTGGTTATTATATTAGAGATCTGTGATAAAACTATCACAAATAATTGATAGTATCCTTTTAACCTAATAAATATATGGATATTTGTTACCATGGTTGGTCGGGAATATTGTTCAATAACTCCCGTATTTAAATGGCCCACTGATATACCCTCACTTGAAATTATATAACCCAGAAATGAAACTTTATATACCAAAAATTCATATTTGGTAAAATTAGCATAAAAATTATCCTTCCTTAGGGTCATTATCACAATCCTAAAATGATATTCAGGTTCTTCCTTTTTCTTTTGATATATAATAATATCATCTATAAAAACTACCAAAAACCGATCAAGGTAATAGCTAAATACTATATTCATTATATCCATGAAGATAGTAGGGGATTTGGTAAGTCCAAATGGCATAACTATAAATTCATAATGACCATAACTCATACGAAAGGATGTCTTGCTTATATCCTCCTTCTTGAACCTTAGTTGATGATATCCAAAAAAAATTAATCTTGGAAAAGTATTGAGCTCTGTATAGTTGATCAAACAAGTCATTAATATGGGTTAGAGGATACTTGTTCTTGATAGTGATCTTTTTAAGATATAAATAATCAATTTAAAGATTAATTGAACCATATTTATTCTTAACAAAAAGAATGGGTTCAACACATGGTGACATACGAGGGTGTATAAATCCCTTATCAAGATTATCTTGGAGTTTATTCTTCAATTCCTACAACTCAATCATGTACATTATATATATAATATTTGAAATAGGTGAAGCACTAAGTATGAGTTCTATTTAAAAATCAACTTTACAATTCATGGGAAGACTAGGAAATTATTTAGAAATACATTTTCATAATCTTGAACAATAGGCATATCTTAAATGTTGAGTTTCTCCCTAATCATTTGAGATAAATATACTTCATGAATAGGTATTAAGACCCATACAATGGAAGTAACTTCCATTGGAATTTCATATTCATCCTTGCATCAAAAGATGAACATATAATGATTTAGAATATCAAACATGACTTCTGTTCCTTGTAAATTGATATGGGATCTATATAAGGAGATCCAATCCATGCCCAAAATTACATAAAATTCAACTAGTGGGAGAATCATAATATTTGTAAGAATTATATCCCCAAAAAATTATATTAGATAGGAGATATAGAATTGAGATACGATCATACTACTATTAATATTTTTAATGATAACTCATTATACATTTATTTAGGATATGAATGAATATTTCTAGTGAATTTTTATGATAAAAAGGAATTCATATGACTAAGATCAAACATGATACTTTAATATTTGAGCACGCATATCACCATCTATATATAATAATTCTATCTTCATTCCATTACTAAATCCAAAATAGTTAGTATGTTCATCAAAGATCATTAATTAAAGTGATCAATCATATAATCCTAAAAATATTTTATAGGATGTCTACTCATGAAACATTATTTTTAGTAAATAACACCTTAGGTTTAACGTCGGTCATACATTGACATTATCTACTCAAATCCATCATAATGGTTTATAAAGGATTTTTGAATTAACCTAGGTATATTCCATAGGAGTGTCTATCT
Source organism: Viscum album (assembly GCA_963277665.1). Lineage (NCBI taxonomy): Eukaryota > Viridiplantae > Streptophyta > Magnoliopsida > Santalales > Viscaceae > Viscum > Viscum album. Next base: position 453,401,739 of record OY728137.1, on the reverse strand, counting down.
AGGTGTACATTATTAGGACCACTCATTATGAACCAATGATGATTGAGTTAATATCCAATCCACCCCTTTAAAAGTTGTTAACCCTAGGTGCATCTGTGTTATAACTGCATCCACTTTCTATTATTTAGATAAGGATTTATTTTTTAGGAAACCACACTTTTTTATTTACTATAATTAGGATGTTCTCATATAATTAGGATTATCCAAAGGGTTCTTTCAAAATTTTTCTCATCCTAGTTTCCAAAAATAATTAAACTTTGCTCTGATGCCAACTATAATGACCCATACATTTCATATATAAATATTACATCTTATTAGATGAATATTAATTATACAACATTATGATACATGACATAACCATAAATTTTTAGTGCATTTGGAAACTTGGATACATAAACAACTAGTACATAAAATATCTACAACATCTTCCACTTAGCTCTTCATAACTAGAACACTTATTAGACATATAATACATAAAACCTTTCTTCATATTTTGGGTGAAATAAAACATAGTAAAGGGTGATCATAGATACTCAATAAGGGTCAACAAGGGAGATATCAATGATCATCTAAGACGAACAAGAGCATAATTGTTTGGGAACATGAGATTAACATTTGAAAACCATACCCAATATATCATAGATCTTAATCACGAGTCATGAAATAAATCTTAGAAGTTTATAAGACATGAATCATAAATTAATCAGAGAAAATGATCCATGAGATAATAACATTGGAATAATATAATGTCATAAAAGAGTGGAATAAAGTGTGAAATAATCATAATCATAGAAATATTATGTCAATGATACCCACCAAGACATTAAACAAATATTAATTTTGGTATAACCACCTATGTACCTACTCTAGGCTTGGGATAACCTCGTGTATCCCCTTTTTAGGCTTGGTAAAACCTCTTGAATACCAATTTTAAAGCTTGGAATAACCACCCACATACCATTTGATCTCATAAAACATTAATATTTACCTAATGCATTAGAGAATTATATAATTATAGGACCACCCATTACATAATGAAAACCATAGATATGTGTTCCCTAATATCATAAATCATTCATCATATCATCATATCATAACTTGTGGAAAGAAAATGGGTTTCATAAACATTTCTCATTTCATCATAGCATAACCCATGAAAAATAAATAGGTTTTGTAAACATCTCTTCATCATAATAAAAAACAATCTAGAGAAATAACAAGGATGGTATCATTGGATTATATTCCAAGTAAATAATAAGTTACATCAAAGGATGTTATCATAGATTAAAAATTCCTTTAAATGATCACTAGAATATTTTATGAGTAAAATACCATTTTCATTTTGAAACCACTTATTTAAAATATAAAAATTTCAAAAATATTATAGAAAATCTTATATTTGAATATCCATGTAAAATTCTAAAGTAATCTTCAAAACATATAGTGTTCATGATATCAGAAAATTCTATTCATGCCCAAACCATTAAAACAAATATTTTGTTAATACCTTCAGTAAAAAGTACTTTATTTAGAAAAAGACAAGAAAGATCATTTTAAATATTTTTAAAAAAATTAGAGCATGGGTACAAATTAATTTATAAAATATTTTAATAATATTCAAAAACATTCTTGAAAACATTTTATAAAACATAGATGTGGAAGGAAAGTGTTTTCTGACCAAAGAGAAAATAAGGTCTGTTTTTCTTACAAAAAATCTTTTAGTATCCTGAGTACTTAAAGAGAGAAAAATTAAAGTAAAAAAATTATTATTTAGAAATAACCATAGGTTAATAATATTCATCCTATTTTGGAGATAAATATAATATAATTTCATCATCATAAATTTAAGTATAAATAATCCTTGTAAAAAAGAGATTGTAACATAAAACCCTTACCTCAAGTTTTACTTGCTTCATAAGCACTATAACCTCCTATGTAATAAAATTAAATTTATTTTAATTATATAAAACTATCATATTAATACTTATAATATCATATATTATCCAATTATAAAATTTCAACACCCATTTATTAATAATTCTTATTAAAAATGTCATTTTTGGGTGTTAAATATTTTATTTTTCATGAAAGTTTTAGTTTGGAAGTTCTGGTCCTTGTAATTTGATCATGGTTACATAATATATATTTTTAAAAATGATATAAATATAATATATTATAATTATATATTTATTTATATTTATCCATAAAATCTAGAGATAGAAAAATAAATTACACTTTTCACGGAGACAGTAGTATGTACGTACGCATGAATGTTGTTTTCATTTTCTAAAAAAAACATATAAAGAAAGAAAAATAATATTTTATCTTTATAAAAACATAATTATATAATAAATATCATATATAAACATTAAATTCATCATAATAATGGATGGTGGTGATGGAAAATGATTTATATCGCTTTATGGAGGTGATAATCCACATGTACGCACACACGATAATTTTATTTACCATTTGATGGAAAAGAGGGTGGATAATGGGGTTTAAAGAATCATAATAAACTTTTAGTATATTTAGTATACTTAATTTTTTTATTTCATTATTAATACCATATATTTATAGGAGGTAGAAGAATAAATAAATTAAAATAGTTCTGGTAGGATGATTACATTTTCTTATGTAGACCTCATTTATATCCCTTCTTAAGGACCCTTGGAAAGGTATTTTAAGAATAAAAGAACCTAAAATTAGAATATATATAATTTTAAAATATAATTGGGTAGGTTTTTTTTCAGGAAATGTGACTCAAATTGGTCTAAAAAAGAGGGAGGGGGTGTCCTTTTATAAGTAGGGGGAGGGACGCAACTTTAATTTTTTAAAGGATTAAAATATAATTAAGTCATATTTATGGGAAATTGTACCATAAATAAATAAATTTATATAAAAAGTTTATAAGGGTATAAATATGGCTTGAAAATAGGATTTAGAAAAGTTTATTTGGTAATCAAAATCTTATCTCTTAGTTTAACCCATGTTAAACATGTTTTAACCTTAACCAAGGTCACAAATTTTTATTGTTTTTACTATTCATTATGATAAAAAATTAAGTTAAAATTATTGAATTATATTAATTATTATTATTAAAAATATTGAATCTATTTTAAAAAATTCAATTCTATAATCATCATAAAGTCATTTTAAAATAAGCACTCAAAATGCAATGAAAACCATTTTTAGAAAAATGTATTTTTAAACATAAAATTGAGTTTATCTTTATTAATTTCTAAATAAAAAATATTAGATGAATGTTAAAATATTTTATGTAATATATAATATATAAATTTCATTAAAATAATTAGTCTATTGATATTAATTTAACTTATTATGATAAAAAAACACTGTGAACATAGAGACAGTTTTAGAAAAACATGTTTTTAATCCCAAAAATAAATTTATACAAAAATAAAGTATAATTATGATTAAAATGTAGTTAATTATATTATTTATAATTAAAGGATAGTTATGTTAATTTAATATAAAATTAAAAAGATAAATATTCTTTGACTTGAAAATAAATTACAGTTTTACAAAAAATCTATATTTTTTCAGTATTCACTGAAAAATTAATCCTTTCAGAAAAATCACAAAATTTCACCTTCAGATAATTTTGTTATGATAATTTTAAAAATTATATATATTTTATAAGATAAAATTTATAAAATTTGTGGAAATAAATTATAATATATGTTCAAAAAATTCAATAAAAACCATTTTTTCATAAAACATATTTCCGAAGCATAAAATTACTTTATTGAAAATTGAGTACTTATTTGTTATGAATTAATCAATAAATTTTCATTAAATAAAAATTTTGAACATATTTTTTATAATATAGTTAATATTATTCATAAATTAAAATTTAAAATATATTTTAAAAATGGTATACTATATTAAAGTTCATTTAGACTCAGGGTTGTGTATAAAGTTAGCTATCAAATACTTCAATTTTATTTCAAAGGAAATACATATAAAATATTTCAGTGCTAAATTAGTGTTGAAGTATGTTATGAATTACCATGGGCTATCCTTGGGATTCGGTTTACTCTTTCTGGGATTTATCTACTCATGAAGTTCCTCCAATGTTCTATCAAGGATTTTATCAAAATGGTTGAAAAATTCTTTCACTTGGAGTAGCATAACATCTGATGTAAGAGATATAATCTATTTTTCTCCATCACTAGCATGAGTGATTCACTTATTATGATCTCTATCCATAATAATAACATAGATACATGCACATGTATAAATTCACAACACACACACACACACTTTATCCATCCCTCCCTCCCTCCCTACACACTCACTAGAAGACACAAACACACATAGATATAGTCACACTCATAAGGATGCACACACACACACACACACTCAAAGGCACACACATAAACACATGGATACACACTTTATTAATGTTTCCTTTATCCACTCTTGTCACTCTAATAAATTACCAAGATCTTATTAATCCTAATACTTTAATTATAGAAAACAATATGATACTTTATAAATTTAGGGAAAATAGAATTTTTGTATCCCAAGGAAAGGTACTTAGTCAAATAAATCCCTTTTCCTCCAAATATTAGTATTATATATTCAACTCTTTCACCTGTATGAGTGCCATGTGATTTTAAGGACATAATATTAAACTCGTCTAATGGAAAAAGTCAATATAAAAATTTATGTATATCTCTAGTGGTAGCCCTGTTAATCCTTAAATAAACACACACATGGAATCTTTTACCCTCACTAGAAGCCAAATTTTATTTCCTAACTCTTCCAATCCATGAATCATTCTATATGTATAGTATGTTAAAGCTCTAAGTTATTTAATAAACATTCATTCTTTAATTTCATTAAAGCCCCCTAAAAGTATAAATACTCTTATCAAGTGAAGTTAAATAAAATATATAATCATATCATTCAATTTTATTTTTGAACTTTTCCATCCAACACATTCTAATTATGATGTTGTATGTGTTCATCTTTAAAACCAAGAAGTCACACAAGATCTCCACATCACTCACCATAATAGAATAAGGAAAATTAAATCCTAATACCTTCATATCTCTATGTGAAATATCAATATTCATTGAATAATATATTAACTCAAAATTTAAATTAAACCAATCCATTATTTATGAAAATATAAATGAATGAGTTTCACCCCTATAAAATATAGAAGAGATCATATTAAAAACATTGAGCAATGTGCCATGCATTATCATGGTTCTTATATCATATTTCTCTAGTGCATGATATGTGAAACAAATACTATTCCTAATTCTTTTGATCTAGGCCCTACCAAGGATTACCACTAGTAATCATTTATGATTGAACCCAATATTTATTTGACTATTCTAAATTAATACTTGATCCTTAAATTTGGTTTTAATATCTAACACTGGACTAAGTAACTACAAAACTTATTTAGAATCCTAATATTCTCACACCAGTGACACACTCTAGGTTTATTTGGGTAATATCACTTCAGATTCACAATCCTACCACATTGGTAACACCCAAGTTGTATCCTCCACTAAGATAAACCCAACAACTATGATATATTCTAACCACCTCCCTACTGGGAGTCATCCCTCTTCTTTTTCTACCCACTAGAAAATCCCCCTAAAGTTAAGGAAGAAAAGAATTTATTCCCTTAACATCCATAATATTTGATTCTATAATAGATTTTTTATTCAATACTATTATATAAGTGGTTAGATAAATAAATATCTCACTCTACTAAATATAAGTTCAAAGAATCATTTAAACCTTCACACTATAAGATTTTCATTAGTGATAAGATTTTATTTAAAATAAACCAGATCAATAAAATATGAAACATAATCTAGAAACTTATTTCTCTAGATCTAAAAATTTATAGGTTATACTTAGATTAAATTTCTTAGAATAGGACTGTTGATTAAACATCTTGGGAATTTTATCCATTTTAGAACCACATGTATCATCACTTCCATAGATATATACCATATACATGATCTCCCTTAAGCCTATAAGTAACGAGATCCAACTTTGATATTTTAATAGTATGAATAAACTAGAATATTTAGATTTTCATCACTAACCACTCTTTAGCTTCCTTCACTTTTCCATCACCTATAAAGACAATATGATTTTAACACTAGATCCTTATGGATTTATCAACTTCATTATTACACTCTTGATCCAACCCCTTTATATGTACATAGATCAATTGGACCAATAAACTCAAGAGTCTAGGAACACTTTACACATTCCCAACCCATTTCTTATGGATAGTATCTATATTCTTAGTCATTCATATAATTCCATAAAACTAGAAATAAAATGAGGCACTACATAAATATTCCATATTTATAGGTCACAAGGTCTTAATTTTCAAATCAAAAGATATAAATTATATATCTAAGTTATTATATTCACCTTTTGGAAATTTATTTTCTTTATAAGTTGAATGAAATAAAATAAATCCCAATAAATTCTAACTATATTAATTTCAAAACCCAAACATTTTCAAAATCATTTGAAATAACATTAAAAAATCCTGATAATAAAATCATTTTCAAAAAACCATTTCACATGTATGTCATTTCCACACATGCCTACCATGGTACATGAACACACTTCCCATATCAACCCATAATGAGTGTAAAAACCTATAGAGAACAATATACCAACATCCTCTAATGGATCCTTTGATCATTTATTATAACTTAACTATCTAAAATCATAAGTCTTTCCATAAAGTGCTTAAAACTACTTTTTTATTAGCACCGATCAAGTTTCATCCATCCAAATATCCATACCTATTAGGCTTCCCAAGACAAAAATTTAAATATAAGGCTTTGATACCATTTTTTTGATGACCCAACCAATAATTCATCCTAGGACCCAAGACAAACTACTGTAGGGTATCAAGCATGTTCCTTGATAGCTATAAATGGGGACTTGTGTCAAAGGATATAATATAATTGTTAGGGAATAATTTACTATTGTATTAAAATAAATAATTACATGTAGTATAAATTATGTTTTATTTAAAATATAGAACAAAAATAATTAAAAATAAACTCTTTTAAAGTAAACATAGAAATATAATAGAGTTCAACAGAAATAAAACAACCAAAAGTACAAAATAACACAATCAAATAAATTAGGTGACATCTATCAATTACAGATAGTATTTATCATCCAATTACATACAACCAAACACTTCCATATCCAATATGAACATAATTCCTAAGATCCATTTCTAATAAACATTGGATAGTTTCCCTTTCCTACATCATAATAAAAGATATCTACATATGCACTAAGACGTGTTGGTATAGGAAAGTACATGAATAATAAATAATATTTTCCTATATGACACCCATTAATTACTTTGTATGGTATATTCTAAACCATGTAATAAATGAATTTGAAAATATTTTAACATATTTCATAACAAAATAATTTATCATGAAATTATAGATGAAGTATAGTCATCATATAAAAACATCTCACACCACTATTTTCACTAAATTAAGAGTAAACCTCCCCATTTCACCATAAAAATAAATCCACTAGTTACCCATATCAATTCTAGGAGACATTATTAACATGAAAAAATATACTAATAAATACCGATCCATGATCATAACATATACTCTCCATTGACCGTTAACCCCCCAAGTGTTTTCAGAAGCAATGAATTTTCACAATCTACATCTCATACAATGTAACTCTCTATACTAGACATATCTTGATACTATTAATCATTACTAGATCCTTTCATTCATTCATTAAACTTCTCATTCATTTCTCATAACCAAGTTCATTCAATTTCCAAAAACTATTTTCCCTCACCATTTTTTTTTAAAAATTACATTAAAATAAATTATTATAAATTATTATAAATTTATTATATAAGAAGATGATTTTCTATAAATATATAATACAAACCAAATCCCATGGGTTATATAAAAAATAATAATAATTTTTTTCAAATATAAAAAATCACATATTTTCATCAAATCAATTTCATAAAAATTATTTGATAAAAATATAATATAATTAATAAGTTGAAAATCACATCATCCATGAAATAAATAATAAAAATCCACCAAGTATTAAATAATATCCACTTATGTTATATTATTAGTATCCAAAAATCCGTGAAACCATAGATTTGGTGTTAACATCCATGATCAGATCTTTTGTAACATAACAATAAATGATCATTATCATGAATATACCATTCAATATACTCTATCATGATATAATAAACCTAAATCCACCATACATGATAGATTTATCTTCAGGGAGAATAAGATAAGAGAGAGAGACATGAGAACCAAGAAGATTATAGATACATAACCTTAAAAATGGTGTCATTCCATTCAATCTTTGAAAGAATCATGTTGTTCTATAATGGAAAAGCCACCAAATCACTCCTAAGGAACTCTATGTTCATCTGAGTTTATAATTGGGTGTTAATGAGGGACATGGGAGATTAAATAGGTTTTTAAAATCTAAATCACACAACTTTTACTAGATTATAAGGTTTAGATATATGGTCTAAGGACTGTGCACCTAACCATAATGGTTTCCCTAGCAACAAAGGATGCTTAGTTGAGTTGAATAGTCATTGTGATCATTCAATTATATATATATATATATATATATATATATGTTCCCCTATACAGACTAATGTGCCTTGAGTGGTTAGCAACACAATCTGAGTGACCCTGAGTCTGACCATAAATTCTTCCCAAACTCTCCCCAAACTCAAAATTTTAGTTAAAAAACCCGTTGAAACAAAAAATGGACTTACTTAATAGGTTTGGTGTGTCACAAATATTTTTTTATCATCAACTCAATTTAGGAACCATCATATAAGAAATAAATTGAATAATATATCCCATCATGTTAGAAAATTTATGAGCATCATGTGTAATTGGAAAGTGGACCATATCTTAGATTCACCTCTTTAGCATAATGATATCATTGATGTTTTCCAAGTTTCTAATCTATGAAAATGTGAGATAAGTCCTCACATATAATTAATTGGGATAATTTTGACCTTTAAGAAAATATAACCTTAAATATGAAGAATTTTTATATTATTGATAAATAGTATAATGGTTTATGATGAAGAATTATTCCAATAGTTTGAGTATTATTGAAACATTTCCACATTTAGGATGGAATTTGAGAACATTAATCATATATTTGATAGAAATGGAAGTAACATGATGGTTGAGTGGAACAATTAATTTCAATGTGAATTAATTCATATGGTGAGAATAATTATAACCTAATATTATTTATATATATTTAAATATTTTTTTTATTTTAAAATTTGGTTTAATATGAGAATTTGGGGAGTTAATGGTAAGCTCAGGGTAAGTTTTCATGGTTTTGAAACCACATTGGTTACTATACAAGACTTTATATATGTGATTTAATTATGATAATTTAAAGAATAGTTGGGAAACCATGAAGATAGTAATGTTGAGTAATTTATTAAAGAAATTGGATATTTATAAATAGGTTCATGATTTACTAATCATTCCCCCTAACCAAGATTTCATAAATAACTTGTGTGAATTTCATTCCTTTGATCTAAAACTCATTGTTATTTATTACATTATCTCTCAATGTTACTAAATATTAAAATCAATTATTCCCTTAATTATCTTTATACTCAAAGCCTCATTTTCCTATAATTTTTAATTAATCAAGATTGGATTCAAATATCATTGTATTTTATATTTGTTCTGAGGATCTTACTCATATAAGAATGGTTTATTTATAATTAAAAAATTATAGAAGGTGTCTCTTTTTTATTTTCGTATTAGTATAAAAACCTTGTTTTCTTTGGGGATCATGTTGAGGAAATTTTTTTAGATGTCTCTATTGGTTCTCAAGATTTCATCTAGCTTCCCAAATATTGTTTATTATTTTAATTATTAATATTGATCCATATGGTTTATTATGCATTCTTCATTGATTCATCAGGTGAGTATATGGCTCATTTTTAGTGTATTTTTTATATTTTAAGTTAAAAATATTTATTTTTAAATGTTTTTATATTGATTTTCCATAAATTTAGTTTATATTGTAACATCTAAACTAGGGTATGGTTTTTACTTGGTGATTTTAATATATTAGTTAATTCATGTAATTTATAATGGTATAGTAAAGGGGCCCATCATAATATCACTTTAAAGCTTATAATTAATCTAAGGGGAGATATGAAACCTTCAGAATTAACACACACACGATTTATCATTAACAAAGAGTTTATTTTTATTCTTTCATTCATTTATTCCTCTTAAATATTTCTAATTTAGGATTTTATATATTTCCATGTGTATTTATCATTCACTCTATAAAAATTTCACAAGAATTCATGTTTTTCATTTACATGAGAAACCGTTAGGGTCATATATAAATATTCTTATTTATTAGTGATGGATCATAGACATGTTAATGTGACTATATAGGTGGTTTTATGTGTTAGTTATTCATCAAATAAACCCTTTATGAGATCATATTACTTTTTAGGTTTGTATTATTATGTTTTTTTGTATTTTTAAAATTTCTATATAGGTATTGTCCCTTGATATTTTACACTCAAATTTATATCATTGAATATTTTGTGTCATGTATTGGATATAATTTTATTTATTTATTTCAAGAACATGTTTGTGTCAGGTCATGATGAATTTAATTGGTTTTTTTAAATTTAAATAATTAGTATATTTACTCATTAAAAATGGGAGAAAATTTAAACTTCAAGTATATATTTTAATTTTTAGATATATATAAATCTTATTCTATATTTTCAGTAAAATAATATATGAGGAAATGGGTTGGGATTCATATAAAATCACCCCTAATTATTATGTATAAACCCTCAATAATTTTTTTATAGACTTTGGAAATTAGAGAATGTTTTTGAGGCCTTATGGGGACCATAATCCAAATATAATATATTATTTTTGTCTGGGAAACAAATTATAATCACAGATTTCATTTCCAATTTACCATGGATTAAGATTTTAAATAATGTTATTTATTTCATTTTTTATAACATAATATATTCATTTCCTTAAAATAAATATCATAAGTATAGTAATTTATATAAAAACAATATATGTATAAGATCTTGAAAGGATCTAATGTTTAACAACTAAGATAAATTATAATAATGATATATAATTCATAAATATATTTTTGGAGTATTTTTTAGTCATTATCGTCTTCCATACTAAGGTTTAATATTATATATATTATATAAATTAATAGATAGTATATCAAAACAATCTAAACTCTCAAGGATATTATTTTTGGAATTAAATTAAAATTTATTCCAGTAAACCATGGAAGTTCAATATGTATATACAAAGAGAAATTAAAAAAATTCACACAGTTTTAACAAAAAACAAACCTATATAAAGTTAGAAGAAAAAAATGGAAGATCATTGAAACCCTTTTAGTCTATAATAAAAACATCCAAATAGAAACTTAACTTGTAAAAAAAACCAAGGGACATTCCCCATGTATAAATATGGGAATCAAATATCCTACCAATCCACCCAAGGAAATATTGAATCTTCTATCACTTATAAAGCACATATATCTATAAAATTATTGATAAAATCATGGATTTCACATATATATAGTAACAATTATTGTCATTGCTAAAAGAAAAATCTCCACTATATTCCTAGATCATAATTCTAGTAATGGAATTCCATTATATACATTGAGCACTTAAAATTAATCCACTACATAGCTAAAAATAAGTAGAATACCAATCCTCAATCAACATTCAAATTCATCTCTATTAACACCATCCTGGTAGATATTCTATTTAATGCACCCAAAAATCATCAAACTAGGTTGATGGCATGATAAAAGATTTAACTATATTCAAACAATCATGCTTATGAGATTCATGAACTAAATGAAATTATTATGGTCATCATACCATTTTTAAACTTAAAATGTGATTACTTAAATAAATCCTTGAATAAACAAGAAAAATAAAATAACATGACTGAAGAAAATAGATCCATGTGAAAAGCTTAAAGAGCATTTGGCCAACAAATTCACACAAGGAAATTTCCTTGAACTCTATCAACCAAATCACTTATCACCACCCACAAACAAAAAATATATAAAAATATTTTTATAAAAAAATTGGTATAAAATATTCCAAACTATGTGAAAATAAGGAAATAATCGGACTATGAATCCCACTTCTCATTAAAACCAATATTTTATAGTTTATTTATATCATAAAGTATTATTTTTTAAATAGAATCTAAAATTATAATTGATAATAAAAATATTTATATTTATATTTATAATAATGATCTTATTTCATGCATTCTAAATACTAAAAATATTATAAAAAATACACCTCTACAAAGTCTGTGAATAGATATGTTGTCACCAAATCACAGGAAAAATGTTTTGAAAATATATTTTAATTCAATAAAGCAATATATTTATTAAAAATGGTGAAAGTATATTCTAAAATATGAATATGAATAGGTAACTCAAACAATTTTTGATCTTGATATTCTGTTATCACACAATAAAATTGACTAATAAAAAAAATTCGATGTTAAAATTTTTTAATCATTTATTCTGAGTAAGGATCCTATTTTGAAGATAAATCCACATTAGAAAGAAATGGTTAGGAGTCCTAAACATTCCATAACACATAATATGTAAACTTTTATTTCAAATTATAACCATATTATTGATAAAATAATCAGATTAATTTATAATAAATGATTTACCATTCCATTTCTAGTAAAAACTTTATTATAATGAGCAACACATTTATGCTCTTTTATCCAAAATTTGAATAATTATTTTAAAGTTAAAGATAAATAAGAACAAAAATTAATATCCCATGGAGATCTAACCTTATAATAGTAATTTTAAATTCATTTCACTTAGATACAATCCGTCATATGAGATATAATCTATAGGTGTTGAATCATTAAAATACGATTAACTCTAAAACTATACCACACATCAATATCCCCATACTTAATTAGAAGTATAATATTTTAATAACCCAACCAAGACTTTATAGATTTTTTTTCTAAAGTAGAGGAAAATATTATAACAATAGTTTGTTATTTTAAGAAAAAATCTTGGGATAACAAAAATATAATACCAACAATATAAATGGATAAGATAATGGATAAAATAAAAGTAACACATCCTACATAACGAAGAAACCTTGTGGTCCACAATTAAATATGTGATATAATATTTTTTTACTAGGGAGAGTCAATAAAAAATAGTAAGAACCTTAAAAGTAAGGGAAAATAAATTTAGGTAATAAGAGGAGATCATTTTTTATTTTTCATTATACCTAAAATCATCCAATGGATATTAGGGTTAAAACTCCCAAAGAAAATGACACTGTAAAATCCTGTGTCCACACGAGCGTTCGAAATTCAATAATAATTTGAATATTTAAATTAGTGGTTAGTTTAAATTGAGAACTAGAATTCATAATCGAGTTATTAGAGTGTAAATTCCTAAAGGGGTGTGTTTTATAAGTGTTTGGGGGGTTTGGGAGTCATCATGGGGGTTTATAGAAGCCCTAAGAGAGGCCAGGTGGAAGCTATAGCCATGGATTGTTGCACCCCTAGTTTATGGTATGGAACCCTTTCTTTATACTTTATAAGTATATAAAGTACATTGGTAAATTTTTAGAGAGTTTGGAGAAATTTTTTAGAGTTTTGGGGATTTTATATAGATTCATAGGTGGTGTACGGTTTGTTGAAACCATGCAACACTTATAGGAAACCATGCACAGTTAGACATGGGAAAAAGGGAAGGCACATGAGCTGTGCATGGTTTGTCCAAACCTTACAGAGGCCTAGGAGAAAACGTATCATATTGTTCATTTGTTGGACATTGAGATTTGGAATGTTTGGCACATAGTTTGGAAACCGTGTGATCCAACCACGTGAGGGTTATCCTCAAGGAAGTGTCTTATGCATTGTTAGTGCATGGTTTGCCTAATAGTGCGACTAAACTATGTGCAACAAGAAACTACCTCATTAAAAAAGGGATCTCACTCAGTTTTACACTTAAATAAATAGTTATTCCTTTTATGCATCCCTAACTTGGGATTTTACTTTCCCAGAGGTCAATTAAGGTTCTCCCATTGATCTGAAGGTGATCTTAAGGCTTCTCTTGGTGATTAGAAGCTGATTCCTCACGGTAATTGATCGTTCTTGGATATTCTTGATGGTTTCTTATATCTACTTTGACCTTTCTCTCAGTTTCATAGATCTACACCTGATTTGGGTAGATATAAGGTTATGGATTATGAATATGTTTAATTTTGGTCTTGTTGTTGATAGGGGAAGAGATCAAAGGTTGGTTTTTGGAGATTTAACCCGGTTTTATGAAATTTCTTTGTGTCGTTCTTCATTTTCATCAAAACTATCAAGGTAAGCGGATTCACTCTCAAATCCTCTATTTTAGAACTTAAAGTATTAGTTTAAAATTTATTTCTTTGGTTGAAATTCATTACTCATCCATTTTAAAATAATTTTTGAAACCCTCATGAGATATGGTTTGTGGAAATTGGGAAAGTTAGGGTGTTGGTAGAAAGTGTTTTTATAAAATGATTTTAAAATTTTTATTTTAAAATAATTGTTGGTTTTACTGCATATAAAAATGGTTTTCAATAAAAATAATGATGTTTTATTGAATAGTTTGAACATAATTGGATTTAGAATGAATTATCACGGTTGTGTGGCGTGTGTTCGTATGCATTGGGATGGATAAGGGTGTGAAGTACCTCCATAAAAATGTTGGGAAGGATATGGGTGTGAAATAACCCTATCAAATTGGTCAACTAAGTGGTGTCTTTGTGGAAGGATAATTACCACTCATGAGGATAGGGAGGTAAATGGGTTTCATGAATGGTTGGATGTATGGTTGTGTGAAAAGGAATGGGTATTCCAAAATAGAATGTTAAATGATTTAAAGAATTGTTTATGTAATTTCCTTGGAAAACTATTTACTTTGAGTTGTGTTTATATTTTTATATAAACTATTTAGAAATTTTTTTATATAAATTTTTATATAAATGTTTCTAACATGTTCTATCCTAGTGGAATGAGTTGAGAATTCATCAGGGAAAACCTACTGAGTTTTAGTACTCACCCCTGCTTTGGCACTTTGGTACTTTTGCAGATATCATCTATCAGGATACATGAAAAGGTAAATTATCACACATCTTTATTATTACTTCATGATACTTGGGATGTTTTATGGAGTTGCATCTTAGAGCATGTGGAGCCTTGGAGTCATATGATTGTCTTTGAGTTTTTATAGTTTTTTCTTATGCTGTTTACTTGATGTTAGTTTGTCTTCCACTATGGTAATATTTGGTTGGTTTTCATATAAATAGAATGTTTGGATTATCTTTCATTTTTATCATGCATCATGTAGTGTTTTATTTTGGTGTGGTTTGATTGTTGGTTGTTTATATTCAAAGAAAAAATTGTCCCCCAAATTGTAAATTAATCCCTCAACATTTATTTCCAGGCTTTGGCATCTTGGGGATGTTGCTTAGGGCCTAGTAACATGCCACCAACTTCTAAAGTAAATGAGAAGGGGAAATACATTAAAAATGGTATCGGTTTTTTTTCAGTCCAAAAGTCTGTTTGAGACAAGTGGTATCATCTCATTCCTTTCTTTGTGGAACAGGTAGTCATCAATTATGCCTTTCTTGGATTTGAATACATTCTTGTCTATTCCTTGAGCTGGGATCATACAAATGAGTAAGATTGTCAGGACTTGAAATATAGGGCATAAAAAGACATAGATAACATTTTTATTCCAAAACTTAAGTTACCAGGGAGTTGGGTGCATAAGTTTTTTGGATAAACTTATAGGATTTTGAAATATCATTGTCACAAGTTTAGCTAATGAGACGAGAATGACATGCATTAGAGGAAAGAATTTCCATTGGATTTCATATTTAATTTTGAGTAATGATTTATGATTCGATGCAAAAAATGATATATTTTTTAAAAAATGTTGAAATTGTTTTCAAATGAAAGATTTTAAAAAATATCATGATTGTGGTATTTTGAAAATAGTTTGATTTTCAAAAGAAAGTAGAGTTTTTTTTAAAAAAAAAAAGATTGAATGTGTAAACGGTTGATTTCGAAAAGAATTTTTTTGATAGAATTTGAAATTGTTAAGACTTTAAATAATAGAGAGTGAGAATTATGGTGTTTGTTATCTATATAGAAATGGACCCTAGTAGGCATCGTAGGAACCAACTGAAGGAAGCTACTGAGAATGTGGTTGCACCTGAGCCATATATGAACCAATAACTGGTTTAGAGGAGTGCCCAAGTGTTTCAGGATGTGGAAACAAGGAACCAAAGGGATGAGATGAGGCAAGTATATCATTACATCTAGTTATAGAAGTATAATCCACCCATATTTTGGGATGATTCTTAACAAGAAAAGGTAGAGGTGTGGCTGAACATGATTAATAGTTTCTTCGATTTCATTAGCACACCAGCGAAGTTGAAAGTCAAGATGGCAACACACATGATAGAGGATATTTCATGTTAGTGGTGGGACATAGAAGTGAAATATAAAGTGGATCAAGGCTTTAGTTGGGAGGATTTTAAGGAATTTTTCAACAAACAATTCTATCCTCACACATTCAAGATTTATAGAACAACATAGCTTGAAGTTGGAAAATATCTCTTTCATAGAGTATGTGACTAAATTCATGAATTTAGTGCACTTTTCACTAGAGGTTGCTGCTATTGCATCCTTGAAGGAACACATCTTTGAATCAAGGTTGAGATAGGATATTTTCTCAAGTATCTCCTTGATCTATATTACTGATTATACAGATATGGTCAATAGAGTAACAGTGGCTGAAAGAGAAATCTTAGAAGCTATAGGAGGAGGAAGTATGCTCATACCCATGGGAACTGGTGGTAACTCTAATGATGGTGGAAAACATAAGAGGGAAAACTATTTCTAAGGTGGGATCATGAATCAGAATTAGACGGCTGGATTAGTGAACCTTCATCCATGACCCAAGAGAAAAGAAGGATGTTTTCAATGTGGTTCACTTGACCACATAAAGAGTGAGTATATGGAACAACCTAGAGAATGACAAAAATGAAACAATATGGGGTATATTTAGCGCTATCATTACAGTGATCTGAGGTTAGGTTCTCAAGACACTTCTCAAGTGTTGTAGGAGTTGTATGCTTCGAAGGGGAAAGGGAAACAGAATCAATATTTTTCATAATAACAGATCTATCCATAGTGATTCTAGGAATACGATGACTTCTCAGCAAGGGAAATCTTATCAAGTAACCAAAGAACAAAGTGCAGTGATAAAACAATTATATAGATCTGAGTAGGTGATTTTGTATGATCGGACTAGAACATCTATGGTAAGAGTTACGATTCTTTTGAATTCTACCCTTATACAAGAATTGTTTGATATTGGGGTATCACATCCCTTTATTACTTCTCGTACTATTGATTTTCTAAGTTTAAAACTTGAGATGATTCCCTCTATGATAAAACTGTAGACTCCACTTGGGAAAATATAATGTAAAACTTTTGTGTAGAGCATGTTCTATAACTATTGATGGAGTTGAGATGAAATGGGATTTCCCTATACTGGAGATGAATGTCTATGATTTATTCTTGGGTATGGATTTGTTGACAATGTTCAAGGCTCACATATACTATTATAGTATTATAGTTATTTTCAAGATTGGGAATGGCATCAAACATCTATTTAGAGGTGAAAAGAATGTGAATACAGGTTCAACGGGCTTGTTGGAACCAGTAATGGGAATAATCTCTTACTAGTTGGCATCATTGACCTTGATATCAATGGAAGAGATAGAGAGTAATAGTTTTCCAACAATAGTGGATCACTTTTTATATGTGTTTCCTAAATATTTCTTTGGGTTACTTTTGGTAAGGGAAGTGTAGTTTACGATTGATATCCTCCCAGGGACCTGTCCTGTCTCACTTCCATCTTATTTAATGACACTAATATAATTAAGGGATCTAAAAGTGCAATAGGAAGAGCTGGAAATAAAAGGTTTCATTCATCCTACAACATCTCTATGGACAGCACCAGTCTTGTTTGTAAGGAAAGTAGATGAAACCCTAATGCCTTATATGGATTATCATAAGCTTAATCAAGTTATGATAAAGAATCAGTATCCACTTCCACACATTTATGATCTATTCGGTCAATTGAGGGGA
The DNA here is from genome assembly GCA_963277665.1 of Viscum album. NCBI lineage: Eukaryota > Viridiplantae > Streptophyta > Magnoliopsida > Santalales > Viscaceae > Viscum > Viscum album. The sequence continues at coordinate 453,383,419 of OY728137.1, read as the reverse complement.
TCTCAATGGTTCTATAAGATTGAATTGTGATCAAGATATCACCAATAGCAATTTCAAAATAAGGATATTCCGAAGATAGCTTTCAGAAGAATATATGACCATTATAAATATGTGGTAATGACTTTCGGTCTTATGAATGCACCAACGGTCTTTATGGCATTGATGAATCAAATATTTCAGTTATATCTAGAATCTTTTTTTTGTGGTGTTTGTCGATGATATATTGGTGTATTCAATGACAAGGGATGATAATGATAAACAATTGGCAATAATGTTGAAAATCTTGAGAGATCGTCATTTGTATGAAAAATTATCAAAGTGTGATTTTTGGATATAAGAGGTACTCTTTCTTGGACATGTAATTTTTAAAAGAGGTGTTTCAATGGATACAGAGAAGATAGAAGTTTTTATCTCTTAGAAACCACTGAAGAATGTCTTTGAGATAAGAAGTTTCCTTAGTCAATATGGTTATAACCGATGCTTTGTGCATGACTTATCAAGACTAGATTCACCTATGACATCTTTGACTAAGAATAATGTTCCATTCTAATGGGACAAAGAATTCAATAAGTCATTTCAAGAGATAATGGTTCACCTTACATCAGCACCAGTCTTGATATTTCTAGAATTAGGACAAAGGTACATGATGTATTGTAATGATTAAAGATATGGAACGAGGTGTGTTATCATGAAAAGAGATCATGTTTTTTATTATGGACCAAAGAAGTTAAGGGTGCATGAGAAGAACTACCCAACACATGATTTGGAGTTATCTACAGTCATCTATGCTTTAAAATCATGGAATCATCATCTCTTTGGTGAGAAATTTATTATGTTCATGGATCATAAGAGTTTGAAACATATTTTATCACAATAGGATTTAATTAGATAAAAATAAGACAGATGAAGTATCTTCAAATGTTCGAATTTGTCTTAATGTATACATTGGGTAAAGGCAATACGATGTTAGATGCATTAAACAGGAAGTCACATGCTTAGTTGGAAAAAGAATCTTCAGATGAGTTGCAGCTAATGTCAGTCCTATTCGACATGCATGTGGAATGTGAAGACTGAGGTGATGTTGTATTTTTCTTTCCAGTTTCTCTTGTTCCTAATTTGGTAACGATAGTAAAGTAGGGATAGAAATCCAATGCAGAATGTGTTTCAATGAGTTCAAAACTCAATGGTTGGGAGACTATTAAGGGCTAGAGGGAGTTCAGTTTTTTGGTTCAGGAATCAGATGGTTGTACCTATGGATTTTCAGGAGAAAATTATTCATTCTTACCACCATTAGATATGGGATATTCATCCTAGAATATAGAAGACGTATAAGGCATTGAAATCACCATTTTTATGGATCGACATGAAAAGGAAGGTGGTTGAGTTTTTTTCAAAATTCTTAACTTTTCAGCAAGTTAAGGAAGAAAATTAGTGATCAATATGTATTTTGTAGTATATACATATTCTAGCGTGAAAATGGGAGTAGATAGCTATTGATTTCATAATAGGTATCCCAAGATTAGTTCAGAAACATGATGCAAAATGGGTGATAGTGGATCAACTTACCAAGTCAAATCATTTAATCCCTATTTTTGAAACTCATACAGTGGAGGATCTATCTAAAATCAATATTCAATAATTAGTAAAGAGACATGGAATACCATTTTTTATCATATCAGATAGTGATATGAGATTCACATCTCATTTATGAAAATCTTTACAAAAATATCTTGGGATTCAGTTGAATATGAGCACGACGTATCATCCTCATACGAATGGGAAATATGAAAGGATAATAAAAACATTGGAAGATATTATGTGAGCTTGTGTAATGGATTTTGGTGGCTCATAGAAGATCACATACCATTAGTGTAGTTCTCATGTAACAACATCTATCAGGCCTCGATACACATGGTTCCTTTTGAATAATTTTATGAGATTCCTTGTTTTTCTCAACTTTTTTGGGTGGAAATAGGTGAAACTTCACAAGTTTGGCTGAGCCTTGCCTAAGAAACAATGGAGAAGATTTAGTTGAACAAGAAACATATGGAGATGGATTAGAGTTATCAGAAATCATATGAGGATCATCATTGATTGTCGTTGTTATTTGTAGTGAGTGATCATGTGTTCTTGAGGATCTCTCCAAGAATTGGACATTATAATTTTTATAAAGTATGTAAAGTTATCTCCTCGATATATAGACCCTTTTGAGATATTGGAATGAGTAGGAGAGGTGGCATTCGACTGGAATTGCCACCACATTTTAGTGAGGTGTATAATTTGTTCTATGTATCTCAATTGAAAAAGTATCAACCTGATCCTAACCATGTGATTAGATGAGATTATGTTGACCTAGATCCTAATGCTTCATTGGTACATATCCTGGTTCAGATTGCGGTTAGGTAAGAGAAAGTCTTGTGTGGAAAAAGTATTAGTCTAGTGCTGGTTTTGTGGAAACATGATTAGATTTAGGAGGAGACTTGAGAATGGGATATGGAAATGAAAGAGAAATGGACATAACTCTTTCAACTCAGTTAGGGTTTTATACTATATGGGGATGGAAATACCAATGGTCGGGAGAATTTAGCAACCCCAGTTTATGGTATGTAACCATTTCTTTATGATTTTTAAGTATATAAAGTATATGGGTGAATTTTGGGAGAGTTTGGAGAACTTTTTGATAATTTTTTGGGATTTTCTATAGTTTCATGGGTGGTGAAATGTTTTTTGAAACTATTAAACAATTACAAGAAACTGTGAACATTTAGATAGGGAAAAAATGGAAGGCTCACAGGGTGTTCATGGTTTGTCCAAACCATGTGTAGGCCTAGGAGAAACCATACCATGTTGTGAATTTTTTGGATAGTGATATTTGGAATGATTGGAACATGGTTTGGTAACTATGTGAGCCAACTATTCAAGGGTAATCCTTAAGGCATTGAATAATGCATGGTTATCACATGGTTTACCTAACCATGTGACTAAATCGTGTATGGGAAGAAACTACCTCTTTAAAAGTGGATCTTACTTAGTTTTCCCTTTAACTCACTCTTTTTTCCTTCTATGTGGACCTAAATCATAATTTTTATTTCCAAAATATCAAGGAAGGTTCTCCCATCAATCCTTAAGCAATCTGAAGGCTTACCTTGGTGATTAGAAGTTGATTCCTCATGTTAAGTGACCGTTCTGGGTAGTTCTTGATGTTTTCTTAGACCCACTTCTCCCTTTCTATTGGTTTCTTAGATATACACTCATTGTGGGTATATCTAAGGTTTTTAATTCTATATATGTTTATTATAGGTCCTGTTTTTGATAGGGGAATAAATCTAAGGTGGGTTTTTGGAGATTTAACTTGATTTCTTAAATGTTCATCATGCCTTTCTTCATTTTCGCTGAAACTCTCGAGGTAGGTGGCTTCACTCATGACTCCTCCATTTTATAACTTGAAGGATTAGTTTCAAATTTATTTATTTGATTGAAATTTATTATTTATTCTCTTTAAAATAATTTTTGAAACCCTCGCGAGTGATGTTTTGTGAAGATTGTGAAATTTGGGGTGTTTTTAGGAAGTGTTTTGATAACATGATTTTAAAATAATTGTTGTTTTTACTAACTAGAAAAATGGTTTTCAATAAAAATAATGATGTTTTATTGAATGGTTTTAACACACTTGGATTTGAAATGAGTTGTTATGGTTGTGTGGTTTGTGTTCCTATGCACTGGGATGGATAGGGCCATGAAGTACCCCCATCAAAATGTTGGGATGGATATGGGCATGAAATAACCCTATCAAAGTGGCCCACTAGGTGATGGCTTAATGGAAGGATAAATCACCACTTGAAAGGATAGGGAGTTCCATGGGTTTCATGCATGGTTAGATGTATGGTTTTGTGGAAAGTAATGGGCTATGCCAAAAATAGAATGTTAAATGATTTAAAGTGTTGTTTATGTGCTTTCCTTGGAAAACTGTTTACTTTGGACTGTGTTTAAATTTTAATATAAACTATTTAGAAATTAGTTTATATAAATTGTTTATATAAAATTTTCTAACATGTTCTATCCTAGTGGCATGAGTTGGTAAGTCATCGGGGGAAAACCTACTGATTTTTAGTACTCACACTTTATTTAAATATTTGGTTCTTTTATAGATATCATCTACCGGGTTATGGGAAAAAGTAAAGTATCATACATATTTAGTACTAATTCATGATAATTGGGATATTTAGTGGATTTGGATATTTGTTCATGCAAAGACTTAGAATCATATAGTTATCTTTGAGTTTTGATTGTTTTTTCTTCTTCTATTTACTTGATGCTAGTTTTTCTTCCGCTGTGGTACTCTTTGGTTGGTTTTGATATAAATGGAATGTTTTTATTGTCTTTCATTTTTATCATGCATCATGAAGTGTTTTATTTTGGTATGGTTTGATGTTTGGTTGTTTATCTTTGAAGGTAAAATCATCCCAAAAATTGTAAATGAAGTCCTCAACATTTATTTCCAGCCTTTGGAATCTTGGGGATGTTGCTTAATTCCTAGTAGCATCTCACTATCATCTCAAGCCAATGAGAAGGGGAAGGATGTTACATAAATGAAGTTAAGAAACCGGCTAGCTGGTGGGGGTATTAAATGGTCAAAATGACCCTTATACTCCACTCAAAATTAATGGGGTGGGGACCCCTCATTTATCCTCCTATGGAATGCATGGATGGGGGGACAGATCCCCCTTTCTCCCCCTATGATTTGGGGTACCTCTTTGGGTATTTTATAGGTGATTTTAGGTATATACCCCCCTTCAATATAATTCATTTATCTCCTCCCCTCCTCTAGATAATTTTTGTTTTCCCCAATTTAGGGATTCGATTTCAATTCCACCTGAGCATGGTGGAGTTTGCCAAGAATAATGAAACATTCAATATTACTAGGAAAAGGGTGACCAAAATGTCCTTTGCATGTGGTATCTCATCGTTTTAACCAAGGTACATTGCATCATAAATTTATTTTATGTTTTTTTATTAAAATTAAATTTAAATTCCTATTAATTTGGAATAATATATTTAAGGATTCAATTAGAATAGGGTCCAGGGTTTGATATGGACCCTTGGGGTGTTGTTGGAGGTGGTTCTGATATGATGCAATGACCTGATGGGTTTTTTATGAATATTTCAAAGTTTAATTGAGTTAATTAATTAAATATAATTTTTATAAATAATTAATTATGAATCTTTGATGTGATTTAGGAGCTCAAGACACTGAGACAAGCTTATTTGATCATGGATGAGGCTAGACGGGCCTTGAAAGCTGATGACATCCCTTAGAAAATTAATTATAAAGATCTTTAAAGGTAGTTGGTCTCATGCACTAGACCTATGGATTATTTATTTTGATTATGTGGCATGTGGATTCTCAGGAACTCCACTGAGGGTTATTACCTAATTAATTCAATTAAAAAAAAATGTTTTAACTAAATTAAAATATATATATAAAATTAATGAGATCTAGGGTTCATGAAAAACCCCTGTACACTGGCTTGAAGCCACAACCACTGATGGCTGAGGCCAAGAATTTGAAACACTGGGGGGGGGACTCTATAACTCTTGTGAGGTGAGGATAGACCAATAATACCTATTATCCCACGCATAGGGGATTGATATTCCTCCCATATGGAGGTGAAGACAGACTAGATATCACATGCAATGTAGGCCTTATGAGACCCTCATTTTGTGATTTAAAGCTGTTTGAGCTCATTGGGATGAGTGTGGGATGATAAATCCTCTCCTGTCCAATGTGACTAGGCCCAATTAGTCATACTATGGATAGACTGGGATTGGTTTGGGTGAGTGGACTGACCCAGAATGATCTTGAGAAATGATATGGTCTGTACAACATCTCTTGACGGTTACCCTTATGGTGTGACCCTGCATAGCTGGTGATGCAATGCTACCCAATTGAAAATTTTGAGGTACACAACATCCTAGTGCATTAAGTGTTTACCCAAGACCCAACCAAGACTAAGGACTCATGTAGGGGTGCCTTTAATTTTCTAAGACCATGGGGACCAGTGGGTTTTTAATTGATAGACCAACCCTGAGCAGGTGTATGTGACATAGTAGTGAGTGTCACCGTGGAACCTATATCATACTAGTGAGCTTGAGGGGCTGTGTAAAATGGTTTTTTAAATGAGCGTTCGACCATCCCTTATGTTTTATTAACCAATGGTGGGTTATGGAATGCTCCCTTGGGATAAATATGAAACATTTGGAATCCTATGGATATGGAGTTGGGTATATGGTTGGGATTCCATGGAGATAGATCCAGTTTATGGTTTGGTTGTCATTTTTTAAATCTAGATATGGGTTGTATTTTCTATGAACATAGATATCGATGATTGGAGATACCTTGGATTAGAAGCTTAGTATACTATTTGGGGATTCCATGGATTTAGATCCTCAATCATACTGTTGGAGTTTCTATGGATTTAGAGGTTAGATATTAGGTCTGTCATATATTACATCACTAGATTCAGGATTATATTGTTTATAGATGTCTTGGATTAGGATCTTGGATGTTAGGTTTGTCATAGGTATTTCTACAGATTTATGAGGATATTGTTTCTAGCTACCTTTTATTAGGATTTAAGATGTTCAAAATTCCATGGGATGAGTCATGAGAGTCATGAAGATATTGTTGGGGATTCTATATATTTGGATCCCACATGTTACTTGGGTGGTACGATCTTTGAGACATCCTTAGAGACACCATAGTACTAGCCGAATCAGGTATGGTCGATCAGGGCCATGGACCTAAATATCAATAATTATTTTGATTATTTATTTTCAAAAGTTGTATTTTATTTAAATTCATCATGTCACATGTATGTATCACTATATAATTTGGTTAGTATGGATCCATGTTGGTGGTTCCCTACTAGTTTATGTACTCACACCCTGCTTGGGCCTCCACTATACATGGGTACCTGAGTAAACATTCCCTTGGTTATAGGATTAGGTTAGTTCAAGTCCCGGGGTTTGATCGAGCATGATGGATCAGCCGTGTACATTAATTATGGGATATTGTATGTCTTAGAGGTAAAATAGATCTCTTGTTTATTTTATTTTTTTCTATATATATGGTCAGTTCAATGGGTGTCCAATGTTGTATGTATGACATGGTTGTTTTTGGCCTTTAATATATTCCATTTATTATTCAATTTTGTTTATATTTATTGATTCAACTATAATTTTATTATGTTGTGTATGATATTTGGTTATTTATCCATTATAACGCACTCTGATACAGGGGGTATAGTCTCCGCACGATACCATCTTATTCCCCCACTACTAGTTAGTACCCTCTAGCATACGAGGAGATGTACCTGAGGTCAATTAAATTTATGATATTCTAGAAACTAGTCTGAGTTTTAGGGTTACATGACATTAAAAATTGGTATCATAGGTTGATTTTATTTTATCTTACTACTTTATAATTGGTGGTATGGGGATTTAGAAATGTGTTGGAGCCTTTTATGGATATCAATCTGCTGGGTTGTGAACACTTGTTTTTCTAAGAAATCTAGGATACCAGAGATATATGATTACTATTTTGGATTTCATTTTTATAGTTGAGTATGTTTTTTTACTTGGTTTACTCACATGTGTGTCTGAGGTCCTTGATTTGTTATAGATTTATGACTCTTGGACCATTGGAAAGTGGCTAGTGATTTGTTTTTTTACTCTTGGAATGTAGAGGAATGAATCATATCATGAATCATATTATACATGTAGAATTCACAATATATTTTCATGAGAGTGTATGATTCTCACTAATGACTGAGGTTGATTTGTTTAAAGTTCCAACAAATACTCAAATAATGTTTTCCCATATAATTACTAAGGAATTATACTCAACAAGGCCAAATTGTATATGTGTTCCTTCTAATGGAAGGTCATGTGGATCCATGGTGAGATTATCATTGATGAGGAGGATGAAGACACAGTATGTGTGCACATGAGGTGCAGTGACCCTAGTGGGTTGGGATAATAACATGGTGCCTGAGCATTGGATGCCTTGTGGGTCGTTGTGTTTTGGTTTGGTTATTTAAAGTTCCATTAGATTACTATATGGAATTTTCCCATATATATTGTAATGAAATTATACTTAACCAAACCATGAATTGTGTTTCCCTTGGTACAGGTCTTATGGGATGATGTCATTGATTATATAAAGTGTCTTCTAGTGAGACAAAATCCTTCAGGTAGGAGTTTGAGGTGTATATTCTTAGAGAGGATGGGTGACCTAGTGGTGGGAAATGTTTTTGGAATGTGGTTACACTATGTATTTGATACCCTAGAGTGGGTGGTTAATTCATGAGATTCCATGGGTTGATATGGGGTGTGTATGACATCCCATGAATTATGATCTTCTACAAGATTTAACCTATGGGATAAGTGGTTGGACCTAGTGACCCTAATGTGAGACCTAACTGGTAAGGCTAAGTGGGAGACCTAGATTTCCTTAGTTTTGAATCATAAATTAGTGACTTAGTGGTTGGTATGAGCAAGGGTGACCCGTTAGAGGAGTAGGATTGGGTTGGTGGTTCCCTTAGATATGGAAGTACTAGTAGCTGCTTCAGTGAATGGGACCAATTCATGAGTGGTGCTTGGGGTTTGTATTATAGGCATGAGGATTCCATGGATTTTTCTATGATAATAACCTTTATTTTCAGTGGCTCATGTACCATGGTGTGGCTTTGAGGATAGGACCAAGGTGATGTCTGACCCTATGTGTTTTGGCTGCATGTTAGAAGTATGGTTGAAGAACAGGTAGGTGATTTTGTATTGGAATAGAGTTAAGTGGAATCTAGGATGTGAATAAAGCTGACACTCCTTGGACCAATGTTGGGAAGCTATATTTTTGGAATAAAATTTTGGTATGTGTGGTCATGTGAATAAACATGGCATGGGTGAGGTGCCCATTTTGAAGAGGAGTTCCAAGGGAGTTCCTTGAATGTTAATACTAACGTGTTATGGAGCATGGTTATCATTGATTGGTGTAGAGTGATTCATAGAAGCTTTATTTGAGTGGTGGATTGGGTGGTATGAGATTGTACACTTTCTATGTGGTTGATATGGGAATGGTACATGCCATTTCATGTGATACCTCTTTGATCTATAAATTAGTGTATGGTTAGGTGTGGGATGAGGGATAATAGTAATTAATGGGATTTCTTGTGGGCAATAGAGGCCTATGGTATTTTGTGTCAATTCAATAAATTACTCCATGGTAGAGGAGACATAGGAGGTGGATTGGGGTCCATGAAATGGTTAACCTAAGGGTGGACCATAACACACATTTTCAGGGAGACATGGTGTCAGCGGTTGGTAGTAGGAGATCATGACTTGAGAGGAGTGACACATGTGGTCAGCTATAGAACCCATTGGGGTGATTCTCAAGGAGCAGTGTGAGTGGATCCGTTTAGTGGGAAGTGCGCTAGTGTCCAACTGAGGGTGGTGACCCTCATTAGGACTCGAGTACTAGTAGATGGTATAGATGACATACCCTTGGGCTAGGATCATGAGATTAATTGGTGTTGCGGGTTGGTGGTTGGGAATGAGTGGTTATGGACATACCAGTAATTATATTTGAAAATGGAAAGGGTATAGGACTTAGTGATCAGGAACTTGTTTCAGTGGTGTAATGATAAGGATGATCTTAAGGTGGGGAGTGGTATGTCGGTCGTTAACATGTGACCCTTGCGGGAGAAGGATCATGGGAGTATAGTATTGACCATTGGATTGCTATTTTGAAATTCTTGTGTCGGTGAGTAAATGGACCCATGTACTACTGGATTCCTCAGTGAATTCTAGGTACAAATTTGGATGTGCTACCAGGTGGAGTCTGAGCATGGGAATCAGGCCCCTGATGACTTGTGATGACCTGGATGGGTTTGATTAATAATGTGTCAATGTTTACAATTTAATCATGATAAAAAAACATATAAATTGAGGATTCAATCATGGGTTTATTCCAAAATTTAGTTCTAGGATTTTGGTGGTTGTAAGAGAATGACCTTGGATGCCTATGGGGATAAAGGCATCATGATCAGGTTTTGTTGATGTGTTAATGGTTGGAGTTGATTTTTTATAAGGAATTTCATCCAGAGGTTGTTTAACTATTGTTTCCAATTGTAATTATATGTATTTAGTTAAAAAATAAATTGGTCACATCATTTTGGACAGGACATGTGTTTTTTAAGGAAAAATCTTGTGTGCTCGTGTTATGTTTGGATGAAGGAGGATAATCTATTTTCTTGGGAAATCAAGGACAAAAAGGGGTACTGGAATTGGATATTTGTTTCAATTTATATTAGGGAATAGTGATTTGGGAACCATGTGAGGAGTAATTTTAAGTTTCTATAGGTGTGTTTTGGTCATCAATTCCAATGGTGGAATAACCATAGATCAGAATTGTCCTTCATATGGTAAGACCTATGGCGGGGAGTAGCATAGGATGGGTGATTATTTTGGTAGTGACAGGAATAGATAGGCTTATGTTAGTGTCATGTTTGTGTTTCAGTGGTATATATGAGTGTTGGCTTGTGTTTTAGTGGTTTAAGCACCATATTTTTAAATGGATCTTTAAAAGAGAACTGAGCATTCAAGGTTGAAACACCACCATTTTAGTGGGAATTAATGACTGAGGTAGGTTGGGAAGTTTGGTTGTATGTTAAACAAGTCTTCTCTAGGATGAGAAGTAATGAGGTTGGGAGGTCATAAAATCCCATTTCCGAATGAGTGTTCAAAATTCAAGAAAAATTTTAATTTTCAAATTAATGGCTGGTCCAAATTGAGTACCATGATTCAAAATAGAGTTACAAGACTTGAAACGCCTCAAGGGAGCTGTTTTTCATGTGGTTGGGGGATCTAGAGTCATCTCAAGGGTTTGAAGGAGCCTCAGGAGAGGCCAACCGACTACTGTATCCAAGGATATAGTAGAGACACCAGCTAGTCGGTGGGGGTATTAAAGTGTCAAAATGACCCTTAAACCCCCTTGAGTTTAATGATGGAAACCCCCCTTCATTATCCTCCTATGACATGCACGATCGGGGGTCAGATCTCCCTTATACTTCCTATCCCCCCATGATTTGAGGTGCCTATTTATGTGTTTTTTGAGATATTTAAGCTACATATCCCACTACGCAAGCTTCTATTGATATCCTAACCACTTCTACATAATTTTTGGTTTCCATGGATTAGAGATTCAGTTCTGATTCTACCAGAGCATGGTGGAATCTACTGAGAATGATAGTGATTTCACTCTTCTTAGGAAGAGGGTGACTTGGGATTCTATCATCTACATGGTTTCTCATTGTTTTGACCAAGGTACGTTTCACTGTCAATTTATTTTATATTTTTTCTTAAAATTAAATTAATATTACTATTTATTTGGCATCTACTGTTGGGTGTTTCACTTAGTTTAGGGTTGAGGGTGTGATATGGACCCCTAGGGTGCTGTTGGAGGTGGTTTCGATGCAGCACAATGACCCAATAAGTTTTTGTAAAATATTCCAAAATTGAGTTAAGTTAAATTATTATAATTATTTAATTATGATTTTTTGTGAGTTAGTAGCTCAAGGTGATGAGAAGATATCGGTTGATCATCGATGAGGCCAGACATACTTAGATGGGCCTTAGTATAAGCCTCTAACCCTAGGTAAATGAATGGGAGAACTAATTAAAGGTAGGTGGTCTCACGCACTAGAAATATTGCTTATTAATTTTAATTATATGACATGTTTATAATTTATAAAACCACTAAGTGTGATGCACTGATTAATTTAATTAAATTGAATGTTTTCATTAAATTAAAATTCCAAAATAAAACAAACAAGCACCAGGGGGCATGAAATCTTTCTGTGTTCTAGCTTGACACCTCATCTATAAATGGTTGAGGTCAAGAATTTAAAACATTAGGTGGACTCCAGATCTCTTATGTTGTGAGGTTGGAAAAATGAGACTCGTTATCCCATGCGTAGGGGTTTGAGACACCTCCTGGCCGGAGAAAAGGGTGGACTATAGATAATAACCTATGTGGCCCTCAGTGGACCCTCCTTTGTTGCTTTTGAGCTGTTTGGACTCATTGGGATGAATGTGAGATAATAAATCATATCTCGTATGATATAAATAGGCCTATGTATGAAGAGTATAGATAGACAAATATTAGGATGGGTGAGTGAAACAAACTAAAAATACCTTGAAGAAGGAGATGGGATATGCTTCATCTTTTGATAGTTATCCTTGGGTGGGACCCTACAAAGCCATTGAGGCCATGATACCCAATTAATGTCATTGAGGGACACAAAATCTTAGAGAATTGAGTGTTAACCTAAGACCTATCCAATTATGAGGACCCACATGAGTGTGATTTTTTTATTGAGACCGAGGGGCCTGAGTGGGTATCCAATTGATAGACCAACCCTGATCAGGTGAAAGTTAAATGATAGCAAGTGTAATAGTGTAACCCATATGAGACTAGTGACCCTAAGGGTTTTTGGATAATAGTGTTGGGAATGGGACTTCATCCATACCTTGTGTTTTCTTAACCTATAGTGGGTTATGGAATTTTCTCTCAAGAGAGATTCAAAATGTTTGGGATTTCATGGTCATGGAACCAGGTACTTGGTTGGGCTGCCATGAGGATAATGCCTACTTATTGTTGGGCTTCCATATTTTGGTTATGAATATGGGTGGTATATACCATAGACACAGAGCTCAGTGTTTGAAAATGGATTAGATGAGGATTTTGGTACACTATTTGGGGATACTAAGGATTTGGATCCTGGATCATATACTAGAGATGCCATGGATTTGGAACTTGGATATTAGGACTATCACAAGTTACATCCCTAGAGATGTGAGGATATTGTTTGGAGATGCATTGGATTAAAAACTCAGATATTAGGAATTTCATGGGTATATCCTCAGAGTCATGAGGATACTGCTTGGAGTGACCATAGATTAGGAGATCATATGTTTGAACTACTATGGGATGGGTCCCCAAAGTCATGGGGATATGGTTGGGTTTACTAGGGATTTAGAGACTGCATGTTAATTTGGAGGCATGATCATCAATATATTCTCATATAAACCCTGACACTAGCTAAAGAAAGTATGGTTGATCGAGTTCATAGACATAAGGATCGATGGTTGTTTTTATTCTCTATTTTCAGAAATTTTATTTTATTTAAACTGAGCATGTTACATACACATATTACTACATATGATGGTTAGTATGAGACCACATTGGTGGTTCCATACTGAGTTATGTTATCTCACCATAATTAGGCTTCTACTTCACTTGGGTACCCGAGAATGCATTATATTGGTTGCAGGCATAGGTTTGGCCAAGTACCGTGGTTTTATTGATCAGGATATATCAGAAATTTATATAGATCATGGTATGTGGTATGGATTAGAGATGCATAAAAGCCCTTTTTATTTATTTTTTTTGTATATATAGTTGGCCTAGTGGGTGTACACTATTGTATATATGGAATGATAGTTTGATCCTTTATTAAATTCAATTTATTATTCATTATTGTTTATATTTATTGATTTCTATTTCAGTTTATTATTAGATTTATGATATTTGGTTACTTATCTATTTTTGAATTCTTTGATATCAGGGGTATAGTCTCTCTATAATACCACCATATAACCCTACTACAAGTCAATATCCACTAACATACGGGGAGACACACCTGACATTAAGTATCAATCTTCTGGTCTCGACGCCAGTATGAGGCTTGATATTCCCTAACTAAATTAAATAAGAAGGGGAATAAATTAACTCTATGTAGAAGAGTGATGAACCTAACCTAATAACCTGAATCCTAAGACCTAATCTGGTATCTTTGTATGGCCACATGTGCATTCCTTGATTACCATAGGCTAGAAACTCAAATTAAGGGATAAAACTAATAATTAGGGAATAATTTAACCTCAAATAAATAGCTCACTATATGAGATATAAATGCATAATATTCATTTAAAATCTAATTCCAATTTTAAAACGCCATTTAAAGTTAACTGAAATTAAAAGAGTATAGAAAAATAAAAAATCAACAATCATAATCTTTAGAAAATAAAACAACTAATGTAGTTGATTCCCATATAATGGGGATTTTCCAAATCCTCTTAAAACACACAACCAAATACCACCATGAAAACAACCCCTAAGGCCCACTTGAATGATCATCTAATCCTTTCCTTTACCTACATCAAGAAATAAGAAATCTACATGCATACTGAGATGTGCATAGAGGTAAGTATACATATATCCATTTGTATTTCCCTATATCACTCTCATGAAATACCATACAAGACCCATTCCCAATCATTTTACCAATGCCTTTGAAAAAAGTTAATTTTTTTTGAAAAAAATCAGTTTATCAACCATAATAATGAAATAAAAGCAGCAGATAAAAATAGTATAACTATTATTTTCCTAAAAGTAAGTTAATACTTCCTAATTCTATCCCATAATAAATCTATTATATAACCATTATAAAATATGGAAGCATGGGAAATAATTAATATTTTAATAGAAATTCCCACTTATGATAATAACATACACCCAATAGGGATCATCACCTACTTGAGTGTTCCTAGAATTTATAGTTGGACCTTTATGAATTTCACATGTGATATAACTTATCATCCATTACAAATAACTAACCCTTCCATTTGTAACCTACACTTCCTATTTTTTTCTCTTACTTGATCATTCAATTACCAAAAAAATTTTACCTCCCAAAAAAAATTCCATAAAAAACCTATTAAAACCAAATATTAAAATCAACCAGTATAAGATGAAAAAATCCTAGTTTTTTTTCTTCAAAAAACCATTTTAAAAATCAAATCCCATGGTTTATAAAAAATACCCAACTTTTAAATCTTTGTAAAATTCAGAAAACACTATTTTATCAAATCTGTTTAGGGTAATTATTTTATAAATAAACAACACAATAAAAGAATATAAAAGATATTTATCACATAAAAAGGAATTGAAATCCATGAAGGAGTGAATAAAGATAAAAAACAAAAAAAAACAATACAAAACAATCTTAAAGCCCTAAATATGATGTCGAAAATAATAATTTGATCCTTTGAATCCTTAGATACAATGTTTATTCAACTAATTCAAGAGATATTTTCATCATTCATTAATGTAGAAACCACTTTTTTATATAGAAAATACCAAGAGTCTTCTAAATAAAAGTTAAGGCTTCTAATAGGTTTTAAGGGAGGATAATTGGGATTTCATAAATCAAATCATAAAACCTAAACCTGACAACACAAAAAACCTGAATGGTCCCTAGGAATGTGAATAAACTATATAAACCCATCTTTCCACCAAAAATAGAATGAACTATGTTGATTCAAGGTCCACAAGACCATATAAATATCACACAGTACTCTTTTCCTTGCCTACTGACTTGCATGGTCTCACTAAACATTCCTTGGGATGATTCACCCAACCATATAGTCTTCACTATTTCTCCATAAACTCAAAATTCAATCCAAAAATCACTAAAAATAAATAGATAACTTAACCACTAGACTTAGAATTTCATAATTCTTCCCACCATATAAATTTTCACCACAAAAATTACTTCAAATTAATTCACCTTTAACAATTCCAAGCATTACTAATAAGTCTAAACCTCTCTTTCCCATGTCTTCTGTTGAATCAGAATATGATTCCACAATACTCTCACTAGAAGAATGCTCTATCCTCTCATTATCTTCTATAGCCTATAAAAAAATCTCACTGGTCTTTACACAAAGGTCACATCCAATTATATATCCACCACACCATAGGTAATAAATTGAGATGTATTTGATTGGTACTTCCTCAATTGAGGGATATGAAACATATTTTTTACCACACCATGTTTTAATGGAAACTCCAAACTTTATGACATGAATTTTACTTACTCAAAAATTTTTAATAGACCCACATAAAAAGGTTCTAACTTAATTTTCTTTGCATTCCTTCCTTGTCTTAGATGTAGTGATACTCATAAGAAGACTAAATCCCTAACCACAACTCAAATAGCCATTGAAAAAATCATATTAATATTTATACTAAGTTTTAGCTATCACTAATCACTTTTAGATTAGATGAACTCAATTCATTTTCTCCTATACATGGATAGATAATAAAAGGGATCCTTCCCACACCTTTATACCAACATAACAATGATCAACATTTTCTTTTATACAATTATTTTAATGGATCCATCTAGATAGATTATTCATAACTATTTTCATAGAACAAATCTACAAAAGAAACATGATCCTCCCATGATATCCTAAAATCTATTACATAATCTGAATCATGTCCACTAAGGTTTGGTTTATTCTATTATATTTTTTGTCTGAGGGTGATATGAAATACTCATATTTAGCTGAGTACCCATAAATTTATATAACCTTATCTAGAATATTGGAGTAAATTGAGGATCTCTATATGAAATGTTAGAAGATAGAACCCATGAAGTCTAAGAACCTCAACCATATACAACTTACCCAGGTCCTCTAATGTGAACATCTCTAGAATAGACAGAAAGCGATTCAGCTTTGTGAGTCGATCCCCAATTACCCACATCATGTCATTATTTTTTTATCTCGGAAAAACAATCAAAAAATCCATCATGATGTCGTTTTATTTAGAAATCAGTATAGGAAAAGGATATAAAAGTCCCATAGGGCACTGATTATACACTATCACCCACTGAAAAGTAAAGAACTAAGAGATATAATCAGCCAAAGCCTTATTTATCTCTACACACCAAAACTGTTATTTGATTTTATGATAAATCTTCACTAATACAGGATAAAATACCCAATTAGAGTTATGAAATACACCCATAAGCACATGAGCCTTAGTCTAGTTGGCGAGGACTCACTAGGTGCATCCAAGAGACCCGAGATCAAATCTGAGTGGAGGCATATTTCCGGGTATTGTAGCAGTACTGTAGCAGGCACTGTAGCAGGCACTGTTCGGTACTGTAGTAGCCAGAACTATTCATCCATTTGGGCCTTCAGGCCACCGGTTTGGTCCCCAGGTCCTACAAGGATTTTGGGCTACCCAAGGCCTTCGGGCCAGTTGATTCTCAAGGCCTTAGGGCCACCCCAAGGCCTTCGGGCCACATAAAAGTAGGCCCCAGACACACTAAAAAAAGGAGCAGCCCTAGAAGAGGATTCAGAGTAGGTGCACTCACCAGAGCAGAGCCAAATGGATTGTCAGAATGAGAGGGTATGGCTATGCCATTAGTACCAGCCTGTTCTTGCATGAGAAGCCTAGCTATATGGTTATGCAAAGGTGGAGAGCTACTATCAGGATGCAGATGCTGGGGAGGGGTAGTTCCTTGTAGATAGTCTGGTTGAATTCCCTAAGACCTTCGGGTCATGTAATCTCCTAAGCCTACGAGCCATGTAATCTCTGAGCCTACGGTCCTTTTAAGGGTTTAACCTTATCCCTCGAAAGGGGGGTAATCAAAAATCAATAAAAATTAAGGCCTTCGGGCCATTCAGGAAATACAACCATAAAATCCTTCCTTAGGTCCAAAGGAAAACCGGTCTATCTCAAAAAAAGTGTGTTGAGTCGACCATCAGTGATCTCCCTTCTATGGTCTCCCCACCATTTGATAATTAACTAATCCTTATTCATTTTTCATAAGTCATTTATCCCTCCTTTACTTATCCTACAAGCATAGGAGAGATGTCAATACGATGTAAAATCATACTGTATCCTTCTTCATGATCTTCAAGATGTTTATTTTCTCTCAATCCCATCAGCTATCACTACTCTAATAATTCCCTTACTGCTTGAGTCTTCTTATTCATGTAATATACTATAACATTACCCTTTCCTAGTGTATATGATAACTAAAAATCAAAATTATGAAGATAATATACCCACCTTCAATACCTTGAGTTAAAAACCCATTTAAAGAAGATATAACTATAAATTTTAGGATCTAAATACTCCATGAACCTCTCACCAAACAATTAATATATCTAACTCTTCAAGTAATAAAAAACCAACACTAACTTCAGATCATGCATGGTTAGTTATTTTCATGTAGTCATAACTTTATTGATCTATACACAAACATATTATCTCCTTATATGAGTACACATCCTTCTTTAACTCTAAAATCACTTCACTAGACTTCGAAAATATTATCACTAAAATAGAATTTAACCTATTCTCAAACTCGTAAAAATCACCTTGGCACTTCTCACACCACTCAAACTCCATTTCTTTATGATTCATCTCTATCATTAGATATGTTAACCTAAAAAAGTTTTGTATAAAGTGTCAGTAGTAATTTAATAATCCAAGGAAACTCTAAATCATTAATAAATTCTTGGGCCACTCCCAAGACATCACTAATTTAACTTTCCTTAGGTCCAATGAGACACACTTATTAGAAATCATGTTTCCCAATAACTTCACTTACCATACCAAAAAATGATATTTAGACAGCTTTATATATAACATGTTCTTCCACAAAATTTATATTATAGTCATTAAATGATTTCTACGACCATCCTCTGATCAAAAATAAATTATAATTTCATCTAAAAACACTTTGGAAAATGAGTTAAGGTATTTATGGAAGAAAACATTCACCAAGAAAATAGAAATAATAGGATAATTAGTAACCTCGAACAAAATCACTGGAAATTCATAATGACAATACCTTCTTTAGAAATATGTCTTTAGAATTTTCATTTACTTCACCCTTAGTTGATGGAATATCGATCATAAATTGATCTTTGAAAACCAGTAATCTTTCTTTAATTTATCAAATAGATAATTGATGTAAGTTAGAGGGTTTTTATTCTTCACTTTCACCTGATTCAAATTTTGGTAGTTGATGCACAATCATAATATATCATCAGCCATCTTGGAAAATAGAACTATCACTAACTAGGGTGATATAATCAATTGAATAAATCCCTTTCACTATAAATACTCTAATTGAATCTATATTTTTCATAGATTTATAGGTTCCATATGATATAAAGGGAAAATATTGAACTTGTACCGTGCAATAAATAAATATAAAACTTTATGTATCTCTTTTGTGGTATTATAGAGGATTATTTTGGGACACATCTAAAAAATCATCCACCACTACTGATAACTAAAGAAAATTCCAAAATTTTATTAATATATATACTAGGTAAGGTAACTGACACATCAAATCTCCAAGCTCATTAATGATAAACCTGTACTGAATTTCATGAATGTCTTATTATCCTTAAAAAGTGTGAACAATCATGTTAGGTAATTTAAAGAAAAATTTACATCCTTAACATTTGACATATTCCTTGAACTTCACCATCCAATCCATTTTGATTATGAAATCATACATTTTCATCATAAAAACCAAGAAATATCATAGGATTTCCACATCTACAATCACAATGGAACATTATGGACACTTTATACCCCATTATATCCTCTCTCCAAGTGGTATCTCGATCATCAAGTAATAATATATCAACTCTATATTGAAATTCAGTAGGTCTACTACTTGCGAAAAAAATAATGAATGAGATTCACATATATCAAACATAGCTAGGACCATAGTAGAAGAAATATGTAGAGTACCTCACACTATCATAAGTCCTTTCTATAATTCCTATACTTCATGATATATATAATTTTTTATGTTATTCTACTATGTTAGTCCCTATCAAGTATTACCATCAGTCTCTACGTGAGGTTCAACTCCATCCTATTTAGATTTTTTTGTAGACATCCTTGATCATTTTGTTTGTTCAAAACATCAAATGTTAGATTATCGAGATATAAAATTGTTGAAATTATTTATATTCTGAATCTATTTATACTAAATTCATTTCATAGTTTTATTAGGATAGTATCACTTCAAATTTTCCATGCTACACCACTAGTAACACCAAAACTGTCTCCTCCCTTGAGAATAACCCAAGCTTAGATATTTATTCTGACTACCTCCCTACTAAGAATAATCTAGATTCCTATTCTAATTTCTAGATAAATTATTACCTCTCTCTAATAAGGGAATAAAATCACATTAACCCTTGATATATATCATATACTCCTCTACTATTGGTTCCTTTTTCTCTATAAATTCATAGGTAGTCAAATCAAGTAGTTTTATACCCGGTTAAATCATTGGTCAAAGAGTCATCCTAAACCATCATTCATTGAGAATATAATTGGATATCATCTTTTCATTTTCCTTAAATTTAGAATCATTTGATAGAACCACTAACAAAACATATTTTGGAATCTATTCCATTTCATATTCTTGGGCAACTTCAGTTCCACAACTGTCTCCCACCACTTAAAAGTTTCTCCCTTGAGAATGTAAATAGTTAAGTATACCTTTGAAATATCTAGGGTATGAAGAAACTAAAATATAAAATTTATCACATCCAACCAATCATTATATTTTTACACTTATCCATCACCCTTAAATACAAGGGAAATCTTAGTTCACCCAAATCTACCATACAGGTTGAGTTGGTCACATATAGTATAACTAGGATTTTTGATTCTATAGAGACCTACAAATTGATCTAAAGACACATCAATATTGTTTATGGATTTTTATATAGAGTGGATAAAAATTAAAATTAGTTTATTTTCAAGATGAAACACATTACGATTCCAATCAATGCGATTAATCATGATGGGTCGATTATAGGTTGTTTCTAGGGCTAGATTAGATTTTTTTTAAATTTAGATTCATTAATTAATGATGTATTCATTAAATAATATATTAACTTATATAATTATTCAATAATTTATTAATCGTACATTTCCAAGTATAATAAACTTAACCCTTATAGAATTAGTTTCATGTTCACTCTAAGGTATAAGATTGTATTGGCACTCAAAATTTAATGTTTTTAAATTCAATAAAGAAAAATAAGAAAACAAGTCATTGAATGAAAATATTAAATTAAATAAACAATAATAGGTTGCAATAACATTAAATAACATCCAATATAGCCCATTAATATCCTTAAAATCAACTTATAATATGTTTATCCATCCATTGATGCAAATATCACAATGGAATATAGAAGTTTACTTATAGATGTATGATTGAAGAAAAAAAAATCAAATAACAAGAACTCCACTAATGTATAAAGAGTTTAAAAACTTATAAAAAATAGTATCATGGATATAATTATATGATTAATAGTAATTAATTAGAAGAAAATATTCAAATTAGAAAACTAGAGTGGTTTAAGGTAACTTATAAATGAAGAATGAACTTATGAAAACAAAATGGATTCCCCCATTATAAAATGAATTGACCTATTTTTTTTTTGAACAATGAATCACACAAAATATATTCAAAATGAAATGAAAATTATCCACCTTTAGTGGATAATTACACCCCCATATTTAGTTTTTCTAGTCCCTAGAAAATTACTATCTCACAAATATCAAAATTAATTCCCCTCTCCAAACACATTGTAATAAACAATGTTTACCATTAATAACATACATAAAAAATTTATGAAACCGATAAATTTTTTATAAAATAATCCATGTAAACAAATATATCCTAATCCCAAGCTCAATTACTTGTTCAAGTTTTCTTCCACCTTTTATCCAATTATAATTAAGCATAAAGATGTTTTGTGCATCACAAAATACATGGGAGTTCATTTTTTATTAAGGGGAGAAATATGGAAACACTAGGTGGGAATCACATTTTAACCTTAAGATGAGTATACATTTTTTATTTTTGTTGTATTTTTTTTTTGTTTTTACCATAATAGAGATGTAAAACACAACTTTGGGAAAGAAAACTTTGAGGTCGCTATTCTCGAGTGATGAATACTATAAATTTAGTCAATACAACTCCCAATAATAGAAATGTAAAGTCTAAATATGGGAAATAAAACTATGGAGTCACTATACCCAAGTGTTGGATGCCACACATCAAGTAAATCCAATACTCTATGTAATTATTTTATTATTATTTTTGTTTTTTTCCATTTTTTTGTATGCTAAAATTAAACTTAAAAAAATTAGAGGACCTAAGTTAAAATGAATGAATCACAACAACTCAATATCACACTATATAATATAAAGGATGTGTATTTTTACTTTTTAATTTAACGGATGAAAATTCAAATGGAAAAAAATCACATCGGGCAACCACGCTTACAAAAAATTATGGTCATGAACTTAAAATTCCTTAAAGATCAAAATTAAAGTATGGAAAATTATTTGATATTGAGTTTTATGTTCATAATATAAATTATCATATAAAAGTATAAGGAAATGATTTTTTTTACTTAAATCCTATTTTTTTCACAAAAAATCTCAATTTTTCACCCCCAACATATAATAACACTACCCGTAGTATTGAAATAGAAAAAAATAATATAGGGGAGAAAGTGGATGAGATAAGTTTGAGAATTTTTTTTAAATAAATTCATGGAAAAAATAACTTGATTTGAAGATGAATACTCAACAAAAAGTAATTGATTACACACAGACTCTCCATGGATGATTGAAGATTGGGTTTGAAGTCTAGAAAGTGTGTGGTTTAATTGAAAATAATACAAATTCTTCATCTCTTAAATCTCATACATAATAAAATTTTAGCACCATGGAAACAATATGGGGTTCCCATAACTAAAAATAAACAAAAAATAAAAGGAGAAAAAACATCTTTTTTTATAAGATGGAAAAATAATCAAAACCAAAACCAAAAAAATAACAAAATAAAACAAATGAAAAGAAGATAGGTTTCCTCTAATAAATTTATTGGTTTAAAGTCATTAGATAAACATATAACCCTCTACTTATCAAATTTTTTATCCTCTATATATTAGCTCATTAAACTCGTGTTCAGGTCCTTATTTAGGGTATTATTCTATAAATGTATTTAACATATGGACATAAAACTTAAATATGTTCTTAGTTGTAGGATACTAAATATAAATTTCCATAATAGGGTATATGTGATATAAAATATTAGGGATTGAAAACCTCTAACTCAAATTCCCTTAGTGTAATCAAGTTTGTAAGTGTAAAGTCACAAAAAATTTCCTAGTACAATTTATTTGAATTTCTGCTTCCTAGATTGGAAGGTTTGAAACCTATATTTTTTCCCTTGAATTTTCATAATCCTATATCCAAAGTCCTTTAAGATCACTGGGGTCTAATTCCCTATCTTTTTTAACTAATGAAATGTCAAAATTTTGTTTTTAATTTTACTAAAAAACCTTGTTCTCAATTTCAACTAGTAAATGGTAATAATTTCCATAAACCATCCAATATGGTGACTACCTAGTATGGTTTTCTATTTGCTATTATATCCCAAAAGGTTATCAAAAGTCATCATTTACTAATCTTTACTTTAGGTATTAAAATAACTTTCTATAATTTTCTTTATTTTCTTATTTTAGAACTCATATTGTCAATTGGTTTGATGGTGGCATGACATAAACACATTGTGTGAGATCCCAAATGTGTACATGAGTGTTGAGAATGGATGATTACATAAATGGATTCCATAGTCAGTAATGGTATGCCTAGTAATTCTAAATCTAGAAAAGATTTTTACTTTAAGGAATAAAATTATATCCTGATTATTATTAGATTTGAGGGTAATTATCTTAATCCATTATACATGTATTCAGTAGCTAGGAATATATAGAGATATATCCTAAAGTTTGGTAGGGGTCAAATAAAATAAATTCCATAACAATCAAAGATCCATACTTCCAAAATGGTATTAAAAGGTATCTGGTTCCTTTTAGTTATGGCATATAATTTCTAACATTGAGGATATATTTAAAAAAATTAACAGGATTTCCCAGAGAGGGTAGTCCAAAATGAACCACTTTGAATAAAATTTTTAGTGATTTTATTTATAGAAAAGTGTCCTCTAAATGACTCTCCCTAAAAAAAATTGAGAATAGTCACTTTCCCAACCTTTGGGACACATCTCCTATGTCCAGATCGAATTAATACTTATAGAGGCAGGTATCATCGAAAGCATAATGTTTAACACTAGAAATTAATTTCCTTATATCTTGAGTTCATAATAATTTTGGAATGACTCTCATTTACAAGTAGTTTGTTATATCATCATACCATAGGTAATCACTTATAGAATAAAGATACACATTGGGAAATTTATTAGACATAGAATTATGGGATGAATTATCTTTGAATTGAAAACTATAAAGGTGGAAAACTACTATATTTTCAACACCCTTTTAATCCTTTATTTTTATATCAAATTCTTGACATATAAAAACCCACCAAATCAATCTATCCATAGAATATTATTTGTATAAAAGGTATTTCAAAAGTGAATGATCAGTTAAAATAGTGATGAAGGATCCTAAGAGACATGATATAAATTTCTCCAAGGGAAAGGAAATAATAAGAAATTATTTTTCAGTGGTGGTATAATTAATTTGTGCCTCATTTAATGATTTTATTGCATATTCAATGAAAAAATGAGTTTTTTCGCATCTTTGTATACAGAAATATCCTATATAAAAGTCACTTTCATCACACATGATTTCAAAAGAAAGTTCCCAATTAGGAGATTACATTACAAGTATAGAGATAAGACATGACTTGAGAGTTGTGAATGATTCCTCCAAACTTTTTACCCAAAATAAAGGAGTAAATTTTACAAGAAAAGAATAAAAGGTTCATGAAATGGAGATAAATTTATTATAGAATGTTTTATATAATACAACATGTCTTAAGAAATAATATACTTTATCAATAGTTTTTATAGTGAGAAGGTGATAAATGATATATTCATTTGAATTATCAACCTTGATCCATTTATCAGAGATAATATACAGAGGACTAGTCATTTATTTACCATGAAATGGAATTTAATCCTATTTAAGATAAGAGTTTTATCCTCAAATATTAAAAAAATCATCAATATTACTTTAAAATCTATCAAATGTATCCCTAAAAATAAGGAGGTTATATATAAATACTTCTAGACAATCTGACACCATATTAGAGAAAATTTCCATTATGAACTCCTGGAAGGTATCGGGGGAATTGAAAAACCTGAAGGGAAAGAGTATGAAGGAAAAAATTCCAAATGGAAAAGTGAAGGTTTATTTTATTTAGTCTTATAAGGAAACATTGATTTTATTATATCTTGAGTATCCATATATGAAGTATTATAATTCTTTTCCTTACACTCACTCAAGAAATTGATCAATAAAGGGAAATGAAAAATGGTATTTCATAGTACATGGGTTTAAATTCATATAATCTATACAAACCCTCCATACACTAATCACCCTTATAGAGAGGTTGTCCCATCCTTATTGTTTATCAAAGTAATTCCAGACTTCTTAGAAACCACTTGAATTGGGCTTACCCACTCACTCAAGTTAATGAGGTAGATAATACCATCTATAAAAAACTTATGGATTTTATTTTTCTTCAATTTAATTATATTGGATTGATTCTCCACTGGTGTTATAGGGAAAGTTTATAATATATTTCAAAAAAACCATATGGGTCTTGATGAGTGAGATAATCCCAAGAAAATTAAAAAGGGTCCATCCATTTTCTTTTATGTATATTATTAAGATATCAAGGAGATTTCTCTATTGGTTGGATTTGAGAGAAGAAGAAATGAAAAAAGGAAGGGATTGGTTGTACCCTAATAATTCATACTTAATGGAGGAAGGTAATACCTTTAGTTCAATATCAGGTTGCTAAAAATTACTTGAGATATACTTGGAGTTTTAATCATACTTAGTTTTCTTTTTCATAATTTTAGGATGAATTGATTCTTTTAGAACATATTTCATCCTCAAAATTAGTCAGGTTAGTGTTAAGAATGGTTATGTACTTGAAGTTCATGATTTCTCCCAAGGTTTCACTATTTGGGAATCTTAAAAAATCATCATAAGAGAAATATGTAAGAGATTCAATCTAATGAAAATAATTTCCCTCATGTGAATAAAAGAAATAAATATCCTCTTGACTTAAAAATCCTTCAATAATTCCTTGATTTTCATTAGATACACTTTCAACATTCCTTAACAAATTCAACTCATAAAATTCCTAAAAAACACCAATTTGAGAACTCACATTATTCATGTTGACATTGATTTTAATGTTCCTAAAGGATATAGTAATATTCCCATTCCTAACTTAGATCACTGAGTTAATTGTTTCTAATAAGGGATGACTAAGTATGATGGGGGTTTATTCCCTATGACATAAGTTTAGATGGTTTACAAGGATAATGCAGTCATTTGGGTAATGAAATTTTTTAATTTTCTTTCAAAACATCCTTTAATATAACCTTAGGTACTTAAACACTATGATCAATGAGTTGGAGAGTGGAAAATGTGAGTTGTAGCTCTTAAAAGTTTAATTAATAATACAATACATATAAGATAAAGTTAAAACTAGATCCTATATTATATATAGATTTGAAAACCTTTTTATCTCCTAGTTTAACATTAATGTATAGATAACCAGGGTGAAAAGTCACCTATATCATCAGTGAATAATCACTACGGGGAATCAATGATCTAATTTATTTTTAAGTTTCCTTGGTGAAAAAACCCATGTCACTGGTTATAGTGAATCTTGATCACTTTTCAACATACACACATGAAGGTAAAAATAGATTTACAAGGTTAACCTCTCAAAATGAGATGGATATTCCTTGGAATGATCTTGATTTCACCGAGACCATAAGAACCACTAGTTTCAACATATTGGCACAATAAGAAAGGTTTATACTTGTACCCATCTTACTATAAGTCTCCCAAATGTGATAGTGATTCTTGCACTATTATATTGATAAATAAATTGATATAAACAAGAAGAAATCCTTACAAATAGAGTGTTCATTTTGTCATGCAATAAATCTATTCCTCTACTTCTTCAACCTATAGAAACTCATGTATGATACCTTCACTCTTGTGAAAATTTACACAACCACTTCTTCTTACACTTTTCCTATTCTTCTTTTCCTGCTTATTTTATACTTCATTACACTTTTCTCACACATTTCATAATTTTCACAATAGTAATTTAAAATCATAAGATCCAATTCAAATTTTTAAATTCAAATTCAAACTAATAACTTCCTTCATCCAACTCTACTAATTCCACTTCATTTTGAGCCTTTAGATATTTTAGGATCAATTGGATATCATTTATGCTTCCTAAATGATTTCACTATTTGAGTTAATGAGTCATTACATCATCCAGGATATCATGTTATCAAAAATCCTCATAATTGAATCAAAATCCCCAACACGACTTACACCATGTCTTGGTGCAGAATGGTTGGTCGTTTTGCCTTCAAAACTCCTTACACCATGTGTGTAGTCCTCCTGGGTATGTCCATTTTGGTTACCTACCCAACCTATTTACCATGAATTTTCAAACCACATGCGTGGCCACCACCTTATCCTATTTATCATAGTTATACACAGAAAACACCATGAGAACAACCACAACCATTTTACACAGAAACATTGAAAGATCACTATGGGGACCACCACAACCATTTTTTCCTTGGTCGTTTCATACAGGAATGCCAACAATGAACCAAAAACATTAAAATAACCTACCATGGGAATATTCTTGCCCATTTTGTACCTACTTCTTATCAATACACCCTTGAACATGGGTGTAACCTTCCTAGATTGGACCTCATTTCTTAGAAGAACCTTTTATCACTCCAAGAACCTTCTATCAACCATCTAATTTTCTTACAAATTCATAAAGGTCTGAATCATGATAAACCAATCATGATATATATCAAAGAAGATTATTTAACATAGAATCAATTGATTTTAAAAATAATAAGATTTATGTATCAAAAATAAAACCCAAAACACTCAATCATATTCTCTTCACCAATTCATCAACTTCACTTATCCCAACAACCATCATAACACCTTTTAGGATAAAAAATATCCCCCTTTTGATTTTTTATCAACCAAGGAACATAAATCAATATAAAACTCTGAAAATATAGTAATGGATCACCGTAAAATAATTTTAAGCCTACATGATTGAACTGAATGTGGGAAACAATAAAATTGAATAAATAATAACTTGTTGTCCATAAGATAGTGATCTATATAAATCTTAATTAAAAAAACTCACAGGTTTAAAATAAAAATTAATCTCCATAGTAATAATTCTTTCAAACCTGAAATATTCATACAACCACTTATAATAAACTACTAAAATAGTTCATCACACAATAAATAGTGGGTCACTCCTTTTAATAAATCTCTCAAAATATATGCTTCCATTCAATAAATAATACCCTCAATTTTAACACATATCAGTGGATACTTCCTTTATATTGTATACTCCCCCTTTAACAAACAATATGAACATAACTATAAATAAAATATTTATGTTTCCCATTTCCCCCTAAAAACAATATCCAAAGAAAATACGAGAGGCGATATAATAATAAAATACCTTATATATGTAAAGATTTAGGTTTAATACCTAAATTAATCCTTAGATTTTAAAATTATACCTTTGATAGTGGCTTGGAGAACACATTAGAAATCTGCTCCTTTGTAGGAACAAATTCCAATTTTAACCCATTCTTATCCACCAGCTCTTTGATGACATGATATTTTATATCAATGTGACTGTATATTGAATACTAAAATGGATTCATTGAAAGATTAATGTAAACTTAATTATCACATCCCAAAATTAAAGGCAAATTAACTTTAACTTTTCAATCCTATAGCTAAGTCTTCATCCACATAATTTATGTTGAGGCCTTGGTGATAGCCATATATTAATCTTCAACAATGATCAAGGTGACCGACTTCTACTTCTCTAAATACTGAAAAACACATCGTTCTCCATGAAAGAAATATCCACTAGATATAGACTTCCTATCATCTATACTTCCTTCCCAATCTCCATTTGAATAACCAAATAGATCAAGATTCCATTTTTATTACATTTCAAACCATAGTTTGATGTGCCTTTGTTGTATTTAAGTAATATATTTCTATCTATGAAATGAGACACTTTTGGGGTACTTTTATACATAGTAAAAAGTGTAAAAACATAAATAATATCCGATATTAAAGCTATAAGGTATTATAACAAACCAATTAGCTTTTGGAATTTTCTCATATCCAAATCCTTATCGTGTTCATCATTAAAAAATTTAGTTCCTATTGAAATTGATGTTGAAACTACCTTTTAGTCCTTAATTAAAAACTTTTTCAAAATTTCATTAGCATACTTCTATTGAGATAGAAAAATATAATCCTTTATTTGAGATATTTGTAAGACAAGAAAGTATCTCATCTCACCAAGCATAGATTTTTAAAAAAGCTTCTTCATTTCTTTAGTAAACTCTTCAAAAAATCCTTCATATTTTCAAGAAAAAATAATATCATCTACATAAATAATAACAATGAGAAATACCTCTTTATCATATTTAATACAGATAGTGCTGTCAAATCTTCCTTTTTTGAATTTCAACTTCTTCAAGTAGGTGTCAATATTAGAATACCAATATCTTGGGTCTAGATTTATCCCATATAAATCCTTTTTTAACCTATAAAAAAAATTCTTATTTTCACTAAGAAATAATCCACATGGTTATTAAATATACACTCCCTATTCCAATTCACTATTGAAGAAGGATAACTTGACATCCATTTTAAAGATATTTCATTTCATTTATGATGTAATCATATGAAAAATTCTTATAGTTTCAAGTATTTCAACCAACAAAAAAGTCTCATAAAAGTTAACTCCAAATTCTAAATAGCATTTATAGATCAATCTGGATTTATTTCTCACAACATTACATTTTTTATAAATTTTATTTCAGAACACCCCATTTTTCCTAATAATTTCCTTCTCTTTGGGCTATAGTAATAACTCCAAAGTCTCATTATTTTCCATATAATTGAGTTCTTCATTCATTTCATCAATCCAATCTTGATGTTTCATTTATTATTTCACATATATTGGTTTAAATTGAAAGATAAATGAGATATGAGGGGCTTTCCATAAAGTCCCTCTAGTTTAAATGTATTGTCCATTATTTTCAATGATATTTTGGAACTAAAATTTCCTTCTCAACCTTGGATGATGTGAAAAATAATTTTCTTCATCACTTTAATTTTCTAAGTCAAATTACCTAACTTGATCTTCTTCAAAATTATCACTATTTTTGAGACCTCACCATGTTGTTTAACAAAAATAGATTCATCATAATCACTTATAGAACTCTATACTTTATGTGAGTTTACTTTATTTGTATGTTACATCACTTTCACATCAAAAAATCAATAATCTTACCTATATCTTTATTATAAAAATGATATCCTCTTCCATTTGGTGGATAATGTAAGAAGATATTATTAACTCTT
The DNA here is from genome assembly GCA_963277665.1 of Viscum album. NCBI lineage: Eukaryota > Viridiplantae > Streptophyta > Magnoliopsida > Santalales > Viscaceae > Viscum > Viscum album. Next base: position 453,352,927 of record OY728137.1, on the reverse strand, counting down.
CTTTTAAATTTACCCAAATTTTAAAATTTAACTTTAATAGTGAAAGGGATTACAAACACTCTTAGATAATTAAAACTTGGATATTTCTTGCAATACATCTCATATGATGACATATCAAAAAAATCTATAAAGCCAACTGTTTTGAATATGAACCATTGATCTAATAGATTTTCTACATAAATAATGAAACATGTCATGCTCTAGAAATATATTTCAAGAGATATCCACAAGAATTATATTATTTTATTTATACATACTATTATATTTAGGTGTTTATAGTTCACCAAGATCATCATGGATTCCATGTTTTTTAGAATAGGCCTAAAATATTCCATTGGTATAATGAAAAAATTATTTGTTTGAATATTCTTCAAATAATAACCACACTCTTTATCAACACTTCTACTGAAACTTTTGAACCTTTTTAGAGATTTTGATTTATCCTTAATGAGCATAATACATGTAATGTGAGTAAAGTTATTAATAAATAAAATAAAATATTTATATTTTTTTATTTCTTTCTCATACACCCACAAATTTCAAAGTGAATTAACTCCAAAGGATGAGTAGATTGTATTTCAACCTTCTTGTGTGGCGTATTCACAATATTTTCTTTTTTACAGGTGGAACACATCCAATTAATTTCTATTTTAATATTAGGAATATCACAAATATTTTATACATGAATAAGCTTACACATATTCTTTTTTCCAAGATGACCAAGCTTTTTATGCTAGAATTTGTTTTCATGTCTTATACTCAAATAATAATAATTTCCAGAATCACTAATTTGAAACAAATTTAATATTTTCCAATATATTCTTTCTAAGATACATCCATCTTCAAAGGTCTTAAAAACAGACCCATCATTCTATAAAATGACTTTATTTCCTTCATCACATAACTATGGAACACTAAGAAGGTTGTGTTTTAATCCTTCAACATACAATATGATCTTGTATTTCAATTGATCTTTACTAATAAATGCTGATACAACAAGTTTGATTTTGAGTGACCCATTATTTCTAAAGGTCGCTGAGCCTTATTTACATTTTTCAATGTCCTTGAGGATATTTATATCTCCTGTCATATGTGAGGAGAAACTAATGCCCAAAATCCATGGAAATTATCCTTTAGATGCTTTATATCCAACTTCACAAACCATATATTTATATTTTCCTTTATCTTTCATTTTCTTAGACTTTTCATAACTATCCATCAAGAAAATTTGGGATATTAGTATAACAATACACTTTTTTAAATAGGACTAGGCTACTCACATCTTTCAAAAAAATCTTCCAATGGTTGAAATCTATTTTTAATTTTCAATCTAGATTTATCATATTTTCTTTTAACCATTATCATTTTAATGGGTTGAATCCCCCTCATTTTTTTATAAACCATCTAAACTCATTATTTTATTGATAATTAAACAAAAACATTCTTTCCATGTTCACAAAACCTCCATAGTTCCAAAAATAACCATAAAAATCATATTTTTCTTTTGAAACATCAAGATTACTAGAACTAAAAAACTATATTTCAACCTTATTCCCACTATTAATCTTGGATCGTTTCTGGATTTTTTTTTGTGATATTCTAAATCTTTCTTCTTTACATACAAATTCACTTTATCCTTGTTTATTTCACTATTTGTAACTATTTTTCCATTAAATTATATGCATTCTAAATTTACAGAATCTGGAAAATCACTTGATTTTGCTACATACTTGGTATTATTGATTTGATTATTCTTATACGAGTTATTACCAAAATTTTAAACATTATTCTCATCCTTAAGAAATAATTTATGTTTGTCTTATTGAAATTCACACTTCTTGAAACATTCTTTAATTTCTGAAATATAAATCTAAACATTTGATCTGTTCAAGTCCTTTTCTATTTTGATCATTTTTTTTATAAATGATCAACCTATTTTCCTTCTCCTTCAAAGTATATTCCAACATGGTGTTAAGATGATTCTCATAATAGAGAAACTTCTTCAACCCTTTAACTTTATCAAGAAACTTTGAATTTTATTTTTCAAAGATATATTATTCATCTATATTCAATTTTTTAATTTCATTATATTTTTTAGAAATATTTGGGATACATTATTTTAGTTATCACTTGAGCATATATTCCATCTCAGTTTCTTCATTTCTCCTTATCTTTACAATAACTTTCATTGCTAAATTCTTCTTCACTCACCTTAGAAATGGAAACTTTTTCATCAATATATCTTGAAATATCCATTTGCACTTCTTGATCAATGCTATCATTAATTTCACACTTAAATAAGAAATTTACTTTCCTAAATGTTGAGAAATTATTTATTTTCCCTTTTTAAGAAACCCCCCAATTTTTCAAAATTTAATGATTTCTTCGAGGAGAATATTCTTAATTATTTTTATTATTTATCACTAAATCCATATTCTTTAAATTTATAAAATTTACAAAAAAATGTCAAAATACTTCACACCTAAATAATTTTAGTGTAATCTTACCTTTAAACCTTTTATTTACTTTTATAATACATAAAGAGATTATATGAATCATCTTATTGAAAATCTGATCCAAATCAAAATCAAAATTAGAACAAAAAAAAAATCTTCCTCAACAACAACCTTCCTATTTAAATTTTCTTTCTTTGTGATTTTAAAAGGGATTTATTTTTCATACTAATATTTCTTCTTTATATAATTATCTTTAATAATTTTATAAAATATTAAAAAACAATATAAATAATCATGATAAATATCACTTAGATATTTTTCTTCTAAAGTAGATACTTTATAATCAAACTTATCTCATAATATATGAAAAATAATTTCAACAATATTAGCATCATAAAACTTATCAACATTGCCTATAATTGTTCTCATAACTTCATTCACACTTATCAGGAAACTATTAATTGTTTTGTCATCATGTATATGAAGAAATTCATACTTTTGTCACCAAAACTACAATTTATATCACTTAATTTTGGTATTACCTTCATAAATATTCTAAATTTTATCCTAGTTTTATTTAGCAATCATGAGTCCTTTGACTTTCAAAAAATCACTTTCCAAGAGGGTTGAAAAATAACATTCTTTTCCTGGACATTATTCTCTAAATTCATCTTATTTATTTTTATCATAGAAACAACATTATCCTATGGAAATAAACCATTGGTTGTGACTTCTAATACATTATAACTGATATATAATAGGTATGGAATCATCCTGTCTTTCCATATGTCATAAATTTTGCATAAAATGTAGGAATCCCCTTGTAATTCAATGAATTATGATTGTAAATTATGTATATAATAAAATTAGTGACAAACACTTCAAATAAAGAGAAAATCATTCTTAAAACTTAAAATAGAACATCACCAATGAGGGGATCATGTTGCTCTGATACCACTTGAGAAGGCACATACAAGATTTGTGAAGAATCACTAAGAGGGGGGTGTTGAATTAATGATATAATTTATTTTTAAGTTTCCTTGGTGAAAAAACATCATCACTGGTTAGAGTGTATCCAAATCACAGTCCAACACACACACACACATGAAGGGAAAAAATATTTACAAGGTTCTCCTCTTAAAATGAGAAGTCTAGTCCTTGAAATGATCTGGATTTCACCAAGACCAAATGAATCACTAGTTTAGATATGTGGGTACAATGAGTAGGGTTTATCCTTTTACTCATGTTATAATAAGTCTCTCAACTATGATAGTGCTTCCTATATTATTATAATGATAAATAACTTGATATCAAAAAGAAGAAATACTTCTAAACATAGCCTTTATTTATTGATGTAGTCTTACTCTTCCTCTACTTCTTCAACCATTAGAAACTCAGGTATGATCTCTTCAATATTGTTAAAATGTTTACAACCACTTATTCTTACACTTCTCTTATTCTTCTTCTCACTTATTTTTTTACTTCATTACTATTCTATCACACATTTCATAATTTTCATAATAACAAGGTCGAATCATAATATCCAATTAGAATTTTTGTATTTGAAACCAAACCAATAACTTCCTTCAATTAATTCAACTAATCCCGCTTTATTTTGAGCCTTTAGATGTTGTAGGATAAATTTGAGATTTTTGATGCTTCCATAATGATATCATTGATCAAGTTAGTGATCCATTAGATCATTTGAGAATCCATATCACAAAAATTTCTCATAAATGAATCAAAACACTTGACATGGATTTCATAATTTCCTGGTATAGAATGGTTGGTTAATTTTCCTTCAAAACACTTTGTACCATGGGATTAGTCCTCCTGGGTCTTGCTATTTTGATATTCTACACTTCTTGTTGACTATGTATTGTAAAACCATGGGTGAGGTCACCTACCTTAACTCTTTTCACATAGGTATACACAGAGAACAACATGAGGACCACCACAACCATTTTGGCCTTGGTCAATTTTTACATTCACACTATAAGATCTCTATGGGGATCATCATGACCATTTTGGCCTTGGGGTTTTTGTACAAGAACACCAGCAGTGAACCATGACCATCAAAATTCCCTACCATGGGTGTGTTCTTACCCATTTGACCTACTTCTTATCAAAATTCCCTCCAACATGTTCATGGACTTTATAGATTGGCCCTCCTTTCTTCCAAGAACCTTCATCACTCCAAGAACCTTCTATAAACCATCTAGTTTCATTAAAACTTTATAAATTCATGAATCATGATAAACTAATCATGAAATATAACAAAGAATATTATTTCATAGGGAATCGATTGATTTAACATAGAATGTAATTTATGTATTGAATACAAATCCAACACAAACAATTATGTCCTCATCACTAATTATTCAAAATCACTTATCACAAAAACCATATTATCACTTATTGGGATCAATGTAGTGTCCTTTAATTTAGGTGGAATTATTCCCTGAATAGTGGTTCTCACGTTAGTATCCAAAAAGACTTTGTTTTTATGATCTAATTTTTTTTAAAGTACCCAATTCCTTATGGTACTTAGATTATGAGGGTATTTTTTGGATTTCATCAAGAATAAAGATATTTATTTTAAGACGAGAAAATATTTACCTAAAAGTTTTTCTCGGCTTAGATTTGGGTTTTCCTCTCATTATTTGAGAGAACAAGGTAGTTTTATATTTTATTTAGGAGGTAGTTTTTCCTCTTTATTCTATATAGATTTATTAGATACAAATGTTGGTTCTTCAACATTATCATTAAAGTTATAAGTATTATTTTTTTGGGAATGGTTGGTTTAGGTTTTTAAATAAATTTTACACTTCTTAAGATAGTCACAACTTTGAGTTGTTTGAAAGAGTGTTATGTTCCACTATATTCTACCATTAAGGTATAAGAAGGGATAACTTAAGTGTCAATATGTTCCTTACTAGTTTTAATTGTTTTAAATTTAAATTTTAGGTTTGAATCCTCATAATTTATTTTCTCTATTTTCTTGTACAATTGTTCTAGTAATGAAAGAAGAAAAAAATAGATAAGGTTTTGAGATGGTTTGGTTATCCCAAGAGTATATTTATTCTATTGGAATTTAACTAGAGTATGTTTTAATTAGTATTCAAAATGATTATTGGTTGGATATTTTTGCAGAGGGTAGGGATTTAGATCCCATGGTCGATTGGATTATTTATTATCCCTCTAATAAAAGCCATTATAGCCACAATATGTTGCATTGAAATTATTTTAGTGTTAAAACTTCTAAAATGTTATAACATTATCCCATAAAGATGTCCCTCCTAGAATCACATTCATGGTTTTATAAATGTTCAAGAAATTATTAGTTTTATGGATATATTTGTAATACATTATGAAAATAGGTTCAAAAAATTAAACTTCATTTATTTTCCCACAATTTATCTCCTCGAACTTCCTAGAGAGGTCTGAAAGTTTATCCATTAGGCTTCATTATACCTAAGAGTGTGCAATACACTAAATTTGGGAGGCTTCTCATAATAGGTATTGGTTCTCCCATGTTTGGTTTTATTCATAAATTCCTTCCTGATACTGAGAAACATCATTGATGGATTTGATTTTGAAGGTCCCTTTACACATTATATTAATGAATTAGTTATTTTCTAGACCTAACCCTTCATGAAATATTATAAGTTGTTTTAGGATTAAAAATCATAGTGAGGTACAATATTTAGGGTATCTTTTAAACCTTTCCTAATTCTCATAAAAAGTCTCTCTCTCTCTCTCTTTATAAAATTTTAAATACGTTTTCTAACTGTAGTTCACTTATAGTGGGAAAATTATTTTTTCTAAAACTCTATTTTCAATTGGTCCCATGAAAGGATGGATACTAGTCTCAAATTATTTATCAAATTCATAGCTTGATATTTCAGGAGAAAAGGGAAGAGTTTCATCTTGGTTATCTTAATTTAATAAGGGGGAACATGATATTAGTGATTTCATTAAACTACTTAACATGAAGGTATGACATATTATACTCCAACCATTAAAGGTGGAAAATAGGTTTAGGACATGGGGATTAAATACATAGTTATATTCTTCTTGGTCTGCATGTCTAACGCATGAGTGGGATTTGGTCCAAGAAAGTGTGAGTGTTAGAGTTGGTTCCCTAGAACCAACTTCTATATACTTCATGATTAACTTTATTCATTGTTTTGAATATTAATAAAGTTATTTTCAAATAATTATTTTTATTTTTTATTAAATAATATGTGATAATGTCGCAAGGAAAATTGTTATACCAAAAGGTTATAACAATTCCCTATATGATGTGAAACTAGAAGTTCCATGGAAATATTCTTAAATATATGTTCTATATCCATATGATATCATTTTATTGCATGAAAATGATACATACTATTAGGGTTGATGAATCATAGGGTGTTTAGACACCTTCTTAAGGTGTACGCCCTTGGTAATTTTCGGAGTAAGAGATTATAAGAAATTGACCCACCAGTAATAAATCCACATTTATATGTGTCATTGGATATTCCCCTCTATGGATGAGTGTAATGATAATTATAATTTACAACTATTATTAATTCATTTCACCAGTTTCATACTTTAATGTATTGATAAAAACCATGATAACATATTCTTTTAGATAGGTAGGATACGTTGGGTATGTTGAGAGTGATATTACATTAATGGATAATATAAGAAATGATTAGTCTGTTCCTAGTTTAGTGGAATTTGATATATTAGAGCCTTTAATGAGAATGGAATTACATAATTAAGTATATGGAAATGACATTATTTTTGTAAGTTCATTTTCATAAATTCAATGAAAGAGACATTGAGCACATAGGTTGATGACACTAGCATGAAACCTCCTTGACTATAGATATCTAGATAAAGGGATTATATATTTCACAGTTAGTGCTCATATGAGTTTGTATTTCATTGAAACATTAAATTCTTTCTTTATGGTAGCCTTGATGTTTTTTTAGATGACAACCTTTGAAATTTTGTGGTGTAGGCTAATTCCACTAAGAAAGGGGCCTAGAGGGTCATACACTAAGTGTATTCGAAACTTCGGTAAAATTATCTATGAATTTAACATGTTGAATAAATATTATTCCCATACATGGTTTAATAATTATTAATTTTTATTTTATCATATATATTGAGTCATAAATTATTCAATATAATATTATGTGATTTAAATATTAAATAAATATCCATTTCATAATGTAGTTATTAATTACATGAATTTATGATATTTATTTATTATAGTTCATTTGTAAGGTAACATTTATTTATTTATTTGGTTACGTGGATATTTAATAAATATTTATTAAATAATTTAGTGAATATAACATTTACTTATTTATTGTTAAATAATGTAGTGATATTTATTTAATTAAATAAATAGTCATTATTCATGGACCGATAAGTATTGAGGAGGATTGGTAGACCATTTGTAATGGACCAATGAGAAATTTCATATTAAATATTTTTCAAGTAAATATTAATTTATATATTAAAGAAAATAATATTTATTATCCATTAGTTTAATTCATGTCAATTAAATAATAATAATAATATTTAGACATGGGGTTTTTCAAGGACTAATAGAATCATAAGGGCCTATGTGAAAATATTACTTTCTAGCCCTAGCTCTATTTAAACCCAGTTATGACATTTTCCTAAAACCTTTCCATTATAATTGTTGTGTATGATGAGTTCCAAAGAGTATTTTCTTAAACCCTATAGATCTCCTCTCCTATAATGCTCTCAAGAAAACATAATAAATATCCTCTTATACCAGAATGATTCCTTCTCACCTTAAAGTATTCAGCTATGATAAAAAACGATCATCATAATCATTAAAACTTTATGTGATAGCACTAAAAGTATTATACTACAATGATCAAAGGTTCACAAAAAAATGTATGGATCACCACTAGAGGTAATCTATCACTGATTCCTTTGACACAACCATGATAAAATAATATGTATTCATCCAATCATCAAAAATAAAGGAACAAATTCAACTCAAGTTATTTCTTTATTAAGATAAATTAATTTTAAACTATATGTGAGAAGATCCTCTATTATAGGTTATAATGTTTATATTAATTAATCTTTTATTTAATTCAATTGGTTATTACATTATTTATTATTTATATCTTAGATAATTCATAGATTATGACAAAAATCATAGTTGGATATTCCTAATAATCATTTTCACTGATCTCATAACCTTTAGTGAGGAATTCATTCACATGTTGATTTATTAATTTATCTAAGATAAGGTCTATATAATTTATATTTTCTATTTAATCGTCATCTGAGATTAATATGGGGTTTTGTGAAAGACCCTCCTAGAAGTAAAATCTAGTTTAGAGTATCGAGTCTCAGGAAAATTTATATCTAAATGTAGATGAACCTTAAGTTCACTTTATTTCCCTCCACTAGGATTATCCAACCTAAATATCCGGTTTGAATGGTCTTAAAAATGAGAGGGCATACACAGAAGGATATAAAGGGGAAAATATAAGATAAATGGTGGTGATAATAAAGAAATGAGGTAAGAACATAATGAGAGTGTATAATATTACTTACTTACATCCCCAAAAATGCTTCCAAAATTTAATTTCCTAAATTTACCATGCAGGTTGAAGTGGTTTCTTATTCTACACCCAAGGTTGTCAATTCCACTAAAACCTAATAAGTGATCTAAATAATAATATATGTTCTTGAGAGATTTAAATATAAAGTGTCCAAATATTATAATGAATTGATTTGATGAATTAAACACACTAATATTCAAAATAAATTGATTAATTAAGATGGGTGGATCCTAGGTTGTTTCTAGGGAAATATTGGAAGGATTGTTTTTAGAAAATTTCATTTTCATTAATTTAGGATGTATCCATTCAATAAGATAATAACTTACAATACCATTCAATAATTTAATCCCCACACATTTCAAAATATAATAACAAAAAATATTAGTGAATAATTATCATTTTCACTTAAAGGTTCATGATCATATTAGCACTCAAAATATGTAGTTTTTAAATTTAGGAAAGACAAAGAATAAAATAAGTTAAAAAATGAAAATGTTAAATTAAATAAATAATTATTGTTTTTAAACACAATAAATAATATATAATCAATATCATTTAAATCCCTAAAATCAATACCTATTATGTTTATCCTTCTATTGAAGCAAAAATCTCTATGGAAGATGCAAGTTGGCTCATAGAAGCATGATTGAAAAAATAAAAATAATCAAATAACAATCACTCGACAATTGTGTGAAGATTTTGAAAACTTATAAAAAATTGAATCATGGAGATATATATGAATAAGATGATTTAAGAAGAAGAAAATATTTTAATTAGAAAACTAGGGTGATTTTAGACAATATTGAAATTAAGAATGTACTTATGACAATAAAATGAAAACATAACATTGCCAGAATAAAAATAAAAAAAATACTCCCATAAAATTCCTAAAATATTCCTTAAATATAGTTTTATCTAGGATTTGGTCAATTATTGAATTTTTAAGTTTTCCTAATCAATTATTTAGGTCAAAGGATAGTTTAAAGTGTGTGTAGAATTTAATTTATATCTTTCCTAAGATTACATACATCATTTTCTCTCTCTTATTTAGTGTTCATGAATGACCTTGAAAATTGAAGAATTTTGAAAATTTATAGAAGAATAAAATGTTTCCCAAGGTATCTAATAAATTATAGTAAATATTTATCCCAATTATGATCAATTATGATGGTGGGCCTTAAAATATATTACATAATATCATCTTAAACTTGGGATACCCATATCATCTTAAAAAACTGAATTAGATTGGGATATATTTTAATTTAAATTTACTCATGATTTTATATATACAATTTTAAAATTTCATCTTCATTAGAATTGAATTTTGGGATCTAATTCTATTTTAGTGCTCAGGTTTCTAGTTTTCTTTTCTTATAAATATTTTTATTAGAGACCCAAAATGTACAACTTCCATTGTGAATATTCCATTTTTAATGAAGTAAAAAACATTCCCCTTAATTTGAATAAATTGATCCTAAATTTTAAAATTCAAATCATTACTAGAGAGTGTTCCAATAGGTGATTTTTTATATGGTCCAAGATTAATGCATTTTAAACAATAAATGCACATATAATGAGAAATGATGATTAAATTGTAAAATAAATTAACCTCATTTTTTTAAAAAATTAAACTCATGAAAACTATTCAAAATAAAATTAAAATTATTAACTTTCATCGTCTAATACAATCTTTATATAGAATTTAAAAGAATGGTCCACTTCTTTAGGTTATCATTTATACACTCCCTTCCAAATCACATAGATCACATAGACCAATGTGTTCAAGAGTTCCAGAACAGTGTCCAATTTCCATGAAAATAATCTCAATTCCCACATTCCTAACCCCTTACTCACAAATAGTCTCTCTACATAGAGGCATCATTATTACACCATAAACCAAAAGTAAAATCACACAAGGCACTATGTAGAAATTCCTTTTACCTAAATCAAAATTCCCAAAACATATGATCTCAATTCTATGTCCATGTGGATCTATTCACATTCCAGTGATTCATTCCTTTATAGATCAAATTTCATGCAACAATTGTAATGAATTTTAAAAAATTCTAAGAACCAAAATATTTCAAAAACTGTTTGAAATATATATTTAGAAATGAAATACTTTTCCAATAATCCAATGCATATGCATATCATATCTATTCATTCCTATCATTATTCATGAACACACTTCCCATCCCGACCCATTTTTTATGTTAACATCTACAGGTAACAATTGACCCACATCCTATAAAGGTTCCTTCTAATCATTTTCCCACCTAAAAATCCATGATAACTCACGTCTCTCTATAAAGAGGTTAGTTATTCCTTTTTATGGTTATCCATTGATTTTTTACAACCCTAGTCTCCACACCCCACCAACATTCTAAGAAAAAAACATTAAAACCCCACCTTAGATACTATTTTGTGATGAACCTAACCTGAGATCTTGAATCTGGAGATCCAAGACAAGATCGTTTTTAGGCCTCAGGCACATTCCCTAATCACCATAGGATTACAACTAGTACATAAAGATTAATGTAATCAAAGAGGAATTATATAACCTTTAATAAACAACCCATTATATTTGTCATAAATGCATAATTTTCATTTAAATCTTAATTTAACTATAAAAAACTATCTAAATTTAATTTAAATTCAAATAGAGTGAAATAGAAATAAAACCCAATAATCGTAATATTGAAAAAGCATGACAACAAACATAAATTATGCCCAAATAATGTGGATGGTCTGAATCCTCATGAAATTCACAACCAAACACTGCCACATATACCATGAACACAAATCCTAAGGTCTATTTCAAATTAATATTTGATCCTTTACCTTACCTTCAAAACAATATAACTCATCTATATGCACATCGAGATGAGCGGGTAAGGGTGAATATAAATATACTCTAAATGATTTCCCCATATCACTCTCATAGAATCCAATATAATACCTATTACCAATCATGTAACCAATTCCATTTAAAAAAATATAACACATTTTATAAACAAAGTAGTTTATTAACCATAACAATGAAACTAAAACAACATATGAAAATAATAAAACTCTTATTTTATCATAAGTAAGGTAAACCTTCTCAGTTCCATCCCAAAATAAAAGTATTAGATAACTATTATGTAACAAGGATAGATGAAAAATAATAATTATTTTAGCATAAATCCTATCCTATGATAATAAGATACACTCACTGTTGATCATCACCCACTAAATCGCCCCCCAAATTCACAGCCCACTTCATCCAAATTAAAAAAATTATGGAACATCCCATACATCAAAAATACTTTACCATCCCATATATACCTATTAATTCCTAGATATTTTTTATACCTAAATTATTAAATTATAAAATATATTTTACTTCCCAAAAATAGTTTCCCAAAACAACCTGTTAAAACAAAATATTAAAATCAAAAAGTTTAAGATTCCCCAAAACCAAGTTTTTCCTAAAAATCATTTTAAAAGCTAAATTCTATGCTTTACACCAAAATAAAAAAATCTCAATCTTTTTCAAATCCATAAAACATAATTTTATCAAATAATTTCTGAGTAATTAATTAAAAAATACCCAACATAAGAAAATGAATTAAAATTACATTAATCACATCAAAAGAATCATAATCCATTGGGTAGTGAAAATGTTCCACCTAACTTATATTAAAAATACATTATGATCTCAAAGAACTTGATTTGATGTTAGGAAAATATATATAATCCTTATAATCCTTAGATCTAATGTAAATTCGACCAATTTTAGAGAGAGGAATATTTATCGATGGGGAAACCCTATTTTTTCTTTAGAAACCCAAAAGTTGACAAAAGTTGATTTAGGGTGCATAATGGTGTTTATAGAAGGATAATCTAGATTTTAAAATTCAGATTATGGAACCTAAACCTAACATCATAGTCAATCTGTATGGTCCTTTGTATAGTACACTAATCATGAGATCATCTCTTCCCTCTAAACCCAGAATGTAAGGTTTTGATGAAAAATCTTTGATACTATGCAAAGACTACACACTCATATCTAAATAAACTATATAAATTAAGAATTTCCATTCCACTATCCCCATGATTTTTCACTTGAATATTAAATATATACTTCTCCTTTAACAACTCAAAATTCAAGTAAAAAATCACTAAAACTAAAAAACAACTTACCTATCAGACCTCTGACATCACAATAATACCTTTTACTCATTTTAGAAGTTACTATATTATCCATTCATTATAGTATAATAGTGAACTAATTTCATATGACACATAATCGACTTAATAGATAAAAAATAAAAAATAATGGTATATAAAATTAAATCTGAGCATAGACCATGAAACTATATTATAGACCTCTGAAAGAATAATCATGAGATAAAATATATGAAAAATATGTTTTTAGAAGTAATTTTAAACTAATTATTTAAAAATGATAACATTATTAGAAATATCTCTATTCTCATAAAATTCCTCTTGTCCACATTTAATAAAACTAAAGATGGCCTCTTTTACTATGTTACCTAGAATATTAGTTATAGTTTTATTAATAAGATTACAATAAAAATTAGCCTAACCTCCCAAGGGTGACTAAACATTTATAACTTAGGTACAAGTGAAATAAAAGTATCATTGAGATGATATGAAAATACATATTTATAAAAAAACTATGAATGAATTAAATAATAAAATACATAGTAATATTCCAAATGTCTTTATAGAACAAAGTAATAAATCCATCAGGGCCTAGATATTTATCATTACCAATAAAAAGAATACATTTATTAATCACCTCATCCTATGTAGGAGTAAATAAATTAAAAATCCTCTCAAGGACATATTGAGAGAAAATATATCCAAATATATTTTTTTCATGCAGTGAACATATATAATTCAATGAATTTTATAAATATATAAAAATATTAGGGAAATATATTAATAAATCACTATAAAAAATTATATAGATAGATTAGTTGGTATCTTATTTGTTTTAATGATTTTTTATATTATTGTAATAATGAGTTTGATATGGAAAATGAATATTCTTGAGTTATCCATGTGATTATTTTATTATAGACCATATAAAAATCATATTTTGAATAGTGGAAAAATCTCACCCATTTTAATATGGTATTATTTTTATTTCCATGGGGCCATTAACCAATTATATATATTTATTTTGTAATAAAAACATGTTTAGTATTAGGTTTACTAAATGCTTTGATATTAGGGACAATTATCAATAATTTTCTAATAAGGAAGACATATCTCAATTTGTTTTTAATTATTTTTAATTTTTTCCTTGAATAAAACATGAGAATAACCATACACACATTCTCCTAGATGTATAAATTCATGAAATAATGTTAAAAATATAACTTCATTAAATTTATTAATGTATTTTATATATATTTATAAATAATTCTAATGATAGAGAACCATTTTTATTATGTGAGTGAATTAACAACATCATGTAATGGATGATGCTATATAGGATATAGAAATATGATGTGTGAAAAATGTCATGAGTTATTTCATGGAAGTAAATTTTCTATTATTTTTTATTTTCTAATTAAAGTTGATTCAAATTGGGAGGGATAACTTATTTCATGGTAGTAATATATAATAAATGTGACATGTTCTTTAAAAAATTAAAATCAAATATTTTTATTATATTAAAAGATTTATTAATGTTTAATTATATACTATTAGGAAAATAAAGATGCAATATTGTATTTTTTATACCACATTTAAAATACGTTTGATCAAAAATTTATAGTTTCCTAATATAAAATATTGTGTTCCCATGAAACTAACCATTTTCATTGAATCTAGAATACAAACCTTATAATTTGACCATAAATTCTTGTTTATAAAATATAAATAACTACATAAGTGATTTTATAATTAAATATGAAATAAAATAAACATGAATTCAAACTCATATAGGTGTGTTATATAAAACTAAACTTAATTTTTAGGCGGTGTGAAAATTAGTATTTTGGATTAATATATTCGTAAATCAACATGATCATCGATATTTTTATTGATAGTAAATTTAATTTCATGGTAATTAATATATGAGATATTTTCAAGGTGATGAGACATTACATAAACACGAAGTAGATTTCTATAGAATATTAATTACTCAATAATATCAATTATTTTTTCAGTTATATTATAATTTTATAAGTGAATAATATATATTATATGTTATCATCACATGTCATAAAATTTTTATGATAATTAGTAAAAAGGGATTATGTTATTAGTGTCAATAACCATATTTATTAAAAAGATTATCCTAAAAATATATTTTATTTAATACAATACTCCACAAAATTCATCTCTATTTTCTAAAAAATATTATTTAGTGGTTTTGGATTCCTTAGTAGGATGTGAAATTAATTATTTAAGTTCTTACATTAAATCCTAATGAAAAATGTTATGTTAATAAATTTTAATGGAAGGTTTAATTTATCAAAGAAGATATTATAGAGTTAATTGGATATGTATTTATTAGAAAATTTATATGTATGTTAGACATTAAATTTGTGATTGTTATACCATATTATTTATAAAATAAAATTTATAGTGTAGAATTATCATAAATGTTATGTTCTTTAATATATGAGTTTTTACCTTTATTGTATGGTATAAGACATAATGTTTGTATGTTATGGGTAGATGGATATTTTTTAGTGTAGTATATGGCTAAAAATTAATATTCAATGATTGAAAAAACTATAAAATTATATTTTTATATGTTTTAGTATAATATTAACCAATGAAATCAGATAATGTGGTATTACCAATGTTAGAAAATAATTAATGCGACTTTGGTAGTCATTTGTCTACCATTTGACATTATACCATGAGATTAATTGACATTATATGCATTATTGAATGATATTGCACTGCCAACTTTTCTCACTAAAACATTTAATAGATTTAATATCTATAACCTATAAATTTTGCATACCCAACTTACTTTGTATCTTGATAAAAATAATAGAGGGAATTTTTACCCCTCAATGTCTTTCTAAACTCTACTAATTAGATGTTTCATTTTTTACTTATCATTTTAAAATTTTATTTATTTATAATGATTTGTGACTATGTGTGCTTGACCTTAATAATTGACATATGAGACAAGTATTTCCATTCCATTTATATGTTAATAACAAAATATTTTGAGAAAGATTATATAATAGATATAATAGGCAATAAATGTGGATATATTATAATATTATTAACCAAAATATAAAAATATGGGTTTCATATTTTTCCATCCATAAATATTCAAATGTATGTTAAACATGTTTAAAGGTGTGATTTTTTAAACAATTATCACCTAAAATATATCTACTTGATATCATACATATCACTGATATAAATTATAATTTTTTATTATTTAATAGAAATATCTATTCATATGGAAAATATATAGTCTATTTATTAGATTAAACTTATAGCTTTTATATATTGTAGCCTTGTCAGGAACCAACCAAGGTTACCCTCAAAGTGAAAATTTGGTCAGCTCATGACATGGCCCAAATGGTGTTCTTAATCCTCATGGATAGATAAATACTATTTAGGCATTGAGGAATTCCTTTGGGAGTTATTTTCCTAACACATTGATCAACAATATCATAAAGATATCACAATATAACCATAATAAAATCCATAACAAGGGAGAATATATGACAAAATTATATATATATCATCATCCAAGTACCAAAATAAAAAAAAGGGGAAAGATAAATGGAATCTAGAAAATAAAGAGTGAGTGTACTACATTAGGATCCAAAATAAATAAAAAAGAAATAAAGAGACACCTATCTCTATGTGAAACTATGTCTGACCAATCACCATGTCACTACTATTACTTGAACCAAAATAAATTAAAAACCCACCACCTCCATGCGATACCTTGATTTTAGTTTAGTTAGATAAGATAAAGTCTATATACACCCATTGGGTGTATATAGGGTGTGAGCTTAACTTTCCCAGTGGGATTCCACTAAGTGTTTCATACATAAAAATTATTAGAAAAATATAAACATGCTAGTTTTAAATATAATTTTATTTTAAAACATGATCATGAAATTTAAAAATAATTAAAATTAGTAATTCTGATAAACAAGTGAACAAATAAGAATAAACACCATGAAAAACCTAGGTAGCTATGGTAGGGTATCATCCTAGGATCCTTGTACTCTTGGTAATCAATCCATACATGACCATTATCATGAATGATCTATTAGGGATGTCAAATAAAAATTACTAATGGAAATCAACCACATTGTATCATAATATAGTTTAGTTAGTTTTGTAGCATGATCCTTGGCTAGGTAGGGTGTTCCAATACCTAACATACCTATTCTAGTTTACCCGCCAAGGTATCAGGGGACCCATGTGCATTTTCACCATCATGATCAAGTCATAAACCCACTTTCAAACCATTTCACACTAAAACATGACAATTAAATTCATTTCCAACCATTAAAAAAAGGGGAAACCAATTCAATACTATCACATATACCAAATTATCCTTGAAAATACCTTTTACACACACCAAAGCAATTTAATAAATTATTAAAAATAGAAGAAAGAATATTAATTTCATCAAACAATGGTACAACATGAAACCACTCTCCATGAATCAAGATGGTGAATCTATAGAATTCTCCAATAACTCCTCTAAAATATCCATTATTACTTTCCAAATCTAAAAAGATCTCTATAAAGACTCGAATTTTCAATGTATTTTTTTTATTATATGGAATTATTACAAGTTTGAGAAAATTGACGGCACCTGATTCCGAGGCCCGAAGTGCTTGTAATGAATTTATAAATTTTTTTTAAGGTACATTCAGTAAACACGTGAGTGATGTTTTCTAACTTTTGAATTGTTGCTCGAATTAAAAATCAAAGGGCACCGTTGAATCCACAACATCGGGATTCGCTTAAAGGAGGCTTTACTTTGACCATAGTAGGTCCTGAGAAAAAGTTAAGTTTTGTGACTTTTTAAAAGGAAATGAAATAAAATAATTTTATTATTTTATTTCATATCCTCTAACAAACAAGAAAAGGGCGGGGCCAGTGATGTGTCAATCCAATAAATGGCTTGACCTGCCAATCCTAAGTAACAACATCATTGGGGAATTAGGAAGGTTACTGATTTATGAGCCCCCATTAATTCCCCATGTAGTTACTTAACCTCCCCATATCTTATATATATGGAGCTCAGGGAGGGGTATCGACATAGATTCTACAAGAAACAAAGTGCTGAAGGAGCACCGCAACGCCAAAACCTTAGAGGACAGAGTTGATCCCAATAGAAGGTGATGGGTGACACTGAACCACAAACTGGAGGATGACGTATGAGCGGTGTTGTTGGGAACCTATTATGGGAAAGAAGAACACAACCCCCTTCAAGTGAAGATGTTCTCCAACGGGTTACAAGGTAAGGGTTTTGATTTCTTGTTTTTAATTAAAGTGAATTTATTGAACCGGCTTTTTATCCTCCCCCTTGTTTATCGAGCTAACGCAGAGGGCGCGGGGCCAACGAACACGGCCTAAACCCCCAACCACTTTGCTAATTTTATTCCCTCAATGGAAGACCGACAGCGCGGCAATACCAACCCGCTATGTTGGAGATAGCACGCCGATGCACGCCACAAGAGGAGGCCGCAACACAAAGCTGTGGCGGTCATCAGAGCAGCAGGAACCGGCCTGCCGTGGAGGAGACACGGCGCGCCGTCGCGCGCCACCGATGAATAAATGGGGCCCACATCTCGTCATCCACAATGAAAGAAGGAAGGAGGATGGCACACCGGTCTTCCACAGGTGGTAGAGCGGTGCCCCATCTCGCATCGTTAGAGAAGTCAGCCGGCACGTCGGCTGACCGTGATGGAGTTGGCAAGACCCGCTCCAGCAGGTCCTGCGTGCCACCTAGCGGCACCCTACCGGGCCACCGCTGCGAAGAAGACTGAATGGCCTTTGGACATTTGGGAAAATCAGGGGTCACTCCCCCAGTGGCAGCTAGGGCAGACCCCCTTCCGGGTCGCGCCTCATGCGGCCGGGCCGCCGCCCTACTAGGTTTCCCCTTACGGGCATCCCCTTTCGCAAGCCGCCCCTTGTGGGACACCCCTTTTACAGGCTTCCCCCTTGCGAGCTGGGTCGGACCTCAGCCCAATGGGCCAGAACTTGGCCCAGTGGGCCGAGTCCACTGTAGCCCAACCCTGACTGGGTCAGGCTGGGTCAGTTCGATAGGGTCGGACCGAACCTGGGCCCAACCAGGCCCAAAAAAACTTAAAGGGCCATAACGTTGGAACCAGACGTCCTTTTTATGAACCATCTGTAGCATTGGGACCCTTGGATCGAAAAAACCCTTTTTGGAATACTAAAATTCAATTTTGGAGACAGTTGGAGTACAAACAGGTTGGATCGAACCCAAATCCAACCGGACCCCCGGAGCTAAAATGCTTATAACTCACAGACTGGGCGTCCGATTGATGCACCGTTTGTCGCGTTAGAACCCTTACGACATGGAATTACTTTGGTTTACTCATTTGTGGAGCTTAGTGGTGGTCTAGGTACGATCGATATCTCAAGGGAAGATTCTACAGAACTTGAGCGCACCAGGTGTGAGGAATCCAGTGGCTGGTAGTGAAGCGGAGGTTGGAGACAGATCATACAGAGGTTAGTACTAAGCGATCATGTGTGGGTCAACACCTTGAGGTCCTGTGTGGATCAGCACCTAGCAGTCCTGTGTGGATTAGAACCTAGCGGTCCTATGTGGATCAGCACCTCGTGACCCGATGAGGACCAACCTTAGAGCGACTAGTCGTGGTTTAGTGATATACCGATCTTGGGCGGATCCGATCCTGTGTGGGTCATTGTGGGGGTTAGTACCTTTAGATCCTGTGTGGTTTAGCCTCTTTATGGTCAAAAACAGTGACTCTTTATAGAATAAGATGATCTAGCCTCACAACTAACCATATGTACTTCTATACTTAACTGAAAACCTAGTTTGAGCTAAGACTCTTTTTGAGTTGTGTCTATTGCTTTCTGGTTTGTGATTGAGATCATGCTTTGTAGTTTTCCTTTTTGGAATTCTGAGAGACCTTTGTGGGTCTCGGGGTCCCTACTGGGTATTTTTATACTCACCCCGACATAGGCTTCACCCGCACCTTATTGTGTCTTGTGCAGTCGGCGAGCAGTTGAGATGAGGTTTGAGGGAGCTAGGATTAGGCGGTATGCGGAGGAGACAGGTGGACGTGGAGTGCTGAGGAGGCAATCTATACCTAACCATCTAGTAGGATCCTTGGAGGACGACCCAATAGCTATTTTCCATTTTAATTTGTATTGTTTTTTTCAGTTGTACTTGTACTTTTATAATTGGGCTTGTATTCCGACCCCCTTTGCTTTCAACACTCTTTTTTACTACAACAGTTTACTTCACAGTTGATTCTTGTTGTGTTCACAGAACATGTTTTGTACATGTTTAAAGGAAATTCCTTCCCATTTTAGGGAATATGCCTTTCGATGCTAGTCGCCAGCCCCTGGCCTATGGAAGGCGGGCCTGGGGTAGTCACGACACGGGCCCCGGGGGACGGGTCGTGACAATATCACCTTTTTTTTCTATCTCTATCTCTCTCAAATTGTCTTATTTTATCAAGATAGATAAAAGACTAGTTTTTAAGGTATTTATTATAGGAAAATATCTACTTTTCTCACCTCATATTCTTAAACTATTCACAACCATAAGTGAGGGATGTTTTCTCACAATTGGAAAAGTGAGGTATTAGTTTCTTATCACAACCACAAAAATGAAAAGGAAGTGGTTCTTTATTTTTTATTCAAAACAAGGGAATTATTTCTCTGATTTCTATTAAAACTAAGGGAAGTTGGATGATGGGTTTCCATTAAAACCAAGTGAAGGTATTTATAAGACACATCTCTCTAATTTTGGGGTGGAGATGTAGGGTAATCTCATGTTCTATTACTAAAATACTTATTAAATTGTGTTTTGTCTCTCTATATACTTCCAAATTGCATATTTTAATATCGATACACATAAAGTGAATAAATTCAACAAATCAACTTTACACGATGAATAATCTCTTAATTAACTTTGATTTGAACTTTTATTATGGAACAAATTTATATTTTTATTATTTCATCATATCATAATAATTTTATATTTCATATTATGTTTGCTTTATCTCTTTATTTTTTAAAAGTCAATTCACCCCCTCTTTCCATTTTCACTCTCACCAACAATTCATATCAAATGAGATCTTTGTATTTATTTCAAAATACTAGTATTTCATTTTTTTAAATTTCAAAATCTTTTTCGATTTCAAAGTATGATTTTTAAATAGAATCTTATTTTCAAAATAATCCTGAAGGAAATTCCTTGGGGCATACTTTTTTAATGGTTATAATTACTCTTATTAAAAAAGTCACAATTCTACCTTTATTTTTGTAATAGGTTATGATATTTGGAAAATGGTTATGCATTTTTATACCCTAAATACCGAATTAGAGGATAAATGAAATCCTTAAGATATTATTGCTTCTAAACTTAATGTAAAATCTATGAATTCTCTCCATTTCGAGATTGAACAAATAAATTTTATCGCATTTCTTCTTATAAATATGATCATTAAGTCTAGAAACTCTTAGAAGGCACACATGAAGGAATAAATAAATTTAAATACACTTGAATGGATATGTTTACACAATATTTTGAAAGTTTTTCCATGCATTCAAATGAATCTATTACCAATATTTTTACAAGGGTTTTTGGAATTTTCAATGGTAGAATGTATCTTAGTTATGATTTGTATATATAAATTCTCATAAATAAAATTACCTATGTATTACCATGATCATGGGTTCCCAAGGTGAAAACTATTCAAGAAACAAAGGATATAAAAAACATTCTTCTTGAGAAACTCATCATCTCCCTTATGACATATGAAATAACAATGAAGATACAAGTTGATAAAGAAACAATAAACAAAAATAATAAATCTAAGATTGAATGATTGATAAAGAGGTTGAAAAAATGAACAAAAATAAGAAATCTATCTATCATGATAAAATGAAAAATCAAATTGATGTGATGGATATAACTTTCTTTGGCTGGAAAAAATAAGGGTCACATCAAGCCAGATTGTCCCTTGAAAAAAAATTATAACGATAAGAAGAAAGGTAATAAGGCTCTAAAATTCTTGACTTAGATTAATAAAGAGGATTCTATTTCAACATATGAATCAATAAAATCATTTCCTAAATTCATTATGGATCATGTTGAGGTAGGATAATTGGTTAGTTCTCACTCTCCTTATCATTCATCTTCTTCTTCTCACTCATCATCTTTCTTTTATTCTTCTTATAAATAAAATGAAATTGATTTTTTTAAAGAAAACATTTTAAAATATAAATATCTTTAAAATAAATATAAACAAGTTATTAATGAGAAAAACCATATTATTAATGAAAAAGATCATTTTCCAAAATAAAAAATATAATTTGGATTTGAAATTTTAAAATCAATATATTGTTGAAGCTTTTAGATTTGAAATTGAAGATCATAAAATATCACATTCAAAATTAACCCAATGTAAACAAAATATTAACATGATCCATGGTTATAAATGTGTTAAAATAAACAATCATGGTTTTGAATTTTAAAATAATATATTCTATTTGAAAAATAAAAACTTTTGTGAATGGTGTTTCTCAAAATAAGTTTTTCAATTATTTTAAAAAATATGGGAATTTGATTTATGAATTCTATTGTAAAAGTACTAGATATGGAAGTCCTAACTCTATCTATATTTATTCTAATATTCTTTAAAAATAAAAAACAATTTTGAGCTTCCAAATATTTATTAACCAATAATAGTAAACCCCAAAAAAATTATTCATCTCAATTTTTATTATCTAATATTTATGGACCCTCAAGGGTATAAAAATTCACTTTCTTTTGATATTTTATAGGAATTTTCCACTAAGATTATTTGATCTATCAATAAAGGTAAGAGTGAATTCTTCATATCCAATAGGTGCTCGATCGAGAGGGTGGAGACTATCAGGAGGTTCCTGGGCATACAGAGGGGGGAGTTTTCTATGACCTATCTTGGCGTGCCTCTTTCATCTCGAAGACTCCAGATTCGGGACTTATACATTATGCTATCCAGGATTACAGAGAGGGTGTTGAACTGGAAAAATAAATTCCTTTCTTTTGGTAGGAGGATCTCCCTGGTGAATAACGTGTTAACGGCTGCCCCTATCCACGACCTCTCCTCTACCAAGGTCCCTAAGGGTGTGATCAAATCCATCAATAGGATCCTCACCTCCTTCATTTGGGACCCGTATGCAGAAGGGAAGAAACATTGGGCGTCCTGGATAAGAATGGATAAACCGGTGGCCGAAGGGGGAATCAGTGTGCGCAACCTTAGTGATACCATGTTCTATATGCATGCAAGGCTTGCATGGAGTGTGATGGAACGTCGTACTCTCTGGGGTTCTACCATGCATGCTCACTTTTTGTGGTTTCGAGGATCGGTGAATGGGGGTCGCTCTACCCTCTGGTTGATTTTTGTGCCGATTATTGAGATTCTTAGACCCTTTTCCCATTGGTTGGTTGGGAGAGGTGACCTCTCGTTCTGGCACTAGGACTCGGGGGGGGGGGGGGAGGTGGTGTTCTAAAATTCCCTGGGTGCCCGACCACGGATATTACTTTCAGGGAAGCGAGCCTCTTTCCATCCTTCATCTCTGCGGCTCTGGAAAACAACCAGAGGAAGAGTTTTCACCTCATTGAGATGAACTCTGATGATGATATATGTGTCTTCATCGAGTCCTCCTTGGGTATCTTTTCATCGAAGGGCTTCTGGGGTGTGATTCATGGGACGGTGCAGTCAGGGGGTTGGGATGAAATTATCTGGGTGAAAAGAATTCCTACTAAATACAATTTTCTTACTTGGAGAATTCATAACAGAGCTCTTCTGACTGAAGATAGCATCTGTAGGTGTGGCATCCAACTAGAATCTAGGTGCGTGTGCTGTAGGATGCATAT
Organism: Viscum album; assembly: GCA_963277665.1. Taxonomy (NCBI): domain Eukaryota; kingdom Viridiplantae; phylum Streptophyta; class Magnoliopsida; order Santalales; family Viscaceae; genus Viscum; species Viscum album. The sequence continues at coordinate 453,328,748 of OY728137.1, read as the reverse complement.
AGAGAAGAGTGCCACTCATTTTTGCTTCGGCAGTGAATGGGCGTTCGAAGTCTGGAATGACCTGGAAGAATTTATGGTGGTCCATACTCTATATGGCGATATATCTTCCTTCTTGGAGGAATGGTTTCATGGAGCTAAGGGAGGTGGGGTGGAGAAGGTGTCCCACTCAGTGTTGCTTCTTTCCGGGTGTTGGTGTTTATGGCAGGCGCGGAACAAGTCGAAACATGAGGGCGGGATAGTGACTGCTCGAGTTATAATTGTATGGGAAAAAAATCTCTTGCTGGACTGGAATAAGGTAGTGAAATCTTGGGAAGAGGCTCCTTTGCTTCAACGTTTACATTCCCACTCCGAGATGAATGCGTCTTCCAATAGCAGGTTAGGCAACTGGGTTAGATGGCATACTCCCTCGGGTGGCTTGAAACTCAATACAGACGGCTCGTGTATACAGGGGTACATGAGAGGGGGAGGGGTGTTGCGGGATGGGTGTGGATCTGTTTACTTATCCTTCTCAGCCAGAATGGGTCAGGGAACCTCTCTCCAAGAGGAGGCTATGGATATGTTCACTGGGCTTACTTTGTGTAGACAGTAGGGGCTGGCCATCTCAGAAGTTGAGATGAACTCCTTGGTTGTCCATGATTCCTTGAAAGGGTGTGGTGTCGCACCATGGTTGATATGCTATACTATCAAGAAATGAAAAAGTCTCCTCAATAGAAATATTCGTATATGACACACCTGGAGGGAGGGGAACATGGTGGTGGACTACTTAGCCTCAGTGGAGTTCCCTGGCACGACGAATGTGTTTCTCTACACGACTGGCAGTATTAAACCCAAGGGGATTGATTTTATTAAAGGGGATTCCCTTGGATTACACTACTTCAGACCCCCGTAGACTCCCTTCTGGGGGAGAGATCCTCTTGGATTCTCCTTATTTGTACTTATTTTTTTTCCTTCTTTTAATAAAATTACAAAAAAAAATTGAATTGAAGTGGGATCTAATCTTTTTTTATTTATAGTGAAGTTTAGAATGAACCACACGAGAATGGTTTTTTATCTATCTGAGTTTTAATTCCCTCTTGATTTTTTTTGAAAATCTAATCTTCCTTTCTCTCATGACTTTATTTTCATATTTTTAAATGGAGATGATATTTTTATTTTTCAAAATTTCTTTTTATTATCTTTTAAACTTTCATTTTCATTTTATTTTATTCTTTTTTTTATTTATTTTTAATTCAATATTTTTATTTATTATTTTTTCCTTTTCAATTTTATTTAAATTTATTTAAATTTCATTAAATATTTAGATTCAATCTTATATTTAATTTTTTATTGAGATGATGTGATCTGAATTGTTTTATCCTTGATCCATCTCATGTACTTTACTTAATTCAATCTAATGATTGTACTTTCTTTACATGCCTTATTCTCTCATCTTGGTTTTTTAAATATTTTGTTAATAATTAAGGGTGAGATAGTTTTTCATGTTATAATTATTTTACCTTATGCACAAATTTAATATTACTTTACTCTTATCATTTCCCTTCATTATTCCATTTTTGATAATCAAGGGGTGATTATTGGGAGAAACTTTTGGGAAAAAGGAAAAGAAATGTTTTATTTAAAAAGTAGAGATGTTTCTTTGTTTTTTTAGAGAATTTGGTTTATATCATGAGATTTTTTAATTTAATTTTATTACTTAATAATGTTAGATATCTTAAATTCTGATATCATTAATTATTTTGAATACTTTTTGCACTCTTTATTTATTACTAATATATCTTTTTATACTAAATGTTTATGATCATAAAAGGGGGATATTATTGTACCTATCTCTATCCCATGGAGTTTTAATGATTAAAAACACTCATTTATGTATCTAATTATTTTATTTAGTTCATCTTATTTATTTCAATCAAATTCCAATTCATGTTTTTAAAGAAGAAACTGATGGAATCTTGAGGATCATGGGTAATAAAAAATGAAGAATTTAAATAAGTCTTGAAGATTTTTTAAGAGTCTTAATGAATGTTTTAAAGCCTTTTATATAGTATAGAATAAACATAGAAGACCTTTGTTTGAACTGTAGGAGTTAACTTTTGAATTTGGATATAAAAAGGAAGAACTTGCTAGTTGGTGCAGTGCCATTGACTAGCCAGGGTAATGGACAGTAGCGAGTTGTTCCTCTTGAAGTCCACCGATTAACCGATGGGGGATCACCAACCAACTGATGGAGGTAAAAATCATGTAGTGGATTTTATGTGATACACCAAATACCTAGTAGAGGTTACCATGTATCTCAGAGCACCGAGTTAGCATCTTCAAACAAGCATTTAATGTGGTTAATTTTGGCTTAAAGGTAGTCCTCTTATTCTTTAATGAACCCACTCAAAGGATTCAATAATGTTCCCAGATCTCCTGGAGCCTATAAAAGGAGAACCTAGGAATCTTGGAAACAACACTTGATAACCTAACACCACTATCCTTAAATCAATATGGCCAATATCTAAAATTCTCAAAGACCTCATGTCAAAGATCCATTATTCCTTTCCAAATCTAAAAGAATATCAGCTTTATCTTTATCTATATATACCAAATTATGTCATTATTTCTAGATATATATAAGAATATATTTATAAAGGATTTTTGCTAAGAAAATATCTCCCATTCTCACATTACATTCTCAAGGTGCTTACAACCACAATCGAGGGAAGTTTACTCTTAATCAACAAAGTGACAGAAGAGTTTCTTATCACAACCATTAAATAAAAAAGGTAAGTGGTTCTTTGGTTTCCATTAAAATAAAGGGAAGTGGTTCTTGGATATCCATTAAAACCAAGAGAAGTTGGTTCTTGGGTTACCATTAAAACCAAAGTAAGTTCTTAATAAGACATATCTCTCTAATTGATGGGTGGAGATGTTAGGGAACCTCATATGCTATTTCTAAAATATTTATCAAATTCTATTTTCTCTATATTTATATTTCCACATTCCATATTTTTATCTCGATATTAATGAAGCAACTAAATTCAATATGTTCAATTTTAACTATTCTTAATCACTTAATTAACTTTCATTTTAACTTTCAACAAGGATCATTTTTTTTTCTTTATCATTTCATCATATCATAATTGTTTAATTTTGAATTTTCTATTATCTTTATCACTTTATTTTTTTAAAATGAAATTCACCCAACTCTTCCCATTTTCACTCCAACTAATAATATTAACCATTGGGTTGGAGTAAACTTAGTAAGGAAGAGAGAAAACATCAAAGGAAAGGGAATTGAGACACTTACTTGAGGGTGAGGAATATAGGTGAAATCCACCGAAAATTTTCTGTCAAGAGGGAAGGGGGGATGAGGGGTAGAGTGTGTGGAGTTGAAGAATTTGAGAATGGGGAGAAAATTGGGAGAAAGGGGTTAAATTAATCTAATGGTAGTTTAGGAATTTATAAAATTTTAAGTTCTGGGATGGCCATTCGTTTTTCCAAACCATGCATCGACCTTGTAGGTTCCTTTTTCTTAGAATACACAAACTATTAGAGGTCCCAAAAAGTTTTTCAAATAATGTAAAAACCATGAAAATATTCAATGACCTGGGTTCTATAGCTCTTTAATGGTTTTCATATGGTTTTTTGTAACTATGCGCCAACTATGCGATATAACCAATCCTCCTAAAAATGTTAAATTTTGAGAAAAAAGTTATAAAAAGGTTAAAAATGGAAGGGATAATAATAAATAAAAAATAAATACCTAAAAATAGAACTATGTGTGTAAAAATTCTCCCCACAATGCCACTTTTGTACCCCTAAAATTCAATTCATAGTCTGATCATAAAGCATGTAAGTCCATTTATCCTTCACCCAAGATTCTCATTCCCATGTCTCATGCTCATCATTCCCATGTTTACATATAATATGAACTAAGAAGATGGATTTTTATCATATCACCTTCACTTGGGAACTGATTATATGAGTTGGATGTTTGGTCACTTACATACTAGGTTCTAGCTCCATAACTTCCCAATTCAATATGTAGGAAGGTTTCAAGTTATACTTTTTCAACTGAGATATATATAAAAAATCATGAATTGAAGTATATCAGAATGAGTCTCTCTTTCTTTTCAATATGATGACGGATCAATTGAGGTTTCACCTTCAAAATAACCTAGTCACTTACTTGAAATTCTGAGTTTTGATGTCTACGATTGACCTAAGACTTGTAACAACTTTGAGATATCATAAAAAACTGCCTAAAAATTTGGATATTTCTTGTCATTTCTTTCACATATCTTAGTATCACCAAAGAAGTCTCACCCACCTAAGTCTAACATAAATGGGACTCAAAAGGATGGCCACACAAATATTTGAAGAGATCTGTCTTGATTAAGGATTGGTCACTGTTATTATAGGAAAATTCCACTAATCCAAGATGGTTGTTGCAAGAACATATGAAGTCTAAGATGTAGGCCCAAAGAATATATTTTGGAATTTGGTTCATTTTCTATATTTGGAAACATGTTTAGGGATGGTATTACATGATAATATTGACCTAAAATTCCATTTCCTTTTGAATAAATTCCAAAAACCATGAGGTAGACTGAGGATCTCTATAAAAAATTATAGCAAATCAAAATCTGTGTAGTATCATGATATATTGAACATAAAAAATACCCAACTATTCCACCATGTTGGTTGCCTTGATTGAGATGAAGTGGGCATATTTGGAGATATTATAAATCACCACCCATATGGAATTCCTTCCCTAAAGAGTACTATTTAGCCTAATTATAGAATACATGGACACTTTATACCACTTCCAGATAGAAATGGGAAGATTCTAGAGTATGCCTAAGGGATTTTGATTCCCGACCTTGATCTATTGACAAGTATAACAGTGAGAAACAAAGTCAAAAATGTCTATTCTTATACCCAACCACTAGAACTGGCATCACATTTCATAATACATTTTGGTGGCCCTAGGATGAACAACACACAATGAATAGTGACAATTTCACATCACCACTTTTCTCTGATAGAATGAAACTAGAAAATGGATTCCAAATAAAATGATTCCCTTTTAAGAAAAGGAACATTCACCAAATGTGGACCCACCATTTAGAATATGTATGGAGCACCAATATACCACATATATTGATTTCTATTCATGGATATTATTTAGAATAGAAGACACCAACTATATGCTAGAAGAAAATATCACCTCCTTCTCTTATTTTATTTCTATATGAATCCAAGAAAAAATACCAATGAGGTTCCACCAAATGGTAGAATTATTTAGAGCATGGTATGGAAACTTCTCACTTAAGGATTCAATAACTCTATTCCCTTTACCTGGGGTATTGATTATGTCAAAATCAAACCCTTGAAGATAATCTTCCCACGACCTCTACCTAAAATTTAGGTCATTATAGGAAAAGATATAGCTCAAGATCTTATTATCAGAATAGGCTATAAACCTTTCCCTCAAAAGGTAGTGGTTTCGTCACTTGTGATCATGCATCATAACTATGAGATCAAATTCTTGGGTTGAGTAATTTTTATCATGTGTTCAGATTTGGTGAGCTCCATACACCACCACATGGTCATCTTATATAAGCACACACCCTGATCCCATGATCAAAAGATCATAGTAAACCACATAGCATAGACCTACTTTAGAAAAAATCAAGAAAGGGGATGATGTCAACTATCACTTGATCACTTCAAAGGATTCTTAACATTCTAGGATCCATGAGAACTTTACCCCCTTTTCAGTAAGATCCATCAGAGGTGATGTGAGTCAAGAAAATTCTTTAAGAATCTACTTTTAGTACCTTGGTAGGCCTAAGAAACTCATAATTTAGAAAACATTACCTGTTCATTTCCAAGACATAACTTCGTCGAACTTTTATGGATCAACTGAGATCCCATGTTTTGGTATTACATGTTCCAGAAATTTGAATTCTTCAACACAAAAACCATATATCGATATCTTTGCATAAAGATGATGATTATATAACATCCCTAGAACAATCCTAAAATGTTTCTCATTCTCTTCTTCTAATTTTAAATAAACCATAAGGTTATCAAAAAATACCATGAAAAATGAGTCGAGATACCTATGGAACACCCAATTCATGAGTTCTATGAAAACCACAATAGATTTGTCAGTCCAAATGGAATTACCAGATATTCAGAGAGACTATGCCCATTTTAGATTTTAGTCTTAGAAACAATGGTCTCCTCTACCCTAACTTAGTGACACTCAAAGTGGATATTGATCTTAAAAACCTATCCTTACCCATTTATATAGTCAAAGTGATCATTTATGTGAAGTTAGGGGAATTTATTCTTGATTATGACATGATTTAACTTATGATATTCGATGCATAAGCAAAGATATACATCATATTTCTTATAAGAGAGTACTAGAACAACCCTTGAGGGCATGCTAAGATGAATAAATCCATTTTATTCTAAATAGATCATCCAGATCTTTAATTCCCTTAACTCAGTGGGATCCATTAAATACTAATGAAGATATATCAGTTACATCCATTACACCAAATCGACGGAGAAATCCACTTCCCACTCTCGAGGTAGGACTAAGAAATACTCAAAAAACCTTAAGGAATTTTCTTACCATGGGAGTAAATCATATTCCCAAACACTCTTCCTTATATTATAATAGAAGAGAGGATACTTGAGATGTAAGTTTTCCCAACATCAGAAGTAGAGGCCTCGCTCATGAAAACGGTGGGTCCCATTATCCCTGAAATACTTGAGTACTCCCATCGAGGGAAGTGAAAGTGACATGCTGATGGTAGAAATAAAAGTAATCCTTGAATAAAGTTATCCAATCCATACCAAGGGTCACATCAAATAGGTCTATCTTTAGGATGAGGAAGCACCACTTCAACTCAAATTCCAACATAGAGACAATGCATAATAGGCATCAGAAAACTTACTCCTCATTTCTAAGTAGAAAAACTATCTCTATAATATAAGGAATGATATTATTTGGGATTTTCAGCAAGTCCACATGGTGAGGAGATACGAAGTATTGATATTCACCTGTATAGAATAAAGAAATTTCCATAGAAAAATCAATAAGAATAATTCCTATAACCATTATAGGGCCTTCTTTAGATTCCATTGATGCCTCATCCACTTCATGAAGGTGCTTTGTTTCTCCCTTTGCCTGAGGCTGACTGCTAACATATGTATCTACTCCGAGCTGACTCTTTCTACAAGAAGAACCATCCTTACCACCATGCCCACCATAATAAGTACCCATAACCCTAGAGGAATCATACCATGCTATAAATCCTTTAGGAGTGATATATTCTACACTACTATGATATAAAAGAATAACTCAATAAAACATTTACAAATGGACCAAGAATATGAACTGATTATATACCCTACATGGAGCTTGGAATGTGGATATAATGTGCTCTGTCTTCCCACACTGATGATATACAATGATCCCACCACCTACAACTACCGATGAATACAACCAAGGTGAATTCCCAAAAATTATACCACCACATTTCCCCTACTCTTCTCACTTATTCTTATTTTTTGAAGAGATATATCTACTTTTACTAGTCATAAATGATATCCCATGAAAATATGATATACATTCCTAGACAATCTCCACCATTAGAGCCAATCTACTACCTTAGCATATGTCTTCAACTTGAGAAGGAATACCTAAGATTGAATATCAGGTTGAAATTAAATTTCAAAATTATTATATTATAACCTATCATTAATGATCATATTTGGATAAAAGTGGATGATCTTATAAAAAAGGTTGTCATAGTCCATCATTGAGTGGTCACCTTAATTAAGGGAAAAAAATTCCCGAGACTTAGTGAAATCCAAGGTATCATGACATAAATTCTCAATAAATATGGCCTTAAAATATTTCCATTCCATATTATTATTCTTCCTTAATCATACTATTATCTCCCTCCACCTACATCTAGGTACCTATAATAGAAAAGCAATAAAATTTACCTTAATATCATCTGGAGTTCCAAGAAACTCAAAGATCTGCTTGGCCTTCTCTACCCAACACTTAACTTGTTAGGGGTTAGTGATTCTATAAAAAAAGGAGGATTATGATTGGGAAACTACTAATACCAGTCCTTTTCTGGTCTGGGTTTGTCTTCCTTGGTTTGGGTAAGACCAAATCCCACTCCTTGATCCATTGATCATATATATCAAACCACTACCTCTATAAGTCTCTAATCAACTAGTGGATTGGGTGGTAAAGAAATCTCTCTAATATCCTACATTGGATCCACTAGAGGTCTTCTAAAAGTTGTGGTACTACACAATTCAAATAAAATAAAATGGAAACCATCAGTATAATAAATCAATAAGAATCAAGTTAATGACATAAAAAACATTCACATAAAAAACAAATAAATCATTAAAAATCACACTAATCCACCCTATCTTGGTGTCCAAACTCAATTTTCAACTTTTATATCACACCCTATGTAGGATTCAAAACAATCCCTAACATCCCCTAGTGAACCAAGGACCATTACAATGTTTGTTTTCTAGAAATCCACTTGAAACCCACCACTCAAGCCTTGAAATTCCTATCTATTGTCTATTCAGACATTTTTAAAATATCAAGATGAAAAAGGAAAAATCAAACCTACTCTAATTCCATTTTTTCAAGAACCAACCTAGGTTGCCCTTATCACGATGACCGGGTTAGACCATGACATGGCTCAAAGGGTTCTCCCAATCCTCACTAGCTGGAAACTAGTTCCTGGGAATCAATAAACTTTTTTGGGATGATTTTAAGAATATATTGATCAACACTATTATAAATAAATCATAATAAAACAATAATATAATCCATAATAAGGTAGAATATATGACATAAGTATATATATATAAATATCCATATACTAGTATAAAAAAGGAGTAAAGATAGAGGGAATCTAAAAAATAAAGAGTAAGTGTACTAATTCTAGATCTAAAATAATTCAAAAAGAAATAAAGAGCCACTTATATCCATGTGACACTCAAGTCGATCCCCCACCATGTAACCACTATCACCTGACCCAAAAATATGCTAACAAGATTACCTTTTTTTCCTCTATGTGATGCCTTACTTTTACCTACATCAGACAAAACAAAGTTTACGTGCACCCATTGGGCATATATAGGGCGTGAAGTTAACTTTACTAGTAGGTTCCCACCAAGTGTTCCACACATAACCATTATTATAAAAATATAAAAAACTATTTTTAAACAATATTTAATTTTAAAACATGATCTTTACTTTTAAAAATAATGAAAATAAGGAAATTTGATAAATAAGTGAACAAATAAGAACAAAAACCATTGGAAAACCTGGGTAGTTAAGGTAGGGTCTCATCCTAGGATCCTTACACTCTTAGTGATCGAGCCATACATAACTATTCCCATGCACAAGCTATTGGTGGGGGGGGGGGGGGTTGATTCTGAAGTCCCAATGGTAATCAACTACATCACATCATAATATAGTTTTGTTAGTGTTTTATTATGATCCTTGGATAACTGGGGTATGACAATGCCTAGTGTAATTTTCCTAGTATACCCAACAAAATACTCAGGGTTTCCAAGAAACTTTTCCCCTTTATAATCAAGTCATAAATCCATTTTCATCACATTTCACACTAAAACATGCCAAGGAAATTTATTTCCAACCATACAAAAAAGGGGGAATCAATTCCAAACCATCACACACACCAAATAATCCTATAAAAAACCTTTTACACACACCAAAACAATTTAATAATTTATTAAAAATATAATCAATCATATAAAATTCATCAAAAAATGGTACAATATAAAACTACTTACCTTAACCCTTGAAATCACTAAGAACTAGTTGAAAACTGAAATCCAAGAGGGTAGGGAACCCTATTAGAGTAAGAACAAACCATAAACATCAAGACTCACACTATACGATTCAGATTAAACAAACCCTAGGTCATCACAACCATTATGTTGGAGGAATCATAGGAAAGAAGGGAGAAAACATAAAAGTAAAGGGATAATATACACTTATTTAAGGGTTTCTTGATGATTCTAGGAAAAATCAACCCCAAAATTGATTCCAAGAGGGAAGGTGTAAGAAGAGATGGCATGCAAGGTGATGGAAAGTTTGAGAATGTGGAGAAAATGGAGAGATAGATTAAATTGATCTAGGGGTAGATTAAGAATTTTTTAGAATTTAATTTATGGGAAGGCTACATAATTTGGACACACAAATTTCCAAACCATGTTCCAACTATGTGGGTTCCACTTTCTTGGCCTGTAAAGAATCCTGGAGGTCATACATGGTTTGAAAAATCATGTAGAAACCATGAAAAACCCCACCGCCCTGGGTTCCGAAACTCTTTCATGGTTCCTTCAAGGTTTTTTTCAACCATGCACCAACTGGACTTCATGTCCAATCCTCTAAAACAATTCAAATTTTGAGGAAAAAGGTCGATTAAGGTTATAAATAGAAGGGAGGACAATAAATACATGAAAATGGAACTGTTGGTGAAACAAGACTTATGTGTAGTCTAATTTTAATTGAATGGGTTCCCAAGGGTTCTCTTATGATATGATATTAGTAGAGAAATTATTAATAGATAATAATAATTATAAAAAAATATTGAATTATTTTTTATTCAAATATGGAACTTCATTTATAGATATATTCACTAGATTTCTTCATTTTTTTTGGAGGAACATGAAATGTACAAGAAATGTTTCAATTTTTATATTAATAAAATAATTTTTAGGATGATTTAAAACTTATATTACTTTTATTATATGAATTTATGATAATATAAATGTCTTTTGGACATTATTTATGTTCTTAGAGTATGATTTGTTAATATTTTATTTATTTTACTGCTATTGTTATTTTTTCATGCCTTATTTTTACATAAAACTCTATTATACTATTGTATATAAAACAAATGTGTTAATACATTGAATGAGAGGAATAAATATTGTTTTTAAACAATTATTTTGATATTGAGTGTCTATATATGATGAAATAAAATGAAAAATAAATACGTTTAACATACATATAAAGGAATATTACATGGTATAAGAATTAATGAATTCCCCAAGGATGATATATTCTTCTAGAATGATTATATCTTATGATATTGCTTCATTATTTACCTATGATCATGATCTAGTGAAATCAATAATTTTTCTTATTGTGATTATATACAATTTTTAATTGTAATGTGTAATAATTCTTATATGATTTTTTAATTTTAATTATTCTAGTTGTAAATTATTATTCTGATATATGTGTTATATTACTAAATTTTTCACCATAGTCAAATGACTCAGGTTATTAGGGATGTAAATACTATTAAAATAAGGAACTACATAAATTGAGAGAGTATTAGAAGGTTATAATTCCATGACTAAATTTGATGTATGAGTGGAGTACCTAAAAAAATATTATGTCATGATTAGAACCTTGGGAAATAATTAGTGAATGGACAAGAATAGATAACTGTTTCTTAACTTGGTGGTTTTAACCCACATCATGAATTATTTTTTATTATTTAAGTTTCATTTAATATTGGTTTTTATTATATTATTACTCTTAATTATTATGTGATATATTATTGAATCCAATATTGGTTTTTTATTTTAATATTAATCTTAACTATTGTATGATATATTATTGTGTGGATGCATGATTTCCATTTTAGTTTCTGGAAGCTTATATTTTAGATTCATTATAAGAACCCAAATACCAATACTATATTTTATTTTCATTAATAAAAAATAAATATGTTTTGATTAATAATAATATATAACAATGGGAAGATCCCCAAAGCATGTGTTTAGAAATATAAAAATTTGATATAAGAAAATAAATCACTATGATACAATTTCATAATAAAATAATATATAAATAAAATTTGAAAACAAAATTAACGTGTTATAATTATAAGTTTAAAAAATTAATGTGAAAATTGTTTAAAAGTATATAATATCTTATTGGAAATGGATTTTAAATGAAATAATTCTTTTAAAAATGATGAAAAGTATGATAATCACAATCTCTCATAGTCTTGGAAATCTTATTGATATAAAACAAATTAGAGAAAAATTTCTGGGGGTCACAATAATACTTATAGGGATGATTCATGGGGTATTTATAAATTAATTAATAATGGTAGTTATTGGGGGAAATTTAGTTATTAGGTTAATGTAGTTGTTAATAGTCATTTGTGTAAAGTGGTTTCTGGGGTAAATTGGCTATAGGGGTATAGTGGTTATCGAAATAAAGTTATAGTTTAGGTTAACAAGTGAAATATATAAATTTTCATATAATGTTTCATAGTCATTATGTGGTCAATCAAGTAAAAATTATTTAATTAGTTGGTTATTTATATGTACGTATTGGGTATCAGATAGTGGTGAAATTGTAATTGACCATAATGTCAAGATAGTTAGAGAAAATAATTTATCCATTGTTTGTAACAGTGGTTATAGTTAGTATAAATGAGACTGATAACATTATAAATTGTTTTGTATAATGGAGAATTTACATGAATATATAGTGCCTCAAATTTTATAGATATGTTTGATTCTGGTATTTGGGGATTTTTTGTGATAATTTGGAGTTTTTGGATTAGTAGGAAGAGAATCATGGTTATCCAAATGATGCATGACAAAAAATTAGCAAGTAGATCTATATAGTTAGTCACATAGTTTTTTGACTATGAAATAAAATTCTATGTTATGTTTTTTTATCCTAGAATAAGGATCATGGGTTGACATATATTTTTTCTAAGCTTGTGATAAAACCATTCATATAAAAAATTAATAAAATAATCTAAGTTTTAAACCCCATTTTGACTCCAATAACCTCTATTATTATCCTTTTATGAATTTGGATAATTATAGGGTTTCTTAGGGGTTAATTTGAGTCTTCTTCAATAACAAAAAATGTTTTACTATAAGGATTTATTGAACGAACATAGAACTGAAGTTTATTTTTTTATAGTTTCTTCAAATTTTAATATCTCCTCGTATATATTGTGATATTTTTATAACATATCATATATATTGAGGTATAGAGTTGTATATTTTTTTAAAACCATATTTATTCTAATAATTTTGATATGTTGGGGGAGTTTGGGATTGTTTTAGTGATGAGAGCAGTAACCAAGCCATGGAGGGGGTAGACCATGTTGTGGTCCAATGCTATTTGGTTGAAGGTTTTTTAAGGAAGGCGGTAGATCACATCACAACCTGTGAGATTATTCAATGAAAGATGATTTAGGATAATTGTAATGATGTAGACTATTATGGGTTATACCATAACACCTTAGATCATAAATAAAATGGGTGGATTTGGTTTTTAGTTGTGTACTCAAAAAGAGGTGTTTTTTCACAAACAAAAGGGGAAATTTCACAACAAGACCCTGAGATAGGGTGTTCTTCCGTAACCCATGTGGTCATGATTTAATGAACCCATGTGGTCATGCCACAATGAACCCATGTGTAGTTTTTTATATAATTTAATTAAATATATTAAATTCTAGAACTTATAAATAGAGTTTTCCCATTTTTAATTCTCAATAGCCACATGATACCCCTATTTCTTATCTTTTCCTTATTCCTTGTAGTTATCCTCTATTTATGATTAGATCGAAGTTTTGTCTATCCTGGTGGATCACCAATGCTATGTTTATGACTCATCTTCTATCTAATCTAGATTTCCTTTACTTTTTTATCACTATTATAGCATTCTTTACTAAAAATCCCCAATTTTATGTATTATATCATATTTTAGTATTTATTATAATTGAAGCTAAATCAGAAAACAATATTTGAGGATTGGGATCCTATGACTACGAGGTAGGTGGTCCCTAATATTTTCTATCAGTTTATATGAGTTTTATGTGAATCGTGATATTAAAGTTGTTTCTAATGTGTGAATATCACACAAAATGAAATTAAATTTATATTCTTAGTCACTAAGAGATAATTAAAGGTATATTAGGATACATATTGGTCCTTTGAGTATTATGATTTTACATTATGGTTGCTAATGACCATGTACTTGATTTAAATTGTTGAAAAGAATTTAAATAGGAACCTGAGATGAGTATCATAAGTTATGATATAACTTATTAAACCTTAATAGGTTCCTTTTTTCCTAATTTTATATGGGGATGTGTGTATTAATATGAGAGGTTAGCTTAAGGATTACCTTGTAATGGGATTTTGAGTTACCATATATCCATTTTTCTTGTGTGAGGTTCAAAAGTGGTGTAAACTATTCACCTTCAATTGGAATGGTTTCAGGTAAGGATTTAACTTAAAGTAGGATATGGAAAAATTGGGTTTGGGTGTGTGAGAATGAATATGATAGTCATTTTATAATTATTTTGGATGTTACGACAACATATCTTGAGATGAAAATTGATTGGGAAGTCTTTCCTGATCTATATTGTGAAATGCACAAGCTATGTTTTTATATATCATGTGATGAGTTTTTATATGATTAATAATCATGATAGTGATTGTTGAGAGGAACAATACTATCTAAAATTGGTTTTTATGCTATAGGATTTTAATTCTATACTAATCCATCCTAGGATTGGAAGTGAGATAGAATGACATGCCCATACCTTCTTCCTCTCAGTTATATAATGGAAAAATATACCCATTTATTGTGGACATTGAGTATGGGATAAAATGATATTCCATTCAATCTTTTCAATGTTATATAATGGGATGAAATTTCTATTAAGTTTTGAAATTTAGTATTGTATGGAATGATATATCATTCACCACAATCATCTATTTTGGATTCTGAAAACTTTCCAATGCATTTTTTATCTTGGTTATGGATTGGGACAACATGCCCAATCATTGATGATTTAGTCAATGGAAGATATTTCATACATTTCCATTATCTACATATTATAAAATATTAAATTGAATTTTATGGTTTATATATATTGATGGTCATACTAACATGTATCTTTATTTGTCTTGATTGTGATTATTTGGATGAACATCATATCAACCCTTTATATTGTTGGTGATATATTCATCCTGATATCAACATCATCAAAGGTAAGTATATTCACTAATTTGGTAGCATTTGAATCACTTAGGTGTGATAAATATTGTTATATTATTGGTTATTTCTTATTAGTGGCATATGATGTTTTATATACAATTATATATTTTGGATTTGGTTTGGGGAGACATTGATGGAGGCCTACAAAGTTTTACTTACACCCTACACAAGCATCTTGGTGTACATGAAAATTTCATGATAAGGGATATAGTTAAGGGTGGGGGCTCTATGGTTTATGGTTGAGTTGTATGGATTCTTGGAGTGGGAGACAAGATCGGGCCGACACACAGACCTATTTTTTGATGTTGTATCTATTGTTTTATTCTTTTGGACTATATTGTACATGGTTGACCTATATGGATATATGGGTTACTAATATATGACTTGTACCGCATTACAATTATTTTATATTTTTTTATATCTCATGGTATGTTTCTATATAATTGGTTCATAACTATAATGTCTATATTATGCTATCATATTGCGATTATTATTTATTATTATTACTTTTACTATTATTTATGGTTATCTTATATATAGGGTATAGTCTCACCATGGTACCTATAGACCCTCAACACTAGTCAATATTTGTTGGTATACAAGGAAGTGTGCTTGAGTATATGTGGTTCCACAAGTCTAATAATTATTTAGGTAGGCCCTACTTGGATGTTATAATGTGTCATCAGAGCCTTATTTTTATTTTTCTTACTATTTAGGGAATTTTATCTAGATGATGGATATGGTAAGATATTGGGATGAATATTTTTCTTATGAATAACTAACCCATGTATAGATAAAGTTATTATTATCATGGATGATATTGTTATTCTTGGTTTTTGGATATTATGATTTTTCTATTTATAAGGAATATGATGTATGATTTATGTTTTATTTTTTTACTCTTAGAATAAATTATTAAAATGTGTACATTCATGCATCATCTTTGGTACTTATGATTGACATGAAATTTATGTTCTTCTGGTTATTGAGAACTTGATTATAATATATGGTTAATCCATTTAAAATGTGAACAATATGTTATACAATGTTTCCATATATAAGTTATTTGTGGAATTATACTTGAAAAATTCATGTTTTTGGTTATGATTTTATTATTATATAATGATTTATATATTTTTTATTAGCCCCTGAGATTGGGTAGTTATGGAAAAAGAGGTCTCCTGAGATTGTGAGGACCTTATATTATAGGGAATGTGTATAAAGTAGTGAGACAGAATGTTTGTTACTGATTGTTTAAAATTTTCGTATAAAGAAATGTGTTAGTAATTTTTTCATTTATGTGATTATAATTTCAGTGTTGTGACACCAAAATTACATCTAGTTGATCTCTTGGATGGAAAGGATGAAAATTCCCCATTAATATTTGAGCCAAATCCCCCTATTGTGCTAATTTATCCAGTTGATTAATATCTTTAAGAGATTATACATCTAATTATTCATTATATGGGACATAGATCTATAAGAGATAGTCCTTATATATCATATTTTACCAGAGAGTTTCATATATATCACACACCACTATTTAATGGTGTGGGTGGTCCATAATATACTATGTATTGGATTAAATATTTATAAACTATCTTAAATCAAATTGAGACACCCCTTAAGATGATGGTTAAACTTTCTATATATATTTTTCATGGACTATTTAAGTGTTTTTGGGATTTTTAATCTAGGTAGAACTTCCTGAGTGAATAAAATTCATGACCATATCTTTGAGTAGTTCTTTTCCAAGACACATAGGTCTGATAGAGCTCAGAAATATTTCTATGATGGATTATACTTTATGTTTCAAATACTTGATTTTTTTTCACCCATGTTAGTGAGTAATGATATTTTTAAGTTTCACTAATTTGAGAATGGATTAAGACATATGATACAGGTTTAGGTTAATGTTTTCTACTTGACTATTTTTCCAAGGTGGTGAACCAATCTCTCATCTTATAAGGAACGTAGTTGGAAGTGTTAGGTTGGTTCATTTTAGTTTAGATATAAGATCTATGAGTGGCTCTTTAGGTATGTATAATTGGAAATATGATGGTTCTCTCTAGGCTAGTGATGTTCAGGGTAGTTAGGGGTGAGGTTCACCTTTCCCCCCATAAGAGACCAATCATGTTATATATTACCAATGTAGTAGGGTGGGTTATACCCAATCATTGTTCCACAGATAGCCTTTGGAGAACTATTAACATGGGTAGATAGATCATCTATAGTGGGGTTTCAGGGTTATTCTCATCTTGGTAGTGGATGTAATGATGGGAATATATAGGGATCAAAATATTGGACATGGACATCCTATTAGGATAGTGGTTAGGGATCTTCTAGTTGGATGTGATACAAAGGAGGTCATGATACCCAAGGTCTCCAGTGGCAGTAGGGAAGTTATCCACTAAGTAATTATTAATTAGGGTTCTATATACAAGGGAAGTGTCTTAGGATCATTAAAACATCATGCTATCAAGAAAGAACATTATGATCATAGAAAGGCGATTTTGACCATTTGGGGTATGATCCTAGTGACCTCCACCCTAGAATCTATTTTATTCAACACTGGTGCATCATACTTGTTTATATCATCTTAATTGGTTAGTGAACTAGGGTTGGTTATTGAATATCTATTTGTGTTGATAATTATTGATACACCCTTATGGGTATGATCTAAGGATATTTGAAGGTTTTTGTGATATTACATCCTAATTAGTCATTATAGAAATCTTAGTAATTTATTTATATTATAATTTTATAGTTTTTATATGATTCGTGTGATGTTTTGGATGACTCTATTGAATGGACATAAACTTCTACCATTTATGGTTGTCTTTCGCATCAATTTAGGGTGATTGTTATACCTTTTTTAGAGAGTTTGATTTGTAGTTAGGCTATTCAAGACTTGATCATTAGTGTATTAGGATTATTACAATTCTATTTGTGAGGATCTCTTTAAATAGTTATGAGGATATGGGTTAACTACTATTTCCTCCCATTATTGAACTACTTTAGGATTTTTTTTCCTAAATATTTCATGAGGTTAAAACCTAAGAAATAGGTTGAGTTTATGGTTTACATGATGATAGGTATAGATCACATATCTATTCCTCTATATAGGATGTCTCATGGAAAGCTTAGAGAGTTTATTTTTTAGCTAGAGGATCTTGAGTCAAAGAGATTCATTCTTTCATGCATGTCCCTATTTCATGAGAAAATAGATAACTGAGCACCCACATGATAAGAAAAAAATGGCCTAACAAGAAATAGTAGGTCTATCTTTTTTATCTTGAGAAGGATATTTTGTGGTTAAATTATTTCATGCCAGGTTCACCATTTTTTGTTTTGTAATAAAAGAGATGGATGGGGTGAATTTGTTTTGGCCCAATAGTTGAATATGGGGGGTTCAATTACTTATACAATCATTCATGTTGGGTTCACCATTATTGTTCATAATGGAAACTCCCAATGTTTCCCATATCTATAATTGGGTACATAAAATCTTTCCAAAGGCAGGAAGTTAGTTGGGGTTTTAGACCTAATGGGACTTAGGAAATCACATTGGTCGAGAGTATGAGAGGTTGGGATCATCGCAACCTTTTGAGGGGAATTTTTTCCTACTCCGAGAATATATTATATATTTAATATATGTTCATGAATCACTTATTAATCTTGATATGGAACTTGTTACCCTAATAAAATGATCAAGTTTAGAATCCCTCTATGTGTAATTGGAGTTCTATTAATGATTCTATATATATGTATCTATGGTTCTTCATTCGTTCCCACTTAAAGGTTAACTACATATATATAAATCCATACAACTAATCACCCTAGATTTTTTTTCATCAAGGGAGGTAATTTTTATTTTAAGGATGGGATTGATCCATTATGAGGTGTCCTATGTATTCTATTTATAACTGGAATAAAAACCCACATAGTTCATAAAAACCATGTATTTTAACTCCATGTGAAGAAGACATATATGAGGGGACTTAGGCACCAAGTATTTTATCTTAATCCTTAAGGAGGCATCCTATGTATCATGGTTATAGAAGGAATTAGAGTCACCATAGTTCGATCAGTCCCTTAGGACCTACCCTGGGGTGGATGCCTTTATACAGGAGTAATTATGTAATTTCATTAATTAGATATTACACACTGAGGTTTACCTAGCTGGTAGAGACTCATGATGCGAATGATATGACCATTTCAACTCCCTAAGCCAAACTAATTCATGATCAGTGTGAGAAAAAAGGGATATGAACTAATCAGTATCACTGCATATAGATGCAAGACTTATATTATAGGATAACCCATTGGATTCTTAATGTGAATCTTAGGCCTTGGAAAGGCATCTTACATATTCTGGTTATAAAAGGAATCAGAGTTCTTATAGTTTATTTTATCTATCATTCTACCAATGGATGAGGAAGAATGATTAGCCCATGGGAGAGATTGGGTCCTAGTGGTTAGAATAATGGATACATGGCTGTACTTACACTAAGGTAAGTGTATATTTTATCTTAGGATTTAAGAATGTGTCCAATATATCCTGTTTATAGTAGTAATTAGATTTCTCAAAGTTTATTTGATTTAGGGCTTACACACTGAGGTTTCCCTAATATAGAGGCAATCATATCATTCCAGTGATTGGGGATTATACACTGAGGTTGTCATGTATGGGTATTTGGTATAGATATATGGCATTAATAAGTTGTCCTATGTATCCTCGTTATAAAGGGAATCAGAGTTCTCATAGTTCAGTTTCTTCTCAGTCTACTAATGGATGATCAAGAATGATCATCCCATGGGAGATATTGGGTCCTGATGGTTGAAATGTCGAAGACATGGATGAAATTACACTGAGGTAAGTGTATATTTGATCTCATTACTTAATAAGTAATCCTAAATATTAGGATTATATATGTTATCAGAGTTCTCATAGTTCAGTTGAATTGGGGTTTACACACTGAGGTTTCCCAAATATGTGTGCCGAGTAGGGTTATAATGTCTTAGGATGCCTGCTTAACCTAGGAAAATTGTCTAAATTACCTAATTAATTATCTATATGGCATGCCTTGGTTTTCTAACTGACATGACGAAGGATGTCTAAACATGTTTAGTTGTAGTACAGACATGTCCAAGGACAATTTCATGATTGAGTTGACTAGTCAGAAGGACATTACAAAACCTTAATAGAATGTTTGAAGGCCATCACATGATTAGGGATGACTGGTTCAGGGGACATCTCAAAACATGGATGACTTATCTTAGAGGCCATTTCATGATCTCAATCAATATCCCTAGAGGGTGTCGTGTGATCTGGCTAAAATGTATGGAGTGAATCACCCGATCTGGCTGACCTGTCCTGGTGACGTCACAAAACCTGGTTGACATGCTTAGAGGGTGCCATGTGATCTATCTGGTAATACTAGAGTAATTTTTGAGACCTAGATGGAACACACTGGTGTCATTTCATGATTTTGAAGAACTTTATGAGGACATTTAAATGTTTGAATGGCGATCAAGGTGGGCTTTGTAATAATCGAGTGGCATGCCGAGAGGGCATCACAAGACTTGATTGACATGTCTGGAGGATATCACTTGATCTGAATGGCATGTTGAGAGGATGTCATGTGACTTAGATGACATGTCCTAGTGTTGTTTCAAGATCTGTACAATTCATGCGAAGTGAAAGAGGGTCACCATATATGTTCTCCACATAAGTCTCCCATATTTTAGTCTTTATTCCAATTATTATTTCATATATTCCTTAGATTTATTTAGTGTTATATTTCTTAGGTTTCACATGATGTAGAAAATATGTGGGTCCTCATTCACATATCCTGACTGACATGCTAGAAGTCCTTCACATGATCCCAAGTGATCACGTAAAGTTCATTCACATGCCTCATAATCCCTTGGGTTGTTCCCCAAATTTTACCTGGTGGAAAACCACTACAATCATGAGATTGGTCACTCTAAGAAGTATTATCTAGTTTATCTATTTCATGGATCTAGGGATATATCTTTTATGATGATGGAGAGAGATTTATAGTCCTCTCCACCCTAGTTATATTACTCCTTGTGTGGTGCATATCTCACAAATTTTTGCCAGATTTAGGGGAGGGATTTGCTGTTACACACCTCACGTAATCCATCCATGGGTGTCACATGATTTCTAGCGACCACAAGACCATCCCATCAGCTCCCCATTTATTGGATGTTGTCCAATAAAAACATTCTTTCCTAATATTGTGGAAATGATGATGGTATTTTTACAGGCTCAGAATGATATGTCTAATGGCCTTCACAAGTTTAGGATGTCTGTTGAATGGCTTTAGCATGATATGAGATGCCTTGTCTATGATTTTCTACGAGACAAAGGTGGATTTCTAGGGGTCTTCATGAGATCAAGATAAAAGGACAAGGGGTCTCGCAATACTATGATGTCTTTTTGAGGGGTGGGGGGGGGGGTGGGGTTTTACATGATTAGTGGTAATCTCTTGGGTTTTATAACTTCGTTCGTATAATATTAGCATATCTTCCCCCCGCAAGAAGATCCCATCATTTCCCTTTTTTACTTCCTTATTTATTATAAAAGGGTTGGGGATCTTGTGAATTTGTATGAGTGTTGTTGAATAAAATAAATCTTCCCATTTGTGATGTGTCATGAGATGAAAAAGGGTCCTACAATGATGTACAAGCATTGTCATGGAAACACTTCTATTTGTCTTTAGAGCCGGAGGAGGAGAACATGACCACCTGTACATGTCTAAAGCCCTTCACATGATGAGGGTGACATGACAATGGGATCTTGTGCAATAAAGAGGACATGTTTCCAGGGATTATAATGTGTATTGTGAATCGCCTGGTCACATCACATGAAGATTTATGACTACGAAAGGCTCCCACATTTTTCATGTTTTCCTCCTTATTTTACAAGAATTTTTGGATTTTTTTTCTGGTGCCCACTGTTTTACAAGTCATGTGACTGAGTGGAACTCATTTGGAAGCTTTAATATGATCAAAAAGTGTCTTGCATTAATTTTAAAGAAAAAGGAGGGGTTTTAAAATGGGATACACATGATATTTCAGTAGGTTATGTGTTACACATGATGGTTCACATGACATTCTAAAGGTCATGTGATTGTGTGTCCTTTTAAGGTTCATGTGACTAGTGAGTATTGGCCAATTTTTCTTCCTTTTATTTGTGGAGAAAATAATACCCATGTTTTAAATATTTCTAACCTTGTATATTTTTCAATGATCTTTTGGTGGGAATCAAACCCCCCCTCAGGTGTGAAATATGTGGGGACAAAGGCTCGGTTTTGAGGAAAGTAAATGCCCATCTAAGGCTTTGGCACTATCATCAATCAGTGTCTTGGGTGACATTTGGTAACATGGGTGGCCTTGGTATTTCATAGAAGACCCTATAATTAAGGGAATGGAGGGTGGATTATTCACTGGCTACCCAACTCATATGTCTCTTAAGATCTTACTCTGTTATGTAACCCCTTTACAAGAATGTCCGCAAGAACTAATTGTGAGACCTTACTGCGAGACCATTTTGTGAGAACTGCTTATCAAGAATTTCTTTTCCCAGGTGCTTTTCTGAGTTAACCACAAATTTATCTTTAGTAATTTATTGAGCCCTAACCATATGAGTGCACAGTTTTCTTTGAAGGTTCCTCATGATCTGATATGTCGATAGCATGATCACTTGACTATTATGTGGATTGTATGACAATTTCAAGGTCACACAACTGTGAGTATCATGACTATTTGCAATGGTCTCGTGATGTTCTGTGAGTTTATATAGTCCATGATATCTCTATGATCTAGTTGATTCACGAGACCTTTATGGAATTCATGAATTACCTTATGATTTACTCGATGTGTATGATGCTTCTGAAGTTATGCATTTACTTTTTTTGGTATTTTCACTTGTCTGACATATGCTTCTTATTTTCATGTTGATGGCTTCCATATCTCATTGTTCCTCCACCATGGCTGACTAGAGGTTCATTATTTCTAGGAATCATAATGTTGACCCTTGATATATTGTGCACTTTGAGAATGAGGTTCTAAAAAGGTTTCTTCTGTCCGAACTCCAAAACTATCCTTATCATACCAGATTCCCCTTTATGGATTTAGAATATTGGATAAAATTGTCATCCCTTCTCATAAATACAACCTGCTATCTTTCTGGGTGTCAGCTTCCTTTGACTACATTCATAGGATAGTTTCTAAGGATGGACAACTGGTCATTTCACAGGACTAGGGTTTGTCTTATATGCAAGAAAACTCCCCTATGGGTCTAAATGAATCTCATTTATCCCACTATCCCATCACTCAAAACAACTCGATCATTTTGTCTCTTCTTTAAACAGCTCAGTTACCAGTTGGAGATCAAAACAGGATCTTCAACTTGGTGTAAATTTCTCTAGAAAATGGGTGTGGCCATTATTGGTCAAGAAAATATTCTTATAGTTTTCCAACTAGCTACATGATATCCATATTTATGAAGCAGTATGGGTTTTCCACTTCATCATTTATCATTAGTATGATCTTCTCCAAGAATTGGTTAGCTGTTGGTGACTTGGTACCAATTCATTCCATATTTCCCATAGTGAAGTAGGAATTATTGACTTGGTGGGATATCCCCCCTTAAGGAAATGTATGGTGAATTCCTTTCTACTACGGATGTATGGGATGACCCCACATAAACTCCAGTCTTAGTGAGGGACATGTTCAAAATTGTGAAAAGAGGATAATAAAGGAGATGACTATTTTCTTTCTCTTCTCTTTTAAATTTTGATTCAATGTTTTCCTCTACTATAGTGGAACTCAGCTGACCACTATACACCCCCAAATATGCCCTTCCTGATAGGTTCGTGACAACACTAGTTCATACTAGGTCATCTTGGAAGCCAAATATTATACCACATGGGACTATCAGGTGAGATGGGAGATATCCCCAATCCTTAGGATAGTTGGATTCATGTCTATGTTCTTGAAAGAGTGGGATTTTCTAGCTAGGGATGCACACTTAGGAATCTATGTTAGTACACTGGTAATGGAAGAATGACTAGTAGAAGGGATACCTCTCAATCTAGAAATACCAACTTTCACATAGATTTACTATCTCTTGGGCCACATCCACCAGGGAACATGAATTATAGGATCAGTGGCCCTTTCCAGTTCTTATTTTGATGGATAGGTGATCATTTTCACTACTATGAATACCAAAATACCACTGAGATCCCTAGCGCCTTATTTATTCCTAGTTTGTTGGACATATCTGAGGTTGAGTTCATGCTATTAGGCCCTAACAAGGTTGCTAATATGTTGATCTGATATGATCACTTTGACTTCACTCATTATCCTAAATCAACCAGGATAATAATTGATAATAGTGGTGGATCTCTTGATGAAAGTTCATATAAGATCTCCGTTTGGAATGGGTATATTGTAGCTAGGATGGATGAGTTGATTTTTTGTGATCTGTAGAATGCTTATTGATTTTCTCACTAGTTTGGATGAACCCAAAGGGTTTCCCCTCTCCCTTCATCCTACTTTTGGGGAGAGCGAAACCCCAGGATCATCCACCAGTTATGGATAATATTGGCACATTAACATGCCAATGTTGATATCATTCTTCCACCTATAGATTCCACTATATTTATATCATGTGATTATTCTCATTAATTGATAGAAGCCTACTTGGGTGTTGTACTGAACTGATAGTCCCTTCATGTGGAAAAACCATTTTCATCCTTGAATCCCTATATATAGTAATTATGGAGTTGATTCTAGACTTGGATGAGGCTTCAAGGAAGAATCTTCATCTTAGAGATGACCATCCCATAGATAGGACAAAATCTGATGAGGAAGCTGGCCCTTTGGAACAAGAAATAGACAATACACCCATTGAGGGGAGAATATATAGGGCTTCATCTTATGATTCCTCATCAGCTCAACCGACTATTGCACCTTCGATGTACCCACTACATAGGATTTAGATGATGAACAGACATAGTTTAGGTTTATTTGGTATCATATTCATACCTTGGTCACCAAAACTCCCATAGAAACATTTCATGATCAAGAAGAATGTATTCGTTAACAATTTAATGATTTTGGGGTAGGTGGATTTGATCAAAAACCATTATATGAAATCACAATACAAATCATCCTAACATGGAAAGAGTTGGATACTAATGAGAGGGAATTAAAAAATCTTAAATACAGGAATACCTTAGATGAATAGATGGAGGAAGCCTCAAAGGTGTTGGAATAGAGCCATTAGTTCATATTTTTGATTCACGCTTAAATGGATGTCTTGACCACAAAAATAAATAGATATGAGGAGATATTAGCTCTCTCAAGGTATGAACTTTCAAAATCATAATCCTTATTGGAAACCACTCAGAAAATATTTGAGGAGATATCTACCCTTATTGAAACCCTTCATCCTAGGGAAGAATTAGAAGAAGTGGGGCAGGTGGTACTTCGGTGCTCCATCGACGCATCCCATCAGACTCTTGCTAATTTGGAAATCTCAACTGATCAAATTTTATTATATTTTGATCATTGATCTATATTTTTATTTGACTAAAACCTTGAATAGGATCCATAATGTGAATATTACTTCTTCTTTATGCTATTAATGAATATATCTACCAAACTTTATTTGTTTTTTTAACTTTATTTTATTCATGATGTGCATGACATCTCATTAATCTAAGATTACATGATTCATCAATGATACCCATCCTTTTCATAATACCAAGTAAACATGAATGAATGGATTCAAAATTTCTAATAGATTTTACTCAAGAAATACTCATGAATTCCCACCAAAAAGAGATTCTTCACTGATGTATCTTCTCCAACTATATTGAGACTAAATGATTCAAAAAAAGGACAAATTGGGTAGAATAAATGTTCTGAAGGGAGAGTGCTCTGTTTTTTTCAAAAGATGATGGACTTAGTGATCATAGATTTATTTTCTCTAAGACCATATATTGGGCACTACAAGGTTTGTATATATTTATTTATATTTCCATGATTATTTCCTAAGCTGCATATAGGGTAAGGCTTAGTGGGCATGGACTCATATTTTTCCCTGGATGCCCTTATCAGGTTTTTAGCTTTCCAGGTTTTGTTCTTTTTTCTGTTCTTGTAGACTAAATCGTTGTTGTTATATAATTTAGAGTCTTTTAGATCAGTCCTTCTATTATTGTAGTTCAGGGTCTTTTTGGTCTTACCTTTTATCATTGTAGTTTAGTTTCTTTTATCTCAGACCTTCCGTCATTGTAATTTAGGGTATTTTAGCCTAGAACTTATATCACTATTGTTTAGTGTTTTTAGGTTGAACCATCTATCATTTTAGTTTAGGGTTATTTATCTCATACCATCTATCATTGTAGTATACGGTCTTTTAGCTCATACATTCTATTGCTATAGTTTAAGGTATTTTATCTTGGACCTAAAATAATGTGTAGTTTAAAGTCTTGATTCTATGAATTGATTGATAAATATGGAATATGGGGAAGACATTCCAGGGATAACTCAAGACACCCTAAGGTTCTGAGTTCTACTATGGTGTTTTTAGGGATCATAGGGATTGTATTTGTTTTCCTAAAAGAAGGAGATGCCTCTGGTTGGTAGGTAAAATCCTCTATACATTAGTATCATTGTCAAATAGGCGTGTCTCCACTCTTTTCCATAGGACATGAAAGATTTATGTGGGTGATATCAGTTGAGGGAGAAATACTTGGGAAGATAATCCCACCTAGATAGTTGGAATATGGATTGAGTAAGTCACAAACCAAAAGTATGAGTTGAGGAATATGGAATGGGGTAGACATGCTTGGGATGACCCATAACACCCTGAGGTGATGGGTTCCACCATGGTGTTATTAGGGCTCACAAGGATTGGAGCTCCTTTATTGTAAGGAGGGGATGCCTCTGATTGGTAGGTCTAAGACCTTATACATCAATAACATGGTCAAACAAAGGTGTCCCTAACTTTTTTTGAGGGATATAAAAGATTTATGAAGACTCAAATGTTAGGTGATGAAGTTGGGTATGAAGGAAAAGATTTCTAGGAAGGGTTCTAGAAACCTAGGGCAATTTAGATCTTAAATTGTGGATATTGAGTCCCACGCCCTATGGTTTTATTCCATGATGTGTGGGCCATCAAAACTTTTAGGCATGGAGTGTCTCATTCCTACATTAAGAAAGGGTAGAAAAAATAATGACACGACATTGAGGATGTCGAATCTACTTGAATAGTTTGGTTATGGGGATTATAAATCATGGTCCAAAGTGATCAATTCATGAAGATGATATGGGAAAATCATACCTGGGATTTCCTAGAACACCCTTAAGTGATGAGTTCTTCCATGGTGATGTCAGGATCACAAGTATTAGAAATACCTTATTATAGAGCCAAGATGTATCTTGTTGGTAGGTATGAGCCCTTATGCATCGATATCCTGGTCAAGAAAAGAGATATATTTTCCTTTACAAGGACTATGAAAGGTTTGTGGTGATATAAGGTGATCAAATCATGAAGTGTGACTTTTGAAAAATGCAATATTCAAGAGGGGTTCAAGAACCCTAAAAGTTGTGTTGCTGCCTAGTGAACATGTTATCATTATAAAGAGATGTGGAAAACCACTAATCTAACTTTTTCTTGGACCAGGGAGTCTAGTGATCATGAATTAGATTTTAATATGGATATAAAGTAGGACCTATGAGCTTTATGCATCATTCATTTATGCCTTAATTTTTATTAAACTCTATAGGTGAAGAGTTTAGCAAGCAGAGACTTGAATTTTGATCATGCCTCCCTTTTACGGGTTTTTAACCTAACAAGTTTTGTGTCTCTTTCACTATAATTTAAATGTCTTTTAATTTGGACCATCAAAGGATAGATTTTTAGGTCATGCTACTTTGACCAAAGTGATGGAAGTTTAAGTTTTCGATGCATATGGACCAAATATGAGAATGTTACACAATAACCTGATTAGAATACCCATGATTAAGAGTAATTCAACCTACTTCTGAGTGGGATATTATAATTTCATAAATCACATCTTGAGGTTCTTCATTAATAAGTAATGATACGAGAAAATCACACTGGGGATAACCTATAACACCCTTGAGAGATGAGTTCTTCCATAGTGACGTCAGGCTCACAAGGATAAAAAATACCTTCTTATAGAGCCATGACATCTCTAGTTGGAAGGTTTGATCCCTTATAAATCGATATCATGGTAAAACATAGATATATATTTTCCTTTCTAATGTACATGAAAGGTTTTTGGTAACCCTAAGTTCTCAAGACATGAAGTGTGATTTATGGGCTAAGGGTCTTAAAAGATAGTAGAAGTACCTCGTACTCTGGTTGACCAAGGTTAGACCCTTGTGGTCCTTAGATAAGGGATAAAGATGGGTGATGGTCTAAATTTTTTAACATCATGTAGTAGGGAAATATTCAATGTGTAGTTTTAATTTCATATGATAAGGATATTTTACTTACGGTTTAACATCATGCATTAAGGACATTTTCATTTCCTTTCATTTTAACGTCATACGGTAAAGACCTAGAAACCGATGTTAAAATTTTGTAAAATTTATTTGGGGACAATTTACAGAGAGTTTATTTTATTCATGAATAGGCTCATTGGTGGATATCCATATGTGGAGGCCCTTCTTGTGTATATTTATCACATGCACAAGTAATTTGTACATAGATCTGACTTGTGCATAGGAAAAATGAGCATGTATGACTCAACCCTCTTCAAAGAGAGGTATATGTTACTTTTGTTGGGATGTTTAATGTCATTTGGCTAGGAAATTCACTGCATGGGTCCAACCCATATGAAATTAGGGGTTAATTTTTATCATTTATATGTTGTGGCTGAATACAAGATCAAGGATTTGGATGTCTCTATGTATCCTATGATGCCAGGAGTCAATCCATACATAGTTCTTCTATAGAAGTTCCCTGCACAGATCTGACCCATAAAATGGGATAAGGGGGATATTTTTTATCATTTATGGAACCAATAATCAAAGATTCAGGTTTCTCTACATATCCCATGAAGATAGGAATCAAGCCACACATAGTTCTTGAATAGAAAACATTCCATGTAGGTATGACCCATATGCAGGGGGGAATCGTTCCCATTGATTATTGTATCTGGGCCCAAGATTAGATGTTCATGTGTCACTACATATACTCTAATGATAAAAATCAAGCTAGAAGTAGTTCTTTAATGAAGGAATGGTGGGGGACCAACACCAATGATAGTGGTACTCTTGGGTGAGGTCAATGGTAATGTGCAGTTTTGTGTTATGAAAGGGAAAGAAACCATGTAGTTTAACATCATGTGGTAGAGAATCACGATGTTCTTATTAAAGTTTTGAATTTATGACCTCAATAACCCTTTCATGAGCTTATATGTATTAATTATATGGGGAATACCTTACCAAAATTCTTAAGAACTCATGATCCATGATAGATGTAAGAAATAAGGAATGGTATGGGTTCTCTCACCATATAATGACAAATCTTGAAAGGATAGGGGAATCTTGTTCATGCGATTATTGGGTTATGGATATAGGATCCATGCATACCTACACATGTCATTAGAATGAGAATCAACCTATAAATAGTTCTAGAAACCTGTTCATTTTAGTGTCTTACAAAAAGGACATCAACCATGCAGTTTAAATTTATACTGTAAGGATGTGGGTGACTTGACATGAAATAAGAGGAATGTTGCAGATGGGGGAAATAATGGAATTCAGGGCATCACTACGTACCCTATGATGTTAGGAATCAACCCACATGTATTTCTTATAAACCATACAGTTTAGTGTCATGTGGTGAGGATATCAGCAATGCAGTTTAATGTATTATAATAAGAAAGAGGGTCACCCGACATGGGAGAAAAGGAATGTTGGGGATTCATGTATTTTAATTTCATGTAGTGAGGACATATTTCATTCAATTTAATGTTATGTGATAATGATAAAGGATGTTGTGAAGTTTATTATCTTGATTCTAGGATGAGCTCTATATAGTTTAATGTCATGTGGTCAGAACAAATGATGCTATGTAGTTTAAGGTCTTGTATCATGGACTTCTTCTATAAATTTTATTGTCATTTTTTCGAGATGAGAGATGCTTTATGATAGCTATGAAAAGTATTTATTGATAAACCTTACATTGGTGGGGGGTGTGACATGTTCCCCATCCATTCTGTCTTGTGAGTAGGCTCTATTTTGATAGACCTTATATATGATATAAGGTCCCTCCCATTTGGGTTCCATATATGGAGGTTTCTTTCTTGGTATCATTGGGGTTTTGAGAACCAATACCAGTTCTCCTTGAAGGAATTAATATAGGTAGACCTTTTTATTGAATCCCTGTGTGATCTAATTCTATTGTACTTTGAGGTTGTAAAATATATATTGCCTGTTCTCATCGAGCTTATCCAAATCATACAACCACTTTTGGGATTTCTCATCATCTGAGAGTTTTCCTCAAATGTCTATTTGAAGTGAGGGAAATTGAACTTTTATGGGAAAACTTACTTAGTTACATACACCAATGAATATGGATTTTCTTATTTAGTAGTACATGTGGTGGTATGGTAGGCCCATAAATAATGGAGGAGCTTATCCAGCCTGGACTTCTTGTCTTTATGTACTATCTTCTGGAGTATATTTTGTAGGGTCTTATTAAAGACCTCTATTTTCCCATTTTCTACTACATGATAGTGATATTAATGGTTGGACTCAATGTTGTACTCCTGGTATAATTTCTTCAACTCTACATAACAGAAGTTAGTGTCATTATACATCAGTATTGTTTGAGGAGCTATGAACCTGGTGATAATATGGGACTTTGATAATTTTATGATATTCTTCTTCCCCTCTTCCTTGTTGGCATTTCCTCATCCCATTTGGAAAATAATTTGGTAGTAGTAATGGTGTACTTGAAATTCTTAGTTGTGGATGGGGATATGGCCCCACAATATCCATTCCCCATATATAAAATGACTAGGAATATTTAGTTGTATGTAGAAATTCTAGAGGTTTATGGATGGATTTTTCATGAATTTTACATGCATGAAATTTCTTGGAAAATTTCACATAGTCCGGTATCATGGCTTTCCAATAGTAACCCATCCTTCTGATTTGGTGGGAGAGCCTATTCCCAGACTGATGAGTGCCACATGATCCTACATGAACTTATTCCATTATGGAAAGAATCTATCTTCCTACTATGCATCTGAGGAGGATTATGATGAATCCACACTTATAGAGAGATTTATTCTCATTTGGAAAATCTCACAAGGTAAAGTTCATTGATTGACATCGAATCTATTCCCTACTGGCTCAGTCTACCAGGAGAGTCCCATTTTGAAGATAATCAATTATGGGATCCATCCATCTAGGGGTGGATATCAGTTAATCATGATCTGGGGTGGTTTTACCTGATTTATTTCTTTCATTTAAGAGAAGATGATCAATGAGACCATCCTTCAATGCATGATGGGGAAGATTACTTTTTCCTGATCTGGGTTGGCCAAGACTATGGATGCATTAGCCAATGCGTCGGTGTGAGAATTCTAGGACCATAGAAAATGATGAAACATGGTATCAAAAGGGAAATCTTCCATTAGTCCTCTAACATAGCTAGTGAGAGGGGTTAGTTATTATATTTTAATATAATAATCTCCACTGATCTGCTTTATCACTAGCTTCGAATCCTATTTTTTGTTTAGGTAGGATATTTTCATCTGTAGGGCTAGTTCCAATCCAGTTATGGGGTCTTGGTATTTAGCATCATTATTCATGTATCCTTTGGATAGTGAGAAAGAGTAGGGAAAATTTTCTTTATCTAGAGAGAAAAATAAAATCCCTAGGCCAGCTCGATTGAGCTTTGGTTTCTCTATAATTTTTCTGATAGTACTTTGGTAGGATCCATAAAAATACATATCCCATGTTCAGGGAGTGTCATGGTCATATAAAACCTCCTCATATGTAATTTTAGTTTCCAATTGTGTACCTTTGGGGGTGGGATTTTTTGTAGGGAAATCATCTAGGGCCATCCCTTTCATTGACTTCTATAATAAAAACTGGATTCCATACTATTTCAGATTGGATTCCCATTGTTATAAGATCCCGACCAACATAGGATAGCCAAGGATGTACTTGATAAGATCAATACAAGATACCAAGTATAATTCTTAGTGATTCATAAAATTCATCATCTTATGCACTACAAAGACGAGTGTGAGGTAGTTCTTTTCAACATCTGATTATCAGGTCTCAGCACCTAACATCATTCAGATGAGGCAGTAGAGACTATTCTCATTTTCCGCGTCATTTTTATATACAAGGATACCACCAAGTGATCATTCCATTGTAGAAACATATAGGATGATTATATTACCTTCCACTAGAAGTATCAAGAAAAATGGATGTAGTAGATACTATTTGAGAATCTTAAAGGATTGTTAAAAGTCATTGTCCCATTGATAGGATATTCCTTTCATTATTTGCTCAGTGAAGGGGATAGTTTTTCTTTCCAGGTTGGCTATGAAATTCCAAATATAGACAAGGTTCCCTTTAATTACCCTTAGTTATTTGAGATTTCTGGGGGTGACATTTCTAAGATAACACTAGTCTTTTCTGGGTTGACCTCAATGCCATGGTGGTATAACACAAAGCCAAGGAACTTCCCTGATGTTACCCCAAATGTTCATTTCAATAGATTCATCTTCAGACTATGCTATCATAGCTTTTGAAAGACTATTTTAAGATATGTGAAGTGATCACATCACTATCAGGATTTGACCACCAGTTCATTGACATAATATTTATCTATTCATACCATGAAGAGATGAAAGATATGATGCATGGAATGTTAGTGTGTAATTCCAACATTATTTAATCTAAAGGGAATGACTTGATAGTAAAAGATGCCTTGAGGTTCTCTAAAGAAGTTGACTTACTCATCTTTAGGGGACATATTTATCTAATTGTACCCTGAATACCCATCCATGAAGGAAAGGGCTTGGAATTCGTTAGTTTCATCGATTAAGAGTTCTATGATTGTTAATGGGAAGTTATCCTTTGGGAATTGTGATTAAGGTCTCTAAAATCAACGCAGGCCCTAATTTTCTCATTCTTTTTTTTGATAGGGATGATGTTGGAGAGCCATCTTGGGTATTTCACTTCTTGTAAAAAATCTCGATTCAATCAAGTTTTCAAATCATGCCACTACATTAGTAGCACGATAGGGTTACATCCTCATGGATGCCTACATAAAGCATCACTGATCATTAGGTCAGTCGAGATGGTGCGTAGCCACATCTGGATTCGATTCAGGCATTTTTTGTATAATTACAAGTAAAAACATATTAGTATTTCCTTACAAATTGAATTTACATATATTGCTCCTCGATAGGCATGGAAACACTAATCAATATTGATCTTAGGTCTTCTTCTGTTACCATATTTATCTACATGAAGTCATGAATGGTGGTGGAGATACCTTCCTCGAATGCAGAAGGGGGGTTCCTGAGGTCATCCTTATATTCTTCTATCTCTGAGACTATGGAGGTATTTTCAGATGAGGTTGGAAGTGTGAGGGAATCTCCATCAATGTTAGGTTGATAGAGGCCATCAGAAGAGACATTGTTGTCCTCTACTTCCTGATTCGTTGCTGAGAGATTCTGGAGCTGATTGTCTTGTACGCTATTATTGAGGGAAGACAAAGCTTAGAAATATGGGATTGAGTCTACTACCTCAATTAGATTTATGGGTAACACATAATCACTATCGATCATACTCTAGGTATTTGTAGGGGTTTCCCCTAAGCTATTGGGGGATGAAATATTTGAATTTTCAACCACCAATGGTTGCTTGTCTTACCTTTTCTATAATCCCACTTCAGTATATGTGGATTCTAAGACTTGAATGAGTCACTATCACTATATATTATTCCAACCTTTTCCATCAGTGTGGTATTTCAAAAATTGATGGAATGTTGAAGGTACATCCATTTGGTTGTGAATACAAGGTCTTACAAGAAAGACATTATATATAGTGTCTTGTTGGATAACCATGAACTAGACATTAGATGTGATCAAAACCCCAAAATGATCTTTGAGCTTGATCTTCCCTAGATATCTTTTCTCACACTTATCATACCCTTGAATGGTCGGATATTTGGGAGACAGGTCCCCTTCACTGTATCCTAAAAATAAAATGGTTATAATTAGGATGAGGTTGATCCCAGAACTATTTTCAATTATGTCCCTTCATATGTTGATATTATTGAATCTTTCTGAAACATATATGGGATTTATGTGTCCCTAGATCACTTCTTACTAATCCTGTTATGTGAATGAGATAGTGACATTGTATTCTGATGTCATAGTCTCCACTAGATAAACCTCTGTTGCATTGACTGCTACCTCAAACTTCTATGGGATCTGGAGGGATTCAATGAGTTCCTCTCTAAGTTCTTTTGAAAGATGGATAATATCTATGATTTCAACCTTGGATAGGACAATCACCACCTTTTTTATATTGTCATACTTTTGTTCCCGATGTCGAAGCTTACCAAGGTGGGGTTTCTCCTTATTATGTGGTTCAATATATAAGGACTTTTTGGTATATGAGATTGGTAATTGTGAAGAGGTCAAGAGAGCATTTGTTTCCAATGGTCTAGATCACAACAACCTTACCTATTGTTTGGTTTGATCGAACAATCTCTCCCCCACCAATCGATCATGTAGGATGACTGGACTTGGACTGCCATTAGAGAGTTCTTAGTAACCTATGTGTTTACTTTGGGATTGTTTTAGTGCTTGAAACTGGGTCTCAACTACATATATGTCCTCTATGGTTATATGAATGAAATATTATGTCTAACCGTGTCCTTAGTGTCCTCTATATCCCCAGCTTCTACATCTTCAAACTCTAGTTCCATGATTAGGTATGGGGAACTCATATTCTGAGGCATATTCATGATTAGAGAATGGGTCTTATAAGTGTATCATGTTAATATAACCAAATATGATATCCTATTCTGATGAGGGTTCCTTTTGGTGGGGCGGTACCTATACTTCAGATGTTTCAGGGAAGAAATCCTTAAGAGTCAAAGCTTGCGTCGTAGCTGAATATGTCTCTTCCTCTTTTGTATCTTCCTATTTCTCATGGATTCACCCACCTTCATGAGGCATATTTGATTTCACCTCCATGGGTGATGAGATTTTTATAAGTCTACGAAGCTATTATATTAGGGTATAATGAGCTCAGTCAACTATCTTTTGAGTCATCCAATTATTGAACTTATGCCCATGTTTGGCCAGAATTTTTTTCTAATCACCTTCTTCTTCTGACTGTGTGATGGTTATGTTGGAAACTTGTGTTAGGGATTTATCCAACATCACCTATCTAGAATCAACCATTCTTTGAAGGATTTATTTGAATATAAATAAATCTTGGATGTTATGAAATATCCTTCTATAGAAAGGGAAGTAGTCGGGATGATCAGTGAGGTTGAACTCATTGGGATTCATGGGTTGTGGAAGCTTGAGAAAGTTATTGTCCATAGCTGTAAGGAAATAACTAGGGACTTTTTTTTCCAGAAGGAGTATTCTTTACTCATCCGTTCC
Source organism: Viscum album (assembly GCA_963277665.1). NCBI lineage: Eukaryota > Viridiplantae > Streptophyta > Magnoliopsida > Santalales > Viscaceae > Viscum > Viscum album. The sequence continues at coordinate 453,292,883 of OY728137.1, read as the reverse complement.
TCAAATATCAAGTGACCCTGGTCTCTTTTTTCTTCTGTTCATGGGTGATTATATTGTTTTTTCTGCTTTATAGGAGGTGATGGGTAGTTTGGGACCTACCTAGGTATTTGAATGGGAAATGATACTGGTTAGAGGGTACCAACAATAGTCAATACTTTTTCAAGAATTTTCCTCTGTGTTAAGGGAATGAGTCAAGACATGGCTCGGGTCCACTGAATGGAATCTTCCAGGAGTTGTTCCATTTCTGAAAACTCATGGAATCCTCCTAGATATTGCATTGGTATTAGAGGCATCTATAACTCATCTTAGATATTTTTAGTATAGAGTTCCAACAATTTATTATGTGAGAGAGGGATGCTAAGTGAATAGGTTATACCTTTCCATCTAGCTATGAATTCATACACCCTTTCATTTTTACATTTCTTGTAGTTAATATGGTCAACAATTTTCATTTTTCTTAGAGTGGATCTAAAATAGTAAAGGAATTGATGATGAAGGTATTACCATCATGCAAATGATCTTGTTGGAAGACTATTGTACCAAACAAAGGCTAGCCGTATCAAAGTCTATAAAAAATACATCAGTTTGGTTGCCTCATACTGATCTTGATGGCCATCATCGAACCAAATCAGGTTATGAACTGTGTGATATGATATTATTAGTCTCAAATTCTATCAAAGGTGGAGACGTTTGGATTGAAGAAATTGGGTGGGAGAAAAGTTTAATCCACCCACTCAGGATATGAATTTTTCTCAGGATGCACAGGTTTTCGTCACCCTTCTATGTATTCTATTCAAGTTGTCAGGGACTTGATGATGTTGAGAAGTTCTAGAGGTAAAATTGTCTGAGCCACCTCCTATCTCCAGGGAGTGGGTGGGGGTCAATGAGGTGGCCCCAATTTTGTCTCCCACTGATTCTTGATTAGTCCTAATACTGAATGATATCCCTGGTGGTGGAGAGGTTGTATCCATAATGGAGAGAAGTCACAATCATTTTCAACTTTATCATTTATGTAGACTGGGTTCCTATATCTGGAGCCAGTATGATGCTAAAATTTCATTCTTGTAAGTGGATAATCTCTTTCCATATACGCGGGAGGAGGAATATTCATATCAACTTAAAGGTAAAGCCTGAATGGAATATTTACCTTGAGTATCTCCTCGTTGATTTTTCTAAAAGTTTGTATCTCATTATCATATCTTGAAAATTGTTCCTTTATGGAAGTATTTTTGGTTATTTTGGGTGGTTATTAGGATGTAGCCACACACTTCCCTTTATATTTGGTAGTATTCTACTATAGAGTTGGAAGCTCGATATTCGAAGGTTCCAGGTGTTGGATCCTCCTTTGGTTCTATCTACATGGAACATTAGTTGGTGTATCCAAATCATATTCATATTGAGGTATATTTTCCATGTTGTATCCCTCTAGATTTTCATATTGATCTATATTATCTATCATGTTGACAGTGATGACATTCATAGAGGTATATCGGTAAATGGTAGTTGTCCCACCACTCTCAATGTAATAGGATGATTTTTAACCACTTACATTTGGGACATTTATTAAACCCTTGGTCATATTTAAATTTTTTGTCTTACAACCTCAGTAGGGTTTGATTTCCTTCACTAGATGTTCCTCCCACCTTAGTCTATGATTAGTGACCTTAAAGGAGTTTCTGATCATGTTTTCCAAATAGGCTCTGAATAGAAGAGGTTCGTTTTGTAGTGGATGAGATGCTAACCATTGATATTTAACTCCCAAACTAGAGAATATTGATTCCATATGTGGTGTTTATGATGGTAAAAAATTCTCCATCCCTGTGGTATAAGGATTACTCAAGGCCACAATTGGAATTTTTTGATCCTTTTGTTGAGGATATGATCCTTTTGGAATTGAGATGTAAATGCCTACAGCCCAGTGGGATAGGTTTGATCTAGAACCACTAATGATTTCCCTAGGACCCTCTCCAGGTGTAGGGTCCCAAACTCAGATGCCACTGAATAGTTCCCTGATCCCATTTGGTCACATATCCTCAAGCACGTCTCTCCAAATGACAAAGGTTTTCTGACTAGAAATGAGGGCCTAGGGTGTGTCTATGGGGATATTGTACCCTCATGTTAGATTGTAACACATTGGAATGATAATAACATTAAAATAGTGTAAATAGTATAATAATGAATAAAAAGTAGGAATAGACACTATGACCACTAGACCAGTAACCCACCGTAGTGTAAGTAGAATTGAAATATATAACAACTCAAGCAACTGATATCAATACACAAAATCTAGAAACTGAATCATATAAAAATTATGATAATACATGTCATATATCTAAAAATCATACAAAATAGGTATACATGCATCAGTACAATACATGTATCAAAAAACCAAAAAGAGAAAAAAAGAATTATCCCAATATAGTATCACGATTCTTAGTTTGGTCCTATGATCCCCTACTTCTATGCATGGAACAAAGTCAAGCATCTAATTGTGGGCACCTTCCATGATCCCTACCTGCATCCAAATAGTCTATTCAGGTACCCAATAGCAGCTTGAACAAGGTGTGAGATATAATCCCAATAGTTCACCACCCAAGGTGTCTATAACAAGTCATAGTTGTGCAATATAAGCTATAGTAGAGTGAATAATATAATAGATATGGTAGTACTAGAAGTAAAGTGACAAGAAAAAAATAACCAAACAAGTGATTTTTTACAACCATAAAAGGCTCCCTACAACAAGTTTCAAGCTCTTATAACAAGGAAGGAGCAAAGAAAAATGAAGTAAACACCACATCCATGATGTATACAAACTATCTCATATCATCTATGGCCATGCTGTATAACCTATAAAATCATATTAACCATGGAAACACCGTATAATCAAGCATGTCACATTTACCACATTCAAGCTATATAATCATAAGTTTCATACCCACAAGGTCGGATTCAAGGTGTAGTGAACCAAGGAATCCTCATTGAGTCCCAATAGCATCTCGATGGAGACTTGGTTAGACTTAAATTGGGGTTCAAGGAGTATTTCAATAGACCATGTCCACTACAATCCCAAACAAGCTAGATCTAAGGGGTGGAAAGGCCCAAGGCATCTCACGGAATCAAGACTCGAGGAACAATCTCATCTAAGGCATCCACTACCGCTATCAAAACCCATGGTTTATCACACCCATGGTGTTCTATGAAATCATTCATCATTCAAATCAATTATAATTTCATACCATCATATTCCATGATTTCTTACAACTCATATAAAAATTCCCATTCAATTACATTTCATGAGTTTACCCACTCATATAACAATTCACATTTAAAAAGTTAAACAATTCAAAATCATGTATCACATAGAAGAGGAGGCTGAAAAACTCATAATAAATCAATTCAATTAAAATAATTTAAAATATAAATATGATTCCTATAGCTAAGAAAGATCAACACACACCTCATGGGTGTTACAACAAAGTAAAATGTCAAAGGAACGCCGTATGGGTGACCTTGGTTGGGGAAATAACCTTCAAAAAGTTGTAAGGAACTAGTGGGAATCCCTAATAGGTTTCAATATGTTGAATTTGAACATTCAATTAATTTTAGGGGTGATTATGGAAATTATGGAATGCCTCACTATGTGAAATATCTCTATAAATCCTCAAACCACTTGGTAAAAGTATATACCACCTACCGTAGGTCCATAATAGAGTACTTGTCTAGTATCATCTTCTAATTTGACTAAGATCGAGAGAAAAATGAAGAACAGATGAAGAGAGTGGAAATATTTCATATTATCTTTCACCTAAATAACTTTTTCAATAACAAGAATAATTAATAATGACATAATAGGAAGGATTACTCACTGACGTGAATCCAACGAGCCTAGAGGCACTTGATTATGAGTTCAGACGGAATAACAGTGGAAAAGGATATGATTTAGCTTTAAAAGGATCTATCTTAATTCCATTGCTATAAAAAGGAGATTAATAGAAAATTAGGTTTAGGTTATGAGTTTTATAAGTAAAACATGGTCAATTTGCCTCAAAATACTGGGCCACATGATTTGGTCGCACGGTTGTCCAAACCATATGCCAACAGTGTGCCCTTTATTGTGTTAATGGAGTCCCTACATGATCATTTTGCATGGTTTGAATAACCATGTGAAAACCTTACATTTTGGATCTACTAAAAATTGTAGGTTCCTCGCACTGGTATATGCATCCATTCACATAGTTTCCTCAAACCATACAGGTTCCTCTTTCACTCTTCCTTAGTCTCGTATGGTTAGTCAGACTATGCAGCCTAATCCAAACGATTTCTACTAACTGTGTGGCCTATCTAATTTTTCTAAAATGTTAGGCTCTGGGATCCGAATAATCCCTAAAACCCCTAATACTCCCCATGACCTCAATGGGTATTCACATTAGGCCATAAAAAATAATTTAAACTGAAACTAAAGGGATACATACCTCATATAAAAACATAAGATCTTACAATATTCCCCACTTAAATTAATTCATCCCTAGATTTCCCTCTCAAGGGTGGTCAAGAATCGTCAATGAATAACTCCGACCACTAAGCACGTACATCGGCTTCCTACTCCTGAGACTTTACCTATAAATTAGCATGCTACCATAACACCCATACTAGAGGAACTGACCAGCCTTGGAGAAACTTTGTGCCCCTTTCAACAATATAAATTATATACTTCTTAAAGGACACATATATTTGTAAATTTACCTCATTCAGCTATAGAGTGTTTGGAGGGTCTGACTGATAATGGTGTAGTTGAGATACATGGAAGACATCTTGCATGGCCTGATACCTTTGAGGTAACTACAACTAATAGACTACCAGACCGACTCTCTCCAAAATCTCAAATGGATTTAAATATCAAGGTTAAAGTTTACCCTATCTCTTGATATATCTGTGTCTAGGCCTCAATGAGATATGCAAAAAGAACTAATCACTAACATCAAACTCTAGAGGTCATCTTCGGTTATTGGATTAAGATTTCTATTGATATTGTGTAGCATCCATCCACTTCCTGATCAACTGGACCTACTCAAAAGTCTCCTACACAAGTCATAGTCCCAGTAAAGCTACCTCACTTTCCACTAACCAGCAGAGGGAAGATCGACATGACCTACTATAAAAAGCCTCATAATGTTCCATCTGTATCATCACCTGATAACTATTATTGTAGGAAAACTCAACCAGGTTTATATGCCTCTCACAATAGCCCCCAAATTATAGGACTCATGCTTACAGCATATCCTCAAGAACCTGTATTGTATGCTCTGACTGGACATCAGTTTGAGGGTGGTATGTTGTGCTCAGAATCACCTATGTACCCAATGACATTTATAAAATCTACCAAAAATGTGATGTAAACTGATCATCCCTATCTGAAATGATAGTATGAGGGACCTTATAAAGTTATACTATCTCATAGATATACAACCTCCCAAGCTCATCCACACTAAAGGTCTCCTTGATCAGTAGTAAATGTGCAACCTTCATGAGTCTATCCACAACAACCCACACAAAATCACTACCTCGAGGTGACCTTGGAAAACCGATCATGAAATCCATTGCGACATCATCCAATTTCTACTCAGGAATAAGTAATTTCTATAAAAGTATAGTTGGTTTCTAATGTTATGCCTTCACCTCTAGATAGGTGGAAAACCTCATAACAAAACCAGGTACCTCATGTTTCATACTTAGCCACCAATACTAATGGTGTAGATCACAATACATCTTGGTAATTCTAGGATGCACTGCAAAAACCGAGGCATGAAAATCCCACATGATCTCCTCATGTATGTCCATTAGAACCCAAAAATGACCATGGACACGCATGATCTCATCCCCAACTACCATCCAACCAAAAGGTGGGTCATCAAATTCCACACTCTCCTATGGGAGTAGGCCCTCATAATTCAATAGGTGACTCATCCTTACTCTATCCATAAGGTTATAGGTCATAGATAAAGATAAAATAAAGGTATGCCCCTAACTATCATGAACCTCCAAGTGTATGTCAAAGAATAAATCCATAAGTTTTCACTCACTATTATCTCACTGAATTACTTGTATCTAAGTCCTTCTGCTCAGTCCATCTACCATTGTATTGCCTTTTCTAGGAATATAGTCAAGATCAAAGTTGAAAGATTGTAGGTACTCAACCCACCTTCACTGGACCAGATTTAGATCACAATGTGTAAATATGTACTTGAGGATTTTATGGTATTTTTACACCACAAAACGATCACTAATTAAGTAATGTCTCTAATAACACAAATCTTGAACAACTACGGCTAACTTAAGATCCTACATTGGGTAATTCCTCTCATATGGCCTCAGCTACTGATACCCATACACCATAACTCTATTACCCTACATCATAACTACACCAAGATAGATACATAATATATCATAATACATTGTGTAGCTTATTCTCTACCTTGGAAGAATCTGAACCAGTGTTGAATTCAGTCTCCCTTTCACCCCCGGAAAGTTTTTCTCGCTGGTATCTAATCATGAAAACGTCACAACATTCTTAGTCAAGATCATCGATGAAGCTTCTAAGCATGATAATTCCTATATGAAACACTTGTAATATCCATATATCCCTGAGGAACTCCATATATCAAAGATTTTCTTGGGATGCTCCTAGGAAACTACAACTCTCACCTTCTCTAGGTCAACTGATACTTCTATCTATGAGATAATATAACCTAAGAAGTGAATCTTATCCATCTAGAAGTTCCAATATGTGATCTAGTCATATAAATGATGCTCTCTTAGTGTATCCAAAATGATCTCAAGATTTTTGGCATGGTTATGTTGATTGTGAGAATACACTAAGATATCATCCATGAAAAACATAACAAATGAATCTAGATAAGGTTGGAAAAATCGATTCATCAGTTCCATGAAATCTGTTGGCGCATTCATTAGAACTAACGACATAAACAGATAATCATATAGACCATACCTAGCATGAAAAGTTATATGAGTTTTGTCTACAGAATGAACATGATCTTGAGGATATTTAGACCTTAAATAAATTTTTGAGAACACCCAATCTCTTAAAATATATTCCAAAAGATCATCTATCTATGGAAAGGGATATCAGTTCTCAACCATTAGCTGGCTCAATTTCTAATAATATACACATAGATTGAGGGTAATAACCACCTTTTTTGTAAAAAGGACCAGCGAACCCCATGGATAAGTACTGGGTAGAATAAAACCATTTTCATCCAAGTCCTCTAGCTACCTCTTGAGCTCCTAAAACTTTTTGGTAGTCATATTGTAAGGAGGAATGGATACCTGTGTAGTTCCTGACACTAGTTCGATGGAGAACTCAAATTATATCTCATGTGGTAAACCAGAAAATTCATCACAAAAGACATCACTGAAATGATTAAACACTTGAGGAAAGTCCACCTGATGCATTCCCTAATCATATAAATACAAAGTAGAAATATGGGATGTCATCCAGCCCATACCATGATTCTATGGCCCATATTAGCTCACTTAGACATCCCATTCACCCCTCTGAATATAAATTGCATCCTATGGTGATGTTAAAGTCACCCTTCAGTGATATCAATCAACAATGGCTCGATAAGTGTCTATACAAGCCATCCTGAGTATGAAATCAAACCTGGTCATCTCGAGGAAAAATAGATTCCATACGAAGTGACACCCACCAACCTCAAGGGGCACCCCTACCCTAACATATATCCTCCGTTCTAGTCCCTAAAGAGTTTCAAGCATGATAACACCCTTATAAAATTGAATCATGAGACTAAGTCTCTCCAAAACATGTATATATACAAAATTATGTAATGCACCTATGTCAAAAAGAGAATATACAAGAGTAGAGGCTACTAAGATCATACCTCTCACCGTAGATGGTCTGGCACCCTACTCCTTGGGGGTAGGCTACACAGAATAAATTTGGACTAAACCGCGGCCATGTGACACAACCTCACTACCCGGAGTATGCCCACTCTTTTTTCTTAGTACAACTGGTGCCTGGATACCTCAGTCACATCCACCACCACTACCTTAGACTAAATGACCAGTACTACTCCAGCACCTAGCCAGGAACGAAGCTGTGAAATCTGCTTCCAAACCTAGTGTCGGAGATGACCCACTAGCACTCACTATGGGAGGTAAGGTCATGAGGAAACATTTCACATGGCCCATCCTATCGCAAGATAGGCGCTCAAATGGGTCATGATCACACTAATTCCTCATATGTCCCCATATTCCACACTTATGACAAAAAACTGCATTGTCATCACTAACGACCTGGCTAGTACTCACCTCGTGAGAAGCCTCAAAATGTCGCTTCGTACCCCTAGAAGTTGAACCACTGGGTCGAGTGACTATAATACTTTACTCTACACCCCAAAAATCTCTCAGGTTTTAATCTATAATTAGAGACTAATTTACTATCTTAGTAATCATCATCAACCAAAACATGTTGACTTGATATCAAATAGCATGTTAAAAACTTTTGTCAAATCATCTCACCCTCAATTTTTCATCATTAAGATATATTGGTGAAAAATATTGCAACTCTATAAATTGTGATGAATACTTCATAACTATCATATCCACCTACTCTAGACACATGAACTCATAGACCCACTCTTCTCTTAGAGTCTTGGGATAAAAGTAGTCATAAAACCTAGTTTGAGAATCACCCCAAACCATATCTCACAACCTATTAGCCTAATTAAAAACATCCCACAAGCACTTTTTTGGTCCTTGAATCATGCAATTCATGTGCTTCAATCTCATCTTAGGAGTTGATTACAGATACTCAAAGTTCTAAAACATTGTATCAAGCCACATCTTAGTAGCCTATGGGCCTCCATCTTCTGATAATGTGGGAGGATGTTGCGGCTGGAACACATGCGTCAGCTCAACCATAAACAAGGCAGGCTCCCAAGATCCTTGAAAAGTCTGTATAAAGTAGAAAAAAAACCTCACAAAACTATGCATGAGAACCTATATATAGTAAAATAGTTGGTGCCTCAGCTAGCACTCTAAGAGGATCCACTATTATCCCATGGACCACTACCTCCTGAGCATTGTTTCCACCACCCTCCTGGTATATGAATGGCGGTCTTCGTGGTGGAATTTATATATAATAACAAACAAATTCATTAGAAAAAAAGATAGAAAATTTCATAGCTAAAAGGATAGTATAGGTCAAAATCTTCCTATAAATAGGTTGTACCACATAGCCTACTCCTAAAGCTAGTACTAGTAAAAAGAAACATCCATAAAGGTCACTAGAGACACTACCTCTTTCCCGCTCTAAATCTGGGTCTAGGTTGAGTTCTCTATTTAACAATTTAATTCCTATTTAAATTCATATTCATTTAACATTTCATTCTAAATGTTTAAAACAAATGGTTCACCACTTTTTATCCATAAGGTCCCACACACCTCATGAACTGAAATATTGAATCCACCTAATTCACACCATACCATGTTCCAGTTCATGAGACTCATGTTCCATCACTCAATGTTTCATAATTGGGTACTTAGGATGTCTACTATAGCCTAATCAGGAAAAAAACTACTTAGGTTATGGAAGGAACTCTAAGTACCAACCATTTTTTCTAATTCCCTACACATAATATTTATTAAAATAGATGGTATATTTATCATGAAAAATATCACAACATCACGAAAACAAGCAATGCATCCTATATGGTATGGAATAATGCATGGAAATTGATTCCTATAAAATTCCTAAAATGATGCATGAGATGGAATACCCTCATCTCATCAGGTTAAAACAAAATAGAACCCACAATAACATCAATAATCACATCACAATTCAAGTGCATCACCCAATGGTGGAATCAAATCAACTATAATATGAAAAATATAGAAAAACAATTTTCATTCAAGGAAATTTGACTTTTTCCCATACGTGGGTTAGATAATCTCAGATACAACTCATTACCAAATTCATATTCCTTCCTAAACCTCGTCTATTTTCTCAAAATAGTAAAGCAATAAAAGAAACTCCTCTAATACCACTTTGTAACATCCTGGACCCAAATGACATTAAATAGTGTCGGGAGCCTAGTTGGCCACATGGCTCAAGCGCATCTCCCCAAACACCAGAGGTTTCCAACTATTAGAAAGGACCTAGGGTGTGTCTATGAGAAGAATATTCCCTCATGTCAGAGTGTAACATAGTGGAATTATAATAGTAATCAAATAGTGAAAGCAGTATAACAATGCATAAACAACAGGAATAAACACTATGACCACTGGACCAGTAACCCACTATAGTGGAAGAAGAATAGTAATATATAAAAACTCAAGAAACTATTATCAGTACTCAAAATCTAGAAACTGAATCATATAAAAAATGATGATGATACACGTCATATTTCTACAAAGCAACCGAAACAGATATACAAGAATCATTACAATACATGAATCAAAATACCATAAAGACCAAAAATCACTATCTCTAGATAGAATCACGAACCTCATTTCGGTTCTATTCTCCCCTTCTCCTAAGCATGGCACAAAGTAAAGTATCAAACTATTGGCTCTTTCCCCGATCCCTACCGACATCCAAATAGTCTATCTCGGTACCCAACGACATCCCAAACTGGGTGTGGGGTATAATCCCAATAGGTCACCACCCAAGGTGTCTATAACAAGTCCTAATTGTGAAATATAAGCTAAATTAGAGTGCCTAATATAATAGGTATAGTATTACTAGAATTAAAGTGCTTAATTTAAAAGTAACCAAACAAGTGATATTGTATAACCATGCATGGCTCCCTAAAACAAGTTTGAAGCTCCTATAACAAGGAAAAACAAAGAAAAAAGAAGTAAACACCATGTACATTCCATATAAAAATATATTATATCATTCACGACCACACCGTATAACCTATAGTGTCATATCCACCATGGCCATACCATATAATCAATCATGTCACATTTACCATGGTTTAGCTATATAATCAAAAGTGTCAGGCCCTGTAAGTCCAGGTCCAACGTGTAGTGAACCAAGGCATCCTCATTAAGTCCCAGGAGAATCTCAATGGAGTCTAGATTATGCTTAGATTGGGGTCCAAGGATCATTTCAACAGACCATGTATACTACAAGCCCAAAAAATCCAAATCCAAGGGGTAGCAAGGCCCAATGCATCCCCCAAAATCCACACCCAAGGAGCAATCTCATGCATGGAATCCATTACCACTATCATGCCCCATGATGTATCACACCCATGGATTCCTATGAAATCATTCATCATTCAACCCAATTATATTTTCATACCATCACATTCTATTAGTTCTTATAACTCATATAAAAATTCCCATTCAATTACATTCCACGAGTTTACCCACTCATATAACAATTCACATTTAAATAGTTAAAAAATTCAACATCATGTATCACATGGAAAAGAAGGGATAATATCTCATACTAAATCAATTCAATTAAAATAATTTCAATTATAAATGGTCATACTCTATCTAGGACAGCTCAAACACACACCTTTTGGGTGGTACAATAAAGGGCAATTTTAAAGGCACACCCCATGGGTGACCCTGGTTGGGGAAACAACCTTCAAAAAGTTTCAAGGAACTAGTGAGTATCCTTAACAGGTTCCAATACATTCAATTTGAACATTTAATTCATTTTATGGGTGACGATGGAAATTCTAAAATAACTTACTATGGAAACTATCTTCATAAAGCATAAAACCACTTAAATACCATCTACCACATGTTTTTAGTATATTTCTCATCCAGTGTCAGCTTTTGATTCGACTTAGATCAAGAGACAAATGAAGAACGAACAAAGATCATAGAAATATTACATATTATATTTCACCTAAATAACTCTATCAATACTAAGAATAATGAAGAATGAGACAACATAAAAATAGTAATCACTGTTGTGAATCCAATGGGACCGACGATGAAGGATTTCGAGTTTAGACAGAAGAATGGCAGCAAAGGATATGATTTGGCCTTCAAAGGAGATCTCCTAATGCTACTGCTATCTAACCAAAGAGAATATAAAATTATTTTTAGGTTATAATTTTTTAAGGGATAAATGGTCAATTTTCCACAAGATATTGGGATTTGTGGTTTGGATACATGGTTGGAGAAACCATTCACCAACTGTGGACCCTATGTTGTGCTAAGGGGGCACCCACATTGTCATTGTGCATAGTTTGACTAACCATGTAAAAACCTTACATTTTGGAAATGATAAAAATTCATAGGTGCCTCACATAGGTGTGTGACTCCATCCATATAGTTTCCTCAAACTGTATAAGTACCTCTTACCCTCCTCTCAAGTCTCACACAGTTAGTCCGACCATGTTTCATATCCCGCACAATTTCTATAAACTATGCAGACTATTTGATTTTTCAAAAAAAGTTTGAATTCATTCTTTGAACATGACCTAAACACCCTTGATACCCCAATGACCTCAAAGGGTATTCACATTAGGCCGTAAGAAATCATTTCAATTGAAACTAAATGGATCCCCACCTCATAAGAAAATTTGGGATCTTACATGGGGGATGATGAACCTGGTGATGGTGATTGAGATAAAAATTCCTCTAGCCCAATGGGTTGGGGTTTGTTTTTGGTTACTATTGATATGTCCTGGATCCTCTCAGGGATCGATGATCTGATGGGTTGAGATGGTAGTAGATATTCTCCCATCCTAGTGGGTTGGGTTCGCTCCTAGATGGATTTTATGGAAGCTGCTAATATGACTATTTTGGTTTGGTAAAGATGTGTTTGTGTAGGAGTTGGGAATAATGGTAGCCCATGATGATGGTCATTACATATAGGAAGTTGTCTAGTTGGTCAAAACTTTGTCTTCTGTATATTAAATTCATTACAATTACTTTGAGGGCCTAGTTTAAATATCTATTGGCTATCCTCTCCCTTCATTTGTGATGACTTGGAATCGTTATAGTAGATACATTTCATTATAGTGACCAACTAACCTGAGCGTTACCCTATCCCATAATTTCTCTAAAGTCTATGAAATTATAGGTTTCCGTATCTAGGGAGTTGTGCAGTTCTAGGGGTGTGGTAAAGTGTGACTCTCTATACTTTCCCCATCCTCGAATATGGATACGCGATGAGGATTCATTTATATGTTTCTGAGGAGTTGTGATGCAATGGATGCAAGCTTGATGTATATTTTCTCTGTGATTTCCCATTTTTGGGTCCTGATCCATGGAGATAGAACCTAGGTCTAGCTGACAATAAAGTATCTTGATGGTTTAAAGGTAACCCTCATATTCTAGATAAGTTAGGTTTCTAGCCTTAAATCTATGATGAGATTCCCACATATTTTGGTGTAGGTAAGTCATGAACTCATTCTCTATATCATCTGGGATATCATAGTCCAAAGTATCAAGGGGACATAACATGGTGGAGAGGTTTTTCCCATCCAACTATCTCTATATATCAGTGTTAGCTTCATATTCATCAGACTTACATGCCTCCATCTATTCAGACTATAGAATGTTATTCTTGGGGTCACCTACTGATTGGAGTGGAGTGCTACTGGTAGTTGATGGAGAACTATATGCGGCTGACCCTAATGTTTCTATAACCTCTTTATATAAAGAATTTTGAGTTTTTAACACCTATATATATGGTGATGTCTAGGAAAGGGGATGATTTACTTATCTATGGTAGATATCACCATAGGGAGGTTGAACATGGAGGATGTCATAAGTAGAGTCCCTATGATCTATCTTTACACTACCATGTGGAAGACTATCGTGGTAATAATTGCCTTATACTTTGGTTGAAGTGTCAATAGACCCTTGGGGAGTTGAGAATGTGTCTCAAACAACCTCACCACTCTAGCATTGAGAATATGAGGGATACGATCTATACTCTACATCATGGATAGAATATGTAAACCTTCCTTTTGGAATGGTGCAGGGATATGATCCTTCTGTATGATGGATTCCAGAATATACTGATAATTTTCTAGTGTTGCGAGACTATGAGACTACTAATAATAAGTTGTTGGACTATTCCATTGAGAATCTTCATTATTGGTAGGAATATAAGCCTGCCCCAAGGCATGTGCCACTCTCACTTGGTGATCGTCACTAAGAATAGGGATATGAGTTCAATCCTGATCCTTTGGAATATACCACTAGAATTTTTTGATAGGGATATGAGCCTACCCAAGAAATGTTCTACTATCACTTGGTGAGCCCTAGTTAGAGAGGGGATATAAGCCCAGTACAAATATTTATTCCCCATCAGAATATGTTGACGGACCTTTGGAATGGGATAAGGGATATGAGCCTCCCTTTGTGCAGACTTGGAAGGATGTTGATGCAGTCTTTCATTAGAAAAAGTAGGGATATGATCATGGATTCCATGAAGTGCTAGAATATTCCATGAAGATTCACTAAAAAGAATATAAGCCTATCTCGAGGCATGTGACACTATCACTTGGTGAGAACCAGCTAGAATGGGGATATGAGCCTGATCTTGGGCCTTTGGAGTTTTCCTTTGGTATTCTTTGATAGGAATATGATCCTATCTCGAGGCATGTGCTTCTCTCACTTAGTGATCCCTGACTAGAATGAAAATGTAATCCAGATCCTCGACCTTTGGAACATGCCTCTAGGATTTGTGTGACATTGATATGATCTTGTCCTGAGGCATGTACTTATCTCACTTGGTCATCCTTGATTGAAATGGTAATATGAGCCTAGTCTGATGCCTCATCCTTTATAGGAATATACTAATAATCCTCCTAGACCAGAGAAAGAATATGAACTTGCTCTGGAGCTACCACTTGTTCATAATGATTAGAGTGTTATGTTTTTTTGGCTATAGGAATAGGAATATGCGACTATCCCTGTATCTGTACTAGTTCTGGAATATGTCGGCAGAGTTCTTCAACTATTTATAAGATGTAATGAAACTTCAGTAAAGTGTGCACAATAATGTAATACTTCACATTTTATATCTCTACTATATACTAGAAGATGTCTTCAATGGAAGCGGGAATATGTGCCCACTTCTTTCCTCGTTGTGCCACTGGAATATGACAATTGACTTCATTATTTGGGGTAGGGATATGAAACTTACTCATGCCTATTTCAGGTATATTATCATAGACTTATTTTGAGTGAGTAGGGATATGCGATTGCTTACTGGTTACCACTAGAATATGTTAGCAGGGATTTGTCAGCAGAAGTGGGGATATGAGCCCACTCCTGGTTATCCAAATCCTTCCACACCTAATGTTTCTTCCTTTTTGTTCATGCATGGGTATCATAGGTGGTAGTTTTTCAAGTGGTACCTTCAACAGGTGACTGAAGGGCAATGATGAGATGGCACTATTTATGACACTTGATAGGATCCCTCCTCGGTACCCTTGAACTGAAATGGATCAATAGTTTATTCCTTGTTCCACCTTCATCAGATAATGAAGGTGATGATTTTTAAACTTCAGGGATAAGATTATAAAGAAGTTGGTTTTGGAAATGAGGGCCACTGAATTTTCTACATATTTATTTGGATGATTCAAGACTCATTGGTTTCAGCACTTGGACACCCTCACAGGAAGCCTCAAGGGTTGGGATCACACCATGTCGATGGTATTTCCAAACCATTTCCACGAATACATTTTTTTTATTTTATTTAAAGAACCACTTTATGTAAAATTGGAACCTTACAAAAAACTTCACCATAGGGGTTGCATTAGTAGCTGTTTTTCCAAAATGATCTCTGGATGAAAGCATGTTGGATCAGGGTGTTGTTTGCAAAAGAATTATCTATAGTCATGAAGAAAAGAAGTAACAAGGTTTCTAGTCAGTGAATCATCATAGGAATGATATGTTATCAAACAGATATGCATGGTTAACACAATTTTCCTTTCTTATTCTTGATCCATCCATTCTACTCGTGTGGACTTGTTAAAGCAAGGATGAAATTATTTCATGAGAACCCCAACTATATAGGAGAGATTCATGTTAGGATTATTAGTTTTTTCTATGTATAATATGAAAAAAAAATGAATTGATGCATGGTAAAATGATCATTATACTATTGGATATATTCACATCAGGTTGAACATTTTTTTTCATTGAAAAGAGACAACTAGAAACCTATAAAATAGGAACAAAATGGTTTGATGGGAATCGAATAATCTATCCTTTTTATCTAATGAAGGATATTTTATGGTTAAATGATTTCATATTGGGTTCACCATTTTTTGTTTCATTATAAATGATGTGAATGGAGTGTTCAATTTCTTGTACACTCATTCATGTCGGGTTCACCATTATTGTTCTTAATGGAAACTCCCAATAGTTATCACATCCATAACTAGGTATAAACCTGCTTTCCAAAGGTAGTCGGTCAGTTGGAGTTTTAGACCCAATGGTGCTTAGGAACTCACATTAGTAGAGAGTATGGGAGGTTGTTATTATCACATCATTTTTAGGGGAAATTTTCCCTACTCTGAGACTCTCTTATAGATTTAAGATATGTTCACGAATCTATTCCTAATCCCAATATGGAACCAGTTATCCTAAAAAAATGATAAAATTTGTAATCCCTCTATGTGAAATGGAAGGTATATTAATGAGTCCATCATTATGTATCTGAGTTTCTTCACCCATTCCCCCTTAGTTAACTTCCTATATATGAATCCATACAACCAGTCTCCCCAAAGTTTTTTTCATTATGGAGGTGATTAATATTCCAAGGATTTGATTGAGCATTTATGAGGCATCCTACATATCATATTTTTAATAGTAATCAAAACCCACGTAGTTTGTTAAACCCATGCAGTTTAAAATAAATAGAAGAAAATATATACGAGGGCATTTAGACACCAGTTGTTTGAGCTCAAGACTCAAGGAGGCATCCTAAATATTCTGGTTATAGAAGGAATCAAAGTCACCATTTTTCGATCACGCCCTTGGGACCTAACATAAGGTGGATGCCTTTATATTGGAGTAGTTATGTTTTTCCCCTAATTAGGGCTTACAAATTGAGATTTCCCTAACTGGTGGAGACTCATGATGTGAATGATATGACCATTGTAACTCCCTAAGACTACATGATCCCTGATCAGAGTGAGAAACAAGGGATAGAAGACAATTAAGTCTCACTGCTTATGGATGTGGGAATTATGTGCTGGGATAGCCCTTTGGTTTATTAATGTGGAACTCAAGCCTTGAAAAGGCATCCTATGTATCCTGTTTATAGAAGGAATCATATTTCTCATAGTTTATTTGATCTCTCAATCTGTTAATGGATGAGGAAGAATGATCATCCCATGGGAGATATTGAGACCTGATGATTGGAATGCCAAAGATATGGGTGGACATACACTAAGGTAAGTGTATATTTGAGCTTGGGACTTTGGAAGGAATCCTGCATATCTTGGTTATAGAAGGAATCAGAGTTCTCATAGTTCAGTTGATTTGGGGATTACAAACTGAGGTTTCCCTAGTATAGGGGTAGTCATATCATTACACTAATCAAGGATTATACACCGAAGTTTCCATGTTTGGGTGTTTGGTATGAAGCTTTGGTCTTAGGAATGCATCCTATGTATTCAATTTATAGTAGTAATTAGAGTTATCATAGTTCAATTTCTTCTCATTCTACTAATGGATGAGGAATAATTATCATTCCATGGGAGATATTGGGTCCTGATGATTGAAATTCAAAATACATGGATGGACATACATTGAGGTAAGTGTATATTTGAGCTCAAGTATTAGGAAGGCATCCTACACATCTTAGTTATATCAAGAATTAGAGTTCTCATAGTTCAGCTAAATTGGGTCTACACACTGAAGTTTTCCTAATATGTACATCGGGCAGGGTTATCATGTCCTAGGATGCCTACTTGATGTGGCTCGGTTGTCTACCTAACCTGCTTAATTGTCTTCCTAACTTGACTTGGTTATCTAGATGACATTTAATAGGATGTTTGGACATGTATGGTTGTATTGTGGACATGTCAATTTCATTATTCATTTGACTTGTCTGAAGGAAATCTCATAACCTAAATGGCATGTCTGAAGGCCACCGCATGATCAAGGACGACTTGTCCAGAGGATAATGCAAGACCTGGCCAACTAGTCTTGGAGGCCATCGCATGATCTTGGATGACATGTCTAGAGAGTGTTGCATGATATAGTTGACATGTCTAGAGGATGTCATATGATTTGGATGACCTATCCTGGTGTCATCACGAAACCTTGTTGACATTATTGGAGGGTGATGTGAAATCTGGTTGGTAAGTCCAGAGAGCTTCGCGAGACCTAGCTAGCACACATTGGTTTTATCACATTGTTTGGATGATCTGGCTGTGGAAATTGCAAGATCTGTATGGAAAGCTTGGAGTGCTTTCCATGACTTGAATGGCATGCCCAGAGGGCATTGTGAGACTTGGTTGACATGTCCGAAGGATTTTTCATGATATGAATGGAATATCGAGAGGATGTCTCATGAATTAGGGGACATTTCCTAGTGTTGTCTCATGATCTAGATGAGTCATGTGAAGCACATGATGATCATTGTATATGTTCTTAATATAAGTCTCTCATATTTTAGTCTTTATTTTAGTTATTATTTCATATATTGATTGTACTTTTTCAATGTTATCTTGTTTAGGTTTCATGTGATGCAGTGAATATGCAGGGCCTACTTTGCATATCATGAATGGAATGATATAAGTTCTTAGTGTGATCCCAGGTGATCACAGTAAGTTCCTTCACATGCCTCATGATCCCTTGGGTTGTTCCCTAGATTTTACCTAGCAGAAAGCCTTTGCAACCATGAGATTGGTCACTCTGAGAAGTCCGCTCTGGGTGCTCCGGTGCATTGATCCAAGGATGCATTTTTGTGATGAGGGGGAGGAATTTATAAGATTTTCCACCCTATTTATACAATGCCTTGTGTGGCACATATCTCATAGATTTGGGTTGGAGTCGGTGGATGGATTTGGTGTTATGCACCCTGCATGATCTAGCTGTGAGTATCACATGATTTTCAGCGACCACAAGAACATCCCGTCAACACCCCATTTACTGGATTTTGGACAATCGAAAGAGTATTTAATAATCATTTGGACATTTTGGGGGGATTTTACAAGGTTATTATTACATGTCTAATGGCCTTCGTGAGATCAGGATGCCCGTTGAAAGGCTTTCATGTGATCTGAGATGCCTTGTCCAATATTTTCCACGAGACAAAGGTGGATTATCTAGGGGTCTTTATGAGATCAAAATAACATTCCAAGGGGTAACATGAGACCATGTTTTATCGTTGAGGGGGGGGGGGTTTCATGATCAATGTTAATATTATAGGGTCTATAACTTCATTCTCATAAAATCAACATATCTTCCCCCCATAAAAAGTTCTCACCATTTCCCTTTTTTACTTCCTTATTTATTCTACAAGGGTTGGGGATCTTGAGAATTTGTATGAGTGTTGTCAAATACAATACACTACTACAAAATAAGCCTTTAAAGGTACTATAAGTGACTTTTATCAATTTTAGAGAATCATTGACTACCAGAGTGAGATTAAAATCCCTTGTCTTTTATCAATGCTTTTATTTAGCGCTGATAAAGGGTCATAATGCAATTTGCTATAACAACACACTTCCACACTAGTGAAATGTGTTGTAATATCACACCCCAACACTATAAACACCATTATATATTAATAAAATCATGTATCAATAAATAATTTAAATGAAATGAAAGTTACAACACAAATATAAGGAAAATACACTATATTATTGACATTTCAAACATTTGTTTATATAACTACATAAGTAAAAATTATTAAATACATTAAAAAACATCAATGTTAATTTTTCTATTGATCATGAACCTGAATCATTATATTTCCTAACAAAACACCCCTAATCGAGCGAAAGAATACACCTATGTTAGAAAACAAATCTTATGTTAGTAATAATATAAATAAATAAATTAACAGAAAGTGTTAATTAATTTTAAACTAAACTTTGATTCATACCTATAACAGTATGTATTAGATTGAGTTTCAATTGATTCTTACACATTACACCATTTATTTTTTATATTCAAGAAATATATTTGTAAAAATTAATTAAATAAGTATAAGATAAATCCCCATGGGTTAATCCTAGTGGTTGCGTCCTGTGGTGGTGTTTGGGAGGTCTTCATTTTGAGCCTCCCCATATGCATTTAGGTAGGTTTTCATTTGTTATTCCACCTCCCCCAAATTATGTAATATAAATAAGTATAAAATAAAAATATTAAGTAAATCAATTAAGTAATATTAGATAGAATGATGAGAAAAAAATCTAGGCTTGTTTGCTCAGTTTTGGCGATGTGATGCATGTTTTAAACTAAAAGGACACTTATATATTGAAAAGACACACTTTGAGTCATTTTGGTCACACTGTGCATTGTATTAAGGAGTGTTTTATTTATACACATCTCAAATTACTTATGGATCATTTTCCTAAAGTATCAAAATAATCCTAATGTGTTTACTAGGTTTTGAGTACGTCATTTGTCGTTTTTACTAAAATGTCATTTTAAAATGGAAACATGCACTTTGACTCATAATGATCACATAATATATTAGGTTTATGTGATATTAATTAATGCACATCAAAAATGACTTATAAATCATTTTCCTAAATTATCAATAAAATACAATCACATTTTCTTTCTTTTCAGTGAGTGACACTTTTTGAACTAAAATATCAATTTTAAAATTATAACGGGAACATTAAGTAATAATAGGTGCATAGTGTATTGGATTAAGGTCAAGATAATTTACATATGACACAAATGACTTATAGATCATTTTCCAAAAGTATCTAAACAGTCTAAATGTGTTTTCTTAGTTTTCAGTAGGCCAGTTATCCTTTTTATTAAAATTGATGTCAATTTTAAATAAAAAGATGCACTTGGAGTCATACCGGTCACACCGTGTGACATATTTAGGTGAATATGAATCCTACACATCTAAAATGACTTATATATCATTTTACCAAAGTATCAAAATAATCCAAATGTGTTTTCTCAGTTTTGAGTAAGTCAATTGTCTTTTTTACAAAAATTTCATTTTAAAATGGAAACACATATTTTGAATCATATCTATCACATCATGTATTAGTTTTATGTGAGACAAAATCCTACACATCAAAAATTAATTATGAATAATTTTCCTAAATTATCAAGGAAATATGATCATGTTTGCTCAATTTCAAAGGAGCGACACTTTTTGAACTAAAATATCAATTTTAAACTGATAGCGGACACTTTGAGTCATACCGGGAACATCATGCATCATATTTCCTAATGTATAAAAATAATATGAATGGATTTTCTTGGTTTTTAGTAGGTTAGTTGTCTTTTTTACTAAAATTGATTTCAATTTTAAATAAGGATGCACTTATAGTCATACTGGTCACACCGTGCATCAGATTGAGGTACGGATAATTACTACACATCCCAAATGACTTATGGATAATTTTCCTAAAGTATAAAAAAATATGAATGTGTTTTATTAGTTTTTAGTACGTCACTTTTCTTTTTTAATAAAATGTCATTTTAAACATGAAACACACACTTTGACTCATACCGATCACATCATGTATCAGTTTGATCTGAGACTGATTCCTACACATTAAAAATAACTTATGAATTTATATACTAAATTATAAATAAAATATGAGTGTGTTTTTTTGGTTTTTATTGAGTGACACTTTTTGAACTAAAATGTTGATTTTAAAATGATAACGGACACATTGATTCATACCGGGCACATTGTGTATTAGATTGAGGTTAGGATGATTCCTACATCTCAAAAATGATTTATGGATCATTTTCCTAAAGTATATAAACAATACAAATGTGTTTTCTTGGTTTTGAGTAGTTTAGTTTTTCTTTTTACTAAAATTGATGTCAATTTTAAATAAAAAGACATACTTGGAGTCATAATGGTCACATCGTGTATAAAATTGAGGTGAAGATGATTCCTATATTTTTCAAATGACTTATGGATCATTTTAATAAAGAATAAAATTAATCCGAATGTCTTTTCTCAGTTTTTAGTAGTTTAGTTGTCCTTTTTACTAAAATTGATGTCAATTTTAAATAAAGACGAACTTAGAGTCATCTCGGTCACACTGTGCATCCGATTAAGGTTCGGCTGATTCATACACATCCCAAATTACTTATGAATCATTTTACAAAAGGATCAAAACTATCCAAATGTGTTTGATTGTTTGTGAGTATGTCACTCATATTTTTTTTTCCAAAATGTCATTTTAAACTTGAAACACACACTTTGACTCATACCAATAACATAGTGTATCAATTTTATGTGAGACCAATTCCTACAAATCATAAATGATTTATGAATATATGTCCTAAATTATCAATAAAATAAAATTTATTTTTATTAGTTTTGATTTAGTGACACTTTTTTTAGTAAAATGTCGGTTTAATTTGGTAACAGACACTTTGAGTCGTACCAAACACATCGTGTATATGACTGAGGTTCTGTTGATTCCTACATGTAACAAATGACTTATGGATCATTTTCATAAATTATACAAAAAGTATGAATATTTTTTCTTGGTTTTGACTATTTCAGTTGTTTTTTTACTAAAATTAATATAAATTTTAAATAGAAAAAATCACTTGGAGTCATACCAATCACACCATGTTTCATATTTAGGTACATGTGATTTCTACATGTCCCAAAGTCTCAAAAAAATCCTAACTGTCAATGTTACCATTTTCCCATTTAATTTGTTTGTCTAAATTTCAATAGTTCATATTAACTCGATGTTCTTAGCTGAAAAACCTTTATCATTATTGAAATACAGAAGAGTAGAGGAAACTGAAGTGCTCATTATATCATGATAAGTCACCGCAATGGGAATATGAGATTCCTAAAATATTCTAGATTTCTTTGATAATTTGTTTTGGCTAAGAACATCGATTCAATAGGCAGTGTTGGAAGGTTGATAAATAAAGGAAATAGAAAGTGTGGTAACATTGGAAAAAAGGAACATTTTATCTCTTTTGTGGCTTGCTACAGATAGTTAAAAGCAAAATATGACTTCCCAAAAGATCTCTAAAAAAACTAAATAAGTATTAGATAAAAATGATAAAGAACTTAACTTCAAAATAATAGATAAAATTATGGAAAAATTAATTAAATAATTAGTAGGAATTTACCTTTTCATGATGGTTGTATACATTCTTTAAGCATTTTTTTATTATCATTATCACAGTTGTAGGATCGAAGTCCGATCTCTCGTGAGCATGAGAAGCTTCAAAAAAATAACCCCAACTCAAACAAAATAATCCACTTGTATATGAAAACAATTATGATATTATTAATTCTAAAATAAAATAAATTAAACATAAATATGAAATAATTTATTAATTATATAGAAAATGATTTTACTGTGGAAACATAAATATTACCTCTATGATTGAGAAGTAGAGGTAACTTGAAGGAAAGTGATAAATTCCAACACTATAGGGGTGAAAAGGGTTTTAGGGAGAAGAATTATGTGGATGTTTTTGGGTATAAAGGCATAAAATATGGAAATAGTACCCCCACTCAAATAAAATAATCCACCTGTATAAGAAAAAAATTCTTATGTGAGTAATAATAAAAAGAAATAAATTAATCATAAATATAAAACAATATGTTAATTCTATGGATGATGATTTTATTTTGATAACATAAAATATTACCTCTGTGATTGAGCAAAGGCAATGTCATTACTCTTCCTACAAAGGTAATGGAGGGAACTTGAAGGAAATAGATAAATTCCAACACTACAGGGGTTAAAAGGTTTTGAGGGAGAAGAATTTTGTTGAAGTTTTGGTGCTGAAAGGAATAAAAGATAGATATAAATCTTCTAAAATAAAAAAACTAGACAAGGAATAATGAAAACTAAATCAATGTTTCATTATATTATTTTTTAGTAAAATTGAGAAAGTATATCGTAACATTACCTTTACATCTTTCCAAAGGGTTTCCTTCATTATAGTTTGTTCTCCTGAGGGATTGGTAACATAATTATGTGCAGAAGATATTTCTTTCATGAGTAATCAATCATTTAATTTATATTATGTCAATGAATTAGAGAACATATAATATTATGAGGAAAAACATAGTATATTAAAAAATAATTTTACGTTCTCATTGAACTATCTTTATTTTTTTCAAGGTTTTAGGGATTTGGTTCCTCTATCGAGAATCCAAATACCATATTTGTGGTTCCCTTTAATGTACATGAATATGTCTACATTGGGACTTCCATGAATTGATTGTGAGCTCCCAATGAAAGGGTCATCCTTGAAGGAATTTTCGTCTGACCTGATATTTGTTTTATTCACCAACTAGACAATCAACCAATTATTATATGCTAGAACTGAGACATAAAATACTTTTGCTACTTCTGATTCCATTATGGAAGTTTATTTTTTCCCCTTCCACACTAAAATTCACCTTCATGAAGCCCATTTCATCAACTTTCACTTCACTCATATTGTCAACCCATTTGCAATGGAAAATCGGCACTTGAAATGTTGTATAATCCAACTCCTATATCCTTTTGATACTACCAAAATATGACATATTTTCATAAATTGGATTTCTATCCTTAGAACCAGATATGTGAATCGCTTCATCCATAAGTGTAACACCACTAGTTTTCATTATACTACAGTCATAATGTTATTTTGTATAGAACATATAACCATTGATTACAAAACTAGTGTAAGATATAACATTTTCATTCAGTCCCCTAGCTATCCATTAAAGTCATTCAATAATTGAATTTGGATTTTTAGATAACTCTATAAATTTGATATCAGATCCATTCTACAATCTATTGATTATGTGTATTGGATATCCATCCTTCAGCCCTTGATGGATTCAAATATCTAATAATTTCTTTATGGTATTCAATGTATAAATAAAAATCTTCACTATTATGTAAAATGTAAATGTGTTCTTTCTCATACTTTGTCAAGGTAATTGTAAAAACACATATTCTAGAAATGTCTTCGCCCATAAGGTGTCTATTGTGATGAGACTTTGGGAAACTGATGTTGTCAACATATGATATTTAATCGGTATAAAATTCAATAGATTATTCAAAAATATATCATTCTAAAATACAACCTTCTGGATGACTTTGATTCTTGACATACCCTTTAAAAAAATTTATATACCATTAAATGGGGTACATCTATCTATAATAGATAGGACCACATAGTTGAACTAATCTAACCAGGTGAACCATCAGGTGGACTATTATATCAAATAATGATGGTGGGAATAACATCTCTAATTCACATAATATTACTGCAACCTCCTTATTCATGATCGGAAAATTCATCAAGTATATAACTTTATTTCATATGGATTTTAAAAAGAAGCAGTGTCTGGTTAATGTATGCCTTACATTTTGAAGAAGAATGTAATGGAAATAAATAAACATTAAATATTTAATAAAAACATAATAGTCATGTAATTTTAGTTCTTGTAACATAAAATTAGTCATTGACATGACATTCTTGATATTTTATGAATACCCCTCTAAAACTTTTGCACTATTAAGTAAAATAAAAAATTGTAATTTTTTTCTGTCTAGATTGCATGTAAGTTGTTGGAAGAAGAAACTTCCACCCTTTACCCTTTACTTATACCAACTCTTACTTTATCCCCATATCAATCATGTCCAAACCAGACTTGATTCCATCTTTCATTTTTCTAGGAACACTTAGTAATGTTCCAATAACACTATTAGATATATTTTTTTCTATATGCATGACATCAAGAAAATGTTTGACATGCAAACAATTCTTATATGGTAATTCAAATAAAATTGATCTCTTCTTCCAACCTGATTTTGTATTGTTTTTCGAAAATAGTTTACCCAAAAAAGTGTCAATATCTTTAACTTTATCAAACATTTAATCACCCGTTATTGAATATGGTGTTGTACCTTGTTCGATATTCCCATCAAATGTTGTCATCTAGGATCGATATTTATGTCATCGAGGTAAAAATTTATGATGTCCTAAAAATACAGTCTTCAAGGAATGTTTCGACCAAACTGACTATGTGTGTTTTTCACAAATGGGATACCCCAACTTTCCATTAATTCTATAGCCATATAATTTTCCATAAGTGGGTATTTCATTTATAATCTCATATAAAATGGACCTCAATGTTAATTATTCACTTCTATGAGCATCATACATTCTAACACCTATATCCCACGTCAATTTCATAGCTTTGATAAATGGATCCAAATAGATATCAATATAATTATCGGGTTTATTTAGTCCAAATATAAGTAGAGAAAACATAATTTATTTGTCCTTCATGCATAACCATGATGGAAATTTATAATTTACCAACATGGTGGGTCATGTATTTTGAGTACTACTCTATACACCAAAAGTATTTATTCCATTTTTAGATAATGCAAGATGAAAATTTCTCGGCTCATTTCCAAATTTAAGATACTCATAATCAATTTTATTCTACTATGGAGAATCTACTAGATGAATTAGGTTATCATCTTTAATTATTATATTTTCATTTCATGTCAATTGCCTCATGGTTTCCAGAAATCCATATAGTCTTCTAAACTATGTAATGGTAGGAAATTACCATACAGATTTTGAAGGACTTGATTCATTTTTCTTGCATCGATCCATGCCAAACTTAGGGAATTTTATGAGTGATTCATAGTCCTTAAGAAATAGTATAAAATATTTTGAACAATCATATATTTTTTTTAGATATTATTCCCATTGAACTTAGTATTTTTTTAGTGTCATATGTTTGACATTGTAGTTCATTTTATTCTGGTAGCATATCATTCAAGTGACCAAGTTGTTATATAAAGCTGGTGGCACTTCATCTGCTGCCAACTTTCAAATTATATAACTTTAATACAGCTAAAAATGTTGTGTATTTAGTACAATATGTATAAAATGGTATCTTAGTATAGCTATTTAACTTATCAAACAAATTTTTAATATCACAAATGTCATCTTCAATTTCCATCATCATTTCTTCCATGAAATATCCATCATCATTAACACCGGTATTCATATAAAATGATTCATAAATCGTAGTATCATCTCAATCAGTGTGAATGTTCAGTTTTTCCTCATGTTTAGTATAAAATTTATATCTCTAGTCTATTCTATAACAAATAAAATGTTTTTCCAACTCTTCCAAACTAATTTGTCTTGAGTAAAAATAACGTAAACACAGATTGAGAAGGGTAATGTGCATGCATTATTACAAACTTGATGAACTCTTTAACTCCATATCTATACTCTTTTGTCAAATTATTAGCATGCATCCATTTTTGATTCATATCCATCCTATTGGGTTCATAAAATATTCATTTTTTTATAATAAATGAACAAATACACATAAGATATTCATTATAAAAGGTGAAAGTTATAGATAATTCTAATAAGGAAAACCCATCATTTGATTATTTAAAATAATTTCAGTATGATTTGAAGAAAATTGGTAATTGAATTTAAGAAATGAATTAATACAATATGATAGGTTTTATCCTCTGAATTCATTCAAAGGTGAAAGTTATAGACAACTACCATCCTCATCAACTCATCTCCTAGACATTTATCATTGCATTTTATTGTTTGACACATATCCTCCATCTCTTGTGGACATGCACCTATGTTTCTTGAAATACTATAAGCAGTAGCCATTAATGAGATAAATAATTCTCAAATTAGTAAAAGAAACATAAAAGAGATGGGGGATGAGTCTCAAGCAAAAAAAAAAAAAATAATAACTATTTGAGAGATGATGTTTATATGGATGATAGTTATACTTCAAGAAATAAAAATAAGTTTGAAATCAATGAATAAATTGTCATTGCTGATTGGAAAGTTTTAGTGAAAACTCAAAGGAGTAAACCTCTACAAAAAACCTAATTTTTTTCAAGTAGATACAAAATCATTTGGAGAGGCAGACAAAGATGATAATTGGATCAAATCTATGCATATGGACCTTGATCTGAATAAGTAAAATGTGAAATAGGAGATTGTTCCATAGATAAATGTTATCAGAACCAAGTGGGTGTTCTATAATAAACTCATTGAATATGAAAATTGGCTCAAAATAAATAATGGATAGTGTGAAAGGGGAATTCCTTGATCAAAATAATTTATATTTATGATAAATTTACTCTCAAATACTGATTGGAAAATATTTGAATTTTCTTGTCTATTTCAGTGAAAATATAGTTAAAAGTATACCAAATGGATGTCAAATCTATGTTCTTAAATGTAGTTATTAAGGGGGGAGTATACATTGAGAAACTAGATGGGTTTGTTATGGATTAATATTAGAGAAATGTGTTCCAATTAAATATTTCTTTATATAAGATAAGGAAATCACTGAGGACCTATTATTTAAGGTTGGATCAATACCTAATAAAGGTTTGTTTTAGTGATGTAGAGTTGATCACAACCTATACATCAATAAGTAGAATGATCAAACAATATTGGTACTCATATATGTAGAAGACATAATATTTAAGGATTGGACAAAGCACAATGTAATTTTTTTGGATTATATGATGTACGATATCAAGATGCCTATGATTGGTGAGTTAAAAAATTTCCTTGATTTATATAAGAATCAAGGAAATCATATCAAATTAATTTCTCAATGAAAACATGAAAAAGAGGTACCCGAGTAATTTGAAATAGAATATTCCAAACCAATGACAAAACTGACTGCTATATGGATAATTTTTTCAAAATTCAGTGATTACAAAGAGGTATATGCCATGAAATATAGGTATTGGGAGCCTATTATACCTCACAACAACATGACCCAACATTGGTTTTGATATATTTCAACCCGCACAGTACCAATGTTGCACCAAGGAGATCCACATGCTATCGGAGAAGACGATACTTAAATATATCTAAAAAATAGTGAATTTTGAGCTATTTTATTATAGGATAGTGCAACTGATGTTGTTAGCATACATGGATCTGGGATAGGAAGGTTCAGTGGATAACTGAGGGAAAGTGGAGATATAGAAAAACCTATATTCTGTTCGAGCCTTGGTTTCGCTCGACCCTTGAATCATTCGGGCCTTGTATTTGAGCCTTAGAATAGGTGTAGCCTTGATTCTAGCCAAGATTTGAGGTTGGATTCAACAACGAGGAGCACCAGAAGTAGGTGGCTTCCACATAGAGCTTCTGATATCATGAATTTGTTCGTGATAGTTAGGGTTCTTAAAATAGATTTGGACACTTTTTATCAGTGCTTCCAAAAAAGCACTGATAAAGATCCCTTTTATCAGTGCTAGGTTAATAAGCACTGATAAAAGGAATCTTTATCAGCACTTTTTTAACACTGATAAATCTCTATCTTTATCAGTGTTAAAAAAGCATTGATAAATATTCCTTTTATCATCACTTATCACTTAAGTGCAGATAAAGGATTTATAATTATAATTATAAATAATTTTTTTTGTAAATATAAGTATATAATTATATATATATATAATATATTTATATATATAAATATAGTAAATATATTATTTATTTAAATATATTTATTATATATTTTTAATTATTAATATATATAATTATTAATTTATAGTTATATAATTACTTTAAAAATAATAATATTTATATCATTATATATATTTATATAATTATATGTATACATATTTAATAAATATATATAAATATAATTATAGTATATATATTCATTATTTAAATAAATTTAATATAATTTTATAATTATTTAAATATATATAATTATATAAATACTTTAAAAAAAATAATATTTATTTATTTATAATTATAAATGTATAAATATAGTAAATATACATTTATAAATATATTTATTTATAAATATTTTTTTATAAATATATTTTTAACATTATTAATGAATATTTAATCTTAAGTTCATGCATGTTAAAAATGAGTGAAATTGAATAATTAAAAATGAGTACACTTTAACAATATTGAAAAAATGTATAAGTTTTATTGATTAAATATAAATAATTAAAAAAATATGAATATATATTGAAATAAATATGAATACATATTGAAAATATTAAAAAATAGTGTATATATATATATAATAAATAATAGAAATTGATTAAATTCCAAAACAACAAAAAAACTAAAAACTAAAAAATAAAACATATTAAAAATGAATAAATAAAATCTAACTTTAATAATATTAATAATAAATAAATAAAATTTACCAATTCAAAATATAATATATTAAATGTGTCATTTTATATTGAAATTATAAAATATATACTAAAATATGAATAAATTACCTAAATTTTAGATGTTTGTGTTTTTATATCATATTTCATTAATGGCGTAAATATTTGTGTGTGTGTGTTTATAAAAATTCATTATTTACGTATATGTATGTGAAATTAATATAGCACATGTTTTAATTATGTTAAATTGAAAAATCAAATGACATTCAATTATGTCCATTACTCGATACAATTAGTCAGTATTTTTAATTCATATTAATTTTTAATTATAAACCATTTTTCACAAAATATATTACTATTTAATATAAATAATAAATATTTTGTATTATATAAATTATATTTATATAAATTAATATATATATATATATATATTTAATATATACTATTTATTAACATTATCAATGATTATTAAATTAATAAATTGTTTAATAATTTTCTTGATTTACTTATTTTTAATTTTTATTTGTTTAATTTTCATTTAACATATATCTATATATTTAATATATACTATTTATTTTTATTTATAACTTATATATATTATAGTCAGTTTATTTATTTTTATCAATAATTATTTAATTAATAAAAAATTTTAATATTTTTTTAATAAACTTTTTTTATTTCATTATTTCATTTTTTGGGACCTTTATCAGCACTAAAAATCACTGATAAAGGATCCCTTTATAGGCACTAAAAATAAAGCACTGATAAAGGGTATCCTTTAACAATGCTAAAAATAAAGCACTGATAAGGGGTACCCTTTATTAGCACTAATAAAGGGTACCTATTATCATCATTAAAAAACATTGATAAAAGGTACCCTTTATCAGTGGTTATTTTAGTGCTGATAAAGGCCACCTTTATTTATGATTTTTATCAGCGTTAATAAAATTCATTACTGTTAAAGACCTATTTTGTAGTAGTGATCACTCTCTCCATCGATTATGTGTCACATAGCCAACAAAGGATCTTATTGTGATGCACAACCATTATCATGGACAATACTTCCTTTTGTCTTTGGAGCCAGAGGAGGAGCGCAATACTACCTGGACATGTTCGAAGCCCTTCGCATGATGAAGGTGACATGCCAAAGAGCTCTTGCATGACAAGGTGGACATGTCACCAGGGCTTCTGCAGTATCTTGCAAACCGCCTGGGTGCATCTCATGAAGATTTATGACCACAAAATGCTCCCTCCTTACATATTTTATCCTTATTTTATAGGGATTTTTGGATGGTTTATTAGGCACCTTCTGGTTAACATGTCACGTGACTTAGGGGATCTCATCTGGTAGTCATCGGATGATCAGCGAGTGTCTTGGATTCCTTCACAAGAACAATGAGGGGTTTTCAAAGGGGCTCTGCATGACCTTTTATAAAGTTATTCACAACACATGACTATTCAAAAGACATTCTAAAGGTCATGAAATCACGTGTCCTTTGGAGGTTCATGTGACCCATGAGTCTTGATCAAATTTTATTCCTTTTCTTTGTGGGTAAAATAAACCCATGTTCTGGGTATTTCTTCCCCTATAGATTTGTCGACGCTCATTTGGAGGGAATCAAGATTCCCCTAGTGGTGCTACTATTTTATTCTTTAATAAGGGAAATTGTAATACCCCAAGATTTTATGAAAACTATTCTTTTTAATTTCATTGATGTCTTCTTTTGTACACTATACCAAAAGGATCTTGCACTACATGCATCCCTAACTTGGCTTGCATTACACGCAATCGCGACCTTCCACGATAGCATTTGTTGTACGCAATATCGAGTTTCACTAAACAATGATATGTTATATAAACTAGCTGTTATGAATAGTAATAACCACTTTTTGAAATTTTATTTTTCAAAATGGACTTCATTTTTGGATTCGGAATATCGAAATTAGGCTAGGGTGAATTTTTGGTATTTTTCTGAAAACTTTCAATTTTTGATGAATAGTTAAAACACTGGGTTAATATTTAAAAACCGAATTTTTATTTAAATAATTATTTATTTTATTTAAATTTATTTTATGTCAAAATTGATAGATAATACCTATATAAGTTCAATGTAATTCATTGGAGTCATTTTATAATAATTTTAGATATATAAAAATTTTATTGAACTTTTGACCGTCTTTTACCCACCTCCTAGGAGAATTTTCAAATTTACATAAAACTTAATTTTACCATTTCTGTGAGTGGAATTTCAAAAATCTGAGAGACACGATTAATATAAAGGAGTAAAATGTGGTTCAATAAGATAAAAATAATTTTTTGTGAATATTAACTTTTTACTTTCATTTACCACGGTTAAAAGTAAATAGGGTAATTAAGGGTAAAAATGATATCATTATTACCCTAACACATGTCCTAATTCTATTGGATAAGTTTAATTCGACCAAAAACAACCTTAGTAATAAAATATTACCCTTTAGGTCCACTTGGATTAGATTAGGACAATTATTATTATTTTATTTAAAAAAGAATTAAAATAGTTAAAATCAAAGTTTAATAACTAAAACATTATTAATATAGGGTTATACATAAGATGAATTCTACTATAAATATTCATTAGAAAGTTAAAAAGATTTCCTACATAATGGTATTTTATTTATAATTTTTAGACATTATATAATATAAGTTATTTATGACACAATGATGATGTCGTAATTACCTTATTAATGAAATATTAACATAATTGATGTTATAAATACCCAAATAAATGTAATTTTAGACTTTTTATTAATTAAACTAATTTTATAGGTTAATATGACATTTTATTATTGATTCAATTAACTTTTATTGAACTAATCATGCTTTTATGATTTTCACAAAAATCAAGTACCAAATAGTATCAAAATTGACATAAAATAATTTTTAAAACAAATATTATATTATTAATTGTTATTTTATTCATAAAAATCTAAGGTTCTTCCAAATGACTTAGATAAGGATATATATATTAATAAAGAACCACTTGGGGTTTTTTGTCTTGTTATAGTAAGTTTATTAACCATATAGTGTAAAAAAACAAAAAGACACGGTAAAAGTTAAATTATTTAACTTAGAGTTAAATCTAAATGATAAGGATAAACTAGTAACCTAAACTTGTCTAAAACCTATTGGTTGAGATTATTTCAACCCATACCCACCTTATCTTCGAAATAAATCCATTTGGAGCTATTAAAAACCGAATATGACTTTGTTATAAAATAATATTTTAAGTTTTTTCCAAAGGTGCCCCTCTCCTCCCTTATAAAAAGGGCACCCCTTCCCTCTTCTCTTCAAACTCTTTTGAGCCTTAAAGATCAGACAACCCATGAAAATACCTCTTATAAACCTCTCTAGTTATATAATAGAGGTTATGGTCTTCTCAAAAGACCAACTCTAGTGCCCTAAGAAGAAGTTTGAAGGAGGTGCGTCGAGGAAGTGGTAATTTCTTCTACCGACTCTTTCAAGTTTCTTTCTTATTCTACTTCCTCTTCATTAGTTTTTTCATTATAAAGTAATAACATCAGTATTAATTATATACTTATATGTTATTATAAATATGAAACAACCCCATTTCACCTTCTATCCATCCTACGGAAAATGAAATCACCGCGCGTGCGTACGTACGAAATACCATCTCCACGCCGTGGTGTAATCTGTTTTTACACCACCACCTTACTTGGATGGGTATAATGGTGTAAAGAATAACTATATATGATTATTAAAACATCATACTGATTCTAAGATATTATATCATCCACTAAAAATCCATTCAATAAATATGGGAACGATATCATCGCTCGTGCGTACGTACGGATTACCGTCTCCACGACGCGATGAGATTCATTTTCCATGTTAACAATTCAAGAATGATTATAAAGTATATATAATAAGTAATAATGAAATATATGACATAATAATTCTACTGTATTTATGTATATATATATATTTATTTCATATACATAATTCCATTCAAGTCAATAAGGAAAGGAAAACAGCGTTCATGCGTACGTACGACCTACCGTCTCCACGAATGGTGTATTTCATTTCATTCATCTATCTATTATATATATGTATATACTGAATATATATGATATGTAAATCATGATTTAAATTATTTAATTAATTAAATCATGATATATTTAATAATAATATCAAGAACAACAAATCGAAACACGTACGATAAATGAAACGATTTTACCCAAAACGCTGCTTTAACATGAAATTTTCAAAAGAACGGGTATTATAAAGTCATAATTGAACCATATATGATATCATAACAATGAATATGATTCTTTAATAATCCAATGATATTATTTAAATCATTATACAAGAGGTTTGGATACGTACGAAGCATATCAGACCTGAGGTAAGGGATAATTTTGCAATCTCATTTTTATCCGAGATTGCTTATTCGTAAGTATTTACTGGGGTTATATTTTTCATCCATGTCCATAAAAATGTTTTCATAAAGTGTTTAATATTCTCCCATGTATGTTTAAAGTCATTTTTACCCATATTTACTTTTACTTTGTGTTATGGAAGGAATCTTTCTTTTATTTTCCATACGTGGTACTTTTTTACTTTTCCGTTAAAAGTACGAGCATAATGTTTTCTTTAACTTATACGGAATGAATGGATTTTTACAATTTTATAATGCCTTATTTTCATGAAGAATAATCTATAATATTTCATGACTATTTTCAACAAAATCATTTTCTTTTAAAATTTCATGGCATTTTGTGAAAAGAAAATGATTTTGAATAAGAAATGATATTTTTCTCAAGAATTCATTTCAAGTGTTTTACCAAAACCATTTTCCATCTAATATGAAATTACTTCATATGTGTATGTTTCAAGTATAATTTCTCTATGATTTACATGGTTTCACTTTTCTTATGATGAAATGATATCCATTTGTTTTATATGGATCATGTTATGATGGGATGATGTTTATGAAACCAATTTTATTCTTTGGGTTATGATGAATGATTTATGTTTATATTATGACACAAGTAAGAATGATTTAATTATGAGATGGGTGGGACCTATATCTCCCTCCAATTAATTGGTTAAAGATTTATTCTCATGAGATAGACATGGCTGGAATGGTAAGTTAATCTGGTTCAGTGTTACAGGACTGGGACGAGGAGTGAACTCGATTCAGAAAGGGACTTTGTCCACTAAGATGGTCTTGGCAGCAATGCTTTGGCTACTATGGAAATCATATCACGTGCTTAATGGTTTTCCACAATTACATATTTTCTTCCCATGCTATTTTATCATGATTGATGTTACTTTATGATTTATGCCCTGCGTTCTTCTAAGATTTATGTCTTTGCTCAAGATTTTGATGATTAGATTTTATGTTCATGTTTTTGCATTCAAATGATTATGGATTGTTTTATGTTCTCTATGTTTACCCTTACTGAGCATTTGAGCTCACCCTTTTTATGTTTTATTTTCTCAAGGATATAAAGTAAGGTTTTAGATAAGAAAACAAAAAGGGGAAGATCTTTATGGGAGATGTTGAAGATCTTTCACCACGATTAGAAGATTATGTTTAGAGTTTCCAAAGACACTAAACTATTACGGTCCTTGAGTGTTTGTTTTTGTTATGTATTAAGTATTCTGAAAAAGTAATTTAATGTCTATGTATTTCAAGCTTTGGGTCTCTACAGTTGGTATCAGAGGAAAGGTTTAGTCAACCTTTGGAAACTAGGATGCAGAGACTTTAGTAAAATCCCTAGAGATATTTCTAAGGTATGTCTAGTGATGTCTCTAAGGTTAAGTATACGTATAGGTTATAGTCCTAGAATTATGGTAATGATATTATAATTAAACCTAAGGTGTTATATATTGAAGTTACTCCCCCTTTATTATGTTGTTTTCCTATCATGATTTTTTCCTCTCACACTGTTCTTTTTGGGTTTTAGATGATGGCTGGAACCCGAAGGAACCGTGTTGATCAATGCAATGGACAATGCAATGATTGTCCTCCTGAACAACCAAATGTGATGGGAGATGGAGTGAAAAATCTTATTTCTATACTTACACAAGCTATGAATCATTATGGATTTCGAAATGATTAGAGAAGGGAACAATATTCTATTGAGTCCTTTATGAGGCAACGTCCATCGTCTTTAAATGGGTCTTCTGATCCACTTGTTATTGAACAATGGATCAGTACCATTGAAAAGATATTTTCCATACTTCGCTGTTCAGAACATGAAAAAGTCATTTTTTCTGTTTACCATTTAGAAGGTGAAGCAGACAAGTGGTGGACTCTAATTAAGAATACAAGGCCCCAAGATGAAATTGAATCCATGGAATGGGACGAGTTAAAGAGATTGTTTTTCAGTAAGTACTTCCCTCGTATTCTTCGAAGAAAGATAGAAAAGGAGTTCCTTGAGCTTAAGTAGAAATATGATGAATTTGTTGGTATATATGAAGCGAATTTTACAAGGCTTGCAAGGTATGCATCTGGATTTATCATCCAACCTGAAAGTAAAGTTGATCGATTCTTCAGTGGCTTAAAACCAAGTCTTCGAAGGGAATTAACTATAAGAGAATTATGTAGCTATGAAGAAATTGTGCATTGTGATATCAAGGTAGAAATGGAAGTTGGTGTTACATATCCATCTCATGGTTTT
This sequence comes from Viscum album, assembly GCA_963277665.1. NCBI lineage: Eukaryota > Viridiplantae > Streptophyta > Magnoliopsida > Santalales > Viscaceae > Viscum > Viscum album. Next base: position 453,255,846 of record OY728137.1, on the reverse strand, counting down.
GATAATAAACGAAAGATGGAGTTCAAGGAGAAATCTCAAAATAATGGTGAAAAGAAGATGAATGTTTCTTTATGCTAAAAGTGTGGTAAGAAGCATGGTGGAGATTGTCTTAAAGGAACTATAAAATGTTTTAAGTGTGGAAAAGATAGTCATAAAGCATTTGAGTGTTGAAGTAATGGAAAAAGGGTTGCTAATGATGTGAATAAAGAAAAGGCTGCAGAGAACGCACCACCAACACTTCAATGCTTCAAGTGCAAGGAAATGGGGTATTATGCTAATCAATGCTCTAATCCAAGGGTTAATGATGATCGATATGAGAAACTGCTTAAGGCAAAGGACAAAGGGAATTCACATGCGATCACTATTGGCGATGTTGAGTATGACAATGATGTAGTGGAATGATTATGTATTTATGTAATGGGATTCCAAAATAATGTTGTGAAATATAATTTATAGTACTGTGGAATATTGGAATATCTATGTATTGGTTTATTATGGTTTTCAATAATTATATGGTACTGGTAACCATGAAAAGTAATTCAAATATTTTGGAAAGCAGATAATATGATAAGGAGAAAATGAAATGTTTAATAGTATTCATGATCTCATGACTAATATAAGGACTAAGTGATATTATGGTTTGAGTATATAGAATTTTTGGGATTTTAGTTTGTGGAAAGAGTTAACTTTTGACAACATTCATGTTTTCACTAAGGTTCAATGGGTATTCATTTTTTTCAAGAGAATACATGATTAAGGTAATCACATGTTTGTAAATTGACCAATAAGATATATCGTATGATATATGGGGGATAAATGATGGTATTCATATGCTCGGAAGATGACATTTCTATTAATTGTTTTCTTTATACTATGATCTTGGACAGAAGTATTTTAGATAAGACTAAAGATTGGAATGGATTATGTTGGACATAATTTAGTATTTTTTAAGGATAAAACATTTTCGATATTATTGATGGAATGTTATAATAATGTAGTTTTAGAAAAAAGGACAACCTGTAGGATGGGTGGCAACCCGTCGCATCGGACAAGGCTGTGGGAATTGAACCCACAACTGAAGTGCGATAGGCCTTTATCACCTACCACTGGCCTACAGGAAGTCCCTGGTCAGTAGAAACTAGTTTTATTATATTAATTGGTATGATATATGAAGTATAAGTCCATTAATGGAGCCATATACATTTAATATCTCCATATATGGACTTATGTATATTGAATAACTTTTTCTAACCTTTCGTTTGAGAAAGATGGAATGACCTGTCATTCTATCACATGATCTGCTAACACTTCACGGAAGACAAATTCAACTTCATTTCATTAAGAGATGAAGTGGAAATTGTTCAAGGCACAAACAACAGTAAGATTGTACCAAAATAAAGTAAGTATTTCTTTTAATTCAACAATTCTTCAAATTTAGGGAAATGATCTTGAAAACAAAAAATGTTGTCCTAGTGCCCTTATATTCGATGAATCAGATGGTACCTTAGATCATCACAAATTTATGGCTTTGTGATTGTTGGCTTTTTTATAGCCATGTTCTCTACCACTCTCCATCAGAACTTGATGGTTAGATTTCCCTTCTATATCCATATTTTCACCTATGTTATCCTATGTGGAAACCCAGTGATTAGTTAATTTGGGTAACCGTTACATTTCATACTTTAGTTTTTAAAGATAATTTTTGGTATTCCTTTTTTACGATGTGGGTTTCTATTAAAACTTTTGAGTAGTAAACGATTTATAACCCTGAAGAATTTCGAGGGCGAAATTCATTTTAACGGGGGTAGAATGTAACACCCCGAGATTTTATGAAAAATATTCTTTTTAATTTCATTGATGTCTTGTTTTGTACACCACACCAAAAGGAGCTTGCATTACACGCATCCCTTACTTGGATTGCATTACACGCAATCGCGACCTTCCACAATAGCGTATGTTGTACGCAATACCGAGTTTCACTAAACAACGATATGTTATATAAACTAGCCGCTATGAATAGTAATACTCACTTTGTGAAATTTTATTTTTCAAAATGGACTTCATTTTTGGATTTAGAATATCGAAATTAGCCTAGGGTAAATTTTTGGTATTTTTCTGAAAACTTTCAATTTTTGATTAATAGTTAAAACACTGGGTTACTATTTAAAAACCAACTTTTTATTTAAATAATTATTTATTTTATTTAAATTTATTTTATGTAAAAATTGATACATAATACCTATATAATTTCAACATAATTCATTTGAGTCATTTTATAATAATTTTAGATATATAAAAATTTTATTGAACATTTGACCGTCTTTTACCCACCTCCTAGAAGAATTTGCAAATTTACATAAAACTTAATTTTACCGTTTCTTTGAGTGGAATTTCAAAAATCCGAGAGACACGGTTAATATCAAGGAGTAAAATTTGGTTCAATAAGATAAAAATATTTTTTTATGAATAGTAACCTTTTTAATTTCATTTACCACGGTTAAAAGTAAATAGGGTAATTAAAGGTAAAAATGATATTATTATTATCCTAACACATGTACTAATTCTATTGGATAAGTTTAATTTGACCAAAAACAACTTTAGGAATAAAATATTACCCTTTATGTCCACTTTTATTAGATTAGGACATTTATTATTATTTTATTTAAAAAATAATTAAAATAGTTAAAATCAAAATTTAATAACTAAAACATTATTAATATAGGGTTATACATAAGATAAATTAGACTATAAATATTCATTATAAAGATAAAAATATTTCCTACATAATGGTATTTTATTTATAATTTTTAGACATTAAATAATTTAAGTTATTTATGACACAATGATGATGCAATAATTAACTTATTAATGAAATATTAACATAATTGATGTTATAAATACCCAAATAAATTTAATTTTAGACTTTTTATGAATTAAAATAATTTTATAGGTTAATATGACATGTTAGTATTTATTAAATTAAATTTTATCTAACTAATCATGCTTTTATGATTTTCACAAAAATCAAGTACAAAATAGTGTCAAAATTGACATAAAATAGTTTTTAAAACAAATATTATATTATTAATTGTTATTTTATTCTTAAAAATATAAGGTTCGGAAAAATGACTTAAATAAGTATATATATATTAATAATTAACCACTTGGGGTTTGTTTGGCTTGTTATAGTTAGTTTATTAACCATATAGTGTAAGAAAACAAAAAGACACGGTAAAAGTTAAATTATTTAACTTAGGGTTAAATCTAAATGATAAGGATAAAATAGTAACCTAAACTTGTCTAAAACCTATTGGTTGAGAGTATTTCGACCCATCCCCACCTTATCTTAGAAATAAATCAATTTGGATCTATTAAAAACCGAATATGACTTTATTATAAAATAATATTTTAAGTTTTTCCAAAGGTGCCCCTCTCCTCCCTTATAAAAAGCGAACCCCTTCCCTCTTCTCTTCACACCTTTTTGAGAATTTAATCTTGGAAAAACCCTGCCAATAACTCTTATAAACATCTATAGTTATATAATAGAGGTTCTGGTATTCTCAAAAGACCAACTCCAGTGCCCTAAGAAGAAGTTTCAAGGAGGTGCGTCGAGGAAGATGTAATCTCTTCTACCGAATCTTTCAAGTTTCTTTCTTCTTCTACTTAATCTTACTTAGTTGTTTCATTATAAAGTAATAACATAAGTATTACTTATATACTTATATCTTATTATAGATATGAAACAACCCCATTTCACCTTCTATCCATCCTACGGAAAACGAAATCACCACGCGTGCGTACGTACGGAATACCGTCTCCACGCCGTGGTGTGATCTTTTTTTCCACCACCACCTTACTTGGATGGGTATAATGGTGTAAAGAATAGATATATATGATTATTATAATATCATACTGATTCTAATATATTATATCATCCAATAAAATTCCATTAAATAAATCTGGGAACGATATCATCGCTTGTGCGTACGTACGAATTACCATCTCCACGACGCGATGAGATTAATTTTCCATGTTAACAATTAAAGAATTATTTTAAAGTATATATAATAATTAATAATGAAATATATTACATAATAATGCTACTTTATTTATGTATATATATATTTATTTCATCTACTTAATTCTATTCAAGTTAATAAAGAAAGGAAAACAGCGTTCATGCGTACGTACGACCTACCGTCTCCAGGAACGGTGTATTTCATTTCATTCATATATCTATTATATATATGTATATACTGAATATATATGATATATAAATCATTATTTACATTCTGGAAGTAAGTAAATCATGATATAAGTAATAATAATATCAATAATCGAAACACGTACGATAAATGAAACGATTTTACCCAAAACACTGCTTTAACATGAAATTTTCAAAAGAACAGGTATTATAAAGTCATAATTGAACCATATGTGATATTATAACAATGAATATGATTCTTTAATAATTCAATGACATTATTTAAATCATTATACATGAGGTTCGGATACGTACGAAGCATATCAGACCTAAGGTAAAGGATAATTTTGCAATCTCATTTTTATTCGAGATTGCTTATTCGTAAGTTTTTACTGGGGTTATATTTTTCATCCATGTCCATAAAAATGTTTTCATAAAGTGTTTAATATTATTCCATGTATGTTTAAAGTCATTTTTACCCATCTTGACTTTTACTTTGTGTTATGGAAGGAATCTTTCTTTTTTTTGCCATACGTGGTACTTTTTGACTTTTCCGTTAAAAGTACGAGGATAATGTTTTCTTTAACTTATACGGCATGAACGGATTTTTACGGTTTTATAACGACTTATTTTCATGAAGCTTAATCTACAAGATTTCATGACTATTTTCAACAAAATCCTTTTCTTTTAAAATTTCATGGCATTTTGTGAAAAGAAAATGTTTTTGATTAAGAAAGGATATTTTCCTCAAGAATTCATTTCAAGTGTTTTATCAAAACCATTTTAATCTAAGATGACATTACTTCATATGTTTATGTTTCACTTATAATTTCTCTATGATTTACATGGTTTCACTTTTCTTATGATGAAATTATATCCATTTTTTTTATATGGATCATGTTATGATGGGATGATGTTTATGAAACCCATTTTATTCTTTGGGTTATGATGAATGATTTATGTTTATATTGTGGCACAAGTAAGAATTATTTCATTATGAGATGGGTGGGACCTATATATCCCTCCAATGGATTGGGTAAAGATTTATATCTCATGATATAGACATGGATGGAACATTAAGTTAATCTGGTTCAGTGTTACAGGACTGGAACGAGGAGTGAACTTGATTCAGAAAGGGACTTTGTCCACTAAGATGGTCTTGGCAGCAATGCCTTGGCTACTATGGAAATCATATCACGTTATTAATGGTTTTCCACAACTACATGTTTTCTTCCCATGATATTTTATCATGATTGACGCTCCTTTATGATATATTCCTTACGTACTTCCAAGATTTATATCTTTTTTCAATATTTTGATGATTAGATTTTATTTTCATGTTTTTTTATTCAAATGTTTATGGATTGTTTTATGTTCTCTATGTTTACCCTTACTGTGCATTTGATCTCACCCTTTTTATGTTTTCTTTTCCCCAGGATATAAAGTAAGGTTTTAGGTAATAAAACAAAAAGGGGAAGATCTTTATGGGAGATATTGAAGATCTTTCACCACGATTAGAAGATTATGTTCCGAGTTTCCAAAGACACTAAAATATTATAGTCCTTGAGTGTTTGTTTTTGTTATGTATTAAGTATTATGAAAAAGTAATGTAATGTCTATGTACGTCAAGCTTTGGGTCTCTACAGAAATAGTTCATTGTTTTTATGTTTATATTACTGAATTTTTAAATAAGTGATAGTTAAGAACTATTATCCTATTCCTCGTATAGATGATATATTTGATCAACTAAGTTAATCCAAGTTATTTTCAAAGATTGATATGAGGTCTGGATATCACTAGTTGTGGGCAAGGCTAGTCGATGTTCCTATTACTAGATTTATTAATATATATGGTTTATATGATTTTATTATGATGCAATTTGGGTTGATGAATGCATCAAAAATGTTTATGGTCTTATTGAATATGGAATTCTATAAATTCTTTGATTCAGGCATGGTTATATTTATTAATGATATTCTGGTGTACTCTCTGATGAGGTAAGATCATTCTAGATATCTAGAAATTTTCCTAACTATACTGAGAGATAATTAACTATATTCAAAGCTCTCAAAGTGTCATTTCTAGATTATCAAGGCTTACTTATTGGGGCATGTGATATCAATGGCTAGTATATTAGCAGGCCTTGATAAGTCAAGGTTGTGGTTTCTTGGGGGAGACCCAATATTTTTTTAAGATTTGTAGATTCTTAGGATTGTAAAGATATTATAAAAGATTAATTCAGGAATTATCTAGATTGTAAGTTCTAATTAATTCCCTAACCAAGAAGGGGGAGATGTTTAAGTTGTATAATTCTTATGAGAGAGACTTCTAGGAGCTAAAAATGAATTTTAAATCTATGTTGATCCTGAACTTACTAGAGATAGGTAAGAAGTATACCTTTTATAATGATGGTTTAAGTGCTGGGTTTGGAGAAGCTCTATTATAGTATAGGAAAGTAATTGCTTATAGGTCTAGGAAATTATGCCCTCATGAGGGGAACTAACTGACTCCTTATTTAAAATTAGAAGTAGTTGTGTATGCGTTATAATATTGAATTTTATTATCTATTGGGTGAGTTGTTCATATTATATACTAAATATAAAATACTAAGGTATAAATTGTCATAGTGTGACCTGAACCTTCGATAGAGAAGATGGGTCAAGTATCTTTAGTCCTTAAACTTTGAGATGATGTACACCCTTGGTAAGGGGAATGTTTTGGATGATTCATGTAGTTTGAAGACATAAAATTATTTTTTATGATAGGATAATTGTGAGTGGTAGTTGATAAAAATCTTCAATGAGATAAATATCAATATATCATAGTATTATAGTTTATTAACATTTTTATCCTTGAGAATTACCTCCTCACTCCTGGATAGGGTGACTAAGAGTCATCTATCATATTAGTGTTGTCTAGTGATAAGGGATAATATATATAGTGGAGAGCCACCACCAAATTAGAGCCTGGATAATGATGAGATCCTTTATGTGTGATGTAAAATTGTTATCCCTATGATCATACATAAGAATATTATACAAGATTCAAACTCCTTGATATGGGTTATTCACCTAGGGATGACCAAGATGTATCACACCATCCACATGTAAAATTGGTGAATCTGGATAAAGAAGGAAATTTAGGGATTTTTTTTCACGATGACTAGGTGAAGGCTAGACACTAGAGACCCATATGAATTATATAGAATTTACCTATATTTAAGTGGATGTTGGATGATGTGATAGTGTATTTCATGATGTGGTTGTTGATATCACTCTGATTCAGTGATATAGTGTGGGTAATTATTTAATGGTTGGAAAAGATTATGCATCTCCTACTGATCAGGGACAACCAGTCCATTGAACATATGGGCATGTTATATATTTGAGAGATAGTATGATTTTATGGTGTGATAAGGAGTATCATATCCAATTGGGATTATTTATTTACATATCTCATCTATAAATGATTATAGAATTTGATGGATACTTAGGTGAATTTGAGAGTGGCATACCATCCTTAGATTAATAGGCTATCTAAGTGTATTATTTCGATTCTAGAGTAAATTCTTTGAGCATGTGTCCTAGATTTTGTCATTTCATGGGATATTCATCTCATTCTTCCTATAATAGGAGTTATCAAACATATATTTTGATGGCACCTTTTGAGGCCTTGTATGGTAGGTCATTATGATCACCTTTGTGATGGCTAGTTTCAGGTAAGTCTTATATCATTAGATCAACATTTTTCTAAGAGAAATCATAGAATATTCAATTCATCAGGATATAACTAGTGATCATTCAAATAAAGTAACAATCATAAGTTGTCTAGTAGTGTCAACCACTATAGTTCGAGGTAGTCAATCCAATATTTTTGAGAGTTTCAACTAGATTAGGATATTGTTAGATTTAAAATTAATGGAAGTTGGCACCCATATTCATGGGACCATTTGAGGTTGTCAAGAGGAATAGTATAGTGACACAATGAATAGTGATTCCTCATATATTTAATGATATTTAATATGTATTTCATATATATTAGCTTCTAATATATCATATTGACCTTTCTCAGGTGATCAACATTGATGATATTGAGTTAGAGGATGAAAAATTGTTAAAGGAATGATAGATCCATAAATTGGAACAATGTGAAAAGGTCTCATATGGGAATATTATACCTTTATTATGCATAGAGAGGAAACATAAACATATCTAAAAGGGAATGTGGGAGTGAGAGGTGGATCTATGAGTTCAGTGCCCAAATATTTTCTCCACTGATTCCTAGTGATGCAACTTGAGGATGAGTTATTATATGATGAGGAGGCTCTAACATCCCATTTATGTAATTTTATGGTATTGTTTTAGTTTTTTTATGAAACCTTGTGTATTCATATTGTTTTGGTCTATTTGTAGAAGTTTATGAGTGTTTTGGTGATGAGAGAAGTCACCATGAAATAGAGGCGGTGGACCACATCGTTTTCTAGTGCTACTAGGTGAGGTTTTTTTTGTATAATAGGTAGATCATGACATAGCCAATGGAATTTCATTGTGAGGGAAGCTCAAGAATAAGTGTCACATAATAACCATAGAGGGTTGTTCCATCAATCTATGAATAATAATGCAAAGGGGTCTCCATGATTTCTTGGTGCTTCTTTTGAAAAGTGACATTATTCCACGAACCAAATGGTCCACACTATAATAAGACCTTGGGCGGGGGGGGGGGGTATTTCACCATCATCTATATGTTAATGATGAAATTGTTTCTTATGTAGTTTTTTATATAATTCAATTAAATGGATTAAATTTTAAAAATTATAGAATTATTTTCCCCCATTTTTTCTTACTAGTATCCACACAATACCCCCTCATTCTCCATGTATTCTTCTCTTATATAATTCTCCTCCATTTGTGATCATATCAATGCATTGTCAATCTTGGTGGTTTGATAGAGGAAATTATACGAATCCTCTTTATTATAATCATTATTTCTCATTTTTTATCACTATTATAGTGTTCTTTTCTAGAAATACAAAACTTTAGTGCTTATGTAATATTTTTTTATTTCCTCATATTAAAGATGAATTAACTAACATTATTTGATGAGTTGGATCCTAAAACTATAAGGTAGGTGGTCCATAATATTTCCTATAAATTTATATGAGTCACATTCGATGCATGAAATGCGAGTTATGGTCAATGTGTAAACATTAACTAGAATAAAATAATATTTTCATTCCTTATTTCTTATAGAGTATGTAGGTATATTAAGTCTGTGATTGGTCCTCTGATCATTGTGTATTAATTCCTTAGTCTTTAATGACATACACATAATTTAGAGTGTTATGGATAATATAAATGGGAACCTATTAGGGGTATATTTGGTTATGTTATAACTTAGTATAGCTTAATAGGTTCACTTTTTTCCTTCCTTGATATTGGGATGCATGTGTTTAAATTATAGGCCAATTTAAGGCTTACCGTGTAATGGAATTATGAGTTACATTTATATCCATTTATCTTGTGTGAGGTTGGTAAGAGGTGTGAGCTATCCAAATTCAATTGGAATGGTTCCATATTAGGTTGATACTTATAGTGGGATATCAAAAAATGGGATTTGTTATGTTATAACTAACTTAATATTAATTTTGGAATGATGTTGGATGTTATGCCAACCTCTCTTGAGATGAAAATAGATTGGGAGGTATTTCTGATTCATTCTATGAAATGTATGAGTTAGGTTTGATATATTATTTGATGAGTATTGAAATGATTAATAACTATGATATTGATTATAGGGTGGAATGTTATGCCCTTGAAGTGGTTGTTATATTATAGTATTGGAACACAATTCCAATATATCGTAGGCTTGGAAGTGAGATGGAATGATAATCCAATCTATTCATCATCTTGGTTATGGAATGAAATGATATTCCCATTCACCATAGACACTACGTATGGTATGGAACAATATTCCATTCACTCTTAGCATTGCTATGGAATTAGACGACATTCCTATTCACTATTGACATTGAGTATGGGATGGAATGATATGTTATTCAATCATTTCATCTATTTTTGGATTGAAAAAATATTACCATGCATTATTGATGTTGGTTATAGTTTGGGATGACATCCCCGATAATTTATTACTTGGTTAAGGGAAGATACTTCATTCCTTCCCTTTATATATTTATTATGAAATATTAAATTTTACTTGATGGTTTATCTAGATTGATGGTCATGGAAACATGTATCTTCATTGGTTTTAATTATTATTTTTTGGTCGGATTCCATGCCTGTAGTGAGTCAGGTGTTTCCTATATGAAACTTTACTCAATTTTGAGTTTTAGAGTCTTGGGAATTTTTTGAGGGTAAAATGATAATTTTTACCTAGTTGGTGACCTCGTAATTTTTTTGGTGGTTCTATTGATCTTAGAATAAAGTGTTTATATAATACCCCAACTCCAGTAACTTAGAGATAGTGGTTATATTATTACAATGATACAAAATACATAGATCACAGTTTATATGATCCAATAACTCATCAATATAAAGATAGTAGATACATAAATTGACATTACATTACATTGAAAACATAAGGTACATCTACTTAATACATAAAAATTTATTATTTCCCCTTGAAAGTAAATCAGTAACATGTACTAATCTTCATATTTTCCTAGGAAAATTAGAAACAATATAAAGGAGTGAGCTAAGATTCTCTGTGTGGGGTATAATACAATGGAATCTATCATATGTAAGCATAGAATCAATAGTACGACCCGATTAAATAAATTCCATAGAAAATGGAGATGTGGGAATAATATATCCATGTATTATATAATAAATAAATACTTGGATAAGAATAATAGATCTCATGGTGATGGGATACCTAATATCAGACAACATAAACACATCATAAAGGCTATGTTCCAAGGAATCATACATAAATGGGTAAGGATTATTCCAAATACCCCACTGGTTTGTCTCATGAGACCTACTGATGCATCAAGGGGATATAAAATTTTGGCACCACCTACCACATAACAAGTCCAATGCATCAATCATATGAATAGAATGGCTAAACAAGGCATATCATAATGTTCTCTAAGGAAAATCATACATAATCATGTCTAAGTAATCAATAGTTATCCATTCACAAATAAAGGATATATAGAATGTAAATATTTCCCAATTCAATGGAATAATATGGTTATCTAGGTGAATATCCAAAAATCAACTTAGAAACTATAGGATATTCATAATGTAATGGAAAATACCTTTATAAATTGAATGATAATGAAATAATTGTGTAGGGTACTTTCAAGGTTCAAGGATATCAATAGAAATTAGTATTAGAAAAAATATTCAAATCCTTTATTATGGTTTGTAAAGATATTGTGAATTATCCAATGCATATCCCATAGGAGTATCAAACCAGGTGTACAGTTGGGACCATTTGTTCTCGACTGAGTGAAGATTAAGTTAATATCCAATCAACATTTTTTAGTGTTATTATCCCTAGGTTCATCTGAGTTAGATCCTGTTTCCACTTATAGTATCCTCAATAGGATTTCATTTTTAGGAAACCACACAATTCTTACCAATATTTTAAGATGATTTAGATTTATCCCTTTGGTTTCCACTAATGTTTGAGCATCATAACAGCTTATAAAGCCAGTATAATGAGATGGAATGATGATATCTCATTGATAATTGATTAGGTCCCTAAGATGTTATCTAAGTTCGAGGAAAATTAATTATTTATAACCTTATTAAAAACTAGTAAAGTAATGAATAGGGGTGGATCCAAAATGAAGGACTTCCAAATGTGGGTGTGACCAAGTAGATAAAAGAATACAAATCCCAAGAAAATAGTAGCAAAAATCAAAGGAAGTGGTGAAAAAAATGATGACATTACTGACTATAGTGAAGTATGAACAACCAAAACCATTTGGATAATAAGAAATGACATTATAAAGAGAGATAAAATCACATATAAATGAGAAACAATCCAATTGTGAAGTAGGGGAATTTGATTAGCTGATTTTTATTTTATTATTTTTTAGATTTTGTTTTCTATCTTTATTTATAAAAAAATATTTCTAGATCTAGTGGAAAGAAGGTGGATAGTTCTATTGAATATCTAACATTTAGGTGAATATATCCTATAGTCTCTCAACTATAGCATCCACTAATACACATAGTGATGATTCTAGTTTTACTTTAGAAATAAATTCTCATTGGTCATAATGTTTTACCCTCAGATGAATTTTCCTCTTCTCAGATGGTTTTTTGTATGACAAGTAGTAGTAAAAAAATTCAACCATAAACATGTTTCACTGGTTCCTAGTAATTTAAGGACACATACAACTTAAGTAATGAGAATGAGGGTAGTTTCTATCAATAAATTACACTTAAATGAAGTTAGATTTATAACAAGTGAAATCTCATTTCCCTATCTCAGTTTAGCCAAAAACCATGCTTATGTAATAAAAATATTTCATTAAATTCAATATATACATTGAAAAGAGAGGAAATTAAGAAACAAGAAGAAATAATAAGTTCTCAATGAGAGAGCTTCAAACTCCCACTGAAACTCCACTTCTCCTCCTATAATCTTTCTTTCTATGGATCCTCTATAGTGTATCTACAATCAATCACATATGCTTGATCCTTCCTTCTTACTCTTGGATTGTTGCTCATGGGGTTTTTTTTCTTCTTTATCCTCTTTCACTATATATCACAGTGTGCACACAAAAACACTTTTTTACTCATATTCATAGGTCTGTGATTTTCTATCATGCTTCTATGTGGAATTTTCACTATATAACTTCCCCCTCATTGGAGTCATAGAAAAATATCTCCTTAATAGAATGTGTTAAACCTTGAAATTACATGTCATGTAGCAACCATGATCTCGATTATAGATGATATCCACATGGGAAGCTCAAGTGTCATGATAAACAAATGAGGGAATTCTAAAATCTTTCTTTCCTGATTTAGCTAGACAAAAAAATACAAAGTTAACATTGATGAGATTTTTCCAATTTAGGAAATTAACATTACTCCCTGATTTGAGCTATGATTATTTATATTTAATTTCTTTGGGCCTTAATATAACCTTATGAATTTCCCATTAATTTTGTGGGTTTTTTATAGTGTGGCCTAACTAAATTTCTAAAAACTTTGCTGAAAATTCTTTTTCCAGCTTTGACACATGTGATCCTCAATCCATTTGATGTACCAAGTTCTGTTCTCATTGAAAGTGATATTGAATTCAATTTATATTCTTCTTCAGTTTGGTGAATAGAATTCAGACAAGAATATCTTGGGTTTGGTCAATAACAACATATTTTTCTTCCAGGTGGTTTCTTCAATAAATACCAAACCCAATTTATTTGAATTTCTGATCCTACAGGCAAAAAAAGTTAGAAACAAAATAATTAGAATCACTTTTATCTTGGATTACCAGTTCAAAAATTCATTAAGCACTCAATAAACCATCGATATTGGTATCATAGTCTTCTTCAACCCGACACTGACATATTTATTCATTATCTTCATCAATTTGAGCTCAGAGACGGATCAAATTCAACCTTTAGTGTATTAGACTTAGAAAGCCTCCACATGGACTCAGATTCAACAATGTTGAAATTACCTTAGATTGAGATTCAAATATACTCTAGTTATTTATTCATAGGCCAACTTCAATTTAGATATGCAATAAGATTAGAATCTAGCTTCCACGGTTCATATTTTATTTCAGATTATTCAACTTCAAGTGACATCATCCCATTCTCTCAGTGCAGTCACTTAGAGTTCCTCTGTGTGGTAGGTTGAATATTTAGGCATGATACAACTTCTCCTTCTCATGGAAAGTTTAAGATCCTAGCTACAACCACTTATTCTAACATGCAGTCACTTATTTTATAACTTAAGGTTGAAGAAGGGATGCTTCTGGCAGCTTCAATTTTTTTCCTTCATGGTCTCTTAAGTGATCTTGACCTTTCCTTATGGTAACTTCTTCGCTTTAGAGATTTTGTGGGAATTCACTCACTTATTTTTTATCCCCTTTTTTGTAACAATGCTAACCATGAAAGTGTCTCGTGGTTGGTTGAAATTTTTTCTTGTAGTCACTTAAGTGATTGTGCGCCCTTCATGTGGTCATTTCTCTTGCAGCCAGTAAAGTGATTGTGACAACTTCACTCATGTCCTTTTCCAGAATTAGTTTTACACATGCGAATAGTTAAGTGACCACACTATCATTCTTTACAGCTGGTACTAAAAGATATAAAATTCATATTTTTAGTATAAATTATCAATTTAAACATGTAAATTCCAAAATAAAAGAATGATATTTCCATTTAATTATACGAATTAGAATTAAAAATTTAATTAAAAAAACAATAACAAATAAAACAAATCCATGGAATTTTTGAAATTGAATTAACGTATCACAAAAAATTGAAATGTATATTAAAATATATGTTTATAAATTAAAAATATAACATTTATCAAATTGAAACTACAAATTCACATTTTTAACATGATTTATAAAGAATACAACCTTCAACCCACAATCATCAAATGATTAAAAATTATTTAATTTAAGAACACTTCAACATAAAATATCTCATAAATTGCCTAAAAATTGATGTGGAAAAGTGTATCAAAAACACCCACATCAAACTCCCCACACTTAGTCAATTAAATTCTCAATAAATTCAATGAATTTTATTTATTTACAAAGACTGTAAAAAACAAGTGGTTGTCCTACCCATATTCTTATTCACACCAAAATCAATGAAAACCACAGATCTCTCCATTACATGAAATTATCATGCCTCTTATGTTTATTAATTTGACTACCTTACTTCAACATAATTCAATTTCCAATTTTTGGAAATGTGTACATGTTATATTTAGGTGGGATTAAGACATTAACAAGAGGCACCTTCAATTATCACTATCCCCTAGGTTCCAAAAACCAAGGATTCATTTTTCACTTCATTGATACAACTCAAATGATTATCTTATTAGTCAATTTCCCCCTATTAATTTGGATTCAATATTCTTCTCACCATAATGAACTCATTTTGACAAATTTACACTTTATTTGAAAAAATTTTCCCTTCAAAAGGTTTGTGCATAACACTATTCAAGTCACTTATTGAATTTATATTTTATTTATTTATACAATACACGCAATTCCTAATGTCTAATAGGTTCACCATGGGATCCGCATTTCCCATTTTATTCAAGTTTCAAAGAACTTATATGACTATCATTTGAATTGGATACCTAAGTTTTTTTTCTTCTAAAAGGATGTTTCTCTTACATTAATGTTAAAAGACCCAGTTTCCTCAAGTTATAATCTCAATTCCACAAGAATATTACCCATCACACTCTCTTTCCTAGATTTCAAACAATATTTCCATAAAATAAGTGGAAAATAACACTCATAATTCATTTAATTCTAGCCATTTCAAACTCTTTGAAAACCCTCAATTGGGATTGAAATTATCACCTAGGTGGGACACATGATTTTTTATTTTCCTATCCTAGAGACAAAAAAATTATTGACTAGGATAAGATCCATAAATGGTGTTGAAAGAGAGGCATTTTGAAAAAAATGGGGGTTTGATGTGTATAGAATTGAAGTGCAGTTAAGGAATAGATAAAAACACCTCCCCAAACACTTAAATCCCAACATTATCCCCATTATTAAATCCTAAGGTGGTTAAAAATTTTCATTTAAAATAGGTTTTCAATTTATCAGTTCATTGATTATTATAAGGTGTTACATGAATTTCAAAACAACACATTTTCCACATGTCCAAAACAATTTTAAAGGCCTTTTTTCTAATTCATGATTTTGATTATTTGAACACGTACACAAGTATTAACAATTATACTAAAAAAGAAGCATGGAAAATTGTGAAAAATTTACATTTGAATGAAAATGGAATTTTGGGAGAGTAAGAAGGTCATAAATTTGGTTCAAATTTATTTTCTGCATTTTAGATACCAGTGATCTAGACACCCATCTAAAAAATTAGGTTTTTATAATTCAACTTAAATCAATAAGGTGCATCCTCTCGCAATTAATTATAAAAAATATGCAATATAGATAAGAATAATTAAAATTAAAAATCCCCATAGTGTAGAAGATTTTAATATTTGAAGTTCATTCAAGACTCCCCCTTGTTATCTTTGTAAAATATCCTTCGCTGGTCCATTTAAGTTCCTATAAATGTAAATAGATTAACATAAGAGTTAAATTTTTTAAATTCAAACTAAAAAACAACCATGTATAACTTCTAGAGGTTTTTATCAAATAAGATTCAACCTGTTTCTCCCTTTATCCATGAAAATCAGAGTATAGAGTAGGGTGCACAATCTTCCCTAACTCTGCACCCAGGGCCACATGCCCATACTAAACATCTGTAATTTTTAGCAGAGGTGAAAAGCATGGTTTGCACATGGTTTTCTAAAATGTACGTATAAACCATGAAAAACCTGTCTTTGGAGAGAATCCTAAGAAAAATTGGCACATGGTTTGTCCAATCATGCATCCAAACTATGAGACCCCTTTAATGTGGTGTAAAATGACCATTTTTCCCATAATTTTCTTATAATCTTACCCCTCCTTTTCTTTTCCTCCTATATGTAGAGGGATATCCCTTTTTTCTTTGGTGGAAAGATCCTAAGATAGGTTCAATGATATATTCATCATCCAGACTCTTATTTGACTTCATATCATCGTATTGGATTCCTCTCAATAAGTTCTTTAGTCCTTAGGCCCAGTTCGTCATTTGTCTTTCCCTCAAAGATACTATTTTGATGTTGGATCATATACCCTATTTTTAGGGTGTTGATCAGTTCTTCAGTTTTTCCAATAAAATGCAAACTAAGGTCCAATAAAAGATGAGTATAGTATTACCGGAATAAGGTAGGTGGTCTATGAATTTTCCTTAAAAGTCTCATCATTTATAAATTTCTATCATTGTGCACATGTCAGTTTCATCAGGGGATGCTTCTAAAATTCATATGCCTTTATTATAATCATTGTGCTCATATTTTAGATCCCTATCAATATATGTTCTTCATTCCATTAGAGGTTGTGACCTCAACTCCATCCACCCAACTAGGGCTCATACCATGTTATTCCTTTTTTCTCCATTGTTGAGATTACCTCACAACGTTCGATTGTGTTTCCATATGGACTTTTTAAGGTAAGTGTTCCATAATTATTAAATAAACCATTAAATTATTAAATGGAAAGTATATTTATAGATATCGCTTGTCCTAGTTAATTATAATTTAATGGAAATTGGTTGCATGTACATATTTACCTTTTCGTGATTATTGAAAAAGAACAGAATGAATTTATTAAATGATGAAGTAATTAAAGTGATGAATGGTTGCATATCCTTGATTAACCTTGTCACATTGATGAAAGGTAACAGAATGAATCAAATGACTTATTAAATTGAATGAGTATTACATGGCCTAAATTGAATAATGATATATGTATAAGGTGCCTATTTCATATGGACCCGTTTATCTTTATAGGAGTGGTCAGACTTGAGCCAACCTTGTATTACCAAGGGAATGCCTTGAGCACTCAGAGGATTTCATTCTGATTCAAGGAGCTGGTTGCCAAGGGAAATTACCATCTTGGAATATTGTCCTTATCTATTAGTATATGTCCAACATGATGTCATAGGATCCCTTCACTATCTCTCCTGATATTAGAATGCCTTGGATACACTCCTTGGATTCATCTTGATGTATTTGGACATGCAGGGATATGGATTCAACCCATTGGGCCTAGTAATGCTTATCCTATGATTACCTTGGATGAGATCCTTAGACTTGATTAGACTCATTAATAATGGAATTACATGGGAGAGCCCCTTGGATTACACTAATAACCTTTATTACCATACTGCATGAGTTATTACTATGATTTGGATAACCCTTGAGGTTAAGGATGCCTTGGTTACATCTTGGATCCTCATTATTATTATTATTATTATCTATTTCAGTGTTGATGACACCTTCATGTTGTTTTTATGTATAAAATGAATCATAATTAATTAAATGGTTTCATGTTCAAACACCAGTCGAGGATGAAGCAGATATGAGATGTCTTTTTGTACTGATTACTTTATTATATACCTGCACACTGTTCATTTTATATTCACTGATTAGATTTTTATAGACATCATTGGTGTTGGTCTATTGATATTTATCTCGCACCCTATCTGAGCCTCTTTTGGTACCCATACAGATTATATAATCACAAGTATAGACAAGGGTAAGCCTTCCGCCTTAGAAACCTAACTTGATTGCTTGATTAGGATGGAGCTTGGTAGTAGACGATTGGGTCAGTGCTCAGGATGCTTGGATAGTTTTTGGTCTTTTTAATTCTTTCATGTAGCATGTACTGTATAGATTTAATACTGCCATGTATACACATTTTCCAGTTTTGTAGAGATGTGGTATCACATCATCATCTTTTGTATATGAAACTTTTTATCTTTTGAGTTGGTTATTATAGATGGATGTTTATTCTTACTTTTGCTGCTATATTTATTATATTTCTTCCACTATTTATTCATCTTTCTATTATTATATCCAATGTTCTATGCTCTAACATGAGGTAATAGTCTCCCCATGGACACACCTTAGGCATTCATTTCTATTCTACAACCTCTAGAGTATAGGAAGGTGAACTTGAGTCCATGTGGCCAATCAGGTTTGGGGCACCTTTGAGTAGCACTTGGGTCAGGACGTCACAAATTAGTATTAGAGATTATTTTTCTTTTCTTTTATCTTATTATTTGGGAATATAGATAAGAGGTTAGAAACATGTTGGAACTTGGTCATAATCCATTCTTGGGAATAGCTAACCCATGTTCAGGGTAAATACCAAGTTTCTTGGGAATTAGAAATTATTTTTATGTGTTTCATTTATTACAGTTGATATAATTTCACTACTGGGTGATGCACATGAATTTTGGTATTTGATATACTTTATGGATATTTACCTTAGCCTGGTATGACAAGGGTAATTATTACATGCACCATTATAGGCACATAGAATTCACATTTCATGCATATTCTATGCCATATAGGTGCATTTATTTGATTGAATTACCTATGTTGCATGTGATTGTTGAGTGTGTCGTTGTTGTTATATATATGCTTGTGCTACTAACATCTTCTACAAGGAATGAAATTGGTTATTTAAAATTGCAGAACCAACCTAAATTGTGTTTTCCTGTATAGGTTGATGGTGGCATCTTAAATGACTATTTTCAACCCTTACAAGCTATGTTCCCTGG
The DNA here is from genome assembly GCA_963277665.1 of Viscum album. Lineage (NCBI taxonomy): Eukaryota > Viridiplantae > Streptophyta > Magnoliopsida > Santalales > Viscaceae > Viscum > Viscum album. The sequence continues at coordinate 453,236,287 of OY728137.1, read as the reverse complement.
TTACATGTGATTCATTTTGGATGTGATCACATGATTACCAATTTCAAATTTAAGATGTATGGGACCTTATGAATTTGAAATGATAATTCAATGAGTTGAGCCATCATATTTTTACCTGTTACATTCTAAGACTGAATGTAAGATAACAAATTATAATTAAATGGGTCTCAATTTAAATTATAAAGTGTATGGTCCTTTATTAGTTGGGAATGATGATCCATTTAATTAAATCTTGTTATAAGCACATAGAAACTTAAAATGTATGTTCTTCCTAATAAATAAAATGGTTTCCAATAAATAGAGAGACTATCTATAATTTAAAGAGGTTTTTCCTCAATAAATTACAATTGACCCTTCCATATACTAGAACCCCTATAAATTAAACATGAACACTTACCATTACCTTGGCCTTCTAAGTGAGTAGATGGGGTAATATTCTGGGTAGTGAGCCCTTTTCTTATGACATTATTCCTCTAGTGTATCTATATTATCAAATATTATTTTTAGTCATGCACTTGGAATTTATAGATCTATCTCACCATGACGTCCTTGAGTCATGTGTCGAGAGGATGGATACGAACATTCTTTAGAGATGGTGGACCCTGATTTTCCAGTCTTACAGCCAGGAGTGCCACTTGAGACACCACCTTCTATACTCAAATTGGGCACTAAAACTCAACATCAAGAGGGTTTTCTATGTTCGATGCAGTCTATGAAGGGTGATCCATGACCTGCACCTATGATGTTTGATCAGACTCATGAATTCCAGCAGCATCAGCCACCCATATTTTCAGGGGATGGCGGTCTACAGCCTGTTGAGTCTTGGCTAGAGGACAATCTTTCTATCTTTAAGCATCTGGAGACGCCTCCCGAGAGTAGGGTCAAACTTTCCACTTATATGCTACATGATTCTGCCAAGCCCTGGTGGGATGTAATTACTCAGGCTGGTCATCATCAGGGCATGATCTGGGTAGACTTCCAGACTGCCTTCTATGATTACTTTTTCCCTCAGATGTTGAGAGTTGACCAATCCAGAGAGTTTATACACCTGGAGTAGATTTTTATGTCCTTTATGGACTATTTAGTGTGTTTTACTGAGTTTCAATGATTTTCACCACTTTTGGCCGGTGATGAACTGTCGCGAGCGAGGCATTTCAAGGATAGGATTAATTATTCCAACTGTTCATTGGTGAATGTCTTTCTCCTATATACTTTTTCTAAGATCGTCAATCAGGATCTTGTCAATAATAAAAACCTAAGATAGGATGATAGTACCAGACATATAGATTCAGTGCCGAGATAGGGAATTAGTACTTCCAGTAGCAGGAAGTATAGCCTTGAGGTTTCTCGTCAGAGAAGTGGCGTTCAGATTTTCTACACTGGTAGCTCTGTTATATGCCATCAGTGTGGAAGACAGAGGAATCTAAATCCTTAGTGTGATAGAGACCCATTATAGTGTTGTTATTTTGGCCATATGGATCATATTCAGATATTATATCAGACCTTTCCACCTACTTCTAGTGGAATAGGATCCACAACAGCTCCACCACTACGGGAAAAATGGGTATTTGCGACGGGAATAAATCCCGTCGCAAATAGCCCTGTTAAAAACTTATTTGCGACGGGGGTATTTGCCCGTCGCAAATAAGTAGCCTTTTGCGACGGGAGAGCTTTCCCTGTCGCAAAAGGACTGGCGCCCTTTGCGCGCCAAATCGCGGGAAACATATTTGCGACGGGGGAATATACCCATCGCAAATAACCGGCGGCGGTAAAAGGTATTTGCGACGAGAATATTCCCCCGTCGCAAATAGTATGTCGGCAGGTGGTTATTTGCGACGGGTCCCGTCGCAAATATCTATTTAACCGTTGACCGTAATAAATGCTGACTAAGGTATTTGCGACGGTTCCCGTCGCAAATGGGTCCGTCGCAACTAATCTAACCTATAAATACCCTCATCCGTTTTTTTCAAATCATTCTCAAATTCCATCTTCTTCTTCTCTCAAAATTTTATTTCTACAGTTCAGTTTTTCTCAAGTTTAATTTTTTTCTCCGGAGTTGATATTGAAGTTTTGAAGAACGATCAGAGATCAACCTCAGATCAATTTTCAAGGTATTTATATTTATTTTAATTTCATATTTATTTTTAATGTTTTATTAGTTTTAATTATTCTTAATTAGTTGTAATTTAATTATGTTTACATTGTTTTATAACTTAATAATTAGTAATAAATACTAATAATTAGGAATAATAACATTATTTAATTATTAATATATTTTATTATTAATATTAAAATAATATAATTTTTTATATATATACAATTCTCTTTTCATCTGTGTGTTTGCTGTCTTCACATGTATTATTTGTATATGGAGATAGAAAACACACTGATGAAAGGAGAATTGTATATAAATTAGAAAATTATATTATTTTAATATTAATAATAAAATATACTAATAATGTTATTATTCCTAATTATTGGTAATTATTCCTAATTATTGGTAATTCTTACTAATTATTGGTAATTAAGAACAATTACCAATAATTACCAACAATTACCAATAATTACCAATAATTAGAAATAATTAGTAATAATTACCAATAATTAGTAATAATTACCAATAATTAGTAATAATTACCAATAATTAGTAATAATTACCAATAATTAGTAATAATTACCAATAATTAGTAATAATTACCAATAATTAGTAATAATTACCAATAATTGGTAATAATTAGTAATAATTAGTAATAATTCGTAATAATTACCAATAATTAGTAATAATTACCAATAATTAGTAATAATTTGCAATAATTAGTAATAATTACCAATAATTCGTAATAATTACCAATAATTCGTAATACTTACCAATAATTAGTAATACTTACCAATAATTAGTAATAATTAGTAATAATTACCAATAATTAGTAATAATTAGGAATAATTAGGAATAATTAGGAATAATTAGCAATAATTAGCAATAAACCAATAATTATCAATAATTAGTAATAATTAGTAATAATTAGGAATAATTAGTAATAATTAGGAATAATTAGTAATAGTTAGTAATAATTAGTAATAATTAGTAATAATTAGTAATAATTACCAATAATTAGTAATAATTACCAATAATTAGTAATAATTAGTAATAATTATCGGTAAATAGAAATAATTAGTAATAATTAGAAATAATTACCGGTAATTAGTAATAATTAGTAATAATTACCAATAAATAGTAATAATTAGTAGTAATTAGAAATAATTACTAATAATTAGAAATAATTACCAATAATTAGAAATAATTACCAATAATTAGTAATAATTAGTAATAATTACCAATAATTAGTAATAATTATCAATAAATAGTAATAATTAGTAATAATTCGAAATAATTAATAATAATTAGAAATAATTACCAATAATTAGAAATAATTACCAATAATTAGTAATAATTACCAATAATTAGTAATAGTTACCAATAAATTCCAATAATTACCAATAATTAGTAATAATTAGTAATAATTACCAATAATTAGTAACAATTAGTAATAATTAGTATTAATTACCAATAATTAGTAATAATTTCCAATAATTAGTAATAATTACCAATAATTAGTAATAATTACCAATAATTACCAATAATTAGTAATAATTAGTAATAATTGGTAATAATTACCAATAATTAGTAATAATTAGTAATAATTACCAATAATTAGTAATAATTAGTAATAATTAGTAATAATTAGTAATAATTAGTAATAATTATCAATAATTAGTAATAATTAACAATAATTAGTAATAATTACCAATAATTAGTAATAATTACCAATAATTAGTAATAATTACCAATAATTAGTAATAATTAAGAATAATTAGTAATAATTACCGGTAAATAGTAATAATTAGTAATAATTAGAAATAATTACCAATAATTAGAAATAATTACCAATAATTAGTAATAATTACCAATAAATTCTAATAATTACCAATAATTAGTAATAATTAGTAATAATTACCAATAATTAGTAATAATTACCAATAATTAGTAATAATTACCAATAATTAGTAATAATTACCAACAATTACCAATAATTACCGATAATTAGTAATAATTCGTAATAATTACCAATAATTAGTAATCATTAGTAATAATTAGTAATAATTAGTAATAATTAGTAATAATTACCAATAGTTAGTAATAATTACCAATAATTATTAATAATTACCAATAGTTAGTAATAATTACCAATAATTAGTAATAATTATCAATAATTAGTAATAATTACCGATAATTAGTAATAATTAGTAATAATTACCAATAATTAGTCATAATTACCAATAATTAGTAATACGTAACAATAATTAGTAATATTTACCAATAATTAGTAATAATTACCAATAATTAGTAATAATTACCAATAATTACCATTAATTAGTAATAATTACCGATAATTACCAATAATTAGTATTAATTACCAATAATTAGTAATAATTACCAATAATTACCAATAATTAGTAATAATTAGTAATAATTAGTAATAATTACCAATAAATTCCAATAATTACCAATAATTAGTAATAATTACCAATAATTAGTCACAATTAGTAATAATTAGTAATAATTGCCAATAATTAGTAATAATTACCAATAATTAGTAATAATTACCAATAATTAGTAATAATTACCAATAATTAGTAATAATTACCAATAATTAGTAATAATTACCAATAATTACCAATAATTAGTAATAATTAGTAATAATTAGTAATAATTACCAATAATTAGTAATAATTAGTAATAATTACCAATAATTAGTAATAATTATCAATAATTAGTAATAATTACCAATAATTAGTAATAATTACCAATAATTACCAATAATTAGTAATAATTAGTAATAATTAGTAATAATTACAAATAATTAGTAATAATTAGTAATAATTACCAATAATTAGTAATAATTAGTAATAATTAGTAATAATTACCAATAATTCATAATAATTAGTAATAATTAATAATAATTACCAATTATTAGTAATAATTACAAATAATTAGTAATAATTAGTAATAATTACCAATAATTAGTAATAATTAGTAATAATTACCAATAATTACCAATAATTAGTAATACTTAACAATAATTAGTAATATTTACCAATAATTAGTAATATTTACCAATAATTACCATTAATTAGTAATAATTACCAATAATTACCAATAATTAGTATTAATTACCAATAATTAGTAAGAATTACCAATAATTACCAATAATTACCAATAATTAGTAATAATTAGTAATAATTACCAATAATTAGTAATAATTCGTAATAATTAGTAATAATTAGTAATAATTACCAATAATTAGTAATAATTAGTAATAAATAGTAATAATTAGTAATAATTAGTAATAATTAGTATTAATTAGTAATAATTAGTAATAATTAGAGATAATTAGTAATAATTAGGAATAATTAGGAATAATTACCAATAATTAGTAATAATTAGTAATAATTAGTAATAATTAGTAATATTTAGTAATATTTACCCATAATTAGTAATAATTACCAATAATTACCAATAATTAGTAATAATTGGTAATAATTAGTAATAATTACCAATAATTGGTAATAATTCGAAATAATTACCAATAATTACCCATAATTAGTAATAATTAATAATAATTACCAATAATTAGTAATAATTAATAATAATTACCAATAATTACCACTAATTAGTAATAATTACCAATAATTACCACTAATTAGTAATAATTAATAATAATTACCAATAATTAGTAATAATTAGGAATAATTAGTAATAATTAGTAATAATTAGTAATAATTATTAATAATTAGTAATAATTAGTAATAATTAGTAATAATTAGTAATAATTAGTAATAATTAACAATAATTACCAATAATTACCAATAATTAGTAATAATTAGTAATAATTACCAATAATTAGTAATAATTACCAATAATTAGTAAGAATTACCAATAATTAGTAATAATTACCAATAATTAGTAATAAATACCAATAATTAGTAATAATTACCAATAATTAGTAATAATTACCAATAATTACCAATAATTACCGATAATTAGTAATTAATTCGTAATAATTACCAATAATTAGTAATAATTAGTAATAATTAGTAATAATTAAGTCTATCTCAAAAAAAAGTTTGTGTTAGTCGTGTATGATCTAAACTCTATAATTATCCTAGCTTGTGTGTTTTTTCTAACAAATTATTCAAAACCAGTAATGCTTTTATATTTTATAGAGAAATATGGAACAACGAGGTCGTCAACAATCATTATTAGGTGACCGCATATGGATAAATCAACGTAGAAATCCAAACGGTTCTGGTTTAAATACAGTATATGTAGAGGGTGTGGAGACTTTTTTATCATTTGCGACATCAAATCCAGAATTTGTTTCAGAAGACAAAATAAAATGCCCTTGCAGAAAATGTGCATTGAGAACGTTTGACACGTTTGAAAAAGTGGGAGAACATCTCTTGCGTTTTGGTTTTCAACAAGATTATGTATTTTGGTATCAACACGGTGAACGCAGTTCCAGAGCAGGTGATACCAACTTGATTCCGGATCCATCCTGGTTTCAAGATTTAGTACATGATGTTGCAGGTTCATCTGTTCAACATACAGAAACTCCGGCTGATATAGCTTCAAATCCTGAGTTGGCACCGTCTGAATTTTATGAGTTGTTGAAGTCTGCTGAGGATGCATTATATCCTAGCTGCAAGATGAGAAAATTAGAAGCAATTGCAAAATTTATGGCTATCAAATCAGATAACGGAATGTCAAACACCTGTTTTGACCAGATATTTTCTTTGCTTAAAACACTGTTACCCGAAGGAAATGTTTTACCTGCAAATTACTATGAGAGTAAGAGGCTGGTTCGAAATTTGGGACTTACTTTTCAGAAGATTCATGCATGTTAAAATGGCTTCATTTTATATTCTGGGGAAAATGAGTCGTTGGATAGTTGTCCCACATGTGGGCAACTGAGATATAAAGAAGGACAACATGGGAAGTCTGGTTTGATTCCTGTAAAACAGTTGAGATATTTTCCGCTTACATCCAGACTCCAGCGTTTATTCATGTCTAAGAATACAGCGACAATGATGTCATGGCATAAAGACAATATTTCAACCGATAAAAGCTTGAATCATCCAGCCGATGGTGATTCATGGAAACATTTTGATAGAGTGCATCCATCCTTTGCTTTAGAAGCTAGAAATGTTTGACTGGGGCTTTCCACTGATGGTTTCTGTCCGTTTGGATCTTATGGTAGTCAATATTCATGTTGGCCTGTTTTTTTAACTCCGTACAATTTACCTCCATGGATGTTGATGAAGGAGCCATATATATTTTTGAATTTACTAATTCCAGGACATCCGAAGAAAAATATTGATGTTTATTTGAAACCATTGATTGATGAATTAAATTTATTGTGGAGTACTGGTGTCAGTACATATGATGTTGCAACGAAACAGAATTTCATACTGAGAGCAGCATTAATGTGGACAATAAGTGACTTCCCGGCTTATGGGATGTTATCTGGCTGGAGTACACATGGTCAGAAATCATGTCCTTACTGTATGGGAGAGAATAAAGCATTTATGCTCATTCATGGAAAGAAACCTTGTTATTTTGACTGTCATCGCAGGTTTCTTCCAGCTGATCATCCTTTTTGCAGAAACAGATCTCATTTCAGAAAAGGAACAGTTGAAAGGGAAGGACCTCCAAAAATGCTATCAGGTTCGGAGTTAAAATCAGTTGTACTTTCATTACCTCCCATCACTTTTGGTCCCACAATAAACCAACAGAAAATTTCTGGTTTTGGGAAAGAACACAATTGGATTAAACGTAGCATATTTTGGGATTTACCATATTGGTCTGATTTGTTGGTCCAACACATGTTAGATGTCATGCATATTGAGAAGAACTGTTTTGATAATTTGTTTCATACAGTTTTGGATACACCAGGAAAGAGAAAAGACAATGTAAATGCACGTTTAGATCTTGCCCAAATTTGCAGGCATCCAGAATTGGAACTGTTTGAGAATGTCAGAACAGAAAGTTTACTGAAACCAAAAGCAGCTTATACACTGTCTAAAGAAAACCGTTTATTATTTTGTCAGTGGATTGCAGATTTGAGACTTCCAGATGGCTGTGCTTCCAATTTGGGTAGATGTGTAAAGAATGGTCATATTACTGGATTAAAAAGTCATGATTGTCATGTTATAATGGAAAGACTGCTACCCATTGGATTAAGAGGTCTGTTGAATTCTGTGATTTGGGATTCCATAACAGACATGTCTCAATTTTTTCGGGAAATTTGTGCGGGTACAAAAGATTATGATGCTCTAGGAAAACTTGAAAAAGATGTTGTTGTAATTATATGTAAACTGGAAAAAATATTTCCGCCGTATTTCTTCGACTCAATGGAACATTTGATGTTACATTTTCTATATGAAGCCAAATGTGGAGGTCCAGTACAGTTTTGATAGATGTACCCATTTGAAAGATGCATGCAAAAATTGAAAAGAAAAGTACGTAACAAAGCATCTGTTGAAGGATCTATTAGAGAAGCTTATTTTCAAGAGGAAATATCTTTTTTCTGCTCCCATTATTTTGAATCTGAGTATCCTTCAAAACACAACCGAATGGGACGGAACGAGAGGAATATTGATGAAATCGACAATCAATTATCTGTTTTCAACTAGTCAGATCTTGGTTTTGGTGGAGTTTATGAACGCTGGCTTTCAGATGATGAACATCATAGAGCTCATACGTATGTTCGGCTCAACTGTGAAGAGATGACATCAGTTGTACTGTAAGTGTTTATATCACTTATTCTATCATTTATGTTACAGTAAATAACTTTGGTTTTTATAGGTTGTATGATAATCATATCAAGAAACAAATTCCACAAATTACAGCAGCTGCTCTCGAAGAACGTCGACTGAAAAATTTCTCTCAGTGGTTTCAAAAACTGGTAACATAAATTCTTTATCTTTTAGCAACTCATTCAATGTATAGTTTACTATATTGATAATTATTTCACAAATTTTCAGGTGTCTCGACATGCTGATAAAATTGACAAATGGATGTGTGTATTGATTAATCCACCTTCCAAACTTGTTAAAACTTATAATGCATATGTGGTGAATGGATTTCGATTCTACACACATACATATGGGGAATCGAAAAAAACAATGAACACTGGAGTTATCTTGAGAGGATCTCATCATCGAGAAAATGAAGTTGACTTTAAGGAATACTTGATGAAATCATTGAACTCTGTTATCTTGGACAACATTACATAACCCTGTTCAAATTTCGGTGGTTGGATACAGAGAGAGGCGTGCGTGTTCATCCGACTCATGGAATCATCGATATTAAATGTAAAAGTGTTTTCGCAGTAAATGAACCATTCTTATTGGCTCAACAGGCACATCAAGTTTATTACGCAAAGTACTGTGCTACATCAAGAGACTTGACTAATTGGTGGAGTGTAATAAAAATCAAAATTCGAGACAATCAGTTTAGTCAAAGTGAATGTGCTTTCACTGATGTGCAAAGAATTGAAGTTTTTCAAGAGAGTACTCAAAATCAATATTTTTTGCAAAGAGACATGAGTATCGATGACGACACCCCACATTTAAGAGTCGGTGATGACGATGATGTTAATGATGTCACATATGAATTTGAAATGGTAAGAGATGAAGCAACTGTAACTCGAATGGATATCGATGATGTTGAGGAGTATTATGAAGATGAAATTGACATATATGAAGATGATGATGAAGATGAACACTGATAGAATTCCATGGTATTTATATACAATCATAATATGTATATATGTATATATAATAGTAATTATCAATTATTTGCTAACATTAACATTTTCTGTTTCAGATGGACGACGCCACATTTCGTGAGTTGGCGGATGCTGACCTGCCTTTCGATGCGGATGAGTTGCTGGTAGATGACCCTCAGCCTGCAGGCGCTCCAGGGAGTACGCGGAGGGGGCGCGGTCTTGCACGATTGATGATTCCTGAACCCGTCCCCGAGCGACGTCCACGTCTTGGGTTTGATCCACGCACACAGAGGTGTGATAACCTGTGTGATAACCTGTTGATTTGACTAATATTTCATTAATCTATTCACATAATAAATGTTTATTATTTTTACAGTTTTCCGCATATAGAAGTCGGACAGGGAAACACTATTTTGGGCAACTATTTCTCTTAGCCGTGGACCACATGGGATCAGATTCCCATTGATGTGCAGCAGGCCATGTTCGGCCATTGGTTGGTACGTACGTAAATAAATAATTTTTATTTTGAAAATTATTTAATTTCTAACTTGATATTTTGATTTAATTGTAGGGTTTATGGTATCCGATCGAGGATACCATGCGTGACGCCATCCACGAGGCATGGGAGGTGGCCATGCGTGATCTCCTTCGTCAGTTTCTGCACAATTTAAGAAAAGTTGCAATGAAGAAAGCAGGAGTGTCAGATTTTGACAAGTTATGTAGATCACACCAACCAGAGTATATTTCATCCCATGTATGGGATGGATTATGTGCGCACTGGTTGAGTGGTGCCTTTCAGAGGAGATCATCGGTGGGGAGGCAGAATCGGGGGAGACAGGAGGTGACTCATCGAGCTGGGAGTCATTCTTTTAGTACTCATAGACATCATCTGGTACGTACATTATTTATAAATATTTTATATAACTATAAATATTGACAGTTTATTTTTTATTCTTATAGGCTGTCGAGCACCCCGATATTACGGAGTACGACGTATATCAGAGGATGTATAGTGATCCTGCTACTGGGGAGCTCAGAGGTGATCGTCAGCATCACATCGTGGTTAGTATTATTTGTTTTCAAGTTTAAAAATTAACTGTATATAATATATTCACAATTTTAATTTTAAATTGCAACTACAGGAGTCATATGAGGCCGCAGCGTCACAGGCCCGGCCTAAGAGTCAGGCCGAGTCATCAGATCAGACCACTGGCCGTCATTTTGATGAGGCGGCATGGATGCAGGCCACACAGTATGCCTTCGAGAAGGGCCGGGTAGTTGGTATCAGCTCTCGACTGACTCCCGGAGATTATTATGGCAGTGCTGTGATGTCGGCGTCCAGCTCGAGAGGAGCTCGTGCATCTTCTTCTGCTACACAGTATGAGGATCAGTTGCGATCTCAGACTGCACTGATAGAGAGTCTCTGACAGGAGCAGGAGAAGATGCGTCAGCAGCATGAGGAGGAGCGTCGACGCCAGCAGCAGCTGTACGAGGAGCAGACGAGTCGGTGGCAGCAGCAGCATCAGGAGCAGATGGAGTACATGCGCCGACTCACTCATGCTTTAGGGATGGAGTTTCCTCCACCACCATCTGCAGATCCCCCCCTCCTCCCACTCCTTCAGATTAGAGTTTGTATTTATGTTATAAAATTTGTGAAATCAAAATATGATTTTTTTCTATTCGTAGTTTCTGTCTCATTATAAAATATTTATTAATATTCTATTATTTTTTATTTTTGAATTATAATTCTATTATTATTATATTAATTAAAATAATTTATTATTTTTATTTGTGAATTATAATTCTATTATTATATTAATTAAAATCATTTATTAATATTTTATTATTTTTTATTTTTGAATTATAATTGGATTATTTTTATATTAATTAAAATAATTTATTAACAATTTATTATTTTTATTTTTTTTATAATATTTGCGACGGGATACTATTCCCGTCGCAAATAGTATTGTTATTTTTTTATTTTTTAAAAAATAGTTTTTGCGACAGGGCCCGTCGCAAAAACTATTTTTTAAAAATATACGGAATACTAGTTGCGACGAGGATTCTCCCTGTCACGGAAAAGGGCTTTAGCGACGGGCCCGTCGCAAAAAATTGTTATTGCGACACTGTTTTCAGCAACAAGTCATTTGCGACGGGACCCCGTCGCAAATGGCTTTTTGCGACGGGATCCCGTCGCAAATGACCTGTCGCAAATACCTGTTTTTCTAGTTGTGCACCTTCAGGGAAGGATTAGTTGTGTTGTGTCAGGAAGGGAGTTGGAGTAGTACCGGTAGGATAGACTGAGGAGGAGGTTATAGCCATGGTAGATAGACTTCTAATTATCAGCACCACCAGAGCGGACCTACTCAGGGTAGTACAGTTCTTGATCAGGGTCACCGATCAGGTCAGTTTCATGATTTACAACAAATACCCATGGATTATAGTGCATGATCCTCTATAATACAAGGTGCTATCCTAGTATCCTCTACTATTGTATATTCTTTATTCAATATAGGTGCCTCTTACTCCTTTATCTCTTTATCAACCATGGAAAGTCTCAGGCTAGAAATTTAGTACTTCTGTGGTGTGATAACCCTAGACGATCCGTTGGGTGTGCAGTTAGAGGGTATATTCCAATGAAATGACTGACCCCTTGATACATGCAGTTATCCCATATTATAGGACCTCTTCATCATTGATATGATGGGATTCGATGTCATTCTTAGGATAGACTGGTTGGTTCCCTATCATTCCTATGTGGACTTCTATCGTCACAACGTTACATAACCTGAGGGTGGTAGTTGCCTACTTAAGGGTGAGTGGAGTTTATAAGCTGGTATACCTGGACCAAAGCATCATGGGATAGGTGGAGTGACCACCCATATGTCTATTCTTTGTCTAGAGGAGCAGGGGATACATCTGAAAAAATTTCCTCATGTGGTGTGTCATTTCAAGGATGTTTTTTCTGATGATTTTTCTGGATTGCCTCCTGAGAGAGAGGTTATGATTGAAATTGTTTTAGGAGAAGCTCAGGTATCTATTCCTCCATTTAGGATGACACCTACTGATCTCTAGGATCTCAAGTGATTGTTGGAGGATTTAGAATTTATGGGTTTTATCTGACCCAACACTTCATCTTAGGGTTCAACCGTGCTTTTTTCCAAGAAGGTGGATGAGAACCTTAGGCTATGCGTGGATTATTAATGATTGATCAAGCTTATGGTTAAGAACAGGTATCCATTGTCTCGGATAGATGATATCTTTGACCATCTTTGATAATCAAGGGTATTATCAATGATCGACCTAAGATCAGACTATCATCAGTTGTGAGTTAGGCCTTCAGATATACCACATACGGAATTTTGAATTCGATAAGGTATATATGAGAATCTTTTTATGTCATTTGGTCTTATTAATGAGCCCATAGTTTTCTTGGATTTGATGAATATGGTCTTCCAAACCTATCTGGATTCCCTTTTCATGGTTTTTATGGATGAAATCTTGGTGTATTCTCATACTCTGAGTGATCATGCTAAACATTTTGAGATCATTTTGAATACATTGAGAGAGAATTATCTATATACTAAGATTTCTAAGTGTCACTTCTGGACCAACAATGTTCACTTCTTGGGTCATATTATCTTAGAACCAAGAGTATCAATTGACCCAAAGAAGGTGAGTTTTGTGGTTTCCTGGGAGCAGCCTAAGAATGTGTTTGATATATAGAGTTTCTTAGGACCGGTTGGATATTCCATGAATTTCATACATGTCTTCTTAGGCTTTGCTTCACCTCTTACTAGTCTTACAAAGAAGGGTGTGAAGTTATTGTTTTCTGAAGCATGTGAAAAATCCTTTTAGGAGTTGAAAGAAAGGATTAATTTGAATCCAATTATGATTCTTATAGAGCCTGGAAGAGGTTATATAGTTTTTTATTATGTATCATGCATTGAGTTGGGTGCAATGTTGATGTTGGAGGATAGAGTCATTGCATACAGGTCTCTCCAGTTGAGACCTCGTGAGTGTAATTACCCGATGGACAATCTTAATATTGTGGTAGTTATTCAATATTTATGCTACTGGGGACACTATCTGATGGGTGATCACTTTCATAAGATTCATGAGTGGCCTTTACTTATGGTCTTAACATTTACCTTTTCACTCCTTAATAGGGTGAAGAGAAGATATTTTTCAAATATTGAGGGGTTGGTACTACAGGAGAGTATTTCATGTGAGGACCCACCTCTAGATTGGTCTGTTGATGGAAAAGACATCCTACATATACATGGGAATATCTGGGTTCCTACAGATATGAGATAAGAACTGATATGATAGTCTCATGCTTCTCAGTTAGTAGTTCACCCAGACATCACTAAGATGTATCGTGATATAAGTTGCTAGTATTGGTGGCATGATATAAAATTTCAGAGAGCAGTTTTTATCACTACATGTTCCACCTGTCAGTAGGTGAAGGTGGAGCACTAGTAGCCTAGTGGATTGTTATAGACGTTACTAGTCCCAGAAAGGAAATGAGAAGATTTTACAATGGATTTTGTAGTAATATTACTAAGGTCTCCTCGATGTAGCGATTCTATTTGGGTATTTGTGGATTGATTAACTAAAGTAACCCACTTCTTTCCTATCTGAGATACATTGTTAGTTAATAAGATGGGGAGACTGTATATGCGAGAGATTATACAACTACATGGGGTCCCTTATACTATCATTTCAAATATGGATGGTTATTTCCCATCGAGGTTTTGGAAGGGGTTATAGAGAGCTTTGGGTACACAGGTGCTTTTGAGCATAACTTTTCACCCTTAGACTAATGACCAGTCCGAACAGACGATATGGGTGTTACAAGACATGATCCAAGCATGAATCCTTGATTTTAGCAGTTCTTGGGAGAATCATATCCCTCTCATCATGTTCCAGATCTTCTGTGGCATGGGGTCAAGATCTGGTGCAACATTGGGGTCGCGGTCCTTCTCGGTAGTGAAGGGGTCTCTAATCTGGTGCATCAGAGTCGTGGTCCTGTTTTCTGTGGTGAAGGGGTCTCGATCTGGTGCTTAGAGGTTGTAGTTATTCTCTCTTCGGTAAAGGAGTTTCAATTTGGTACATTGGGGTCGAGATCTGTTTGTTCCGTGATGTTAGGGGGCGAGCTCTGGTGTAGCCTTGGGTTCGCGATTCAGTGTGATGTGAGGTTGAGATCTGGTGTGGCATTGGGGTCGAGACCTATCCCTCCAAGACGTTGGGATCGTGCTCTATCCTTCCTCGTGGGTCTGTCCTCTTCTTCTACAACTTTGGAGTTCGACCAGGGGGGTCACAATCCAGTCTTCCTCACTGCCAGGGTCGTTTCTATTCTGCAGTGAAGGGGTCATGATCCATCAACTGCTTCATGCTCTAGTTGGGGTACCTTGGTTGTATTTTTGTGTTCTCTGCGAGCGGTATTGTTGGAGGCAATGGGGTGTTTTTTATGGTTGCATGGTGGATAAGCAATTTGCTTCATGTGAAGGTTTTGCAGTGTTGAATCTCATGGAATGAGTTAGTTGATTTTGAATGGTGGAAGTTGTTTGTTTGATTGGTTTGTTTTCAAAGGTGGGAAGTCTGTGAAACCAGATTTTACTTTATGTGATAGGCTCTAAAGGAGGATTCAGAGTTAGCGGTTCATCTTTGCAGAGTTTTTCAGATTTGGTTATTTGAGAGGGTATAACATCAGCCCTCGGATCAGGCCTGTGCTTTTTCACAAGACACTTTCTTTCCAGATCGTTATGCAATGGTGGAGAGCTTCATCACGTTCAAATGCTGTGGAGGGGCAATTTCATGTTGTCAATCTGGTCTTATTCTCCTTGACCTTTGGGTCGTGATTTTTCCTTAGTCGTGAAGTCTATTTGGGTTCCCCCCTTCTTCCCTTAAAATGGGGTCTTATAATAATAAAAAAAAATGAAGGCCTTCAGGCCGTTGGATGGATGGTAGGCCATGCCATTCACCCATGTGATGGTTAGAGGTAGGAGAAGCAGTGCTACTAGGTCCTCGTCTTATGTAGGAGACTTCAAAGATGGTTCAACTGATTAGAAATCATATGTATACCACTCAGTCTCGAGAGAAGTTTTACACCAATTGTCGTCGATAACCTATGGAGTTTGAAGTCAGGGATCATGTTTTCTTACACATATCACCCAGACTTGGGCATAGTCGGATATCAAGGCAATGGAAGATGATGCCTATTTTTTCAGTCATTTTTAGATCTTGGATAGAGTTAGTCCAATAGCCTATCATTTTCTATTACCTCATAGGTACCATGCCATGAACAATGTCTTCTGCATTTCACAGCTTCACCATTATCATGCCAACCTGTCACATACTTTTTATCCTAAGGATGTTGATTTAGATGCATATGCTTCTTTTTAGGAGTATCCCATATGCATCGTTGACCAGAGCATGAAGGGTCTCTAAGACCGGTCTATCCATTTAGTATGGGTGTTATGGAAGCACAACTTTGTATAGGATGCGACTTGGGAGAAGTAGACCAACGTACCTACTCAGTGGCCGGAGTTGTTCTCAGATTGCATTCTTCCACTCTTGGAAGGGAAACTCAGGGAAATGTTCCTTTAAGGGGGGAAGACTGTAAGAACTCATCTTTTCTATGAGGTACATATCCTTTAAATTTTGGTATAATTCTTTGGTCTTGAACTAATATGAATTCATAGTGAGCATATGGAGGAAACGAGGGTGTCCAGGTATTGTTCGAAGCTCGGAACCCCGAACAGTGGAAGAAAGAACTGGGCCACACAGTTCATAGAAACCATGCGACCCAGCCCACACGGTTTCTCCCAACCCTACGGGGACTTTCAGAGGGAAGATAAGGGTGCACCGTTTTCCCTAATTATGTGCCCAAGGCCACACACTCGTGTTAAACATCTTCAATTTTTAGCAAAGTTGAAAATCATAGTTTGAGTACAATTTTCCAAACCGTGCACATGAACCGTGAGACACCCCTCCATGGACAGTAGCCTAAGCACAATTAGTGCGGGGTTTGGTCAAACATGCATCCAAACCATGTGACCCCTTTAAAGATGGGTAACATGTCCATTTTACCTTAATTTTTTATAAGCTTACCCCTCCTTTTCTTTTCCTCCTATGTGCACAGGGAGATCACTTTTTCTTATATGGAAATATCCTAAGCTAGGTTTGTTGATATCTTCATCATTCGAACTCTAATTTGAGTTCTGATCAACTCACTGGATTCCTCTCGGTAAGTGATTATTCCTTAGGCTCAGTTTTACATTTTTGTTTCCCCCGATGATGCTATTTTGATGTAGGATCATATGCCTTATTTTTATGGTGCTGATATATTCTTCAGTTTTCTTTCGATCCAATCCAAACTGAGGGTCTATACTAGACGAGGAGAGTACTAAAAGCATAAGGTGGGTGGTCTATGAATTTTCCCTAAAAGTATCATTGTTTATAAATTTCTGTCGGTGTGTGCATGCCGGTTTCACTGGGCGATGCTTCTAAAATTTTTATGCCTTTATTATAATCATTGTGCTCGTATTCTAGATCCCTATCTATACACGTTCTTCATGCCGTTGGAGGTTGTGACCTCAACGCCATCCACCCAACTAGGGTGCATACCATGTCATGCCATTTTACCCCATTGTTGAGATTAACTCACACTATTCGGATGTGTTTCCTATAGAACTTGTTAAGGTAAGTGTTCCATCATAATTAAATGAATATTTAAATTATCAAATGAAAAGTATATTTATAGATATCACTTGTCCTAGTTAATTATTATTGAATGGTAATTTGTTGAATGTTCATATTCAACTTTTTATGATTATTGAAAGGGAACAGAATGAACCTATTAAATGATCAAGTAATTAAAGTAATGAATGGTTTTATATCCTTGATTAACCTTGTCATGTTGATGAAAGGTAATGGAATGAGCCAAATGACTTATTAAATGAGATGAGTATTACATGACCTAAATTGGATAATGATATATGTATAAGGTGCATATTTCATATGAACCTTTTTATCTATATTAGAGTGGTCAGACTTGAGCCAGTTTTGGATTCTTGAGGGAATGCCTTGAGAACTCAGAGGATGCCATTCAGAATCATGGAGCTGATTTCCAAGGGAGATACGCACCTTGGAACATGTTCCTTGTTTATTAGCGAATGCCTGACATGATGTTGTAGGATCCCTTCACTATCTCTCCGAATATTAGAATGTCTTGGATACACTCCTTGGATCCAGCTTGATGTCTTCAGACACACGACGCCATGGATTCACCACATTGGGCCCATTCATGCTTAGCTTGTTATTAGCTTGGATGAGATCCTTGGACTTGGTTAGACTCATTTACAGTGGAATGCATTGGGTAAACCCCTTGGATTACACTCAAACCCTTTATTGCTAGACTGTATGAGTTATTACTATGAGTTGGCTGACCCCCAAGGCCAAGGATGTGTTGGTTACACCTTGGATCCTCATTTTTATTATTATGATCTATTTTAGTGTTGATGAAAACTTCACATGGTTTATCTATATAATCTAAAATTCAATTAATTAAATGGTTTCATGTTCAGACACCAACCGAGGCTGAAGCATGTATGAGATATTTTTTTGTACTGGATTTGTATAGACATCGTTGGTGGTGACCTACTGAGATTTATCTCACACCCTATCTGGGCCGTTGTTGGTACCCAAACCGATTATATGATTTCATGTATGGATAATGGGAAGCATCCTGCCTTGGACACCTGACTTTCTTGATTTATTAGGATGAAGTTTGGTAGCAGATGACCATGCTAGTGCTCGGGATGCTTGGATAGTTTTTTGGTATTTTTGATACTTTTGTATTGCATGTTCTATACAGATTGTTTACTGCCATGTATACCTATTTTCATGTTTTGTAGAGACATGACATCACATCATCATTTTTATATATGTCAATATTCATCTTTTGAGTTAATTATTATTGATGTATGCTTAGGATTACTTCCACTGCCATATTTATTATACTGCTTCCACTTTTTATTCATCTATTTGTTATTGTATTCGTAGTTCTCCTCTCTGATATGAGGGTATAGTCTCCCTACAGACACATCCTAGATCGTCACTGCTAGTTGGTACCCTTTGACGTATGAGGAGGCACACTTGAAGCCATGTGACCAACTTGGTTGGGGAACTTTTGAGCGGAACTTGGGCCAGGACATCACAACTAATCACAAAATGATGATACCGTATTTACATTAGAATCAACTTCTCAGTCGATTCTAATGTGCTACCTCATATAAACTATCCTCTTAGATGGATTTTCATATGATAAGTTGTAAAAAAATTAAATTGGAAACAGTTCTCATTGGTTCCCGATAATTAAAGGATATCTACTACTTGTGGAATGGGAATGAGGGTAGTTTCTAGTAACACATTACACTTAAATGATGTTAAATTACTAACCAGCACAATCTCATTCCCCTATCTCAGTTTATCCAACGAGCATGCTTGTGTTATCAAAATATTCCAATAAATTCATGATAGAAACTGAAAATGGAGAGAATAAGGAAACAAGAAGAAAGAAGTTCTTAGTGAGCGAGCTTCAAACTTCTTCCAAAACTCCATTGATCTTATGATTTTTCTTCTAACGGATCCTCTTAGGTGTATTTATAATCAATCCCATGCACTCTGTCCTTCCTCCCTGCTCTTGGCCTATCTCTCATGGGCTTTTTCCTTCTTTCTCCTCCTTTACTATATATCACAATGCAAATGCGAAAACTCTTTTCTAACTCATAGTCACAGGACCATGATTTTCTATCATGCTTCTATATGGCATTGTCACTATAGACCTTCATCCCTTCACATGACATAATCCAATCCCTCCATAATAGAATGCGTTGCCCCTTGAAATTCTGCACCATGCAGCGACCATAATCCCAATCCTAGATGCTCTATATTTAGAAAGATGAATGGTCATGATAAACAGACAATGGAGTTCTTGAATCTTTCTTGCCTAATTCATCTAGACTAACAAAAAGAATACAAAGTATACCTTGACGAGATTTTTCTAGTTTGGGAAATTAGATTTTCTCCCTACTTTGAGATTGGAATAGTTTGATTTAATTTCTTTATCGGACTCCCAGCTTTGACACATGTGATCCACAAGCCATAGGATGTACCAAGATTAGTTCTCATTGCAAGTGCAGTTGACTTAAAGTTCCATTATTCTTCAGTCTAGTTCACAAAATTCACATAAGTAACTCTTGGGTTCAGTCAACAGCAACATATTCGTCTTTCATATAGCTTCTTCAACAAATACCGAACAAATATCACCTCCTTATTCCTAGAAAACTCAATATCTACCAATAATTTCTTCAAGAAAATTACATGCACTGAGCATTGATATTGGATCCATAGCATTGGAGCTCAAGACCCTACCTTCTTTGAATTTCTTCAATGCAAAATTGTCAAATGATTAAAAATTCTACAATTTAAGCACTCTTCAACATAAAATATTTCATTTATTTTTGAAAAAATAATGTGGAAAATTTATCAAAAACACTCACATAAATAATATGATAATAAATTCATAACAATGAAGAATGATGTCATTTTATATTGAATTGAAAATGAATTAGAGATTATTTCACCAATAAAGGATAAAAAGATTTTATATACATAAAAAATAATTTAAATGATATCAGAACAAAAGTATATTAATTAAAAAGAAAAATATGAGGATTGGGAAACCTTACCTTGAAAGGTAGCCTCTTAAATCTTGAGAAGAGCAGCTAAAACCCCTAAAAATTCCTTGGAGAGACTCCTAATAGAGAAAAGGAGAGGAGATACATGATCACTAAATTTGGAGTGAATAGAAATGGGAGGATGGGTGGGTGTTTTTAGTGAATGAGGGGAGTTTGTTTATTAATTTAAAAGCATGGGGCTTAGATACTTGGTTAATAAAAAAAATAAAATCATTGATCTTCCCATGGTTTTAGCCCATGGTATTTTACATTTAGGGCTTGGTTCTTGATTTCAATTGTTTAAAATCTGAAATCCATTAAAATATATTATTTTGGATGGGGTCAATATTCTTATTTATAAATAATTGTATTTAAAATATTTAAAATATAATTTAGGTTATGGATTATTCTTTATTGGTTAGGAAAATTGATTTTATTACATTAAAATACATTGTTTTAATGAATAAACTCATTTTTGTTTGAGAAAGCCTTTATATTACTCATTACATCATTTTTTGTTATTATGATGTTATAATACTTATCGTATATTCATAATGAAGTTTACTTTTTATCCATAAAATTTACTGTATTAGAAAATTATAAAAAATCCACCTTTGGCCAAATTTGATGTGATAATTCTAAATTTAAATTCCTTCTTGTGATGTCCTGACCCGGGTTCCACTCAAAGGTTCCCCAAGCCGGTGGGCCACATGATCTCAAGCGTGCCTTTCCGTACGCCAAAGGCTTCCGACTAGCAGCGAGGGCCTAGGGTGTGTCCATGGGGAGACAATTCCCTCATGTTAGAGTGGATCACAATAGATATAATAAACAAATAAATAGAGGAATTATTATATCAATGAATAAGTAGAAAAAAAACAAGAATAATTATCCCACAATAATAATCAACTCATAAACTGGAAACTGAATCATATACAGAATGATAATGTGATGTCATGTATTACTAGGACCAAAAAGGGCCTAGATACCCTGGGAGGGGGGGGAGGGGGTGAATCAGGGTATGGATATTCTTTTCCAACTTATTCTTCCTAACCCACTAGATCTTGACCTCTTTGTTATAAGGGTCACTTTGCACTTAAGTGTTTATGCAGACCATATTCTTTCCTTCTTTATCTGGTGATGATGCTTTTAATGTAATGCATGGAAGCAAGAAGGGAGACACATAGATTTTTACTTGGTTCACCCTCACTGGGCTACGTCCAAGTAGAAAACAATGACAACGTGCTGATGTACCAAATCCACTAAAGCTCACTTCCAATTTACAATGTTCGGGCTAGATCACTTCTATGCCCAGACTCACTGCTTTTACAATGTTTAGGTTCAGCTCACTGCTTTCCCAATGGTCAATCCCTATGTCTCTATCTGGATCACTACTGGTGGAGAGGATCACCTTCTTCCTCTTCCATTGATCACTTCTTGGAAAAGGATCCACTCACAGTTTATAGACATATAGGTCTTTTCATTATCACAAATGAATGCATCCTCCATTGTATGTAGATGATCTATTGAAGTGAAACTTTAATTCACTAATAAATATCGCTTTACTGCAGATGTACTAGGAAACTTCCAACATTCATGCAACCTTAGGGTGACTTGTGTGCCACTTTAACCAGTGCACAACCTTTGGCTTTGTTGCGGGAAAACCAACTTGCGCGCCAATTTATACTTGCATTCCACTTTATACTTACACGGCACTGCTTGCGCGCCACTGCTTGCATGTCACTGCTTGCACGCCACTCCTTGCGCACCACTAACTGTGCCACCGATTGCTTTCCCGCCACTACTTGTGCGCTACTTACTACTTGTTCCTAACTCACTTCCTGCACGCAACTCACTACTTGCGTTCCACTCAGAACTTGCGCGCCACTTCCACTTGTGCAAACAGAGCTCGATTTTTTTTGAGTGTTGAGCTTCTGTTTGAATGAGGAGGGTAGCTGTCTATTTATAGGAATTTTGGAGACCCTGTGTGTGAGGTGTAAAACTCACCTTGTGTTCCACTTCATGACTTTCACGCTGCTCCATAACTTGCACGCCACTTCATGACTTGCACACCCCTTAATGAATTGTGCACCACTTGTTAACTTGCGTGCCACTTTCTTTCCTTTGTCATATTTTGGTGGGATGAAATATGACTTGCACGCCACTTCTTCACTTGTGTGCCACTTAATGACTTGCATACCACTTTCTTTCCATTGTCATATTTTGATGTGATGATCTTGAAATATGACTTGTACGACACTTCTTTACTTGTGCACCACTTAATGACTTGTGCACCAATTCTTAACTTGCACGCCACTTAACGACTTGCACACCACTTCTTAACTTGTGCACCAATTTCTTTCCTTAGTCATATTTTGAAGTTTTGATTTTGAAAAATGCCTGGTGCGCAATATTCCAGTCACCCGCTTTATCAAAAAACACAATCACCTAAAAAATGATTCAATGATACCTTGAAGGATTTTTGACAAACAATCTCCCCATTTGGGTTTTTTGACAACACTTTCATAATTCGATGCCTCATTAAAGATTATTTCATCATCTTCCACCATTCACCTATTTTGATTCTGATAGCAATTAATGATTTACTCAACACATACTCTAAGACCACATGAGAAATGCTCAGTGTGAGAAACAAGAGTATTATGAAAATTTCATCAATTAATCACTTCATTCCTGACACCAATGTCTTAAACCAATAAATTGATTTCATCACAAACCTCAGCTGTCATTGATATATCTTCTTTGACCGATCACTGCTAGCATTGTCAGATTTAAAACTCCTCCTTCACTTCTTTGGTTCGTGTGTTGTCCAAGCTAATCTCTGGATGATCACTTCAAACACCGAATAATTCTCATCATGTCACTCCCCTTATCAGCTTCTTCACCTATCTTGATTAACTCCCCCTATCTCACTACTCCACCTTTCAACTTCTCCATGTATCTTTGAAAAATACATTGTCTCCCCTTGAATAGTACACTTTCTCCCCCTTTGTCAATGAACCCAAAGGTCACTCCTTTGTGGTCTGTAACTAGGTAAAGAACATAGATCAATACATCAGGGAAAACACACCATACCTCAGGGAGAGGGGGGGTCACATACACACTTTTTCAAGTGTAGGGAGTTGACTGGACTCCCAGAGCTAGTTGATGCCTCTCAAACACTTCTTTGGGTAAGGAATTTGTCATAATGTCTGTAGCTTGTAGTTCTGTAGGCACATACTCCAACTTCACTAGCCCTTTCTCCACCTTCTCCTTGATAAAATGATATTTGATCTCAATATGCTCTGTCCTTGAGTGATGAACTAGATTTTTATAAGATTGATTTCACTCGAATTATCACACTAGATTATGATCGGAGACTTCACTTAAACTCCCATGTCATCAAGATGCTACTTCATCCACATTGAGTGGCTATAATATAATCAACTTCTACGGTGCTCAATGAAATGAAATCTTGTTTCTTGATTAGAAAATAAATACACAATCTACCAAGATAGAAAGCACTTCTGGGCATTTACTTCTTGTTATATGCTGAACCAGCCCAATCTACATCTGTATATCCCAAAAAATATGGATGTGATTTGTCATCACACATCAAACTGAAATCCACAGTACCTCTAATATACTGAAGTATCCTTTTCACTACAAACATGTGACTTTCCTTGGGATTGCTTTGATATCATGCTGCTTGGAATTTGGAAAAGACAATATCAAGTTTTTTTTCTATAAAGTATGATAATCTTACAATGATTTTCCTATACTATGTGATATTAGTTTCCTTTCCTTCATCAACCCATGAAAACTTCATCCGGGTATCCACAAGAGTCTTCATCTCCTTGGAATTTCCATTCCAAACCTTCTCAACACCTCCCTGACATATTTAGATTGAGATGTTCCATTAATTACTTATGTCACCAGCAATATCATCCATTGATTTTTTTCATTCTTAACATATAAATTGTAATCAACTCCACCACACTAGAAACCAAGCTTCTTTAAAAATCGATATGGCCTTTAATACCATGCTCTTGGTGATTGCTTCAACCCATATAATGCCTTCTTTAGATAGAAAACTCTATTCTCATCTTCATGAATTAGAAAACCTTATGGATGATCAATGTAAACATATTCTTCCAAAACCCCATATATAAGTGATAACTTGATGTCCATCTGGATAATCTCCTCATCACCTTCATCAGAAAACTGGTCATTGTGTTGTTAAAAATTCTGTTCATTCTAGACTATAGTGACATCATTGCTTTCAACTACATTTCCCATCTTCTTATTGTAACATTCTTGATATTATCTAGTAGATTATTGGTATCCATTGAGATATTTCATCTGATTAGGTCCACTTTTTAGACCCACAAACATTATACTTCTCCTTCATCATTTCTTCACATGTGACTATAGGTTTCAGAAACTTCTCTACCTCAATATAATTTTCTAGTTGTAGCTTCCTTAAATGATATTTTCATTAGGTGAATTTACCACTTAGAAATGATCCATCAACAAAACCTCTAGGAATATTGAGTTGGAACTCAATGTAAGAAACAAGAGATAGAGTTAATAACACCATCACAATCAATTGCACTTAATTACTTCCTTTCATCTTCAATTATGACTACTATATTTGAATTAGTTTACATTCCCAAGAACATTACATCTCCACATTTCATATTTTGATACAACTTTCCCTTGGATCGTATATCCCCAAAAACCTGAAATACTTGAACATCAGTTAGTATCATTTAAACAAATAGGGAGAGGGGTTCTTTTGGAATTCTCAAGAAGAGGATTGTGGTTGATCCTGATGGGTCAACCCTTTGATTCTTTCTTACAAAGCATCACAATCTTTTTTTACCTGCTTCAAATGCCTAGAAAACTTCAACTGTTTTGGACATATGACAATGAATTCTTTACCCACATTCTGAATCTTCTACTGATATTCAGATTCTCGATGCTTGGCATTTTTTATAATTTGGGAATTAATCCCATTAGTAGAAATTTCCTTCCCTAATGCTCCACCAATATTCCATTTTCCATGATTCTTTCTCCAAGAAGGAATCCCTATACTAATCATCTGATATTTCTTCTTCCTCCATTGGTGATCTCTTTCTGCTGCCTTCACTTCCCGCTGTGTGGCATGACATGTGAATTTTCTAGGACATTCTTTAGTTGCATTTCTTTTATCAATTGTTCAAGTCACACCACCTTTTCATATTGGGGTTCAGTCTTCCAATGAATTTACATTATTCTTAATTACAATTTGATCATATCCTACCATTTTCTTCTAGGATTTTCCACATCCATTCTAGGGGAGTTTTTGTGAGTGTAATAGAGGAGGTTATCAACACAACTTTCATTGAGCTCCTTGTTATTCCAATAAAACCGTAATCCTATTTTTCATCTTACCATGTTTTCTTCCAGTATAAGCTTATTATTTTCACATTAACTGTGATGGGGAACTCCTTATGGGTTACTTTTCCTTCTCCGATTTCTTCTTGCTGCAATGTCTTTCCAAATTCCCATGACTAGAACAAATAAAACATCTTCCATCAAAGACATACCTCATCTCATCATTTATTAGATGAGATCTAGATGAAACTTGAGCTCTTCTTCTGACATTGATATCCTAAGCTTCCTGACATATACTCATGGTTTTCCCTATTCTTCCACAATAGAATCACTTCATGGGTACTTTCTTCTGAGAGACTTTTCTTTCATATTTATCATAACACTTCTTATTATTCTCATATTTAGAAAAATTTCTATCTTCACAGCATGAAATGTATTCCTAAGACTTTGAAAAAAAGTTAGATGTATGACCATGAATTCCACAGAAATAGCATATGATATCATTACTTCCTATAAAATACTTTTTCGTTCTGTATTTAGAAACTGCAAGACTTTTTCTATTTTTAGAACTGTTCATTTCTCTATTCCTTTAATTCATGGGAGGGGATTCATCATATCCAATACCATATTTTTTCAAATTATGTTGTCTTTGAGATGAGAAAATATGTTCTTGTTTCTCTTAAAAAATAGAATATTTACTTTTCATTTTATCATCACCAACTGAAGGATAATCAAATAGTAAGTGCAAGGCATCCTTCAATTTAGGCATTCCTACGGAATTAGATTTCTCAACTTCTTTTTTTGCTAGTTTTATATCTTCTCCCAATTATTGTATCTTCTTATCCCTTGATTCAATTTGAGAATTATATTCTCTCTTGATATCCTTACCCCTACTTATCTCATCTTCCAATTCACATTTGAGCTTATCCACTATATCACTTTTCTCCTTTATTTTCAATTTTTTCTTGAGAAATAGGATCAGAGCAGCATGCATTCTCTTGTTGTAGACATTGATTCTTTTAAACTAGTTTAGAAAACTTTGTAGAAAGATCATCAATTCTGGATTTCATATTCTGAATTTCATATGACTTCTGATTCTCTCTATTCTCATCCTCTTTTGGTTTTTCTATCTTTACAGATATCTTTTTTAGTTCTTCAGCTTGATAATCGTTATTCTCCCTCATATCAATATCCACATCAATAAGCCTTTTATTTAAGCCTATTAGATTGTTGAACTCAATTTATAGAGCTTGGATTCAGATATCTTTAGATTTAGCTTCTTCATCCAATTTCTGATCCAATTCCTTTGTTTCATGGACAACTTCCACTTTTTCCATTTTTGAAGTTTCTTCACCATAAATACTTTCAACATCACTTGGAATGTCATGTTCTTCACTCATTCCTGTAGCATAATTGAGTGAGTATATATTTTCCATATCTAATTCATCCAATCCTTCCTTTAGTAAACTATGTGATTCCTTTAATTTAATCACACTTTTTCCATAAACACTTCCACACTGAGGAATACCATATGGCTTCTGCTTCATCTTTAAAGTTTTTCAATTTTCCATGGAACACCAAGATAATGGAAGACTGAATCTTTAACTGAAACAATCGAATGAACCAAGTTAGAGCAAAAAATATGATAAAAGAAACCTACCCTCTATTATAAATTTTTAGGACCAAAAGGGGCCTAGATACCCTGATGGGGTGGGATTGAATCAGGGTATGGATATTCTTTTCCAACTTAATCTTCCTACCCCAATATATCTTGAACTCTTTGTTATAACAGTCACTTTCTTTGCACTTAAGTGTTTATGCAGACCATATTCTTTCCTTCTTTATCTGGTGATAATGATTTGAACATAATACAGGGAAGTAAGAAGGGAGACCCAAAGATTTTTACTTGGTTCACCCTCACTGGGCTACGTACAAGGAGCATACAATGACAACATTCCAATGTACCAAATCTACTAAATCTCACTGCCAATTTACAATGTTCGGGATAAATCACTTCTACGCCCAGGATCACTACCTTTAAAAATTTTAGGGTCAGCTCACTTCTTTCCCAAGGGTCACTCCCTAGGTCTCTCTCTCTGGTACACTACTGGTGGAGAAGATCACCTTCTTCCTCTTCCTTTACTCACTGCTCTATAAAGGATCCACTCATAGTTTATAGACATGTAGGTCTCTTCATTATCAAAAATGAATGCATCCTCCATTGTATGTAGATGCTCTATTGAAGTGAAACTTTCATTCACTAATGAATATCACTTTACCTCAGATGTACTGGGAAACTTCTAACTTTCACACAACCCTAGGGTGACTTGTGTGCCACTTTAACTAGTGTAAAACCTATGCATTTGTTGCAGTAAAACCAAATTGTGAACCAATTTATACTTGTGCACCAATTTATACTTTCACACCACTTCTTTCATGCCACTTCTTGCATGACAATTCTTGTGTGCCACTACTTACATGCCACTGACTGTGCAACTCACTGCTTGTGTGACACTACTTGAACACCACTTACTACTTGCACACAACTCACTGCTTGCATGAAACTTGTTACTTGATCACCACTCAGAACTTGTGTTCCACATCCAATTGCGTGATTAGAGCTCAGATTTTATCTAACTGTTGAGCTTCAGTTTGAATGAAGAGGGTATCCATCTATTTATAGGAATTTTGGAGACCCTGTGTGTGAGGTGCACAACTCACCTTGTGCGCCACTTCTTGACTTGTGCACCGCTCCATAACTTGTGTGCCACTTCATGACGTGTGTGCCCCTTAATGACTTTCACACCACTTGTTAACTTGAGCGCCACTTTCTTTCCTTTGTCACATTTTGGTGAGATGAAATATGAATTGCGTGCCACTTCTTAACTTGCACACCACTTAATGACTTTCACTCCACTTCTTAGCTTGTGCCTCACTTTATTTCCTTTTTAATATTTTGATGTGATGATCTTGAAATATGACTTTTGCAACACTTCATCACTTGTGAGCCACTTAATGACTTGCATGCCAATTATTAACTTTTGTGCCACTTAATGACTTGCACACCACTTCTTAACTTGCAAACAACTTTCTTTCCTTCATCATATTTTGATGTTCTGATTTGGAAAAATGCATGGTGCACAATATTCCAGTCACTTGCTTTGTCAATAAACATAATCACCTCAAAAATGATTCAATGATACCTTGAGGTATTTTTGACCAACATGTCTCTTAAAAATAATAAAATAGGTATACATGGCAGCATATAATACATATTGTACAAAATAATAAAAAGAATCCAAAAACTATCCAAGCATCCCGAGCACTGACCCGGTCATCTCCTACCAAACTCCATCCTGAAGAAAGAAAGAAATTCAAGTGTCCAAAGTGGGATACTTACCCTTATCAACACCTATATACATATAATTTTCTTAGGTACCATAAACATCACATATAGGGTGTGAGATAAACCTCAGTAGGCTACCACTAATAGTGTCTATATAATCGAGTTTTTGAATATAAACTGAAAGAGTATTCAGGTATATAAGGAAGAAAAAATAGTACAGTAATGTAAATAGTTGATACTTGCTTCAGCCTCAGTGGGTGCATGAACATGTATCATTTAATTAATTATGTTTCAGTTTATAATAGGTGTCAACTTCACTATATATGATAGAGAAAACATAATGGGGTCCAAGGTGTAACCATTGAATCTTATAATGATGATCATAATGAAAAAGGATCCAAGATAATAACCAAGGCATCCTTGACCTCAGAGGTCGAGCCAACCCATAGTAATAACACGATGTCTGGAAAATGGGTCTGAGTGTAATCTCACCCAAAAAATTCTACTGTAAATGATTCTAACCAAGTCCAAGGATATCATCCAAGGAAAACTTGGGATAATCATGACTGGGCCTAATGGGGTGAATCCATGGCACTACATGTCATAAGGCATTAAGTTGGATCTAAGGAGTGTATCCAAGGAATCCTAATATCCAAAAATATAGTGAAGGGATCCTACGATGTCATGATAGACATTCACTAGTAGACAAGGACAATATCCCAAGATGGGTATTTCCCTTGGTAACCTGCTCCTTGAATCGGAATGACGTCCCTTGAGTGCTCAAGGCAATCCCTTAGGAATCCAAGTCTGACTCAAGTATGAACACTCCTATAATGATAAAAAAAAGTCCATATGCAATAGGCACCTTATACATATATCATTATTTAATTAGTCCGTGTAATTAATACTCGTTACATTTGATAATTCAAAAGGTTCATTCCATTTCCATTTATACTAGGTAACAAAGCTAAATAGGACATGAAACTATTTATTAAATTCATTCCATATTAAATTATTAGGTTCATTTGCCTTTAATAATCATGAAAAGGAAGGAAGAGGATATTCAACCAATTACCATTCAATTACATTTAACTTGGCCAAGTGATATATATATATATACTTTCCATTTAACAATTTAAAGATTCATTGATTAATTTGAAACACTTACCTTATAAGGGTCAAATGATACTATACATGTTCTAACCATTAACCATTAACAATTCATAATTCATTAATTATATATGAACACTTACCTTATCAAGGTCAAGTCAAAGCACACTCGAATGGTGGAACAAATAGTCATAAAAAGTAACTAAAGGTATAGAATGGAAGTTACCCTCCCTACTAGGGGTGGATGGAATTAAGGTCATAAAATCCAACGACATAATGATCTTAATAAGAACATGATCTAGAATACAAGTTCAATGATTATAAGCATGACATATGAATTTAATAAGCAACTCCTGGTGAAAACGGCATGCGTACAATGAAAAAAATTTATGATATGGTGATACATTGAGGTATGAGTCATAAACCACCTACCTTGAGCCTATAGTACTATCCTCATCCATTATCAACCCTTAGTTTTTCCAGAATCAAAAGAAAACTAAAGAAAATATTAATGCCATGAAATAGGGAATATGAGACTTTATAAAAATAGTGTCATTGAGAGGAAGAAAAATGACTAACTAAGCCTAAGGAATTATGATATTAACTAGAGGAATCAAACGAGACAAATAGAAGCTCGATCAGACATTAGACAATGAAGATATCCAAGAAACTAGCTCACTTCCAAGGAGGAGCTCTCAACGTAAGGGAGGAGCTTAATAGTTCTGTTATAGGAGAGGAGAAAAGAATATAAGTTTATAAGGATTATTAAGGAAAAAATGGTCATTTTAACTATAAATTATGGGTCACATGGTTGGCCAAACCATGTTCCAACCGCATACCTCCCATTGCATAAGGAGGGGCCCCGCATGGTTAAGCTGCAAAGTTTGAGAAACTATGCACCAACCATGCTATATGGCTCTGTTAAACATTACAGAAAAAACGCATGGGCATGTGGCCATGGGTGCATGGTTAGGGAAAATTTTGAACCCTACATTTACCTATAAAAATCTCTACACAGTTAGTAGAAACCATGTGGACTGGCCCGCATGGTTTTTACTAACAGTGTGGCCTAGTTATGTTCTCCACCGACTGGGGTTCTGAGCTTTGTAAAAGTCCTGAACACCCCTGAATTTTTTGTGAACTCATCAGGCATCCATAATAGGTCGAATATAAATAATTATACCAAAATTTAAAGGATCCATACCTCATAGAAAAATTGGGCTATTACACTTCTTATGAAAATAATTCTCTTTATATATGAAATTAATTTATCAAATATTTTTTTTTGCTTATTTCAAAATCATAAATTTAGTGCCTAAAATTTGAAAACTCATATCGATTTTATTATGAGATTCATGTGTGTAATTATATTATTATTCATAAATCTATATATATTATTAACTATTAATTATATTATTACCAAATGATTTTATGGTACCGATTTTAACTTTTATTATAAATTTAATTTCCTAGTTTTCTATTACATTATAATGTGTTGTACTATTATGATGAAACAAATGGAATTTACATAGTACCATATTTTTTTGAAGAAATATTTATATAATATAATATAATATTAGGTATTACATATCCCCAAAATAATTTTATCCTCAAAATTTGGGGTGTACATCAATACATGAATAAATGAGGGTAATTTTTCCTCATTGATTCATAGGGATCCCATGTTGCTTCTTCTAACTTGTGATTCCTTTAAATAATTTCCCCCAGTTAGGTTTTCCGATTCCATAACAATTTCCCTTTAGTTTCATGAATCTGGAAAATCTATTCATTGTATGATAGGTTGGGTTCCAACTATATTTCATTATTAGTGAGTACATGCATAGGGTTTCATATGTACTTCCTTAACATAAAAACATGGAAGACACCATACACTTTAGAGAGGTTAGGTGGGAAATAAAAATTATAGGCCACAACTCTAATTCTCTCAAAAATATCATAAGGCCCAATGTACCTCAGACTTAGCTTCCCCTTCTTACCAAACCTTATAACTCCCTTTTCTGAAGATACTTTCAAGAAGACATGATCTTATACTTATAATTCCAAGTACTTCCTCCAATTATCAAAATAAATTTTCTATCTACTCTGAGCTATCTTGATATGATTTTGGATAACTCTCACCTTCTTAGTTGTTCCTTAATAAGTTCTGGAACAACTAACCTCATTTCCCCATCTTTATCCCAATAGGTTGGAGTATGAAATATTTTTACATACAAGAACTCATAAGATGCCCTTTGAATTCTTAAATGGAAGATATTATTATATGGAAATTAAACTAGAGGATGATATTGGTTCAATATTACTTATAATTAAAGTGATCATGAACTCAATATATCCTTTAAGGTTTGGATGTTCCTCTCATACTACCCATACATTTGAGGATGATAGGTGGTGCTCAAATGTATCATGGTGTCCAAATACTTTTAAATACTTATAAAAAATTTTAATGTGAAATGAGGGTCATGATAAAATAAAAGTGATAAAAAAACACCATGGAGTTTTACAACTTCATTAATATGGATTTTTAACGTCCCTATCCTAGAATCCACTAAACCGGTGCTCTGATCTGGGTCTCTACATGAACTCAAGTATTCCTCCCCATACGCTAGAGGTTGCTGACTAGTAATAAGGGTCTAATTTGTCACATGGGGATACGACACCCTCTTTACCACAATAATCCAAAAAATATAAGAATCCAAATAGTGTAAACAAAATGTGATAACCAATAAACATTAATAACTAAAAATCTCCCAAAATTGGGTAGAAACCACAAACCAACAATAATAATGCCATGTCCTGATAATAGTGCTGAAAGTGAAGGAAACCTAAAATAAGATAAATTATAAATCCCTAAATGGACCTGAATCCAAGTATAGATCCTCATCCATTCATATCCCAATCCCAACTCAACTTCCTAACACCAAGACTTTTCCATTATCCGAACCTATAATAATGAAGTCTTCTCGGGAATACAACAATAGCCCGAGTAGGGTGTGAGTACAACCCAGTAAGACACCACCAACGATGTCTACAAAATATCCAATCTAATAGATAGTGAATGCAAGTATGAAATAGATTAAATGTATACCAAAGTAAAACTCAAGTTCTATTAGTTAACAATACATACTTAACCATTTCAATCATTATACTAGTATCATAAATTATATAATCTTTATTACTTAATCCATTTTCATCATGTGTTCAATGGGTTATGTATTTACATCCTTTACACAAGTGTCTAAGACATTCGATCACTATGAATATGGGAATAAGTTGAGCCCCTATCTCACTAGGGTAAACACATCACAAAAAAACATTACACTCACCTCAAAGCCTTGGTCTGGGTGGTCTCATCGAATGAAACCGTTAGGGGAATAGATCCTCCATCCCCTTCCTTACCTCATACATTTTGGGGTGGAGTTTAGAGCCTCAGTCTAACCTAACCTGTGGGTGTAGAGACTCAAGTCAATACCCCACACCACTAATCCATGTTCACATGCATATTTATCCATTAACCACACATATATTATATCACAACCAACATAACCAATACAAATAGAAATAATAATCCATGAAAAACAACATGAGAACAAAATATTATGCCATAACCCATTAACACTTAGCCATTTGCATTAAATTTTCATTTAACCCAATTCATATTTCTTATGCATAAAATCATTAATAATATTCACTAATTATCATACATTAACCCGTTTAACATATTCAACCATTTATATATGTTAACTAACTTAATCCATTCTTCATTTCCCATGTATTAACCCCCCTATGCATTTCAAGTACAAATCACAATCCATTTGGCATGATCACATTTATTCCTTCTTAACCCCTTTTCATGTAAAACCAAACAACCCCTTAATATATTATCCATAACTTAAAAAAACACCAATATTTAATTTTAAACTCAACTAAACATATTATCATGTTCAATAAGGGTTATATGTTATCACACGTCAACTCTACGTTTAACCTTACCAAATTCCAGGTTCAGGAATGTTGGCGCACCCCATGGGTGAACCTAATTAGTCAAATCATCCACAAAACATACCACAGGGACCAAGAGGGGTTCAATTCATCAATTAGATGCCCTTTTTACCAAATCTCACCAAAGTAACCAAGAGCACAATAAGAGATAACCATGAGAACAACCAAACATGCACAAATCAATTCCAATGACTATGAGATATAACTTGTAGACCACCTACCTAAAAATCCAGGATCTTACAACCTTCCAAACTTATAACAGCTCATCCTCAACCTGCATACCCAAGAATCACTGATATCCCTAAGAAAATATATTGGGACAATGGTCCCACATATCAGATTCCCCCTCCCAAGTTTATTCTTGAGCATTACCATGTTTCCAAAGAACACAAACTAAAGGTACAACCTTACCCTGTAAGAGTTTTTCTATATGATACATAATAAGAACCATATTCTCCTCATGGTGTCCAAATAATTTTAAAGACTTCCACAAAATTTTAATGTGAAATGAGTTTCATGATCAGATATAATTGATAAAGAAACACCATGAAGTTTTACAACCTCATTATAGATTCGTGTAAGATGTTCAAGTGGTAGATCCTCCCTTATTTCTATGAAATGAATAGACTTAGTATATTGATCCACAATTAACCATATAACATCATTCTTATTAGATGTTTTCAGAATTATAGTAATAAAGTCCATTATAATGTTGTCGTACTTCCAAATTGGTATAAGGAGAGGTCACATGATTCCATTTGAAACATGTCATTTAGCCTTCACTTGTTGGCATACAAATAATATTGACATATAGTATTTAATTTTTTTCTTGATGTTTTTCCAAAAAACACTCTTTTAAACCCCTATACATTTTGGTACTACCAAGTGTATAGAGAAGTTTGAGCTGTGAGATTTATCAAGTAATTCCCTCTTTAGAATTGGTATTGATGGTACACATAATCACTTTCCATACTTAAAACACACCATATTCATAGATAAATTCCATCAATCTCCCATCATTTATGGATTTGATTTTATTTTATAAAACCTTCCAATATTTTTTACAACCTATTTATCTTCTCTAGTAAATATGGTTGGGAAATTATTTAGAAAAGGAATAATGCTTCAATTTACTATATAATTTCCATATCTAAATTTACTAAATATTTGAATATA
The DNA here is from genome assembly GCA_963277665.1 of Viscum album. Lineage (NCBI taxonomy): Eukaryota > Viridiplantae > Streptophyta > Magnoliopsida > Santalales > Viscaceae > Viscum > Viscum album. The sequence continues at coordinate 453,200,660 of OY728137.1, read as the reverse complement.
GGATCCTTATCCATACTTATCATGAATAAAACTCCATGATCCTTCCTACTCAATGCACCAACTACTTTTTTCACCTTCTCAGGGTGGTAGTGTATTGAACAATCATTGTACTTGAGTAGCTCTAACCATATGTCTCATATTGATCTCTTTATAAGTGAATATATACTTATAATTTTTGTGATTGGTATATATATAACATATTTCCTTATAAAGACAGTGCCTCTATATTTTCAAAGTAATTATTACAACTATTAGATCAAGATCATGAGTTGGATTTTTTTCTATGGGTCTTTAATTCCATTGATGCATAAGCAACAAATATATCATTTTTCATAATGAAAAACCCTAGTCATTTATTCAATCCATCACTATATATAAAAAATCCTTCCATTCTAGATGGAAAGTTCAATATCAGTGCATTGATCAATATTTCTTTTAATTCCTAAAATATTTCTTCACATTCCTTAGACCATGTGAATTTGAATGCTATACATATCAAATTGGTTTATAGATTAGATAGTTGGGAACAACTATAAAAAAATCACTTATAGTAACCATCTAAACCAAGGAAACTACGTATCTTAGTAATATTTGTTAGTGTGGTCCATTATTTAACAAACTTTGTGTTTGTGGGGTCAAATGATATTCCATACCCAAAGATAACGTGGCCAAGAAAATAAACTTTTTGAAGCTAAAATTCACACTCACTAAATTTTATATATAGATACTTCTCCCTTAGAGTATCAAGAAAAATACATAAATGGTATTCAGACTCTTCATAACACTTAAATTATATCAAGATATCATCAATAAAAACCATAAAAAATTTATCAATATAATCCTTGAATACTATATTCATTATATCCATGAACACTGAGGGTGTATTTTTTAACCCAAATGAATTACTTTGAACTCTTAATGCTCATACATTATACAAAAATCCATCTTTAGTATATCATCCTTCTTGAATTTTAATTAATGACAACCAAAATGAATATTGGGTTATGAGAATTGTTGATCCCCTAGAACTTGATCAAATGTATCACCAATGCGAGGTATATGATACTTGTTCTTTATAGTAATGACATTGATTTATCTGTAATCGATCCCCAACCTCATATTCCAATCCTTATTTTTTAAAAATAAGACAGTTTCTCCCCAAGGTGAAACACTAGGGTGTATGAATCCCTCACCACCCAAATCTTATAGTAATTTTTTTAATTCCACCAATTACACTAGAGTTATTATATAGGGAGGCTTATATATGAGTTTTTCATCAGGGATAAGGTCAAAAGAGAATTCAACTTCACGATCAAGTGGATATCTAGGTTGTTCCTCATGAAATATATAAATATAATCCCTCCTAGTAGATACATCCTCTGTTATTAGGATATCCTTCTCATTAATTATTTTATTTTCACCAATAATTTAATTAAGATAAGACACTAGAGGTGGTTTTGAAAAATACTTAGGTAATGAATTATCTCCTCTAAAAACAAGGGATTCTATTCCATTATCTAAGATTATAATCTCCTTCTCAAAATAATAAATTATTTTATTATACTTTGAGAGAAAATCCATCCCAAGGATTTATAAATGTTGAAATTGGTAATACCACCAATTTTTTAACTAAATATCCTCTATAAATTTTAATAGATAAAAAACAATATACTTTCATTTACATAAGGTTTCCACTGGGAGTATTAACTGATCACTACTGGAAATTTAAGGTATATGAACGGTTGAAAACCGTTGGTATAAGGTGGAGAACTGTTGGTATAAATCATACCAGCAATCTTAGAAACCGTAGCCTAGTAATCCGTGACAATAGACATATACCAATGGTTTGAGATAAACCATTGGTATATGTGGAGAAATCTACTCCATCCCAATGGTTTTATAAAATTGTTGGCATAGAGTTATTATACAACACATATGCCAACAGTTTCAAAACCATTGGCATATATTTTTTATTCTTCCATTCACCACTATACCAATGTTTTAAACCGTTGTTAAAGGTTTTGTACCAATGTTTCAGAACCGTTGGTAAAAAAACATACAGAACCTATACTAATGGTTTAAAACTGTTGGTATAGGCCTTGTTGTACAATTCACACAGTATCCTGCTATGTGTGCTGCTGTGTGAATTGTACCGAATACATACAATACAATACATAATAAGGATACATAATTAAAAACTGATAATTAAAAGGATACACAATTTAATAATCAATTATGAATACAATACATTAAAAAGTGAATACATAATTATATGTGATACAGAATTAAGAATACATAAAAAATTTCATTTTTTATAACACATACACGATTGAATTCAGAAATTAGAAGCTAATAACCCAAAATAAGGAAATTAATAAATGAATTCAACCAAACACAAATATAATGTCATGGTTTGGGGCGGGTGTCTTTGAACATAGTGATGATGATAATGGGCGTGTATCAATGAGCCTGTGTGACTTAGGGAATATATTTTTCCTTGGCGTATTAAATGTCATGTGTTTTAGAATAGGGGTAGGAGTTCCTCACATGAGAAGTGGATTGTGTGTGGCTAGACCATGGATAATTGTGCTAAAGTATCAACACAATCCGAATATATTTGGTCGGTTTTCCTTATGCCAGTTGTTTTTACTTAAAATGATGTTCATTTTAAACAAAAGAGAGATAGTTAGAGTGATACCGGCCAGACCGCGCCTCGGATTAATGTGGGGTTGACTCGTACACATCACATATGACCCATAGATCGTTTTACTAAAGTATCAATACAATATAAATGCGTTTGGTTGGTTTTCCGTATTCCAGTTGTTGTTTTCACTTAAAATGTTGTCCATTTCAAATAAAAGTGAGACACTTTGAGTGGTACTGGCCACACTGGGCCTCATATTGAGGCTCGTTTGACTCGTACACTTCATAAATGACCCATGCATTGTTTTTCTAAAGTATTAACACAATCCGAATATGTTTGGTTAGTTTTCCATATGTCAGTTGTTTTTACTTAAAACAATGTCCATTTTAAACAAAAGAGAGACACTTAGAGTGCTACCGGCCACACCGTGCCTCGAATTGAGGTGGGGTTGACTCGTAAACATAAAAAATGACCAATATATCGTTTTCCTAATGTATCAACACATTCCAAATGCATTTGGTCGGAATTCCGTATGCCAGTTGTTGTTTTCATTTAAAATGTTGATCATTTCAAATAAAGGTGAGACACTTTGAGTGGTACCAAACACACCATGCCTCGGATTGAGGTGGGGTTGACTTTTGCACATCAAAAATGACTCATGGATCATTGTCCTAAAGTATCAATAGAATTCGAATACGTTTGGTCTATTTTCCATATGTCAGTTGCTGTTTTCACTTAAAATGATGTCCATTTTAAACAAAAGAGAGACATTTAGAGTGGTACCGGCCACAATGTGCCTCGGATTGATGCGGGATTGACTTTTACACATAAAAAAAGTCCCATGGATCGTTTTACTAAAGTATAAATACTATCCGAATCCGTTTGGTTGATTTTCTATATGCCAGTTGTTGTTTTCACTTAAAATGTTGTCCATTTCAAATAAAAGTGAGACACTCTGAGTGGTACCAGCCACACCACGCCTCATATTTATGCATGGTTGAGTTTTAAACATCACATATAACCAATGGATCATTTTCCTAAAGTATCAACACAACACGAATACGTTTGGTTTCTGTATTCTTGTTGTTTTTATTTAAAATAGTGTCCATTTTATACAAAAGAGAGAAACTTTGAGTGATACCGGCCACACCGGGCCTCGAATTGAGGTGAGGTTGACTCATACGCATCACATATGACTCATGGATCGTTTTATTAAAGTATAAACACAATCCGAATGTGTTTGGTTGGTTTTCCGAATGCTAGTTGTTGTTTTCACTTAAAATGATGTCAATTTTAAACAAAAGAGAGACATTTAGAGTGGTACCGGCCACACCGTGCCTCAGATTGATGCGGGGTTGACTCTTAAACATAAAAAATGTCCCATGGATCATTTTCTAAAATTATAAACGCAATAAGAATGCTTTTGGTTGGTTTTCCATATGCCAGTTTTTGTTTTCACTTAAAATGATGTCCATTTTAAACAAAAGAGAGACATTTAGAGTGGTACCGGCCACACCGCACCTTGTATTTATGAGGGGTTGACTCCCACATGTCCAAAATGTCCCATGTATAGTTTTACTAAAGTATCAACACAATATGAATACATTTGGTCAGTTTTTCGTATGCCCGTTTTTTTTACTTAAAACATTGTCCATTTTAAACAAAAGATAGATACTTAGAGTGGTACCAGCCACACCGTTCCTCAGATTGATGCGGGGTTGACTCGTACACATTAAACATGTCCCATTTATTGTTTTAATAAATTATCAACACAATTTTAATGCATTTGATTGGTTTTCTTTATGCCAGTTTTTGTTTTCACTTAAAATGATGTCCATTTTAAACAAAAGAGAGACATTAAGAGTGGTACCGGCCATACAACACCTCAGATTGATGTGGGGTTAACTCTTACATGTCAAAAATATCCCATGGATCTTTCTCCTAAAGTATCAACATAATATGAATACGTTTTTTTTGGTTTTCTGTATGTCAATTGTTTTTACTTAAAACATTGTCCATTTTAAACAAAAGAGAGACATTTAGATTGGTACCGGCCACACTGTGACTCAGATTGATGCGGGTTTGACTCGTACACATCACAAATGTCCCATGGATCATTTTCCTAAAGTATCAACACAATCCGAATGCTTTTTGTACGTTTTCCGTATGCCAGTTTTTGTTTTCACTTAAAATGTTGTCCATTTCAAATAAAAGTGAGACACTTTGAGTGGTACTGGCCACACGACACCTTGTATTGATGTGGGGTTGAGTCGTACACGTCACATATAACCAATGGATTGTTTTAATAAAGTATCAACACAATAATAATATGTCTGGTTTCTGTATTCCAGTTGTTTTTTCATAAAACAATATCCATTTTAAACAAAAGAGAGACACTTTGAGTGATAACGGCCACACCATGCCTCAGATTGAGGCGGGGTTGACTCTTACACATCAAATATGACTCATGGATCATTTTTCTAAAGTATCAACACAATCCGAATGCATTTGGTCGGTTTTCCGTATGGCAGTTGTTGTTTTCACTTAAAATGTTGTCCATTATAAACAAAAGTGAGACACTTTGAGTGGTACCGGCCACACCGTGACTCAGATTGAGGTAGGGTTGAGTCATACACGTCACATATGACCCATGGATCATTTTTCTAAAGTATCAAAATACTCCAAATACATTTGGTCAGTTTTCCGTATTCTAGTTGTTTTTACTTAAAAGGGTGTCCATTTTAAACAAAAGAGAGACACTTTGAGTAATTCCGGCCACACTGTGCCTCGGATTGAGGTGGGGTTGACTCGTACATGTCACATATAACTCATGTATTGTTTTCCTAAAGTATCAACACAATCCAAATGCATTTGGTCAGTTTTCTGTATGCCAGTTAGGCAAATTGTGCAACAACAATGATAATATCTTATACTAAAACTATAGAAATTGTACATGATGTGCATCCCCTGGTGCATGGTTAGGGAAAATCATGCACATTTCTTCTAATATATATCCCTATATGGTTGGTAGATACCTTGTGGGATGGACTTAAATTTTTTACTAACCGTGAGGCATAGTGTTTTTCTACGCCAACCGGGGTTCCGAGCTCCGAACAAGCCCCAGAAGCCCCATAAACCATTATAACATCATTAGGCTTCCATATTTTGTCAAAAATAGAGTTACACTGAATTCAAAAATATCCATACCAGAGTGAAAAACCAGGTTAAAAAATAAATAGTTATACTAAATTCAAAAATGTAATGGATCAATATGCCCCTGATCACCATAACCATCACCAATATCATCATCAGCCTCATCCTCATTGCCATCTCTGTCCACTTCGTCTTCCTCATCATCATCACCATGCTCATCCTCGTCCCCATCCTTTCCCTCAACCCCATCCTTGCCCTTGTCCTCATCCTCATCCTCTCCCTTGTCCTCTTCAGCATCCTCTTCATCACCAGGAACATCATTATATCGACCACCACTAGAACTGCCACCTAGTGCGTTGGATAATGCACCCATCGAAGACATATATGTCTGACAAGCCACACTGGCCTCTGGTGGGATTGATAAAGATAATGCTTTGATCAATTTCATAAATTCTTTCTCTCTCGTTTGAACCCGTTTTCCAACTATGTGACCCTTTTATCATATTGTCTTTCATTCTCCTTGACATGTTCCAACTTGGTGGTACTAGAATGGATACCTGGAGAGGACCAATACCTCATTGGGAATATATTCTTACCAAGTCGGCAATGTACTCGACCAGAGTGCTCATCTCCCAAAACCTGATATAAATGATCGTGTGGCCCTAAATTGTTAGGCTCCTGGGCATCAAGGGCCTCTAAAGCAGCATCTTAAAAATATTATTAAATTATTAAATTTCAAAATAGATATTAAACTTTTAAATAAACAAATTAAAACTTACAATCTTTTCTTGTGTCGGCTCATTAACCGCAGTTCCATCTTTTTTTCCTTCTACTCGAGCAAAACAATTTTACTCGAGGGAGACATCCTTCAATATTAAATTTGTGCTTCTATAATGTCATTGAAACAATATAAAGTGCAAGTATAATCATATATTCAATATTCAATAAATCACATAATTTATGTAGGAAAAAATAAAAAGGGAATGTCCTAAATAAAAATTATAACCAACTATATCGTACCAGCTACCTCTCATGATCTTACATAGTAGTGCACCCCAAAGTGTGAAGGTATTGCTTTGAATCAATGTTTTTTTTTGTTTTTTTCAGAAGATTCCTAAATAATGTTTAATAATAAATAAGATAATATTAATGAAAAATATGAAAACTATCATTTAAATACCTCGAACGGGATTAATACCTTAAATTTGGCAGTCGCTCAATGGGTAATCATTTGGCGATATTGCTATATCGGGAAGTCATCCACGATAGGTACTGTCTCCAACTCCGTGCCCACTCTATCACACCATCCAATATACAATTCATGCTTATAAGCTCTCCTAGCTCCTTTAAACGTGCTAGTCGTTCACCTTCGCCATCAGGGAAGTTAAACCGAATTTGACACCCAATATATTAATTCATATAAATAAAAAAATACTACATTAAATCCAATAGATTTTTTACCCATATTTGTGCCCACGAATTATCCTTGACTTCGTGTGGGAGATGTCTCCAAGAGAGAGGGCTGACCGAAATGATGTTGGAGTATTTGGCTAGTGTCGCCAAAAAACCCTGACATTCCTACCCAGGTTTATCAATCATCTGTCCGTCATCATTGTATTCAACCATAAAATGTGTCTGGCGATTCCATACTACACGCAAGCGAGTACGCCCCCTCCCCCGCCTCCTATCAGTATATAAATCCATTATTAAAGAAAAAAATATCAGTACAAGTTATAATAAAAATACATTTTGGTATAAAAATTTGTTAGAGTTATATAATTATAATTGTGGTAGTCGGATCAATGGGTGCCACTGGATGTGCAGAAGCTGAAGGAATATCCTGTACAGGTGGAGTGTCCCTCATTGTATGCTCCACAGCCACATACTATGTCAGAGCAGGAGTCGAAGAAGGTGGAATATAATAGCTCAGAGATAATGAACCAGAAGAAAAAGATGATGGCACAGACGTCTGGCCAACTGGTAGTGTAAACATCGGAGGCCTAAATATCCCGTGTGTCCCTAAAGACACACCAGGATCAAAATGGGGCGTAAAACATACGTCTGTGGTTGGGGAATTGTCCAATCAGGTATGACCAGTGGATCATATAACTCTCGTACCATGATCCCTCGTACCACCAGCCTTAGTACCAGGACCACCAGATGATCTTATAACTCTGAAACCACCTCCTCCTACCACCTGCCCTTGTACTGGGAGAAATATCAGGCTCCTTGTCGGATATCTCTCATCTAGGGGGCGGATCCTGAAAATTTTTTTAACACAAAAGTAAACACATGATATTATAAGTTATTGAAATATATATATTTTAAATAAAATACTCATAATAGGGATGAGTGGAGGAACACCCATCTGTGTCATGCAATGATTATTTTCTGTCATCTTTTTCTACTGCATCTCTTCAATGGGTGTCATTTCCTGCAATAAAAACAAATATGGAAGTAATTAGAAACAAATAATTAATGTGTAACCCAAAAAACAAAATATATAAAAACCATTCTAGTAAAAAACATAAAGAAATAGAATATTTATGGTGGTTTGAAGGTAAGTACTAGGATACACACTATGAATGATGTATGTGAAACATGTAGGTGAAAACACGATAGTATGATTCTATATATTTCCCACCACAACTTCGGGTTCACAATCAACTCTGAAAATTGAGCTATTGGAGATATCATAAGTAATAAACGGATTGCTTCCAATTGCAGTAGGTATAATGTCGACTTCATCATCACCATCATCAAAAAAATGTCTAGGATTTACTTCAATAATTACACCAAATTTAGGATGAGGATGATCTTTGACATAAAAAAACTTGTTTCACCATTGATGCCAATACATATGGTTCATCAGTGGCAAGAGTGTGAGCCATGTCAATAACTCGAAATCCACAATCATTAATAAAGGTGCCTTGCCTTGTCATTGAATCAAACCATTGACATTTCATCATCATGACTCGACCATGCGAGTAATAATCCAAAATTATTATTTTCCCCATGACTCCATAATAAGATACATTTTCAGAATGAGGTCTATTATCCGATGAACTAGAATAACAGTCTATTGTGGCAGTTAGCATAACACCATCATGTTGTGTTCTCATGTTTCTTGCTCATTTAGTGATAATAAATTTGTATCCATTGATCACAAGTGATGTACAAGCATGAACCGTGGTATTAGGACAAGAATCCAAAGCTCTTATTTCCTCAGAAACAGAGTCTATAGGAAAACTCGATACCTGAAATATAAAAAATATTAAACTTAATTAAATATTATTTTTATTTAGTTATTATAGAAATATTTTTACCTTCAATTTCAACCAAGTAGAAAACCCTTTTCTATGAAAAGTATCATTCCTTCTCAAAGATAAAGAATGATGCTTTCTATATATCAATTATTTATGTTCCTTGTAGATAAAAATAATAATAGTTTAACAAATATTTAAAATTACAAGAGATAAGATAAGAGATACATGTACAATTTAATTACTTGATATACTCATTGAACAAATCACAATTGAACAACACTATGCGATGTGACATCTCTTGCTCTTCAGGGCTTAATGTCGTCAATGTATATGATCCCGAAATTCCTCCTATCCGAGGAAGTGATGGAAAACTGGTTTCAATTTGCTCATACTGTTCTTCTTAATTTCCCATTGGTATTTTTATTCTCATAGTAAGATCAGAAAAATACATTGATCATAAATCCATACATTCTTGAGCCAAGTAACCGTTCATAATAGAACCTTCAGGATAATTCCTGTTCCAAACATATGATTTCAATGTGTACATGTTTCTTTCAGTTGGATACATCCAACGTAAAGGAACGGGTCCTCTAAGAAGTATTTTGGTCAGAAGATGGACATTCAGATACAATATGAATGTAAAAAATGATGGAGGGAATATTTTCTCTAACTCACACAAAATTAATGGTGTCTCTGCCAACAGTTTTTGCAAGAAGGATTTGGACAACTTCTTTGCACAAAGATATCTAAACAAATAGCACAACCGAATAACTAAGACTCTTAAATTATTGAACAAGAGATGACAGATTACTATTGGAATCAACTCATGCAAAAGGATTTCATAATCATGAGTCTTCAAAGATTTCAGCTTCAACTCTTTTCTATTGACCCGTTTTGATATATTGCTTGAATAGCTATCAGGAACTTTAATAGTCTTTAGCACTTCCAAAAATTGATTTTTTTAGAAAGTGTCATCACATAAGAAGCACATGGAACTTGCCATTTATTTTCACTAATACAGATAGGATGCAATTCTGGTCTGATCTCCCAATCTACCACGTCACTTTGAGATCATAAATCATCTACTGTCTTCCCCTTGACATTTAGAAGAATCAAAAGAAACATTTCACATATATTCTTTTCAATGTGAATTACGTCTAAGCAATGACGTAACAAGTTGGTTGACCAATAAGACAACTCAAAGAATATACTCTTCTTATTCCAATCATAACAGGTATCATTGGAAACATTTTTCCTCTTTCTATATTTCATTACACCCTTCCCAAATGAATAACTGAAATATTTCAATTCATTAAGCACATCAGTTTTAGACATACGCAGAGGTGGATCATCAGTCTCCATGGTATTGTTAAATATTCGACGATTGTTTCTATATGGATGGTTCATTGGAAAGAATCGTCAATGTCCCATAAAACTAAAACTACGACGATATTTCAGTCGTATCGATCGAGTATTCTTCATACAAATAGGACATGAAAATTTTCTTTTTCTACTCCATCCAGACATCATTTCATAAGCATGAAAATCATTTATCGTCCACATAAGTGTAGAACACATCTGAAATATGTCATTCTAACATGCATCGTATGTGGGAACACCCGCATCCCAAATAATTTTCAACTCTTTTATTAAAGGTTGCATGTATAAATCTATATCATTTCCGGGATCAGAAGGGCCAGATATCAGTATACTCAAGAAAGTGTAAGTCTTTTTCATACACAACCATGGGGGAAGGTTATAAATGTGTATGAAACCCGACCATGTGTTGTGAGAAGTAAGCATCTGCCCAAATGGATTAAAACCATCACATGAAAGACCCAGTCTCACATTACGCACGTCGGCTGAAAATTTAGGATATCAAGCATCAAATATCTGCCATAAAAATCCATCTGTAGGGTAAACCAACTCTTCATTATTCTTTTTTCTCTCGGTGTCATGCCATCGCATTTTTACTGATATTTCATCAGACATGAAAAGGTTCTGTAATCTGGGGATCAATGGAAAGTGCCACATTACCTTTTGTCGCATAGGAGATGGTGTTTAATCATCTTTTAGCTTCCATCGGGAAGTTCCACATTTGATACAATCATTTATTTCAGCAGTTTCCTGCCAAAATAAGCTGCAATCATTCAGGCAAGCATGATTTTTTTTGAGAATCCAAGTTCATCAACTAACGTCCATGCCATATAGTGGTTTGAGGGAATATCTACATTATTTGGAAGTAATCCCTTCAAGAAGTTAAGAATGTAATCGATTGCAGTATTTGAAATCCCATACATAGTTTTCCCATGAAACAATCGGATTAAAAATGTTAACTTTTTCATTTTACCACATTGCCAATATACTGGAGTCGTCGCAGCATCATTCAATTTTTTCACCCTATCAACTTTATCATTTTCATTGGATGCATCATGTGTGATTGTATTGAAATCTTGTTGGTTGGACATCCTTTCCTTCTCATGATGATGAATAAATGGAAACCGATCATATATCAAACTCTCCAATTCAGTCCTATCATTTGGATCATCAACATTTTGAGATTCCATTTTCTCTCCATTATGATACCACACATAATAGTTTGTTTGGAAACCATATTTGGTTATATGATAGCTAACTGCTTCATGACTCAACCAAGGTATTCCAACACAATTAGAACATGAGTAGTGTATGCGACCACTATCTGAAGCCTTTTCAAATGAAAAATCTAAAAATCTATTCAAATTATTTTAAAAATCGGTTGAAATCCAATCAGTTTCGTACATACAACTTCTATCCATTCTGTAAAAAATTGCAATAAGTCATTTCAATGAAATTCAATAATATTGAAGTTGAATCAAAAAAATATTTAGGTAAATGACAGTTGTTTACTTTATATAAAAGCATAACTAACACATTACTCTATATGAGAATCATATTAAGAAACACAACAAAATACAATGTATATAAGAAAATAAGATACAAAATTTCTAATGCCTATATTCAAGGATTTCCCATTAAGATATTGGAAGTGGATCAAGGAATACATAATCCTTAAGGGTCTTTTGGGAGTACATGAGTTTTATACTTTAACTTCTTCAGGAAGATCAGGATGAGGAGTTGGATGAGGATCACATCAAAAGTAGTTATGGCCTCATCAAGTTTCACCTTAACCATGGATTAAAGGATCCTAGGTTTGGGGCCATAGATCATAGGTTGGTAGGGTGTATTCATTGAATCATGTCCCAATTGATTTTGGAGAGGGAATTTCAATAGTTATAGGTATGGATTTCATTAAAAACACCTATAAAAAGGATATCCTTGAATTCTGACGTCCCAAACCAGGATACCACTCATTAGTGACCCAAACCCAAATTACCACATGCCCTCAAGAACATCTACCAAAATTCCAAATGTTATTGACTAATAGTGAGATCCTTTGGTGTGTCTGGGGGAGACTATTCCCTCATTACCTAAGTTGCACAATTTTAATATTATCAGTTAAAAAGTAGAAGAAAGGTAAAGATGGGAAAATATTGGAAATGGATGAAAATAACCAAATCAGTAATACCAACTAATAAAAGAATCATAAACCGAATGATGATAATATATGTCATGTATCAAGAAGAAAAACATAGTTACAACTAATAGGAAGTATTACTCTACAATAGAATTAATAAATTCTAAAATTCGACCTAGCTTCTTGAGCTACAACCCAATCATCTGCTACATGATCCATCCTATGTCATGTGAGTAGTCACACATATGTAAAATGGTGATTCCCCTTATCTAAACATATAATCATGTAGTTTATCTAGGTACCCAATGGCATCTCAAACAATGTGTGAGATAAAATTCATGTAGGTGACCACCGAGAGGTCTATAGCTATCTAGTATATTTATATAACATTTTAATATAATGATATGATAAATTAAAGTGACAACTAAAAAATATAAAAGGGTTTTCTATGGTTCAGGAGAAAAAATCTAAATGGGTTTTCTAGGTTAAATCAAAACAGAAAAAAACAGATACACATTAAAATCAAAACTTAAAACTGAAATATTAGATAGATAACAATAAAAATAAGGTACCACTTAAGAAAATACCTAATTTGGGATGGTTTGGATGTAGATTCAGCAGCTTGGATGGGGGAAGCTGAGATTCCAACTGTTCGGATAGAGGAATCGAGATGAACCCGAGAGAGGTGTTGTATGAATGGGGGAGAGGTGCTCTGATCACGGGAGAGAGGTGTTGTCCGAATGGGGGAGAGGTGGTCAATTGTGGGGGATATGTGCTGTCAAATTAGGGATTTGTCCGAATGGGGGAGAGGAGAAGGTCCGTGCGGGGTTATTGGGGAAAACCTTTACCAACGGTTTTCAAGAACCGTTGGTAAAGGGGGGGAATTTAGACCCCTTTACCAACAGTTCTAGTGAACCATTGGTAAAGGGTGTCCTGCACCCAGTTTTACCAACGGTTTAAGAAATTTTTTGGTAAAATTATTATATAACAATGGTTTAAGCATACCATTGGTATATAAGTGTTGAAAAAAACCCCTATTCCAGTAGTGGGTGAATAATTATTTAATATATCACGGGGTAATTTAATGTTCTTAGTAAACTTGTAAGAAATAAAAGCGTTCCTAGAACCATAATAAAATAATGTATTATCTATATTTGAGTTTATGATCAAATTAACTTCTATAACATTATTTGGGACCTAAAATTCTCATTTTGTGACTACATAATCCCACCCTTGATCCATTGGACTCTTCTAGGGTAGATTCCCTTGACTCTTAGGGAATTGATTTGAATAGTGTCCCATCTTTTTATAGTTGAAGCATTAGACATTAGTAACTTATTCCTTTCAATTTCACTTGTGATATTAATGGACTTTATCTCCATAATTACAAAAAACTCTCATTCACTTCAAGTAAGCCCTAAGGTGATTCATCCCAAAGTTACTACATGTTGAGAATTCCACCCTTCCTTTATTTTACTTTGAAAAATTTATTTCACCAAGAACCTAAGCCAACCTATTCTTATACTATTTTCCATTAAAATAAAAAGGATTAGATAATTCCTTCTTAGTCTTGCTAGAACCAGTAAATATCTCCTCATATAAGTAAATTTATTAAAAGAGTGATCCCTTCAAAGACATAGCTTCAACCCAAAAAATAAGAAATCAATATTTTATTCTGAATTATGTACATACTTGTAAAGTTATCCTCATAATCAGTAATAATTTCTTCTCTATTTTGTCTTAAATTTAGGAATTACCTTTATATTCCATATCATTTCTCATGATAAAAGTAATTTTCAAAGAATATCACCTTAAAAGACTTCCATTCCATAATATCTACCTTCTATTCCTTATTGGTTTTTTGAATAAAAGGACACCATTGATCATCACATCCTTTAAGATGATATATAATAGCAATAACCTTCTCCCTTTCACTACATCCCAAAGCAAGGAGTGCCTTCTATAAGTAATTGATCCATTTTTCATCTACCAATGGATTTGTGGGTATATTAAAGGATGGTGTTTCTGCCTTATAAAGTGGTCCAACTTTGTTACATTGTATTGTGAAGAAACAAGTTGTTTTATATGAGTAAGTTTATTGGTTATAACTTGATTCAACTTCCCTAATATGGTTATAATATTCCCTTCTCTAACCCCATCCTCATTGAATTTTTCTATAGGGAAATACATACATTTATTATGAATGTTGACGAAGTTTTTATTCCTTAAATTAGCTTCCATTTCTAAACAATGAAATATAATTAATTATTTCATGAATAAAACTATGAATTATAAATCTTAGTATATAATTACTATGCATTTATTTAAAATGAATGTAGTGTAATCTAGAAATGTTTCTAGAAAATCCTAATTTTTTTTATAAATTTGCATTCTCTAAATATGTTATTCTAAATCTAGTTTCTAAGGTTTCTACTAAACTTTCTTTGATACCAACTGTATCATCTAGAATCCAGTAACCCAAAATTGGTGGTTATTTTATTACAATGATATATAACACATAGATCACAATGCACAAGATTGAGCAATTTAATAGTCTTGTGAAACTAGATACAAAAATTAACATTACATTGCATTGAAAAAATAAGACACATCAACTGAATACATGAAAATTTATTATTTCTCCTTTCAGATTCATGAGTCACAAGCAGTAATATTCAATAAGGGGTAGAGTACAATAAGAGTTATAATATTTAATCATAGCATAAATAATATTAAAGGAATAGATAAATTATATAACAAATGGATTCGTGAGCAAAATATATCCAAGGATTATGAAATAAATAAATGATTGGAAAAGAATAACAGATCTTATGTTTATGGAATGCATAATTTTTTACATCATAAACATACCATAAAGGGAATGTTCCAAGACTTTATATATAAATGGGAAATAATTATAACAAATACCCAACTAGTTTGTCTCATGAGACCTATCAATGCATCGATGAGCTATATAATTTCAGGCCCTAGCTATAATGTAACAATTCCAAGGCACCCATCATGTGGAGAGAATGACTAAACAATATATATCATTGTGTTGCCTAAGGAAACTCATACATAATCATGGCTAAGTAATCAATAGGTATTCATACAAAAATAAAGGATATCAAAAATGTCAATGTTTCCCCATTCAATGGGATAATAAAACTATCTAGGTTATTATCCAATAATAAACTTAGAAACTATATGATATTCACAATGTAATGGAAGGTAATTTATCAATGGGATGATAATGAAATAATGGTGTAGGGAACATTCATGCTTCAAGGATATCAATATAAATTAGTCTAAAATAATATATTCTAATCCTTTATTATGGTTTATAAAAATATTGTGAATTATCCAAGGAATATCTACCATGAGTATCAATCTAATTGTGTAGTTTAGCCCATTTTTATGCACATAGTGAAGATAAATTTAATACCCAATCAACCATTTTTAGGGTTATTACCCCTAGGTACATCAGGGCTATATCCTACATAAACTTTTAATATATAGATAGACATTTCATTACAAATAAACCACACACTCTTTACTTACAAAAATTTTAGGATGTTTCAGATTTATCCCTTGGGATTACACTATTGCTATGCATTATAAAATATTAAACATTTAGTATAATTATAGGGAATGGTGATATATCATTGATAATATCTTAATAAATTCATAAAAATGAAGCATAATAACATTTCATATTGAAATAAAAATGAAATGGGGAGTATTACACAAATAATGGTTAAAAAGGGATTATAGACCCTTATATAAGAAACACAATGTATTAAGAAAAGTATATAATGATAGGTAATAAGTAATATGTATTTATAAATGTATACAATGTATGGTAATACCATGTAATTATAATCATGGAAATATATTAAAAGAAATTTAAATGATATCATAATAAAAATATTACAATTGAAAAGTAAAATAGGAGGATTGAGAAACCTTACCATGAAAGGTAGCTTCTTAAATCTTGAGAATAGAACCTTATAACCTAAAAAATCCTTATATAGACTCTTGAGAGATAAAAATAGAGGGTAACTATGCTAAATAATTTCATAGCGAAGAGAAATGGGAGGATGTGTGGGTATTTATAGTGAATGAGGGGGATTTGTTTATTAATTTCAAAGCACAGGCCTTAGACCCTAGGTTAATAAAAAAGAAAAACATTGGCCTTCCCATGGTTTTAGACCATATAACTTAACATGTAGGGCTTGGTTGTTTTCTTTGAATTGTTTAATAACCATAATCCTATAAAATATATTCCTTTGGATGTGGATAAGATTCTTATTCATAAAGAACTATTTTTAAAATATTTAAAATATTCTTTAGGTTTGGAAAATTACTTTTATTAATTGAAAATAAATTATTTAAATGAATAAACTCAATTTTAGTTGATAAATCCTTTATATTACCCATTAAATCATTTTTAAGTCATTATGATTCCACAATACTTACTGTATTCCATAACATATTTTACTTTTTACCCAAAATTTTGACTACCTATGAAAAATTCTAAAAAATTCATAGTTTTTTTAATTTTGAGGAGATTATTCCAAATTTAAATACTATTTTATGAAAATAATTCTATATATTTGTGAAATTTAATTATTAAATAAAAATACTTATGAATTTCAAGAACTATTCTCATTTTTATTATGAGATGCATGCGTGTAATTATATTATTATTCATCAATATATATATATATGATTAATTTTTAATTATATTATTACCAAATTATTTATAGATTATTTTTATCTTTTATTATAAATACAATTTTCTCATTTTATTTTGTATTTTATGTGTCATACTATTATGATGAAAAAATGGAATTGTCATTGTTCCATAATTTTTGTGATAAAATTTTTATTCACTACAGTTGTATCTTGGGTATTAAAGTTTACACATAGTCTTTTTTTGGTGAATTTTTTGGAATTTTTAGTTTTATGGGTTTTTTTAATATTTATTACTTAAATAAATATTAGTCCTAGAGTTCAAATGGTAATGCAGTGACCCAAATCTTGATGTTTGAGCTTTTTAATATTAGTAAATTTTATTTAGGATGAAATGATGTATGATGACATGAGACTTTTACAAGTAATATTAAATGATTCTTAAATATAAATATATAATAATTACAATGCAAGGATCATAAAGACCTAGTGTCTTTGTAATACCAGGTTCTTAATATATAAAACATGGCATCCTTATTTTATTTTCCACAGTGAGCTCCAAAAATCCATTCGAGCTCCTAAATCTGCATGGCATAACCTAAGAAATACATAAAGAGAGGGGTGAAATAAAAATCCTAGTAAAGTAATAAACATGATAAGGAAACATAAAATGTGTGTTAAAGGTATAACATGATATCATAAAAGAGAGGGAACATGAGTAATCACAAGGAAACATAAGGTAAAGAACATGGTATCATAAGATCATGACATCATAGGAAATGTGGTAGCAGTATAAAACATGACATAAGCATAATTAATGGCTAACTTCCAAGACAATATCACATGGTGGATAAAGTCCCATAGTGGATTAGGTTCAATCCATAATATCATATATAATGTCCCATGTGACTAAAACATTACCCGATGCATTGGAGAGATATATAATTCTGAGGCCACCTGTCACATTAATTTTATATACACGCATATGTGTTCCACATAAGGAGATACATCATAAGGCATATAAATAAGAATTACCCAGGGAATGAAATGTGTTACATAATCATTTCTCATAACATAATAAAAATATATTCCTTACAGATTTTATTTGAGATATCGTCATAAGGCATTTATTACCCCATCAAAGGAAGGGAGAATAAACTAGTTATATATGTGAGAGACAAATATACATAATTTATAATTAATTAATAATATATAAGGATGTTGTAGTTGATGAAAATAATTTTAAAAATATTAAAAACTTGTTTTTGGGAAAATAACCTTTTCAAATTGAGTGACATCAAGGTATGTTATCTTAGATGGAAAATGATTTTGAAATATCACTTTGAATATTTCTTGGGGATAATTTCCTTTCCATTTTGAAAACACTTATTTAAAACCTAAAACCTTATAAAAATTAAATAAAACATTTTAAAAAAAACATTTGAAAATTGAAGAGAAAAATTTAAAATTTTGAGTGGTCATGATGGAATAAGAGTTCCACTCATGCTAAATATGTTAAAAAAATCATTCCTTTTACTTTTTTGTAAAAAAAGTGAAAAAATACCTTGTTTAGAAAATGATGGGAAGTTTAATTTTTATTTTTTAAAAATCCAATTAAGTGTAAAAATTAATTTAATGATTAATAGTAAAAAAATTGAAAACATTTTTAGAAAATAGTTTTAGAAAACATGGATTTGGATTAAAAATGATTTTCAAACGAAGAGAGAAATGACGTCATATTTTGTCAAAAGAATTTTATCAATCATTTTAAGTATGAAATATAGGAAAATTGTATAATTAGTTGAAGGATTCATGAATAAATAGATTAGAATAAAATTTAAGGGTTTCATTATACAATTATTAAATAATTTCCTTCAATTGAAATTAAACCATAAGTAATCCTGATTAAAATGAGATTGAAGCATAAAACCTTATCACTTGGGTAAATTTTGAATCATAACATTACATGAATGAAGTAAATGAATTGTAAAAAAAATATAATGATGTAAGAATTATTAATGATATAGTATGTAAAGGGGTAGTAAATACACCCTTCAAAAGAAATTAGGTGTATAAAAGAATATGTGTCTCAAAGAAGGGAGTTTGAGATGAAACCCTTATAAATTTTGTATCATTGAGCTGAGAGTTAATAAATGGTGTGATTATGATTAAAACGTTTAGAGCCAAAAAAATACAATGTAAATGAAATATAAATAAATCAATATTCATTTTACATATAATCTTGACACAATATAATCAACGAAGTAGACATATAACCCAATGAACGAAAGTTGAGTTAAGAAACCCATTACCTCAAGCTTCCCTTTAGTTTAGAACTTTTTAATCTCTTGTATCATGATTTTAAAAATTTTATTAACTTATAATAGAATCATATTAATATTTATAATATCATATATGACCCCTTTATAACATATTATTACCCATTTCATTATCATTCTTGTTTCAGGTGTTAATTTCCTTGTTTTCAAATGTATATTTTATCATGAAAATTCAGAATCTAAAACATAGGATATAGTTACATAATATTTATAATGATATTAATGTTATAAATATAATTTTTTAATTATATTCATCATTATAATAATTATTAAATTTTTAATATGGAGAATGAATTACATCGCTTTATGGAGACGGTAGGTCGTGCGTACGCATGAGCGACATTGTCATTTACTTATGGGTGAAAGTGTAATGAATTGGATTATATATTAATTTTAAATAACAAATATATTTCATTTATATCACATATATTCATTAAATTTATTCTTTATCACCTTCTATGTAAATTGTTAGTGAAAAACAAATCACATAGCTTCATGAGGCGGTAGTCCACAGTACACACAAATGATGTTATCATTTACTCAATGGATGGTAAGGTAAGAAATTATATGAAATATTTATTTTATATAATGATTAATATTTTATTAATATAATATATTAAAATAAAATTAATAATTATTACCACTCATTTAAATCATAAGTGAAAAAAATCACATTGCTTTGCGAGGCAGCAGTCCACCGTACACACTACCAACGTTATCGAATTTTCTATAGAATGTAAAGTAAGAATTTATATATGATATTATAATTATATAAGTATAATTATTTCATAAATATAATATATAAATATTATATACAATATTATATCCATCTGTGAGAAGTGTTGGTGGAAGACGAATTATGTCGGTTCACGAAGCGATAGTCCACTATACACAGATCAAGAGTTTTGTTTCCCATTTGAGGTTGGAGGAGAATATTTTAGGTCATAACCTTAAAATAAAAATATATAATTATATTTAATATAATTAGTTTATTATATCAGTATGTTATAATAATATTTGAAAAATGTGGATGAATAAATAAAATAAAATGCTTGATTAGGGACATTACATCATCTTCAGACAACTTCTTCTGGTTTGCACCAAAATCCTTCCTAGGATGAATTTATGACCAAATAAAGGATTATAGAATGAGGGGTGGGAATTATGGAAGTTATCTGGGTATATATTGGATGAACCATTGGGTTTTTACATGTGTAAAATAGAGGAGAGGGGGGTGACCTTTTATAGGCGGGGGAGAGAACTCACTTTGAATTTTTGAAAAGAAAGAATTCCACCCATATTTTTTCTCATGAAATAAGGATTAAAAATATAATTTTTTATAAAATTAGAATATATAAGGTCTAAATTTGAAAATAAAATAGTAATTATACAATATTTGGGTCATCTTAACCTTTATCAATTTAGTTTAACCCCCAATAAACCCATTTTTACCTTAACCGCGGTAAATAATTTTTAATATTTTCACTATTAATTATACTCAAATATTAAGTTGAAATTATTTGATAATATAAATTATGATGATTAAAAATATTTAATTAATTTTTTAAAATTCAAATCACAGAAGTTTTAGAATATAATTTGAAATTAAACCTGTAGATGTGTCGAGAAAATGTTTTTTCAAGAAATAATTTTTTTAAGAAAAAAATGATCTCATATTAAC
The DNA here is from genome assembly GCA_963277665.1 of Viscum album. Taxonomy (NCBI): domain Eukaryota; kingdom Viridiplantae; phylum Streptophyta; class Magnoliopsida; order Santalales; family Viscaceae; genus Viscum; species Viscum album. The sequence continues at coordinate 453,179,365 of OY728137.1, read as the reverse complement.
TATATGACAATTATTAATAATTATATTAATTTAAATTAATATTTATATATATTATATAAATTTAATTTTAATTTTTCCTCATTATGGGTTATTTTAATTATTTAAAATGGATATACATTATACACTTTAAAACAGTTTTTGGAAAAAAGTGTTTTAAAGCCTAAAGATAAAATTATACTAAAATATAGTATGAATATGATTTAAATGTAATTAATTAGATTTAATATAACTAAATAATAGTTATTTTAATTTTAAATCATATAAAAATAATAATGGGGCTTAATTTATTAAAAATAAATAACAATTTCTTAAAAATTCGTATTTTCACTATTCATTGAAAAATTAATATTTTCTGAATAATCAAAAAAATTAACCCTAAGTTAATTTCGATATTATGATTTCAAAAATGAAGTTATTTTTAAAAAAGTTTTCTAAAATTGGTAAAAATTAATTTTAAATTATATGTGCAAAGCTCGGCTAAACCTCCTATTAAAAATTATAGTTTTTCAAAATACATTTTTTTCAAATGGTTCTTATTTTATTTCTAATAAATATCTAACTATTTAATTTATTTTATCAATGTGTAAACAATATAATTTTTATAATTTATTTATTTTCATATTTTCCAATTTAATGGCTATGTTATAATGTTAATGTTAAAATATTAATATTTTAATAGAGTATCATGTTTTGTTTAAACCTGGAGTTGCGTGTGTCTGATGTTATCAAAGAGATTGAATATATTTAAAGATAAATATATTATAAATTCTTTGGGTATTATATTATAACCCCTTAATTAAATTGTGGCCCTTTAATTTGAATATGTTCTCATAAATCAAGGGTTAGGCATTTAATTTTTTTGTGGAAGACCCACATCATAAAAGGGGTTAATAAAACTTCCTCTTAAAATTATGGAAATGGAAATATGAAGGTCATCACATAACTAGGTATCCGTATAGGATAAAATTGCTGTGAAATCAAAACATTTATTTGGAAATAAGATTCATTTAGAATATAATGCTATAATTTTTTTTATAGAGAAGAGTTCATTGATTTATCGAGAATGAATAATTTTTTTATTTCAATATCCTTTTCCAAAAGTTGAGGGATTGTTTTTTATCAAGATAAAGAACACCAAAAAAAATAGACTTACTTTATATATTATTTACTTCATAAACACAATTTCATCCTTTCGTTGTTCTTTGATCAATTTTTACTTCACCTCTTACTCTATGGATTGAAAATATAATATAAAATTTTTATGAATTAAGCACTAAAATTAAATTTTAATAGATCATAAGATACATAAAATAGTAACAGGATATTCCACCTATTTTATTAAAATAAAAAAGGATAGCACAAGGTAAGATATTACCAAAAATTAATATGAATATATTAAACTCTAAAATTCAATAATTAAAAGAAAGGTTTAACATAGATCATTCCTTAACTAAATAACCCTATATCCTAAATAACCTCAATAAGATCTAAATAAAAGATGGTTTTAACCTCAGATTTTATCTCATAACCTTTTCAACATACATCTCCAATAAAATTTTAGAATTATTCCCAATTAATCATTTATGTTAAACCTATAAGTTACATGTATATATAAACCCAATAAAATGTTCCCCAAAATACCATTAATCACCTCAAAATCCCAAAAAATAAAAATATTTGTTCCTATAGTATGTTTCCCAAAATCGACATAATATTTATCCACAAAATCATTTAAGTGAAAACCATGTTATACTAACAAGTACATCATATAGTCCAGTGGTAGTATATTCACCCTTATTGTCCTTTGGTTGTGGGTTCAAGCCCCACGACCTAGTCGGATGTGATGGGTTATCACCCAGAATATTTATTTTACTGTTTATAAAACCATATTTATATAATTCCTATGACGTTACCAAAAAATATAATGAACATCCTCAAATTAAAATTAATCATCAAATAGATTTTTAACAATAAATATTTTCTATACTTCTAATTTTTTCCAAAAAATCAAATAATCTTAACTGAATATTATTACCTTAACATTAAAGATAGGAAAAACCCTAAAGGTTACCAATACCAATAAACTTATGTCCACAGAATATACAGGAATTATTCCCCAAATATTTTTTTACTAAAACCCATACTAAACCCAAGAGTTATATTATCATAAATGACTCATAAAACACTCTTAATCATCTCAGACTTCCATAACATGAAAGATAAAAAGGGGTTATTTATTCCTTTAAAATTATTATAAAACTTAAACATATCAACCCAAGACACTTTAGGTTTATCCTAGGTCATCCATGAATATCATATATTAAATTCCTTCATGATGGTTTTTAAAGAGTCTATGAATTTCCAAAACAAATCCATTAGGAGTGTCAAACCATGTGTGTAGTAAGGCCCATTATCATGCACTATTTAATGATCGAGTTAAGACTGATCCACATTTTTCAGATTTATTTCCCCTATGAACATATATTATAGAACCACTTCCACTTGTAGTATCCAGATAGGGATGTAACTACTCAGAAACCACTTTCTCTAAACTTCACCAAAATTATAGGATATTTTCCTATACATAGACTTATCTATGTACTTATCCTTAGAATTATCCCTAGGTTAGTCACTAATGTTTTCTCATCCTAGTTCCCAAGGTTAACTAAAAATTTCCTTTGATACCAACTATGATGACCCAAGCCTTTTACAAAAAATATTAAAAGATTCTTAAACATAAATATCCAATAATCACAACACAAGGATCATAAAGGGTTAGTGTGTTTGGAAGACTATGTTCTTAATATATAAAACATTTAATATTTATTTTATTTTCCATAGTAAGCTCCTAAAATCCATTAAATGTCTTAAATCTTTATGGGATAACCTAGGGAATACATAAATAAAGGGGTTATCTAAAAATCCTAGTAATGGAATAAACATGATAAGGAAGCATAACATGTGAGTCAAAGGTATAACATGATATCATAAAATATAAGGTACATGAGTTATCACATGTAAGCATAATGTAAAGAACATGGTATCATAAGATCATGGAATTATAGTAAATGTGAAAGTATCATAAAACATGACATAATCATAAGTCAAGGATAACTACCAAGATAATATGACATGGTGGACAAAGTCCCACAATGGATTAGGCTGACTCCCTAATCCCATACATGACATCTCATGAGACTAAAACATTACCCAATTCATTATAGGGATATATAATTTCAGGCCCACTTTTCATATTCATTTCATATACTTGCATATGTTTTCCACATAAGGAGATCAATCATAAAGAATAAATAGATGAATTACCCATGGTTAGAAATGATTTGCATGATATTGTCTCATAACATAATCAAAAGATATTCCTTAAATACGGAATTTGAGAGTTGGTCACGAGGCATGTATTACCCTGTAAAAAGAAGGGATAACAAACAAGGTATATATGTGAGATACAAATATACACAATTTATAATAAATCTATAACATCGAAGGTTGTTTTAAATTATGAAACTAATTTTAAAAATATTAAAAACACTCTTGAGGAAAATAAACTTTTCACTTTGAGTAACATCAAAGGATGTGATCTTAGATAGAAAATGACTTTGAAAGATCAATTTGAAAATTTATTTATAAAAATATCCTTTCAATTTTGAATAAAATTATTTAAAGCCTTAAAATTTCTAAAAAATAAAAGATTTTTTTAAATAACATTTGAAACTTGGAGAGTAAGCTTTAAAACATCGAGTGGCCATGATGGTGGTAGAGTTCCATACACTCTAAATATGTTAAAAAACAAATATTCCTATCACATTTTTGTAAGAAAAGTAAAGAAGCACCTTGATAGGAAAATTTTATGAAGATTAATTTTATTTTTTTTTGTAAAAATATAAGTAAGGGTAAAAATTAATTTAACCAATCATAGTACAATATTTTTTGAATTTTTTTCGAAAACATGGATTTGGAAGAAAAAGTATTTTCATCTGAAGAAAGAAATGAAGTCATATTTTCATTAACAAAATTCCCAATAATTTTAAGTACCAAATAGAGAAAAATTATACTATTTCTTGAAAACTTAATTAATAACCATAAGAGTAGAAAATGGAAGGGGTTTATTAGACAATGATCAAATAATTTCCTTCAATAGAAATTCAAGAATAAGAAATACCGATTAAAATGAGATTGAAACATAAACCATTATTTCTCTGGTAACTTTTTAATAATAACATAAAATATCATGATGTAGTAAGGATTCATGATATATTACATAAAGGGGTAGTATATACACCATTCAAAATAAACTAGGTGCATAAAATAATATGTGTGTCAAAGAAGGAAGTTTAAAATGAAACCCTTACAAAGTCTGTATCATTGAAGAGAGAGTTAATAAATGGGGTGATTATATGTAAAAAATATATATCCACAAAAATATAGTGTAAATAAAACTTCAATAAATCAAAATTCATTTCACATATAATTTTTTCACAATATAATCAATGAAGTATACATATAACCCAATAAATGAAACCTGAGTTAAGAAACCCCTTACCTCATACTTCCTTTTAGTTGAGAACTATTTAAACTCATTTATAGTGATTTTAAAGATGTTATTAACTTATAATAGAATCATCTTAATATTTATAATATGATATATAATCCATTTTATAACATCTTATCACCTATTTAATTATCACTATTGTTTTGGTTGTTACTTTCCATGTTTTATCATGCATGTTTTATCATGAATGTTATGAATCTTGAACATAGAATATTGTTACATCATATTATAAATTATATTAATTTTATAAATATAATTTTTTTCATTAGATACATCTTTATAATCATTATATTATTTTGAACATGGATAATGAATCACATCTCTTTGTGGAGACAGTAGGCCGTATGTATGCATGAGTGATGTTACCATTTACTTAACACATAAAAGGGTAAGGGAGTGGATTATATATTAATTTTATAAAATAAATATCATTTCATATATATTTCACAAATATTCATTAAATTCATACTCTATTACTTTCCATTTAAAGTGTTAGTAAAAAACGAATCACATTGCTTCGTGAGGCGGTAGTCCACTATACACACGAACGATGTTATCATTTATTCTATGGATGGTATGGAAAGAAATTATATGATATATTTATTTTATAGAATGATTAATATTTCATTAATATCATAAATAAAAATAAAATTAATCCTTATTACCTTCCATTTAAATCATAAGTGGAAAAAAAATCATATCACTTTTGGAGGTGGTAGTCCAACGTACACATGAGCGAAATTATATTATTCTCTATGGAATAGAATGTAAGAATATATAAATGATATTATAATTAAATATGTATAATTATATCATAAATATTACATATAAATATTCGATACATCATTATATCCATCTATGAGAAGCAGTTATGGAAAACGAATTACGTTAGTTTGTGAGGTGGTAGTCTTCTGTACACACAATCAACAATTTCATTTCCCATTTGAGGGAGTAGGATATGGTTATAGGCCATGAAATTAACATAAAAACATCTTAGTATATTAAATATACTTAGTTTATTATATCATCATGGTTAAATAATATTTTACAAAGGCAGAGTAAGAAATAAAATAAAATGCTCAGTTAAGGATGTTACCTATTCTTCAAACAACATATTTTGTTTTTCACCAAAGACTTCCTTGGTTGGATTTATGACAAACAAAGTATCATATGTAACACCCCGATATTTCATATTAAGTTATTTTCTTTAAATTAATTCAACAGCTTACGCTACATGCAACACTGAGTTTGAGCGCACCATGACTTGCCAAACTAGCCGTTCAAAAAGAGATTATGAATAATATTAACTTCATTTTGAATTTTATATATTTCATATAATTTTAACATCCATATTATGTGTTTCTTATACATAATATAAGAACAAATTAATTTTTTTATATAAAGGAAGTATTTTTTTGAAAATGAAATTTTACTACCTTTTAATGGAGAACCCTTTTTTAAATCCAATAGTTGACACTTTTATATATTCAATTTGACAAAATAAACTTCTTCTTTATAATTGGGAAATAAAAATTTAGTTTCTATAAATTTTTGGTATTTTTTCTGAAAACTTTCAATTTTTGATGAATAATGAAAAACTCTGCGTTATTGTTTAAAAACCGACTTTTTATTTAAATAATTATTTATTTTATATAATTTTTTTAAGTAAAAATAGATACATAATACCTATATTAGTTAAATTTATTTAATTGGAGTAATTTTATAATAAAATTAGATGTATAAAATTTTATTGAATTTTTTAATGTCTTTTACCCACCTTTTAGACACGTTGGTAAATTTGCATAAAACAAAATTTTACTGCTTCTATGGATTTAATTTCAAAAATCAGAGAGAAACTTTTGACATAAATAAGTAAAATTTGGTTCAATAAGATGAAAATAATTTTTTGTGAATAATAACTTTTGATTTTTATTTACCACGGTTAAAAGTAAATAGGGTAATTAAAAGTAAAAATGAAATTATAATTACCCTAACACATGTCCTAATTCTATTGAATAAGTGTATTTTGACCAAAACCAACCTTAGGAGTAAGATATAATTCTTTTGGACCACTTGAATTAGATTAGGACATTTATTATTATTTTATTTAAAGAAGAGTTAAAAGTGTTAAATTCAAAGTTTAATAACTAAACCATTTTTAATATAGGTTTATACATAAGATAAATTCGATTATAAATATTCATTAGAAAGATAAAAAATATTTCCTACATAAATTTATTTTATTTATAATTTTTATACATTAAAAAATTTAATTCAATTATGACACAATGATGATGCGGTAATTACCTTATTAATGAAATATTAAAATAATTGATATTATAAATGTCCAAATAAATGTAAATTGAGACTTTTTATGAATTAAAATAATTTTCTAGGTTAATTTGAAATTTTAGGGTTTATTAAATAAATTTTACTCAAAGTAATAAAGTTTTTTAGGACTTTAACAAAAATCAAATACCAAATAGTGCCAAAATAGACATAAATGAGTTTTTAAAACAAATACTATATTATTAATTGATATAATATTCCTAACAATATAAGGTTTGTAAAAAGGACTTAGATAAGGTTATATATATCAATAATTAACCACTTGGGGTTATTTTTGTTTTTTATAGTAAGTTTATTAACCATTTATTATAATAATACAAGAATACATGGTAAAAGTTAAACTATTTAACTAAGAGTTAAATCTATAAGATAAGGTTAATATGGTGACCTAAACCTGTCTAAAACCTATTGGTTGAGAGGTTTTATACCCATAACAACCTTATACCTTAAATAAATCCATTTTGAGAGATTATAAACCGAAAATGAATTTATAATAAAATAATATTTCAAGGTTTTCCTAAAGTGACCCTCACCTCTCTTATAAAAAGGTACTTCCTCTTATCTTAATTTCACACCTCCAAAGCCATTTTTCTCGTCCAAACCCAACCAAAATATCCTCCCGACTACTATCAATACAACCTAGAGGATTTTCTTTGATCATAAATCCAACCTAAGGAGCCCTTTTGATCAAATCAAAAGGAAGCACCCGAAGAAGAGGTAATAATTTCATCACCTCTTTCAAAGTTATCTTCTTCTTCCACTTCCTCTTTACTTGTTGTTTCCATAACAAAATAATAACTCCATTACCTTATACATATTGTGATATTATTATAAATATGGTACAACCATATTCATTATTCTATCCATCCTATGAATGACAAAGTCACCATATGTGTGTATGTACAACTTACCGTCTCCACATCATGGTGTAGTTGTTATCCAACACTTCATTATTTGGAAGAGTATAATAATGATGTATAATTGATTTAAATAATAAATATAACATTTTAATTATTCTGTATATATTATATAAAATCCAATTATATATGATCTCACCTTAAATTGAATGATATTGTCACTCGTGCGTACGTACAGATTACCGTCTTGATGAACGCGATTAGATTAATTCCCCATCGTAAGCATTCTAGAATAATTTTCATTTTATGATTAAAAATAATGTTTAATAAATTAATATAATTCTGGATATTAATAAAATAAATCCTATCCATAACAAACATGACTTACGTAATAAAACATATAAAGGAAAATGAATTAGTTAACACCTGAAACAATGATATTACTAAAATGTTATTAAATAAGAAATATTAGAAGATCATATATGATATCATATTTATGTATTTAGTTCTTTTATAATTTAATAACAATTATTTAACTATTATACAGAAGTTTAATGTACCCTCAACTAAGGAAAAGTACTAGGTAAGTGGTTTCTTATCTCAATTTTAATTTCGTGAGATTTCCATTGTTCACCACTTATTTATTGCATGTGGTGTATTGTGTACTGACGTTTGATATATATTATCATTATTTTATTTATATTCATGGTATTATGTGATTCATTTGGTGTTTATTAACTTGTGATCTTACGAATCAATTGATTACAACGTGTAAGGGGTTTTCATGTCACTTTTATTCCCATGAGATTCATGCTATATTTGCCACTATTACCTTTTGTGTGGTGTATGTACTGCCCATGATTGTATTATTTGTGTAATATAATTTAATTTATGGGTATTTACATCATCATTGTAGGATCCTTCTTTCATGGGGTGTATGTTTCGTAAGTTACCAACTTGGTAAGGGAATTTCAAATTTCAATTTCCACTCATTCGGTTTTACGCAAACTTCATTGATTATTTTACTCCAAAATTATGTGTGAAATCACTATTTATTTACTTATTTAGTAATTTACACTCCCATTTATTTGGATATACTTTTGATACACATAATCACTCCATTCATAAATTCTCAAGTCATCAATATGAACTTGATAAGAGTAATTTTAACTCAATTTCTATTCATTGAGTTAAACATCGAAGTCATTGGTGTTTTTTTTTACAAGAATATGTGTGAATGTCCTATGATTTATTTACACTGAATATCCAATAATATTGAGTGTATTTATATTTTTCACACATAATTATGTCATTGATTTATCCTTAACCTAAGGATACGGTCTTTATGAGAGATTTCATCTCAACTTACATTCCATTGAGACTTTTTTGTTGTTAGGAACCAATTAACTTTTATTTGGTGTATATACAATACTTTGAAATAGTATATCATGAATATATTTATTCTCATTATATTATAAAGTTTTTATTACCTCAATTATTTGTATTAAAGTGTATCTCATTTGGTTAAGAACTCTAACTAAAATATCATTTTAAATGTTTTAAAAATTTATTCTTCTAAATCTTTCTCATTAATGACCATGTTTTAAAAATAGTTTTAAAGATTTATTATATAGAAATTAATGTTTTAAAATTAAAATTCCTTTTAAAAGTTTCAAATTGTTATGGAAAACTTTGATTCAAAAATATATTTTAAACATCTTCTTGATAAATAGTGATACTTTTAAATGTTTTCAATAAAAAGGGGGATATTTCTCTCAAATAGTTTTACTGATTTTTTTCATCTATGTCAATATCCTTCATTATTATTGATTGAGGTTTATTTATTATAATAAAATATTACATATTGTATTTAATGACTTATGTTTTACTGTGGATGTTCTATTTTTATACCATTAATGGTTTGTGTTTAAAATATTGACATTTTGTATGCTAGTTTTAATAAGAATGTTTATGTTATGTTTCAAACTTTTCATATGAGGAATGCATTGGACTTAGTATATAGAGACCCGAACTTTTATTACATTACTATTACGTCATTTGAAAGATAAACAACATAATATTATTACACATAGATGATTCACAAGTTTAGTGTCTTGGGAAAACTAGGACCATCCATAACAATTACAACATCACGCATAAAAATTTATTTAATTTCTTCTTCTCTAGCTTCTTATTAAAACTTGTCCTCTCCTTAGTACATGTATCCACCTGATGGTATACATAAAAATGGGTGATCTAGAGTCCCAGTAATAGGATAGGTAAGAACAATATTGCATGGGGTGAGCATAATCATAGCATAGGTAAAAGATCACGAACATGAGAGGAGCATAAATAAAAGACTTAAAATGTGGCAATGCATAAAAATGAAACATCATGTATTAGTGGTTAAATACCACACAAAATTGTGAAACAAGATACCATATTTTTCAAATATCATTTCACATTTACTCATGAGATTCATCACTTTACCCAATGCATTGTAGCACTGTATAATTCTGGGCGCACCCGTCACTTTGAAACATCCATATTGCACTATATAATTCCAGGCGCACCCGTCACATCATAACATTATCATTATCATTCTTTCCACATAAAACACATATAAAAAATGTACATAACTAACCCATGGAATTTAATGTGTTTCATCTCATATGAACACATTCATAAACTTTGGGTTCCCAAAAGAAAGAGGGAATGACATACATGTTACAAGAACCGTCCACTTTGAGTGAGAAGTAAAATGGGTGTTCTTAAAAGAGGAGTTCTTTTGGAAAACATTTTGTTTGACATAAAAACTAGTGAAAAACATGTATATCAAATAAAAGTAAAGACAATTATGAACAAATGATCTTTAAGGAGTAACCATATCAAAAATGGAGTGAAAGAGGGAGAACCTGAAGGAAGAAAATTGGGTTCGAGATTTCCCCATACCTTGTACCCGAATGCTTCCTTCTATTTCATGTCCTATATAATGAAATTATATTCATTAATTAGAAATACAGAACCTTATGTACATTAATATGGTTTATTATGGTTTCATTAAGTGAATTTATGTGCCTTTGGATGAGTCACAGCATTTAAAAACATTATTTGGGAATGTTTGTTTTTATGGGTTTCTTGAGTGCTTCACTTGTATTCTTAAATTGAAGTTCGGGTGGAACATGGTTAAACATACAGAACTGATATTACATGTTATTAATAATATTACATAAGTTTGAATGATCTTATAATGAATCACATTATATCCATGTGGATGAATCCTTAGATAAGAATTAAATGATGATTATTTGGGTTAATTTGGGCGGTTTTTCGATCATAACAAACCTTTTTAAACTTATCACTTAGTAATATGGTAATAAGTTAGTTCCAGAACTTTAAATATGAGTTAATACATTTAAAATGTTCTGGTTCAGCCATAAAAATGGTTTCTTGACCAGATATGAAGGTAGAAATGGAAGAAGAAAGCATGTCGTTCTTGAAGGTGAAAAATTAACACCTCACGAACAACGTTCTCTTTAATAAAATAAAATGAAGAGGGAAAGGGGGTTGGATGATATAATATCCCATTAGAATCATAAAATTACAGTAGATATATAATAATGGAGTTACAATACAATTAAGATGAAGATAGGTGGGGAGATATCAAGAAATGAACTTGAACTTGAAAGGAAATTAATGGAGAAGAGGGAGAGAAATTACCTCTTGAATCCTTCTCTTGAGAACTTATTTAAGGGCCTAATATTGGTATTTTGATGAGACCAGAAGATCTTGGACGTAGGGGAGGGGATAGGGAAGGTTTTTGGGCAGAGTTTATAGATGGATTGGAGCTTGAGAGGTGTGAGGAAGTGAGGGTGTGAAGGGCGACTTTTATAGTGGATGGGAGAGGGGTTTCCTTAAAATAAAATTCATTAGTTTATTAATTTCCCCTAAGACAAGGAATAGCGAGTCTTGGATCACCAAGAATATTAATTTTATCATGTGATCACAAAACAAGTGGGCTTACATCAGCAGAGCATCATTGATGACTCAATTAATCCATTATTTAGCATTTATTGTAAATTATCGGATTCTACTATTCATCAAAAATTCAAGTATCTCAGAAAAATCCCGAAAATTTACCCCAATCATTTTTCTACATGTAGAATCCAAAAAGGAAGTCCATTTTTCAAAAATAAATTTCTAAATATTATTAATTTAATATTAAATTAAAATCATAATTTTCTTAAAAAAACAGTTTTCAAGATTAAAACTGATTTTATAGTGCTTTCAAAAATTACGTAGGGTCTTATAAAATTATATAAACACTATAAGAAATTTATTTGATAAATAATGAATACATTCTAAGAAAATAAATTTTCCTTTAAATTAATTAATTAGTTATAATTAATTATTTATGACTTACAAAATTCCAAAACGTTTATTAAGGTCAAATTGTCACTTTCAAAGATGTATAAATTTTATTTAATTATTCATGGGTAAGGTTAATCTTATATTGGATGATTTACTATTCATATGGGTCATATTAATATTCATAAGGGTATGTTACTATCCCTACGGGTATGTTACTATTCATAGAAAATTATTTTTGTTTCATTAGACTCCAAAAATCATCTTGAGCACAACCGTGTATGTCAGATTTTCAAAATTCAAAACATATAAGTGAAAAACTTATGTTTAAAGGTCACTTATCACTTATTAGTTCATTATGTTGTGTTTTCATGTTATTTTATGACAGAAATATAAGAAGGGAATTTTTGTTGAAAAACATTGGTTCATTACATTCTTCCCCCCTTAAGAAATTTCACCCCCAAAATTTCACTTTACACAAACAGGTGAGGGTGTTTCTCCTTCACTGCCTCTTCTAGTTCCCAAGTTTCTTCCTCAAATTTATGGTTCCTCTACAACACTTTGAAAATATGGGTTGTCTTGTTGTGTAGAACCTTATCTCCCTGATCCAGAATCTTTACTGGCTGCTCCTCAAAGTAGAGATCATCTTCCAATTGCACCACCTCTGAGTTTAGTACATGTGAGGGGTCTGGTATGTACTTCCTCAATAGTGATACATGAAACACATCATTAACTTGAGCCATATTTGGTGGAAGTTCAAGACGATAGGCCACAACTCCTATACGGTCAAGGATCTCAAAGGGGACGATATACCTTGGGATTAGCTTCCCTTTCTGTCTGAATCGCATGAATCTCTTCCATGGAGATATTCAAAGGAAGACTTTATCTCCAACGTCGAACTCCAAGTCCCTTCGACGGTTTTCAGTATAGCTCTTTTGCTGACTTTGAGCAGCTTTGATGTGTTTCTGGATTACTTGAACCTTCTTTGTCATCTCTTGAACAAGATCGGGTCCAAGTATCTTTCTTTATCTAACTTCATCCCAACAGGTTGGAGTTCTACATCGCTTTCCATACAGAGCTTCATATAGAGCCATCTGAATACTCGAGTGGAAGATATTGTTGTATGAGAACTCAACCAATGGGAGATGTGGATCCCAACCACCTTTGAATTCAAGAGAGCAAGATCTTAGCATATCTTCAAGAATCTGAATAGTCCTTTCAGGCTGGCCATCAGTTTGGGGGTGATAGGCCATGCTGAAATTTAATTCAGTACTCAAAACATGTTGAAGTCTCCTCCAGAATTTTGATGTGAACCTTGGATCACGGTCAGAGACAATTGAGAGTGGAACACCATGCAGTCTCACCACTTCCTTAACATATATCTTTGCAATTTGTTCAAGTGAGAGGTCTTCCCGAATAGCGATAAAATGGGAAGTCTTGGTGAGTCGATCAACCACAACCCATATCACATTATTTCTCTTTGACGTCTTCAGGAGACCCATGACAAAGTCCATGGTAACATTTTCCCAATTCCACATGGGTATAGGCAATGGATGCATCATACCCTTGGAATTTTGTCACTCAGCTTTAACTTGATGACATACCAAGAACCTTGATATATATTCTGCAATATCCTTCTTCATGTTATCCCACTAGAAGTGTTCTCTACGATCACGGTACATCTTGGTACTCCCAGGATGGATAGAGAAAGTTGAGCTATGTTCATTGTCCAATAACTCCTTCTTTATCCCGGGTGATGAAGGCACACAAAGACGCGTTCCAAACCGAATCACACCATCATCGTCGATATGGAACTCTGGAAGCTTCCCTTCCTTTACTGCATTCACCCTCTTTTGTATCTCCACATCATCCCTTTGTTCTTCCTTAATCTTCTCCTAGATGGATGGTTTCACAATCATTTGGGCAAGGTAGGATGTATCCCCTGCCCTTATGATTTCCAAATCCATTCTTTGCATATCCATGAAAATATGGTCTTTCTCAATCCGCAACATGGATAGAGTAGAAGGTTCTTTTCTACTTAGAGCATCAGCTACCTTGTTCTCCTTTCCAGGATGACAGTGAATAGAGAAATCGTAATCTTTGATTAGCTCTAACCATCTCCTTTGACGCATGTTGAGCTCCTTTTGTGTGAATATATACTTTAGGCTCTTTTGGTTGGTGTATATGTCACAATTATCACCATAAAGGTAGTGCCTCCAGATTTTCAAGGAAAAAATCACGGCTGCCAGCTTTAGATCATGCGTCGGGTAGTTCTGCTCATGGATCTTCAACTGTCGTGAGGCATAGGCTGTCACATTGTCATTTTACATGAGTACACAACTCAAGCCTTTCTTTGAAGCATCACTGTATATCACAAAACTTTCTCCACTTTTCAGTAGTGTGAGTACAGGTGCAGTGATCAGCCTTCTCTTTAGCTCATTGAAGCTTCCCTCACATTATTTCATCCAGACATACTTTACCCCTTTCCTTGTTAACTTAGTTAGTGGGCTTGACAATCGTGAGAAGTTTCTCACAAAATGTCAGTAGTACCCAGCTAATCCAAGAAAACTACGGATTTCTGTGACACTAGAGGGCCTGGGCCATTCTTCAATCACCTTTGTCTTTGAAGGATCCACAAGAATTACCTCACTTGTGATCACATGCCCCAAGAACGTGACTTGCTTCATCCAAAAGTCACACTTGCTGAACTTGGCATACAACTTCTCCTTTCTTAATGTCGCCAACACAAGTCTTAGATGTTTTTCATATTCCTCCTTTCTCTTGGAGTAGATGATAATATCATCAGTAAACACTACCACAAATTTGTTGAGGTAATGTCTAAAGACTCTATTCATCAAATCCATGAAGATTGTAGGGGCATTAGTAAGTCCGAAGGGCATCACCAAAAACTCATAGTGCCCATACCCTATATGGAAGGCAGTCTTCTGAATATATTCCTTCTTCACCTTTACCTGATGATATCTAGAACAAAGATCCATCTTTGAGAAGTATTGAGCTCCTCTTAACCAATCGAACAAGTCATCAATCCTTGGAAGAAGATACTTGTTCTTTATGGTGATCTTGTTGAGTTCCCGATAATCGATACACAACCGCATTGTTCCATCCTTCTTCTTCACAAAGAGCATCGATGCACCCAAAGGTGATGCACTAGGGAATATGAAACCTTTGTATAGATGCTCTTGAAGCTTCTTATTTAACTCCTCCAGTTTGATAGGAGCCATCCTATAGGGACACTTAGAGATTGGAGTAGCTCTGGGCATGAGTTCAATTGAGAACTCTACCTCACGATCCGGGGGAATTCTGGGTAACTCTTCGGGAAATACATCGCCGTATTCCCTCATGATGGGAATTTCCTCAAGGTTGGAACTTTCTTTTGACTCAACCATTTGGGTGAGGTATGCTTATTCATAGGGAATCAACACACACACCATTGAAGGATTTTTCAAAGGAGATTCATGATCTTTCTTGAATTTGTAGAGGAGAATGGGATGGTTCGGAATATGAAACGATATTTCATTTTCCTGATAGTTGATATGTGATCTATATAATGAGAGCCAATCCATTCCCATTATAGAATCAAATTCCACCAAAGGAAGTATTACGTGATTTTCCGGAAGAATACTCCCACATACGACAACAGGAGAAGATTCAAACACTTGGGTTGCAATGATTTCACCACTTGGTGTTTTTACAGATATCTCTACTTCAAGGTTTTGGGGCTTCGATTCTATAGTTATAGAAAACTTTCAAGATATAAAGGAATGCGTAGAACCAGAATCAAATAAGACTTTTTCCATTCTTGAATGAATAGTAAGTGTACCTTTTATGACATCATTATCATGCTCCACCTCTGCAATAGTGATGGCATAAAACTTCCCTTGTTCCTTTGGCTTTGTTGGCTGCTGATACTGATTACCCTCGAGAGATTGAGGTTTAGTGCACTGGTTTGCATAGTGCCATATCTCCTTACAGTTGTATCATTGAACCATGAGTGGTTCTCTCCTTTCATCGGCTATATTATCCTTACTTTTTGTGTCTTTTAGACACTCTTGAGCATGGTGTCATTCTTTACCACACTTTAAGCATTTCCCCATCCCTTTGAGGCAGTTCCCATGGTGCAACTTCCCACATTTGTGGCATGTGGGTCGTTTATTTTTCTTCCCACCTTTTTCATTAGATCCACCAGCTTGAAACTCCATCTTTCTTTTCTTATAAATATAGCCATGGGACCATTCTCCAAACTCCATCTCCACTTTGAGAGCAGACTGAACAACTTATTCATAACTCTCAAAGTCTCTAATTGCAAGATACTTTTGAAGGTGTGGTTTTAATCCACTAAATAATCTATCAATTTTGCTATCATTGTTGATAAAAAAACCCGAAGCATACCTTGCAAGCCTTGTGAAATTCGCTTCATAGGTTGCGACTGATTCTCTTTATTTTTGCTTGATCCCTATAAATTTTCTCTCCATATTCATTTGAAGAGTTCGTGGGAAGTACTTATCAAGAAACATTATCTTAAAGTCTTACCATTCCATCTTTTCAATATCCTCCCTTGGCTTGGTGTTTTTAATCAAAGCCCACCATTGATCGGCTTCTCCGTCTAGAAGATAAACAGATAGGGTCACCTTCTCCATCTCAGAATAGTGAAGAATAGAAAAGATATTCTCCATGGATTTGACCCACTATTTTGCAACTAGTGGATCAGAAGATCCACAAAATGTCGGTGGTCGTTGCCGCATAAAACATTCGATGGCCAGTTGCTCCCTCTTTGTTGAAGGAGGACGTTCTCCATTATTATGGTTATTATTTATATCCTGAGATAATTGGGTAAGAATCGCCATGAAGTTTTTAACTCCACCTCCCAAATCATTGGGGATGTCGTTCGAGAAATCGTTGCATTGGCCCTCGCATGAGTTGTTGGCCTAATTTCTCCAGGTTTCCACCATTTTCTAAAATAGAAAAGGTTAGAAAAAAACATAAGTAAAAAAATCATGAATACATAAATTATTCATTTGAAAAATTTATACTAAAATCATAACATATGTGATCCCTATGTAAATACTCTTGTGTGCATATTTTTACATAATCTCATACTAGAGGTTTTCTCTAGGGTTCACTAATTCTAATTCCCAAATTAACTTAACCTTTCCTCTGATACCAACTATAGCGACCCGGCCTTTTCTTACATTAATATCACATAATTTTAAAGATAAAAAACATAATATTATTACAAATAGAGGATACAAAGGTTTAGTGCCTTGGGTAAACTAGGACCATCCATAACAATTACAACATCAAGCATAAATATTTATTTAATTTCTTCTTCTCTAGATTCTTATTGGCACTTTCCTCTCTGTAGTACATGTAGCCACCTGAGGATATACATCAAAAGGGGTGATCTAGAATCCCAAAAAGAGGATAGGTAAGAACAATATAGCATGGGGTGAGCATAATCATAAAATAGGCAAAAGATCATGAACATGAGAGGAGCATAAATAAAAGACTTGAAATATGGCAATACATAAAAATGAAACATCATGTCTTAGTGGTTAACTACCACACATACTTGTGAACCAAGCTAGCATCTTTTTCACACATAATTTCACATTTACTCATGAGATTCATCACTTTACCCAATGCATTGGAGCGCTTTATAATTTTGGGTGCACCCGTCACTTTGAAACATTCATATTGCGCTATATAATTCCGGGCGCACCCGTCACGTCATAACATTATCATTATCATGTTTGCCACAGAAAACACATATAAAAAATGTACATAACTAACCCATGGAATGGAATTGGTTTCATCTCATATGAACACATTCATAAACTTTGGGTTCCCAAAAGAAAGAGGGAATGACATACATGTTAATAGAACCGTCTACTTTGAGTGAGAAGTAAAAGGGGTGTTCTTAAAAGAGGAGTTCTTTTGGAAAACATTTTGTTTGACATAAAAAACAGTGACAAACATGTATATCCCATAAAAGTAAAGAAAATTATGAAAAAATTATCTTTAAGGAATAACCATATCAAAAATGGAGTGAAAGTGGGAGAACCCAAAGGAAGAAAATTGGGTTCGATATTTCCCTTACCTTGTACCCGAAATCTTCCTTCTCTTTAATGTCCTGTATAATGATATTATATTCATTAATCAGAAATCCAGAACCTTGTGCACATTTAAATGGTTCATTATGGTTTCATTAAGTGAATTTATGTGCCTTTGGATGAGTCATAGCGTTTAAAAACATTATTTGGGAATGTTTGTTTTTATGGTTTTCTTGAGTGGTTCACTTGTATTCTTAAATTGAAGTTCCGGTAGAACATGGGTAAAAATACATAACTGATATTACATGTTATTAATTATATTACAGAAGTTTGAATGATATTATAATGAATCATATTATATCCATTTGGATGAATCATTAGATAATAATTAAATGATGGTTATTTGGGTTAATTTGGGCGGTTTTTTGATCATAATGAACTTGTTTTAACTTATAACTTAGTAACATGGTCATAAGTTAGTTAAAAAACTTTAAATAAAAGTTAATAAATATAAAATGTTCTGGTTAAAACATAAAAATGGTTTCATGATCAGATCTGAATGTAGAAATGGAAGAAGAAGCATGTCGTTCTTGAAGGTGAAAAATTAACACCTCACGAACAACGTTCTCTTTTATAAAATAAAAGGAAGATGGAAAGGGGGTTGGATGATATAATATCCCATTAGAATCATAAAATTCCATTATATGTATAATAATATAGTTACAATACAATTCAGACGAAGATAGGTGGGGAGAGATTAAGAAATGAACTTGAACTTGAAAGGAAATTAAAGGAGAAGAGGGAGAGAAATTACCTCTTGAATCCTTCTCTTGAGAACCTCCTTAAGGTCCTAATATTTGTCTTTTGATGAGACCAGAATCTATTGGACGTGGGGTAGGGGCTAGGAAAGGTTTTTGGGTAGAGTTTAGTGAAGGCTTGGAGCTTTAGAGGTGTGAGGAAATGAGGGTGTGAAGGGTGGCTTTTATAGTGGAGGGGAGAGGGGTTTCCTTAATATAAAATTCATTAGTTTATTAATTTCCCCTAAGACAAGGAATAGTGAGTCTTGGATGACCAATAATAGTAATTTTATCATATTATCCTGAACCAAGTGGGTTTACATCAACAGATCATCATCGATGACTCAATTAATCCATTATTTAGCATTTATTGTAAATTATCAGATTCTACTATTCAAAAAAAATTCAAGTATCTCAGAAAAATCACAAATATTTAACCCAACCATTTTTAGATGTGTATAATCCAAAAATGAAGTCCATTTTAAAAAAATAATTTTCTAAATATTATTAATTTAATATTTAATTAAAATCATAATTTACTTAAAAACAGTTTTTAAGATTAAAACTGATTTTATAGTGCTTTCAAAAATTACGTAGGGTCTTATAAAATTTTCTAAAAACAGTAAGACATTGATTTGATAAATAATTAATACATTCTAAGAAAATAAATTTTCCTTTAAATTAATTAATTAGTTATAATTAATTATTTATGACTTACAAAATTCCAAAACGTTTACTAAGGTCAAATTGTCACTTTCTAAGATGTATAAATTTTATTTAATTATTCATGGGTAAGGTTACTCTTATGTTAGATAATTTACTATTCATAAGGGTCATATTACTATTCATAAGGGTATGTTACTATCCCTACGGGTATGTTACTATTCACAGAAAATTATTTTTGTTTCATTAGACTCCAAAAATCATCTTGAGCATAACAGTGTATGTCGGATTTTTGAAATTCAAAACATAGAAGTGACAAACTTATGTTTAAAGGTCACTTATCACTTATTAGTTCATTATGTTGTGTTTTCATGTTATTTTATGACAAAAATATAATAAGGGAATTTTCATTGAAAAACAATGGGTCATTACATAGTAAGTGATGGGTGGAGCTCGCTATAGCTCCTAGATGCATCAGTGGGTCTCATGATACAAACAAGTGTCTTGGCATAAGGCCTTGAAAAAATCTTATTTATAGTCTTGGAATGTGGCCTTGACTATGTGGTTATGATGTTCGACATTATGCATTCCATCATTATGAAATTGGATATTGATATTACATGTGATTATTCGACTAGTAGAATATCCATGTGAATAAGTAAATGGAATTATTTGATTTATCTTTTCCATATTATGCTGAATTTTATGTTTAAAAGGCTTGTGTTTTATTCTTATAAATCGACTTAAATGTTTATTCTTATTTATGATAGTTTCCGCTATATTGTTATCCTTACTGAGCATCTAAGCGCATCCCTTTCTTCTATTTTATTTTTCCCAGGATGCAAAAAATTATATTACGATTAACATACAGGAATAGGCTAAGGGATATAAGAGTGTTCAAAGGGGACACGATGTTGTTTTTTTTATTTCATGATGTAATTTAAAACTTATGTATGTATCTAGTACTTCCAGGGATACTAAAATGATCAGTCTTTCAGGACATGATTCATTGTATCATGCCAATGTTATATAATAATGCACCGATTCTGGGTAACTGGGGTCGGAGCATTATAGTTGGTATCAGAGGAATTTTAGTACAAACCTTGGAAGCTAGATTTAGAAAAACTCTGATTATAAAACACTAACCTAAGATAGAATTTTGGGATTAGTATATAAGAACATCCAAAAATTTTGGTAATGTAAATGTTATGTGGGTTTTACAAACAATACATCCCTGTCTGGATAAGAGCGGGTAGAGGCAGCTCTAGCATAGATGTACCTAGGAGTGAAAACTCTAACAAGGAGTTTCGGGTTTGACCTGGGTATCCTAGTACACGACAATGTGCCATGCTAGACTCTTGTTTACAACACTCCCGGGGGATATACTTAAGAAAATTCACATTTTCATTACAAACCGATTTAAAGGATTTTAATATAAGATGAGAATAAATAACCTTGGTTAATTTTAAGGTGTTTTAGATTGAAAATAAGGTCTCATGATATTCTCTAAATGATTTTATGACTCACACTATGATTTTTTTTGTTAGTCAATGGCTGGATTCCAAGGAAGTTATAGTAACATTGAACATGATGTACAAGGTTGGAACGTTGGTGGAAATGAGAAACGAAATGGAATGTTTATAGGTGTAAAAGACATCATGTTTATGCCGAATCAGTTTTCCAAAAATATGATCAACAATATATATATTAATCTACTCACGAACTCAAAAAAGAAGAGAAAGATGGTGAATGATAAGAGCTCCAACAGTGGAAACTGTGGATAAAAGAATGCTCAATTTCCATCATGCCAGAAATGTGGAAGGAGACACCAAGGAAAGTGTCTCAATGGATCAAAGAAATGCTTTATGTGTGGGAAATAAGGACATAAAGTAAACAATTTCCAAGAAAAAATGAAGAGTACTATGGAAGAAAATAAAAATGATCCTAAGAATCCAATTACAGCCATTTTCTATAAATTTGAGGGACCTTGGAATTACCCGAGTCAATGCCCTATTCTATAAGATAATCTCTAAGTCAAGGAAGAACCTATGTAGAAATAAATGGATGGAGAAATGTTTAAAAGTATGAGATTACTTTGGAAGACTATTCTCTTATATGTGTAAGCATGCAATTTGTTATGTGAAAATTCTATTTGAGGAATAATTGTCTTTTCTTTTGAGGATATAGTTATAAAGAACCATTTGGGTTTATATAATCCATGAATTTGAGGCAATTATAGGTTATTAATTTTTGTGATGAAAATGCGAGGTATGAGATAACATTTTTGGGTAAATTATGTTTTGGTTATTTTGAATAATTTATCTCATTTTTGGAATGATATAAAATATTTTTTTTGAAAAAGCACAACATGCCGACCATGTGACAACCCATCATGTCAGACAAAGATGTGGTAATCGAACCCACAACCAGAGTGCGATTGGGATTTATCACCTACCACTGGACTACATGAAGACCTTGGTTAGTGTGACTAATTCTTTTTAGTTAAATTATTTTGTTGATCAATAATAAGTTGCTTTGGGATCTTATGTCTTATCAAATGGACATCCTTAGTATAGGAAAATGATTTGGTGATTAAGTGGTAAATTTTATTTTGGAAGACGTTCGCTCTATTGAGAACACTATATTCCTAAGGAAAATAGAATACTATAAGATTTCATTTGAGGATTAATGTTGGATTTTTATCTATGTTTTTATTGTGGATTTATAGAGATTTGGGTTATTTATGGAAATGATTGACCTATCATAGAGAATATGTGAATAGGTTAATTACTTTTAAGTATGTGACTTTAAGAGTAGTCGATGTTATTTGGAGATATAATTTAATGTGGAAGAATACGTAATAAAATTCTTCTGAGTTTTGGGTTTCAATGTTAGTTAGGATTATATTGAAGGATTTTAAGGAAAATTGTTTATTGAATGGTATTTATTGAACTTTGGGTATTGTTGGTTTAATTTTAGAAATTAAGATTAGTATTTATTTCTATAAAGGATTATCCTTTTTGGGGATTATCTGATCTTGTACTAACCATTTTGGTTTTGGTTAATCTCTAAAGACAAAGAAAATATATTGTTTATCCTTTGTGGATCATGTGATTCTCTAGAAGTTGATTCTAACGCTTCAAGTGTGACCAAGTCATCTTGAATACTCATCATTTGAAAAAAAGAAGATTTAGTGGTATAAATTTATTAAAGGATTAAAATCTACTTAAAAAGTAATTATATCTATTTATGTTCTTAGTCAATATAATAAATAAATTCCTCAACTTTATGAAGTGGAACTTAAAACAAAAAAACATTGTCCATTTACTTTTCCTACTGGGAAACTAATGATTGTTTATCCCATCACAAGTTTTTGGTTTTTGTATTGTTATATTTCTCCTAATCTTGTTTTCTATCACTCTCCATCAGAACTTGACTATGGCATCCCTCCTTTTTATTTCACAACTTTTCATTATATTTTACAAATAGAGGATCTTTAAAGTCTAGTATCTTGGAAATCAGGAACAAAAAACCCTGAAAACATAAAAAATTCTTCTAATACACTCTTAAGGATTCATAATAAGTTCATCCAAAGTAAAAATTGATGCATCCCATAACCTAGAGACATACATCAAAGGAAAGGGTGAGCAGAAGGCTTAGTAAGGAAAACAAGTGAAATAGTTGACGTGTGATCTTGAACAATATTAATAAGAACATGATAAAAATAATAAAGACATGAGCAATGGAAGAATAGGAATTTCATGATAAGAAGAACTTGAAACATAACTTTAATATGTGGCTTCAACCTTTCATTTATACATTCATGAACATATCACCAAGGTCCATCCTAAAGGTGTCATAAAAATTACCAAGGTTATTCACCAAGGTATCGTGAAACTTGTCATCTCTAAAGATTAATTCTTTACCCAATGCATTGAAGTGCTATCAGGGCACAAAAATAATATGTATTTACTCTAAGGTGATCCACATAGATCATAATAAAAAATTTCATAAATAACCCATATAGAATTAAAGAAATGATTTTCATTTCAAAATCATGACGTTTTAAAAAGTACTTAAAAATAAGATCATTATGTCATTTATAACCCTTGGAAAGGGAGTGAGGGTTATATGTATGTCAACCATAGAATAAAATATATCATTTTTTTTATTTATGAACACCCATAGAAACGAAATATGTCTGGGTATTCACATAAATAAAATAAGATAATTTCTTGAGAGAAAGAGAGAAATTTTGAGGCTAAATTTATACAGCATAACGACTATATAACATGGTTTTAGAAAACAATAAAAAGAGATGGGAAAAGGTTCTATCATCCATAAATGAATAATTTTACAGTATAGGTACATAATAAAATATAAATAATATGATTTTGTGGAAATTTTAATGACATACCACATGAAAAGGAAACTTGAAAGGAAAGACAAAATGCGATTTCTTTTACGAAAATTCGGCAGCCTAACGACGTCACTTAAATATTCAGAAAATAAATTGATGATAGAAAAAAGGGTCTCTCATCATTTGGAAAAGAAATGGACAGTATTAAAGATATAGAAGAGAAATCCCCCACATAATAAAATAGAACTATAAGACATAACATAAAAGAAGTCATGACTTAAAAGAGGAGGGTGAAAGGATCCCTTACCTTGAAAAGTAACTTTGAAAGATTGAAGGTCAGGACCTTGGGAGGCTTTAGGGAACCGTTGGAGGACTCCTTCGGAGGTAAAGAGACCAGATCTTCATTGAGGAGGATTTTGGAATGAAATTAATGAGGGAATGGCTTGGTATTTATAGGAAAAGTGAGGGAATAAATTATTAATTTCCAAGGGACAACTCATTAGTGGTATTGGAAAAACCATGGGCTTTTCCATGGTATTTGACCATGGTATTGGCCACTTGGGACACCTCATAGCGTATCTTACTATTCATAAGTCTACCAGAATGATTACATCATTATTACATCATTAATGATGTCATTAAACACCTGAAACTCAAAACTAAATTTTTACTATTCACTAAAAATTCAATTGTCTCAGAAAAATACCTAAAATTCACCCCAACCTAATATTGATACTATAAATTCAAAAATGAACTCTATTTTATGAAAATAATTTTCTAAATATTTTTAATTTAAATTTCAATTAAAATCACTATTTACTCCAAAAATACAACTTTAAAACTATAACTCATTTTGTAACACCACAAGAAAGTAATCAAGGTCCCATAAAATTATCGTATAACCATAAAAAATTAAAGTAAAAATATATGATTACATTTTATGGAAATGAATTTCCATTTTAAAATATTAAATTAATTATCGAATTGTAAATTAAACATTTATGACATACAAAAATACCAAAACTTATACTAAGATCATTTTTTCACTTTTAAAATGTCTAAAATGTATTTATACATTCATGGGTGAAGTTTTGATTTTTTGGATGATTTACTATTCATTACTATTCATACGGGTATGTTACTATTCATACATTACTATTTACAAAAAATTAAGTTGATCTTATTAGACTCTAAATTTCTTACTGAACACAACTGTAGAAGACTTTTTTTTGAAAATCAAATCACATTATTAAATATTTAATGAATACAAAAAATATTTTAAAATACCCCTTTTTCCAAAATTCATCAATAATATAGAACTATAAATTCATACTATATTTATCCAGACATTTGAACTTCACCAACTTTTCCATAATAATAAATGATCATTTTATTTATACTAAGGGATTACAAAAAGAAACTAAGGATTCATTACATAGCCCCTTATAACACCTTCATAGGACCAAAGTGTAAGGTGTGCTATGGTGACAGAATCTTGGGGTGGCTTGGAAAACATTGCGTGAGTGATTATTTCTATCAGATTGAACTTCTCCCTTAAGTGATTGCATTCAAGCTTCACATGTTAAAGTTCGGCTTGGGCTTGGTCCAGAGCAAAGCCCAGTGATGCTACCTCTTTCCCAAGCTCCGACAGATGGGCTTAATATGGCCCGAGTCTATTAGATGATGCCATCAAATCTTCTTTCTATATTAATTATCCATGATCACTTGTATTTATAAACAATAATCGCAACATTAAGAGTTTAGTTTCCAATGGTCATATTGACCAACGATCATATAACAGTCAAAACCCAATGGTCTCACTTCCTTAATTAATGGATATAGTTTTGTGGAGTATAAATGAAATAACACACAAAATTAGGAAACAAATATTATTCAAAAGTTCGGGTCATTACATTGACACTTGGTTTATCTTCCATATCCCTGTTTTCCTACATAGAATCCTAGTATGGATTATCTCGGGTGACCTTTGTACTTCTATTTTTTCTTTTAAAGTGATAGTTTTATTGAATCTTTTTAAGATGTGGGAATTTCAATGAAGTTCCCAAGACCAATTTTAAAATTGCAAGGACACAATTTCCAAAAGGGGTGAAGAATGTAACACCACAAGATTTCATAGTAAGTGATTTTCTTTAAAGTAATTCAATAGATTGCGCTACACGCAACACCGAGTTCGAGCGCACCATGACTTACCAAACTATCCATTCAAAACGAAGTTATGAATAGTATTAACTGAATTTTTAATTTTATATACTCCATATAATTTTAACATCCATATTTTGTGTTTCTTAGACATAATATAAGAACAAATTTAATTTTTCATTTAAAGAAAGTATTTTTCAGAAAATAAAATTTTACCGCCTTTTAATGAAGAACCCTTTTTAAATCCAATATTTGACACTTTTATATATTAAATTTGAAAAAAAACTTCTTCTTTAGAATCAGGACATAAAAATTTAGTTTTGATAAAATTCTGGTATTTTTTTGAAAACATTCAATTTTTGATGAATAGTGAAAAACACTGCGTTATTATTTAAAAATAGACTTTTTATTTAAATAATTATTTATTTTATTTAAATTTATTTTAATTCAAAATAGATACATAATGCCTATATTAGTTCAATTTAATTCATTAGAGTCGTTTTATAATAAAATTAGATGTATAAAAGTTTATTGAAATTTTTAACGTCTTTTACCCAACTTTTAGGAACGTTAGCAAATTTGCATAAAACATAATTTTACCACTTTTGTGGATTGAATTTAAAAAATAAAATAGACATGGTTGACATCAATAAGTAAAATTTGGTTCAATAAGATGAAAATAATTTTTTTGGTGAATAGTAACTTTTGACTTTTATTTACCACAGTTAAAAGTAAATAGGGTAATTAAAGGTAAAAATGATATTATAATTAACCTAACACATGTCCTAATTATATTATATAAGTGTATTTATACCAAAACCATCCTTAGGAATAAAATATGATCCTTTGTACCACTTGGATTAGATTAGGACATTCATTATTATTTTATTTAAAGAAGAGTTAAAAGTGTTAAATTCAAAGTTTAATAACTAAACAATTTTTAATATAGGGGTATACATAAGATAAATTAGACTATAAATATTCATTAGAAATATAAATATATTTCCTATATAATTGTATTTTATTTATAATTTTTAGACATTAAATAATTAAATATAATTATGACACAATGATGATGTAGTAATTACCTTACTAATGAAATATTAAAATAATTGATATCATAAATGTCCAAATAAATGTAAATTGAGACTTTTGATGAATTAAACTAACTTTATAGATTAATATGACATTTTTAGGGTTGATTAAATAAATTTTACTTGAAGTAATCAAGTTGTTAATACTTTAACAAAAATAAAATACCAAATAGTGTCAAAATTGACATAAATGAGTTTTTAAAAAAAATACTATATTATTAATTGATATAATATTCCTAAAAATATAAGTTTTGGAAAAAGGAAATAGATAAGGTTATATATATAAATAATGAAACACTTGGGTTTCTCTTGTCTTTTTATAGTAATTTTATTAACCATTTATTCTACTAATACAAGAATACATGGTAAAAGTTAAATTATTTAACTAAGAGTTAAATCTAAGAGATAAGGTTAATATGGTGACCTAAACCTGTAAAAAACCTATTATTTGAGAGTTTTTAGACCCATACCCACATTATCCTCGAAATAAATCCATTTGTATCCATTAGAAACCGAAAATGAATTTATAATAAAATAATATTTCAAGGTTTTCTTAAAGTGACCCTCACCTATCTTATAAAAGGGTACTTCCTCTTCTCTTAATTTCACACCTCCAAAGCTATTATCTTGGCCAAAAACATGCCAAAATATCCTCCCAACTACTTTAAATACATCCTAGATGCCTTACTTTGATCATAAATCCAACTTAAGGATCCATTTTGATCAAATCAAAAGGAAGCACCCGAAAAAGAGGTAATAATTTCATTACCTCTTTCAAAGTTATCTTCTTCTTCCACTTCCTCTTTATTTTTTTTCCATACCAAAATAATAATTCCAGTACCTTATACATACTATTATGTTATTATAATTATGGTAAAACCATATTAATTATTCTATCAATCCTATGAATGATAAAGTCACCATATGTGCGTATGTACGGCTTACCGTCTCCACATCGTGGTGTAGTTGTTATTCAACACTTAATTATTTGGATGAGTATAATAATGATGTATAATTGATTTAAATAATAAATATAACATGTTAATTATTTTTTATATATTATATAAAATCCAAATAATATACGATCTCACCTTCAATTGAATGATATTGTCGCTTGTGTGTACGCACGAATTACCGTCTCCACGAACGCGATGAGATTCATTCCCCATCGTAACAATTCAAGAATAATTTTAATTTTATGATTACAAATAATGTTTAATAACTTAATATAATTATGGACATTAATCAAATCCACTCTATCCATAACAAACATGACTTACGTAACAAAACATATAAAAGAAAATGAATTAGTTAACACTCGAAATAATGATACTACTAAAATATTATTAAAAAATCATATATGATTTCATATTTATGTATTTGGTTATTTTATAATTTAATAAAAATTATTTAACTATTATACAGAAGGTTAATGTACCCTCAACTAAGGAAAAGTACAAGGTAAGGGGTTTCTTATCTCACTTTTAATTTCGTGA
Organism: Viscum album; assembly: GCA_963277665.1. Classification (NCBI taxonomy): domain Eukaryota; kingdom Viridiplantae; phylum Streptophyta; class Magnoliopsida; order Santalales; family Viscaceae; genus Viscum; species Viscum album. Next base: position 453,150,580 of record OY728137.1, on the reverse strand, counting down.
GATTTCCATTGTTCACCACTTATTTATTTCATGTGGTGTATTGTGTACTTAAATTTTATATATATTATCATTATCTATCAAGTTAAGGACCAAACATAACACATGTTTATAAGGGTTGAACAATATAATCGATTAATTTTTAATTATGTGTAATTTGGTAAGAGTACATGACATGTACATTGCAGTTTACATGGTGTGTATTATTATTTCCATCTATCCACAACAAATGCCTAGGGATTCAGAATGTAACCATGCCACATAAAATATTGGAGTACATGGAATGTTGTATATTTTTCACATGGTCACCTATCATGTAGGCCATGTAAGAAGATACATTGACCGTCTGTGACTAAAGGACTACACATTATGTATGGAAGTTACAAAGTGTGTACTCCAACTGACCGTGTTCCAGGCTGACCTAGTCAATAAGTAGTATATAATTAAATTAACCACATATAATAAATGTACATGACTTGAATTAATTCCAAATTAATTAATTTTTCATTAAACACTAGTACATGGCGTGTACCTCCATGTTACATGATGTGTACTCTTGTGTTATTCGTCCATACTCTTCATCACTCTTGGATAAGATCATAGAATTTATATCATTCATAAAATTAATCAATTTTATTATATTAAGGAGAAATGAAGAGGAAGAAAATAGATCTCATGATTCATATTAAAGAATTATTACGCTAGAATTGAAAACTAATGAAAAATGCGTAAATCAATCAATGATCTTTAAATAATTATAAATAATTATGTGACCTCTCTAATACCAATTGAAGGTTTTGGGCTTAGAAAAAGTACCAAATAAGAAATGAACAATTTATTTTTTCATGATTGATGATTAATCTGAGATTTACCTGATGATAATTTCCATGATCAACAAAATTGAATCATATAATGTACAAAATGGATAAATACTGGAACCAAAATTTTGGATTGATATATTTTATTTATAATTAATTTAAAAAATTAAAGAATTACCTTGTGAGAAATTATTTCTTCATTGTTGGATCTGATAATTCATATACATCATACCATCATTACATTATAGGAATCAAGAATATATCCCCTCTAGTGGTGATCCACATGTGTCTTACAAACCTTTGAACATCCCTATCATGACCCATCCCCCGGGGCACATGTCGTGACTACCCCAAGGGGCTGGTGACTAGCACCAAAGGCGTAATTACCTAAAACTGGGAAGGAATTGCCTTTATAACTTGTAAACACACACATAACAAGATATGAACATGAGTAAACTGTATAACCAAAAGAGTGCTAAAAGTAAAAGGGTCCAGAATACAAGCCCAATTGGAAAGTACAAGTACAACTGAAAACAATACAACTGATGAAAAAGAAAGAAAAGAAGCTACTGGGTCGTCCTTCGGGATTCCTACCTGAAGGGTAGGTATAGATAGCGTCCTTAGGACTCCGCATCCGTCCGCCTCCTCCATGTACCGACAAGCTGTATGGTCCACCTCCGGGTACCGTCCAGTCTTGGTACTCTCAGCCTCAATCAGCGATGTCCGTCATCTGCATCCAACACAACAAGGTGCATGCATAGCCCGTGTAGGGTTGAGTATAACGATACTCAGTAGGGACCCTAAGACTCTCAAGGTCTCACAAAATCCAACAAGGATAAACCACAAAATATGAAATCAACAGATAACCCTACTTAGGTATATGCCTATACATATTCCTAAGTTATTAAGTAATCCATCTCAATCATGAGAAAAACACAAAAGTAATGACTTAGCTCAACCAGGATTTTATTATAGGGGGTAGTATCTTGTAACATCCCCAATCACATTATTGAAACCTCGGCTGCTAGAGAACTCCTGCTCAATTGAGTACAGTGGGCCTACCGTGACACCAAGCACATTTCAGGTCCTCATCTGGGTTGGCAAGGTGGCTTACCACTTATCTCTTCCACCTCAGTTGCACCGGGTACCCAAAATCTTCCATGTATCCCAGCTGAGGAGGTATGTGCATGACCCTTCTCATTTCATCGACCATGAAGAGCTAGACTTCGACGATGGGGTGACTTTTATGGAGGTTCCAGTAGAGATTTTGGATCAACAGGAGTGGGTCCTTTGTGGACGGTCGATACCTCTGGTGCACGTTCGTTGGTATCATGGGAACCTCTAGGAGATCACATAGGAGCGGGAGGCTCAGATGCGTGCACAGTACCCCCACTTGTTTCCTTAGTTTGAGTTGTGGCTTACGGGGATGTAGAGCCCTAAGGTGGGGAGAATGTAAAGACCCCTAATTTACTTGTAATTTTTTTTAAATATATGGGAATTTTTATGAGTCCGTGAAATATGACGGTGTGCGATTCCGAAACTCAGAGTGCTTGGAATGATCCGTCGAAGTTTTTTTAAGCTTAAGTTAACGCGCTTAAGCAGTTTTCCTAAAAAAGTGGAATAACTGTTAAATGGTTACTCGAATCAAAAATTCGAGGGCACCGTTGCGCTTAGGATGGAGGGTTTACCCTAGGCGTGACTTAAGATTAGTCGGCGCGGACCTCCTGTGAGAAACCCCAAAAATGGCATAATCATAAATAAAATAATTAAATAAGTTATTTTATTTTTCAAATGCTTATAACTCACAAATGGTAACTCAGATTAAAAATCCAAGACCACCACTAAACTCGTGAGGGTATGCTCTCTTTAAGAAGATACTAACTTTGGCCGGCACAGGCCACTAAAGAAAGTTAGTTTTTGGCCGCAAATAAAATAATTATGTGACAATTATTTTATTGTAAAATTCATAACTTCTAAATGGAAACTCGGATTTAAAATCTGAGAGTACCATTGGGTTCTTTGGGATGTGTTTCACCTAGGAAGATCCTAACATTGACCGACACGGGTTGAGGGTGACTGATAATAATTTTCCAAACTTTTTTTCAGGTACATTCAGTAAACGCGTGAGCGGTGTTTTGTAACTTTTGAACCGGTGCTCGGAATTCAAATATGAGGGCACCGTTGAACTCATAGCATCGGTATTCACTTAAAGAGACTTTCACCTCGATGACAGATGGTCAAGGGTGAAAGTTAATTTTTGGTTTTTTCGTGAAAGAATAAAAATAAAAATAAAAGTGTGTGACACTTTATTTTTATTTGCAACACCCATGTGGGTGTTGGGAGGTGGGGTCCACTGGAACTAAACCTCCTTGTGGAAGTTGGGAAGTGGGGACCACCAGACCTTAACCTCCCATGAGAGGTTATGGTGGTGGAGACCACTAGACCCTAACCTCCCATGAGAGGTTATGGTGGTGGGGACCACCAGAGGCCTAAACCTCCCAACTCCCCTCTTAATGAGGGAGAAACCTCTCAAATCTCTCATTAATGTGGAGAAGCCTCTTAAGCTTCCTCCACATTAATTATTCCAATGCACCACCATTATTTGCGCTAACATAAATTAATTGGCTTGACCCCTATTTAAATTAAGTAATAGCGTAGTTGGAATTTAGGAAGGTTTCTAATAAATGAATCATCATAAATTCCACTACCATTACATACCTCCCACCTCTCCTATATATATGGATCTTTGGAGGAGGTTTTGGGAAAACTTCACCAAGAGACTAAGTTCTGGTAAAGTGATACGACACTCAACACTTGGAGGATTACGCTCTCCAAAGAAGAATGCTCCACCGACGAAGAACACCGACGAGGAATGCCTTCGACTACGAAGAACAACCTCGACTTCAACTTTATTCCTCAGAACTTCCTTCGACATAGGACGTGTTCATCTAAAACGAATCGACATATTCCTTATCATGCTAACATAAACCAACAACGAACAAGGTAGGGGATTATTGTGATTTATATATATACCCATGTTCTTCCCTTCTATAACAAGGAACACGGATCAACTTTCTAACTAGTTGATCCACATATGTTTCCTTTTGTGGGTTTTGAGAATAATCATTACAGAACGGTTTGATGTTCTTCATTCTTATTCTATGTTGATCTTCTTGCTATCAATCTAAATGCGAAGGGTGCGGGCCAAACTAACATGGCCCGACCCCTCCATTGTTCTTCTTTGGTGTGTTCTTTGAAATGGAGGAAGGTGACAAAGGCAATGGCGCTCTGCCACCTGCGGCCACAGCTGCCCGCGACCTCCGCACCCTGCGGTGCTCCACTGCCCATGGCCTCACAACATCGCCACGCAGCACCCGCAGCCTTCGCCGCTCTGCACCGCCGCCGAACCGCCGCTTTGCCGAGTCTTCGAGCCAAGCCACCGCCCCAGGATAAGCCCCCTTTGCCTCCTTGAGGTGCCCTGACCGAACCAGACCTTGCCCCTTGCAGTTCCCCAGTCAAACCGGCCAGCGCCCCTCGTGGCGCCCCGGCTGAACCGATTCGCGCCCCTCATGGCGCCATGTCCGAACCGGCCCACGCCCCTCACGGTGCCCTCTAGGCCAAGCCTCCTCCCCCCCACACACAACACCCTCTGGGCCGAGCCGCCCCCCACAACACCCTCTGGGCCATGCCGCCCTCACAGTTCCCTCTAGGATGAACCACCCTCGCAGTGCCACTCATGGCCGGTCCACCGTCCCACGGCCGGACCACCTCCCCCCACGGCCTTCGTGACCGTTTCGAGCCAAGACGAGCCACCTCGTAGCCTTCACAGCTTCCGCGGCCCCCCACAGCCATCACGGCCTGCCGGACCAGACCCTTTGGGTCAGGTCAAAACCAATGGGCTGGGCTGCACTGCAGGCTGGGTGAGACCCAACGGGTCGGGCCGGGTCGGTCCGACCGGGTCGGACTGGACCCTGCCCCACTATGCCCCTTTACCTTCTTTTGGCCATATCTTTGGCACCAGACGTCCATTTGACGAACCATCAACGGTGCTGGAAATCTTGGAGAATGACGGTCCCTTTGAGTATAACCCACTAAAGTTTGGGGGTAAAGTTGAGATACAGTCAGGTTGGATTGTGAATAAGTCCAACCAGGCTATTGAGACTAAAAGGCTAATAACTCACAGACCAAAAATTTGATTCATGCACCGTCTGTTGCGTTGGGATCCCTATGATGTGGCAGACCTTTGAGATATGTCTTTGTGGGACTTTGTTACAGTTGGAGTATTGACTAGTAGCTCGTGGAGTGGATCCTCCAGGAGACGAGAGAGCATAGTGCGGAGACCTAGTAGCTGGCGGAGACCTGATGACTGCTAACCGTTTGACTTGGAATGACTCTACTAGCCCAGTTGGGAGCGCCTTGATGTCGCGGTAGACCCACGATACTCAATAGAAGAAGTACCTTTGTAGGCTGCGAGGGGGAGCATGCTTGGTGATGCAGCAAACCCATGGTGGGGAGTGCCTCTTCATGACGTGGAAGACCCACAGTACTCGACCGGAGGAGTACCTCAGCAGTCCAAGGTTAGTGGGAAGTGCGCTTGGTGTTGCGGCAGGACCACTGTACTTGATTGAGTAGGATTTCTCCAACAACCGATGTTTTGATAATGTGACTAGGGATTTTACTAGATACTACCCCTATAATAAAATCCTGTTTAAGCTGAGTCAGTACTTTTATGTTTTTCTCATGATTGAGATGGATTACTTAATAACTTGGGTATATGTATGGGCATATACCTAAATAGGGTTATCTGTTGATTTCATACTTTGAGGATTATCCTTGTTTGATTTTGTGAGACCTTGAGGGTCTTGGGGTCCCTACTGAGTATCGTTATGCTCACCCCTACACGGGTTATGCCTGCACCTTGTTGTGTTGGATGCAGACGGTAGACAAAGCTGGCTGAGGCTGAGAGTACCAAGACTGGATGGTACCCAGAGGTAGACCATACAGCTTGTTAGTAAGTGGAGGAGACAGACAGATGCAGAGTGCTGATGAGGCTATATGTATCTACCCTTCAGGTAGGAATCCCAGAGGATGACCGTGTATCTGCTTTTATTTATTTTTCTTCATTTGTATTGTTTTTAGTTGTACTTGTATTTTCCAGTAGGGCTTGTATTCTGGCCCCTTTTACTTTCATATCTCTTTTAGTTATACATTTTACTCATGTTTGTATCTTGTTATGTGTGTGTTTACAGGTTATAAAGGCAATGCCTTCTCAGTTTTAGGGAATTACGCATTTGGTGCTAGTCACCATCCCCTGGCCTATGGAAAACGGTCTTGGGGTAGTCACGACACGAGCCCCTAGGGACGGGTCGCGACAATCGCCCTAGGAATCTCTGGGTACTAGCACGAAAGATCCTAATTCTTGCATCATTCAACTTTGATCGCCTTGATAACCCCTTCAAAGAAGATTCCTTTTTGATATCTCTCTAGACTCTAGATTTGAATGTAGAGGAAGATCGATCTTTGTTATTGAGAGTGTTCTGGGAGAGGGAGTTCTCTAAGTATTGAGAGGATTATCTTCAGATGTCATTGTCTATAACACAAAATAAATTGGATCTCTTAAAACAATAATATAATTGTGTTTATATACCATTAGGGTTAGGAAATATTAATTTCAGATGCTCCCTTTATTATTTATGTAATCATTATGGGACCCCATGTCTATAATAATACTATTTTTATTATTATCCCTTGACATGTGGTAAACTCACAAATTAATATAAATATTATTTATACAAATAATTTTCAATAAATATTTTTTCTCAACAGATCATTAAAATTGGTTTTCCATTCCTCCATAATATTTATTGGGTATTGAATAATAACTATTTATTTAATAAATAAATATAATTGAATTATTCCTTAATAAATAAATATCATATTCACTAAATAGAAAATAAACATTTATCAAATATTCTACTCACATAATATTCTCTCAAATAACTGGTGACCAAATATATGTGATCAAGAAAACATGAATAATTATTAAAACATGTGTGGTAATAATATTCATTAAAAATTTTAAATAATAAATAACAATATATTATTTAACTGAGACTCAGGATATACTCAGTGTGTGACCCGCTAAGCCTCTTTCTCAGTGGCATTAGGTGAAGAAACCTAAAGTCCAAGGTTAGTGTCTAGAAACATGCTATGACACCCTTAGAGAAAGAAGTTAATTTTGTAATGAAATAATACCTCATACAAATGCTTATTGTGTAATACAATCATTTTATCATTATATCTCTAATAAAATAGGTTGAATGCTGGTGCGATCATCCTATGTGATCGACGTTGAATTATTTGAATTTCCAAAAGTTGAACTTTCCTATACAACACTATGTCCATGGATTTATTCAGAATATATAATTTCCATTAAAGGGCCTAATATATCAACTTTTGTTAAAGAACATAAGGGGAAAATCCTTTCTCACAATATTGATTAATGAAATATTACTCGTGACACAACTAATGTATCCTACCTCGCTGCTAACATATGACATCACGGTTTTCATCAATAAATCAAAGTACATAACTTATAACACTCATTAATAATAACCATAAAGTCTAAGGATCAATACACACATCAACAAAGAGGAACATCCAATGGAACATATAAATGTGTATTTTCTACTAGAAGGTCTCGTTCTCATATATCATACACTGGATATTACCAAGGGTGTAAACTATGAGAGAGTGCCTCAAAGTCCTATGAGTCTCAATCCCTAATGTATTGTATCATTTGTGTCCCTAAAATTATTTCGTTTTTCTATAGAACATATATTTAAGAATATTATTGTGGAAGTTCTGGGTTCTCATCATAATGGGAAACTACTATGATTGTTTAGTGCGAAAACTACTCTCAGGACATTATCATATACTATGTCACACAGAAGAACAATCATGATGTGATAAGAATTTTATTAATATTAAAAATAATTAATATAGGTTATTATAAAGTACAAATAAGTTGGTTTTATGGAACCAACTCCAATAGGGTGATTTTTATATTGTATTAATTATTTAGTTAATACACATATTTATCGTTGTATTACATGCACCTATTATCAGACTAGTTTTGTTTAAAAATGGTGGTTTTTAATTCCTAAATTTTAATCAAACCATATTAGGTCCACCTTTTGGTACTTGAGTAGATTAAATGGATATAGGTTTGGATAGGGGAAAAATACCTTTTTGTTTATTGTTTCTTTTTTTGATGAGTTGGATCATAGAGATGGGACCGACTTGGTGTTCGAGAATAAATCCTTTTGAGTTTATTTGTGTTAGCATGGAATTTTCTTGGTATTTATTTTAGTTTGAAATTTAAATACATTCCAACCTATCATTACATGGATCACTATTATTTGTTTTTTTGGTTATTAATTTATCTTTCAGTTGTATGTTTTACTATTTTTGTTATATCCATTACTTTAATATTTATCTATATTACTTATTTCCACCATATTATAACTCTGTACTAGTGGTTATAGTATCCCCACAATGGTCTCTACACCCCCACTACTAGTCGATAGCCTCTATCATAAGGGGAGGCTCTCTTGAGGTCTAGTAACCAACCTAATTTGTCCACATGGGAGAGTGTCTTATTGAGGGATGTTACACATTGAACAAGAAAAATATGACTTAAGTTGTGAAGGAAGTTAAGGGGAAGTTGTATTAGATGTGGTTATTAATAAAATTTTATAATAACGTGATAAAGATGACTGATTATATGATTATTTATTACCCCAATGTGATTTTCATGTTGGTGGAGTAAGTGAAGGAATGATTTTTTTATGATAAATACCAAAGTATGTGTTAAACAAAAAATGATGGGAAGTCCACTAAGGTGTGTTCACTTATAAAATTTTTTGTCCCTTATTCTAAAGGACTGATGTTAGTTCCCATGGAACTCAAGATAAATATTTTTAAATCATTTCACCATTCAAGTTAGGTAGTTCCACCTAACGATACCAAGATATATCATGAAATCAAATTATATTTTTTTGTTTTAGGAATAAAGATAATTGTTATTGATTTAGTTTCTAATTTCTTGGTTTTTCAATGGATGGAGCAATGATGATCAATGATGTTGTTGCAAACTATACCTATTTTGATAAGGAAATTGTAGGATATCTATATGGACTTCATGATTGAGTTTCCAAGATTATTAAAAATTCATGGTATTGTTTAGGTTATTGGTGATCAACTCATGACGTTAGATAATTTATTTCCTATAATTTTTTTATGTTGATGATTTTGGTGGATTTATGTGAAATAGAATATTAGGATTCATAGAGTTTCAATTTCTATTATCTTAGATAGAGATCCTTGTTTTATAAAGAGAATTTAGAGGGGACTTTAGAATGACTTGGAAATATAATTAAAGATGAGTATAGATTATTATCCTTATATGGATGGCGAGATAGATCATATTATTTAGGTTTTAAGAGGATCATCTTATGTTTGTGGAGTTCATGTATAATAATAGTTACTAGTCATTGATTCACATGGAACCATTTGTATAATTATAGGGTTTTCCATGTTGGTCACCATAGTTTTGTGCTATGACAGGGGAAAAGACTAATATAGTTACTAGTTCAGTGAAATATATATGTTAATTTGATTTAAAAGTGTATTATTTGGACTCAGAGTTCTTATAAATCTTACATTGATCAGTAATGATAGACCTTGTTTTTTGTATTTTTGAAATTGACTCATCGATTAGGGCACATGAAGCTTGGGAAATAAGGGAAATCAATTCCATGATTAGTGGGGATTTTTGAGATCATTGAATATATTGGTGATATAGAATATTTTATGAATTTTCTATGGTTTTATGTAGTGGTTAAAAATGTTCTTCATGTTTTACAATTAAATAATCTTTGATCAGACCCTACTAATGTTTTGAGTTTGTGGGAAGTTGAGTTAGGAACTAGATTATTATGATATAGAGAGGTTGATTCATTTTTTTATAGATAAGATCCATTAGGAAATGAGTATTCCATCAATTTGGGTCCTACTAAAACACATGAAAATCCAAGAGAATACATGGGATAAAGAGATTGAGATAAAACAATAATAGTTAGAGTTGTTCAAAGGAACCGGACCCCAATGAATTTACCGAGATGAAAAGTCCTATGGTGGGGAGAATTATGATACATCTAATTTGATTGGACTATTTTATTTTTTTATCTAGGGTTTTTGTAGGAAATTTTATAAATCTTGGTGAAGAAGAAAGAGAAGAATGATTAAGTGCTCAATTAGTCTAACCATGCATCTCAATCATGCATGGAAAAAAATAGCCAGTAGCTCTGTATGGTCAGCCTAACCATAAAAGATAACCATGCACCATGTTTTTTTACCTAACATGAGCTAACCATGGGCATCATGAATCATTACAAAAATTAATAAATTAAACCTCATTTTGAATCTAATAACTTCTATTATAAAAATATTCTAGTTTTGGATGATTCTAGTGTTTCATGGGGGTGAATATGGGGATTTTATACTAATGAAATGTGATTTTATTCAAGTATTGATTGAATCAACACCAATTCAATGGTTAAATTTTGATAATTTCATCAGTTTTTGAATATTTCATTTCCTCTCTTGTGATATTTAAATCATTGTATAATCTGAGTTAGTGATATCATATTCAATTATTTATGAATATGTTTTGTTAACCATCATTCATCTTATTTTGGATTTAAAGGATTTAATCTTATCATTTTTTTGTGGAGTTATGAATTTTTGAAATTTCAGGAGCGATATGACTAGGTAGGTGGCTTTGATATCTTCTATGAATTGACTAATTTCTCATGTGTTTTTAATTTATTACGGTCTATCATGTACTTATTTAGAATAATTATGTGTAATTATGTACTTATACAAGAATAATTATTATACAATTAGATTTTGATAAAAATAGATTATTTTTAATAAGAATTATTTTTTCAAAAGGAATTAAGAATTTGAAATAGAGATTTGAAATTAAGGGTCTATAATTTAATTTAAATTTTTTAATTATAGTTTTTAATTTTGGAACTAATTGAATTATGATGTTATTTTATTTTAATAAAAAAATTATATTTTACATTTTTTTTATTTGTTGATTTTGAGAACATAATGAAATTTAATAAGTAGCGTGAACATTTTATAAGATTATTTCACTAGTTGTGTGTATGTGTTAAATAAGGTTTAATAAAACCCTATATTGAACTAAATTATTACATGTTGGTGAATTGAGAGGGAATTTTAATTTTGATCACTGAAGTATGGGGTGTTTTGGGACTTAGGATTTGGATCAAAATTTCAAGAGTTGGGGTATCTTTAAGAGGTTTTTTCTATTTGTGTTCAAGTGTTTTGGTGGTGATTAGGGGAATCAGATGATGTTAATAGGGGTGTAAGAGCCTACTACAAAGTAGAGAACTACCCTTGGTACTCAATGAGGCCCTAAAATGTTGGGTAGACATTGGAAGGCTAGTGGGTACTTAGTGGCATTCTATTTTTTATTTTATTTTTTAAAATTAATTAATTTAATTAATTAAAACACCCACCCGCTACACATTTCAGATATGATTGTCCCATATCTCTTACCCCTCTCTCACTAATTCTTCCCTCTCCCTCAGATAGAGATACATATTTTTCATCATGGCCTGGTTTAGGTAATGATAATCCATGCTAAGCTGAAAATCCCATCTGTCTTTTTTACGAACAACACCGAGGATACCTAGGGGGACACATTGTGTCTGATAAAACCCTTCTCACGATAGTCCCAAAACTGTAACCATAGTTAATGGATCTCAGTAGGGGCCATATTAAATTACTTATAAAATATCAGAGTGTTATTGGGATGTAAGTCGATACAAAATTTCATCTCCTTTCTCAATGGTAGCCTCAGAACGCCCTCAGGGAAGACACCCATAAAATACTCTATGATTGAAGGAATCCAGATTCTAGAAGAGAATTCTACACCAAGTGAAACACTCACCAACTAATGAGTTATGGGATACGTCCTCATGCTCACAACACTCACTCACTCTTCCATGAGATCTCTCTTGTATATAAAGGATGATCTCTTCCCATCAGTGTGAAGGCATCTAACTCGTCTGCAGTTATAATCGATATTGTATTGGACTATGTAAAACTAATATATATACAATATGATTTCATAGAGATCTATATTAATTAACAAAAGTTCCCACATGAACCTCTCTCCACCCAAAGATAGATAACATAATCACAAGATGAAATATATAGAAGAAGCGTTCCCTGTAGGAACCTCAAGACAAATTTGATGAACTAACACTTCAACTATGAGCTCTATCTCTCATAACATGAGTAAAGAGATGAAGAAATGAATCAAACATGTGTGTAATAATATTTAGTAAATAGTATAATAAACATAGATCACAACTCTTATCATCTCGTATGCCACTGGGTCGCAACCCTCCATAGCCTACAGTTGTCTATAACCCCGAATACTTTCTCCATGAGCCTAACATGGGCTGCTTGGTGGCGGTGGTGGAATAATATCATAGAATCTTACACCACCCATAGATCCTCCTCCTACAACTCCACCTTATCCACTTCTATCTCCGCCACCCTGGGGGCCTCCCTACCCTCTTCAGGGAGATCCCTAATCACGGAGCTACCTCTATTATGGCAGTCCTTTAGCTATCTTCATATGCTCCTCAGCATGTTTGGTTGGGTAGTAATGCACCATGTCACCTCTCCCATAACAAGCATAGAATTTTCACTCTATAGGCTTCCTTGTTCCACTTTTTTCCCCTGACCATGTGCCCGAGCATGATCCTGTGAAGATCTCATACACTGAGATCTTATCAATTGATGTATGATAGCTACTATAGATGACTCGACTCTGTAATTCCTAGTGCCAACACCAGCTGCTCGATGTCCCTCTAATAGGAAACTCTCTATAACTAGTGCCCTACAAAACACCCCATAATAAGTGGGAATGAACAAGGGTACCACATTGGCACAAATATATCTACAAAGACCCTGCTCAATCTTTCGTGCTCAAAATTAGACATCCTAGATCATGTAGAGGGAGTATCGTGTAAGGTCTATGAACCTCAACTCATACTCATCCACTATCATCACTCCCCGATACAACTCTAGAAGCTCCTTTATCCAAACCTAGAACAAACATGAGGGGTATTACTCCTCATGAAACAAATACTAGAATTTGGCCCATGAGAGTGTTGACTCATTGTGCATCTAGGTAACAAGACTCCACCAATGCTGAGCTACTACATGGAAAAGTCTACCTACTAGTGAAAACACCTAATCCTTTGATGTCTAGATAAGTTTAAAAGCCCAAACCACCAAATCTAGAAAATCCTCCACTGCCTAGGGATCTGGATCACCATGGAACCTCAACGGTTGGTGCTTGAACTCCCAAATTTCGCTAAACCTACATGCATCCTCAACCCTTCCTACTGGTATGATATGATACTCAACAGGTGGGGATGTTTCTACCTATTCACCTAGAGGAAGGATCTTGTGGGATGGACCCTAAACTAAGGGCCCATCATTCATTAGATCATTTTTATGATATGGAAGTGGTAACCTGGATGGTTTCCACTAGAGATGAATCTTGAAAATTTAATCAAAGCATACCACAATCAGATGAATATATACACACACACACACACACAATGGGGAGATGACTCAAGAAGGATAGAAAAAGACTAAATCCTATATAATTCATGTACCATTGATCCATGAAACCAATGTCTTTGTATGATGAGTCGGCAATAAGGTATTCAAGGTCCTAGTGAATGGATATGTTGGTCGCCGCACCAACACTGGATTCTATGGTCTGAAGTCCGCACTCCAAACACTTTGAAATTGTTTCCATAAATCTCAACCAAATCCTTGTAAGGGGAAAACTCCAAAACACCATTACAAGGATTGAACCACCTATGATATCAATCTATCACAACCAAACCCAATGGGTGTAGTACCCCAAACATTTTATGTTATGTTTCTCTATTCATCACTAAGTTACATTCTATTCATCATTGTGTTCCTTTTAAACAACACTAGGTTATTTAGGAGAAAGTTAAAACCTAGCCATTAAACATAAATTTCTCACTTCTATGTTTTGAATTTCAAAAAATGGTCATCTAGAGTTGTGTTCACTAAGTCATTTGGAGTCTGATAGAACAAACTTGATTTTTTGGTGAACAGTAACATACCCATATGAATAGTAATTTGAATAGTAACATACCCTTATGAATAGTAAGTAATAATATTATTTTATTTTCTTAAGGCAATAAGATAATGAGATATTAATTAGTTTTTCAATGAGAAATAAAACTAGTTGTACTTTAAGATTGTTATTTTTCGAATTAACTATGACCTTATTTAAAAATTAAATTAATAATATTTAGAAAATTATTTTTAAAAAATGTATTTTACTTTTGAAATCTACACGTCGATAAATGTTTAGGGTGAATTTTGGGAATTTTTCTGAAACATTTGATTTTTCAGTGAATAGTAAAAAATACAGTTTTTAGTTTCGGTGTGTTAATGACATCATTAATGATATAATAATGATGTCATAAATCTGGTCTACTTTTGTATATTTAAATAAGACGTGAGGTGTTCCAAGTGGCTTATACCATGGGCAAATACCAGGGAAAGCCCATGGTTTTGCAAAAACCACTCATGAGGTGTCCCTTGAAAATTATTAAAATAATCCCTCACTTTTCCTATAAATACCAACTCTTCCCTTCATTTAATTCATTCCCAATTCTCACTCAATGAATTTATAGACTCCTTACCTCCATATTAGTCCTCCCAAGGTTTCCTCAAGCTCCCAAGGTCCCAACCTTCATGTTCTAAGGGTTACTCTATAAGGTAAGAAAATTCTCAATTTCTTTCTTTTTCCTTTCAAGTTCTCTTTAATGTGGTATATCTTTCAAGTTTCCATACCATGTTCTTATTTTTATTTTTATTCTTGATCTAATATATATTAAGATTCATTTCTGGATAGGTGACCCTTGTCCCATCTCTTTTTAATATTTTCAAAAACCATGTTGTGTAGCTGTTAGGCTGCCGAATTTTGGAATGGGATTTCAAAATTATTCTTTTATCTTGAGTTCTTTATTTATGCTTTCTTCATATCTTCTTACCCAAGAGGAATGAAATATCCAGAATCTTGTATATTCTAGATTTTCTAATGTTCATGATAAATTCATCATCAATCTTCTTCTTTTTCCCCACTTGTTCAAGGAATTAAAAACATTGTCCATGATGTATTGAATTACCAACATCGTAGATGATGTAATCTCAATTTCCATTAATTCTTTCAAGTCTGGTCATGAAACCATTTATATGGTTCAAAAAGGTTATAATATATGTGTTATGACTCACCCATGGTTCCGTAATTCTTTTCTACTCATGGTTCTAATTTATAAGACAAAATGTGGTTGTTATTATCAAAGAACCATTAAAACGATCCAAACAAACATCATTAATGTTTTAACTAATGAATCATCATCTTGGTATATAACCCAAAATAATTATAAGATAATTTATATCTCCATAATTTCATTAATAATATGGATTAACAATTCTGGATATTTAACTATGTTTCAAATGAACTTCCATTCATGGAAACAAGTAAATGAACCATGAAAACCAAGGAAGAAAATGCTTCCAAAACATGAAAATTGAACCAATTGAACCCATAGAAAGGGCCATGAATGAACCTAATAAGGTTATAATAAATCAATTACATGTATAATAGGTTATATAAATATTAATTAATGAATCTAAATTTGATTATTCAGGTCATTAAAACAAACGAAGAACACACTCGAGCATAAAGTAAGGGGTTTCTCATCTCACTTTCATTTCTAGGAGATTTCCATTGTTCGCCAATTATTAATTATATTTGGTATATGTGTACTTCCATTTGATATATAATAACATGATTATATTTATATTCATGTTATTCAATGATTCACTTGATGGTTATTAAGTTCAGGTCCTACGGTTCGACCGATTACATTGTGGTAAGGGACTTTGTCTCAGCTGCCATTTTCGTTGTGACTATCTTTGTATTGTGCATCAAATAATCCTTATGTGGTGTACCTAATGCCCATTTGAGATCAATTTTCATTTGAAATTATATTTATATTCAATATCCATAATCTCATTTCATGGATATTTTTGTTGTCTAAACCATATACCATTTTACTTAATGTGTTTATTTGGAAAGTTATTTTAATTATGGAAATATTGATGAATCCATATACTCTACTCTATAAAAATATTGAAATGGAATATTGATCTTGTATTGAATCAATGTATAAATAATTCTTTGATTATGAAGTGGTGGGTGGTGCGCACTATATACCCTCGATGCATCGGTAGGTCTCATGAGACAAAATAGTTGGCGACAAACCCTTCGCGTTTGTTTCCAAAAATCAGACGGGTTTCTACCCACAGAACTAAACCGTTTTAACAGTATTATGGTTTCATGTTCCAGATACATGACTTCCAATAAATAAGAATTATCTTTATTCATTATCAGTTATTATTATTTTCCATGAGATTTTCACTATGACCAAATCTATGGATGCAGTTTTATTCTCAGTTTATTAATGGAATTAGTTATTCATTTATTCACTATGACATTTTGATTATATCAGATTGTTTGTGAATCACTTGTTATTTTACTCATGTTTCCGCTATTTTTAAACATTACTGAGCATTTGAGCTCACCCCTTTCATTGTATACCTTCGATAGGTGATGAATAGAGGGTCTTGTTTTGAGTTCCTAGATGCAGTTTTTAGTTTTTGTTATGTATTGTATTTTGTAACCAGTTTTCCAATGTAATTTGAGTTACATCTATGTATCTAGTTTCTTCAAGACTACTAAAATGATCGTTCCTTCAGGATTTCCATTCCTTCTAACCATTCCAATATCACAATTAATACACCGGATGTAGCCTAGAGGGGTCAGGGTGTCACAGTTGGTACCAGAGGAAGTTTGGTAGAAAACATGGAAACTAGAGTAGGAAATGTATAGTAGGGAAGAAAGCCCTAAGGTAGTATCTAAGGATTAACATACAAGAACATCCTGGTATTTTGGTAAGGAATAAATTATGTGGTTATTTTGAGCAATACATCCCTATTTGGATATGAACAGGTAGAGGTGGCTCTGGCACATATGTATCTAGGGGTAAAACCCGAAAACACTTATTTGAGCTAGACTTGAATGAGAACTGGTGCACGAAAACAGGTCTTGCTACACTCTTGGTTACGTCACTCCTGGGGGATATGCTTAGGATAATTCATGTTTTCTTTACAAGCCATTATGAATAAGTTAATGTAAATTTCTCCTTAGAGGAATCATGTTTATAAGATTATCTATGCATAGAATTTCAATCTATGTTGAGTGACTTCGTATATGAAGATGGAATTTTAAGATTTGGGTAGAGACTTTGTGTTCCCAATATACCTGATCTAAAAAGAGAATTTTTGGATGATAGTCATAGTTCCAATTTCTATATACACCCTGGTAGCACTAAGATGTATATATATTTGAAGGAACATTTTTGGTGGGACAACATGAAGAGAGAGATTGCTAATTTTGTGTCAAGATGTATGGTTTTTCAACAAGTGAAAGCTGGAAGGCAACAAACTGGAGGAGTATTGCAACCTCTTCCCATAACTAAGTGGAAATGGGATAATATCATGATGGAATTTGTCATGGGACTACCAAAGACTCCTAGAAGGAATGATGCAATATGGGTCATTGTTGATCGTCTTACCAAGTCAACACATTTTCTTTCTATAAGAGAAGATCTACCACTTGAATGTCTAGAAAGACTATATATTAATGAAGTTGTGAGACTTCATGGAGTACCCCTATCGATTGTTTCTCATCGTGATCCACATTTTAAATCAATATCCTGGAAAATTCTTCAGAAGGCTCTATATACTGATCTTCGATTGAGCACTACCTACCACCCACAAACTGATGGACAATCAGAATGGAATATTCAAACAATGGAAGACATGTTGAGGTCTTGTTCACTTGATTTTCAAGGAATGTGGGATCAGTATTTACCTCTCATGGAATCTTCCTACAACAATAGATTCTATTCAAGTATTCATATGGCACCATATGAAGCATTATACGGGAGGAGATGTCGTAAACCAACTTGCTGGGATGAAGTTGGTGAAAGAAAACTTGTGGGCCCAGAACTTGTTGAAGAAACAATGGAAAAGGTAAAGATTATCCAGAACCATATCAAAATAGATCAAAGTAGTCAAAAGAGCTATGAAGATAACTGAAGGAATGATTTGGAGTTTCAAGAAGGTGATCACGTTTTCTTAAAGGTATCTCCATGGAAGGGTATTATACGATTAGGTAAGAAGGGAAAGTTAAGTCCTAGGTACATCAGACCTTTTGAAATTCTGGACCGAATTGGAGCCGTATCTTACCGTTTAGCAATGCCTCCAAGTCTCTCCAAGGTTCACAATGTGTTCCATGTGTCAATGTTAAGAAAGTACATGACAAAACCAACACATGTACTTACTTATGAAGAAGTATAACTTGAGAAAGATCTATCTTATTGTGAAGATCCTATCAATATTCTTGATACTAGAGAACAAGTATTGAGAAATCAGATGACTCGTCTGGTAAAGGTTCTATGGAGGAACCATAAGATGGAGGAAGCAACATGGGAGCCTGAGGAGCTTATGTTAAAGACATACCCGAATCTTTTTAAGTAATATTTTGTAAATTTCGAGGACGAAATTTTCCGAAGGAGGGAATAATGTAGTACCCCCAAAATTTTATGTTATGTTTCTATATTCATCACTGAGTTACATTATATTCATCACTGTGTTCCTTTGAAACAACACTAGGTTATTTAAGAGAAAGTTAAAACTTATCCATTAAACATAAATTTCTCACTTCTATGTTTTGAATTTCGAAAAATGGTCATCTGGAGTTGTGTCCAGTAATTCATTTGGAGTCTGATATAACAAACTTGATTTTTGGGTGAATAGTAACATACCCATATGAATAGTAATATGAATAGTAACATACCCTTATGAATAGTAAATAATAATATTATTTTATTTTCTTAAGGCAATAAGATAATGAGATCTTAATTAGTTTTTGAATGATAAATAAAACTAGTTGTACTTTAAGAATGTTATTTTTCGAATTAACTATGACCTTATTTAAAAATTAAATTAATAATATTTAGAAAATTATTTTTGAAAAATGGATTTTACTTTTTAAATCTACACATCGATAAATGGTTAGGGTGAATTTTGGGAATTTTTCTGAAAGAGTTGATTTTTCAGTGAATAGTAAAAAATACAGTTTTTAGTTTCAGTGTGTTAATGACATCATTAATGATATAATAATGATTTTACAAATCTGGTCAAATTTTGTATAGTTAAATAAGATTTTAGGTGTCCCATGTGGCTTATACCATGGACAAATACAATGGGCAAGCCCATGGTTTTGCAAAAACCACTCATGAGGTGTCCCTTAAAAATTATTATAATAATCTCTCACTTTTCCTATAAATACCAACTCTTCCCTTCATTGAATTCAATACCAATTCTAACTCAACGAATTTCTGGCATCCTTACCTCCATATTAGTCCTCCCCAGGTATCCTCAAGTTCTCAAGGTCCCAACCTTCAAGTTCTAAGGGTTACTCCACAAGGTAAGAAAATTCTCAATTACTTTATTTTTTCCTTTCAAGTTCTCTTTTATGTGGTATATATTTCATGTTTCCATACTATGTTATTATTTTTATTCTTATTCATGATCTAATATATATTATGATTCATTTCTTGATAGGTGACCTTTGTCCCCTCTCTTTTTAATATTTTCTAAAACCATGTTGCTTAACCGTTAGGCTGCCGAATTTTTGTAAGCGACATCAAAATTATTCTTTTATCTTGAGTTTTTTATTTATTCTTTATTCATATCTTCTTACCCAAGAGGAATGAAATATAAAGAATATTTTATATTCTAGATTTTCTAACGTTCATGAGAAATTCATCATCAATCTTCTTCTTTTTCCCCACTTGTTCAAGGAATTAAAAACATTGTCCGTGATGTATCAAATTACCGACATCGTAGCTGATGTAATCTCAATTTCCATTAGTTATTTCAATTTTGGTAATGAAACCATTTATATGGTTGAACCAGGTTATAATGTATGTTTTATTACTCACCCATGTTTCTAGAATTCTTTTTCACTCATGGTTCTAATTTATAATTCAAAATGAGGTTGTTATTATCAAAGAACCATTAAAACGATCTAAACAAACATCATTAATGTTTTAACTAATGAATCATCATCATGGTATATAACCCAAAATCATTATAAGATCATTTATATCTCCATTATATCTTTAATAATATGTATTAACAATTCTGGATATTTAACCATGTTTCAAATGAACTTCCATTCATGGAAACAAGTAAACGAACCATGAAAACCAAGGAAGAAAATGCTTCCAAAACATGAAAATTAAACCAATTGAACCCATAGAAAGGGACATTAATGAAACTAATAAGGTTATAATAAATCAATTGCATATATAATAGGTTCTGGAAATATTAATTAATGAATATAAATTTTATTATTGAGGTCATTAAAACAAACGAAGAACACACTCGAGCATAAGGTAAGGGGATTCTCATCTCACTTTAATTTCTGGGAGATTTCCATTGTTTGCTCATTATTCATTATATTTGGTATATTTGTACTTACATTTGATATATAATAACATGATTCTATTTATATTCATGTTATTAAATGATTCACTTGATGGTTATTAAGTTCTGGTCATACGGTTTGACCGATTACATTGTGGTAAGGGACTTTGTCTCAGCTGTCGTTTTTGTTGTGACAATCTTTGTATTGTGCACATAATAATCCTTATGTGGTGTACCTAATGCCCATTTGAGATAAATTTTCATTTGAAATTATATTTATATTAAATATCCATAATCTCATGTCATGGATATGTTTGTTGTCTAAACTATAAACCATTTTACATACGGTGTTTATTTGGAAAGTTATTTTAATTATGGAAATATTGATGAATCTGTATACTCTAATCTATACGGATATTTAAAGGGAGTATTGATCTTGTATTGAATAAATGTATAAAGAATTATTTGGACATGCAGTGGTGGGTGGGTCCTGCTATAGCCCCTCGATGCATCGGTAGGTCTCATGAGACAAAACAGTTGGCAACAAACCCTTCGTGTTTGTTTCCAAAAATCAGACGGGTTTCTACCCACAGAACTAAACTGTTTTAATGGTATTATGGTTTCATGTGCCAGATACATGACATCCAATTAATAATAATTTTCTTTATTCATTATCAGTTATTATTATATTCCATGAGATTTTCACAATGATAAAATCTATGGATGCAGTTTCATTCTCAGTTTATTAATGGCATTAGTTATTCATTTATTCGCTATTCCATTTTGATTATGTCAGATTTCTTGTGAATCACTTATTATTGTACTCATGATTTTTCAATTTTTAAACCTTACTGAGCATTTGATCTCACCCCTTTCATTGTCTACCTTCTACAGGTTATGAAGATAAGGTCTTCTTTTGAGTTCCTGGATGCCGTTTTTAGTTTTTGTTATGTATTGTATTTTGTAACCATTTTTCCAATGTAATTTGAGTTACATCTATGTATCTAGTTTCTTCAAGACAACTAAATTGATCGTTCCTTTAGGATTTTCATTCCTTCTAACCATTCCAATATCACAAGTAATACACTGACTCCAGCCTAGAGGGGTCAGGGTGTTACAATGGGGCTCAATCCGCAACTACCTGAAGCCCACCTCCATAGGCCTGGGGCTGATGACTAGCACTGAAAGGAATATCTAACATGGGGATGTCTTTATCTAATGTACATGTATGTACACAATCGACCATATAAATGAAAAAGATAATAGGAATAATTATAAAAAGATGAAATATCTAGAATATAACCGTGCATATGAAAACCTCTTGGGTGTACAAGAGTATGATGGTGAAAATTGAATGTAAGGGTGTAAAATATACACCCAACCAAAAATATTTCCCAAACTAAAAAAACTATAAAGTAAAAGTGTTGAGAGAGCCTAGGTCCCGATCTACAAGATTCGACCATCATACACAGTCTCATACACTAGGTAACTCTAAGTTCCACTATAGTTAGAATTGACCTATCTGTCATCTGCATAAGACACACCATGTGTGGGAAAATCCCATATAGGGGTGAGTATATACATTCCTAGTAGGACACCCCGAAAGCTAAAGGGGGAGTAGTGAGATACACAAAAGGAATAGATAGAAAACTCAACCTGAGTAAGAGAGTAAACATAGTCCAAAAAAGTGGATATATATATGATAAAACCAAATAAACCCAAATGAGAGAGAAGGGGATATCCATCTCACTACCCAGCCTAGGAAAAGAGTTTCACCAGCTCTAAGAGACCAAAAATTATTCCCAACATCTTACTTGTCTTATCAACAAAAAACATCCTAGTCAAGCCACACCTCACCATTATTCCACATAGTTGATTGATAGATGGACCATTACCTTGTATAATAGGAGGATTTCACTCAGTAGATAGCTAAAAAACCAATGCCCTGTCAAAAATAAGGGTTCCACTCAGTAGTCAGTAGATAACCCATGCCCAGTCCCAATTGGAGGGTTCCACTCTAGTAGTTGGTGGAGGACCCATGCCCTATCCTAGTAGGGAGTTCCACTCTAGTATTTGGTAGAGGACCCATTCCCTATCCTAGTAGGAGGGTGACACTCTAGTATTTGGTAGGGGACCCATTCCATATCCCCGTAGGAGGGTTCCACTCTAGTAGTTGAGGAATCAAGCCATGATATAATAGGTGTAACATCCTGGTTCCAGAATCCACCCAGAGGTGCCCCATACTCAGTTGGTCATATGGCCTCAAGAGCATTTCCCCAAATTCTAGAGGCTGCCGACTAGAATCCAGGGTCTTGGGTGTGATAGTGGGGAAACTATGCCCTCATTGGCAGAGTACACAACAGAAGAGAAAACAATAAACAATATCGAAAGCAGTAAACAATCCATACACCAGTGAACAGCAAAAGACTAAATATGATAAACAATAGGAGCACACACACACACACAGATATATATATATATATGATGCATGATACATATGTCTAGGAAAGCATCCAAACAAGTCACAATGCTGGAAATACAAGTAGTACTAAAAACAAGTACAAAAGAAAGATAAACAACTCCTCAGCATCACAAGCCTAAGCTTAGTCCCATGCTTCCAGCTCCACAGCATGTCAAGTACCTAAAGTTAAAGGGCTCTTTCCCTTGTCTATACCTGCAACAATATAGTCTTTTTGGGCCCAAAAGCATGACCCAAAAAAAGTGTGAGACTAAATCCTAGTAGGAAATCACCCAAAGATCTGTGCCTAACAGTAAATGAATATATGGAAGGTAAAAGTATAGAAAATAGTAAACATGAACATGCTGAACAATAAACAAACCACAGTTCCAATGTCAATAAATAGCTAAAAAACAAAAAATCACAATAGGCAACCTTCTGGAAGTACTCACAGCCATTCCCTCTGGTCCTACCTAACAAGTACCAACAACCCTTTGGGTAGTGCACTCAGCCTAACCGATCTGTTTTGGTCATACGGAATTATAAAGACTCTATGAAGAGGCACATGCAGTCAACTCCCCATATAGTCTAGGGTAGTCAGGAACTCCCTGAGGAAGCTCACACAGTCAATTCACCTTATATCCCAAAGGTCAAGGACTCTCTAAGGAAGCACAGTCAGTCAATTCCCCTTATAGCCCAGATCGTTCATAGACTCTCTAAGGAAGCTCACACAGTCAATCCCTCCTATAGCCTATGGTAATCAGGTGATTCAAACAAACAAAATAGAGACTCTCTGAGGAATCTCACACGATCTATCCCCGTATAGTCTAAAGACGTCAAGGACTCCTTGAGAAAGCTCTCACGGTCTGTCCCCTTTTATCCCAAAGTAATCCTAGTCTCTCTGATGATGCTCACTCAGTCAACCCCCGTATAGACTAAAGCTCTAAGACTCTCTGAGGAAGATCACTTGGTCGATCCCCTTATAGTCTACTACACCCGGTTCTCTCAGACCTGTGTAGGATAATGGCATAACAATACAATATGTACAAGGTGGACTTATAGAAATACTTGGATAAACAGTTCTATAACATATCAAGCATGTCAGAAAAACATTTCTCCATCCTAAACAACAGGCATGGAAATAAACAAAGCATCCAAGGAAAAATAGAACCAAATAGTCATAAACAGAACATGCATGGGCAGAACCTCCCAAGCACAGCAGTTCAACCATATTCATATTCAAACATCTTCTATACAGGCATACTAGCATGGAAGGAATATAACAAGGGTAAAATAGTAAAGACAGAATACCCCGTTCAAGGTTATTGGTGGAATTTTCACATAATATTCAAGTAATTTAAAGGAAAGGAACAAACGACCTACCTTGGTGATAGGAGATCGATATACTTGAACCACGAGGCTTGAAACTCTTTATAATGTCATATATCTACAAAAACACATAAAATGTTCAACCCACGATAACTTGAGAAAGAGGGAAAATCATGGAATGAAACTCAAGAAGAAGGAAGAGCTTACCGTTGTGGTTATAACACAATCAAAGATGGTCGATTCGGAGAACAGACGGAGGCTCGAGGGCTTGGAGAAGTTTCTGTGCCACACGGTTTCTCTTGGCCGAACGGGACCTAGAAGAAGATGCTTCTGAGGGTTAGACACGACCTCTGTGCGTTGAATGGAAAAAATACACGGCGTGTAATTTTGGAGTACACGGTGTGTACTCTCCTTTTCCGTACTCTGATTTAAGTAGCCTCCAAACACCCTTACACGGTTGTGTGTGTGGCCTCTACACGACCAACACATAGCCTTCAGTGCCAAGGAATTACACGGCATGTACTTCAAAAATTTCCAAAAACTCATCTTTTCTCAAAAACTCCCAAAAAAGGAAAAACATACCTGAAAAGAAGGTTTGGGTTCTTACAAACTTCCCCCTTTAAAGAAATTCATCCCTGAATTTCCCTAACGCGACGTAGAAGAAGAAACCCCGAATAGCTCCGGCCACTGTGCTCGTACATCAGCCTCCCTCTCCCAAGTCTCATCCTGCACTCGCCTGTGCTGCCATAGCACCCATACCAGGGGAACATAACGGCAATAGAGAACATTTATACTGTGATCGAAAATCTGGATAGGATTCTCCTCGAAAGATACATCCACCTCCAACTCGACTTCCTCGGGTTGGAAAGCATGAGACGAGTCTGAAAAGTAATGTCGGAGCTGAGAAACGTGGAAGACATCGTGCATATCCCGGTACCTCTAAGGTAACTACAACCGATAGGCACACGTCCCAAATCTCTCCAACACCTCAAACGGCCCGAGGTACCTCGGTGAAAGCTTACCCTATCTCATAATCCTCTTATGCCCCAACCTTGGTGTGACACATAGAAAAACCTGATCCCCGACCTCGAACTCCAGAGGTTGCCTCCGCTGATTAGCATAAGACTTCTGCCAAGACTTTGCAGTAGTCATCCTTTTTCGAATCAACTCTATCTGCTCTGTGGTCTCCTTGACAATATGGGGTCCTAGAAAAGCTGCCTCTCTTGCTTCCAGCCAATATAACGGTGATCGGAAAGGCCTACCATACAAAGCCTTATAAGGTGCCATCTAAATAGTTACTTGAAAACTATTATTGTAGGAAAACTCCAAAAGAGGTATATGATTCTCCCAAGAACCTCCAAAGTCCAGAATTCATGCTCGCAGCATATCCTCAAGCACCTGAATCGTTCGCTCAGACTGACCATCTGTTTGGGGATGGTATGCTGTACTCAAAAGTACCTGTGTACCCAAAGCCTTCTGAATCCCCTGCCAGACCCGAGAAGTAAAACATGCATCCATGTTTGAAAAAATGGAGTGTGGAACTCCATATATATGTACAATCTCTCATATGTACAACCGTCCCAACTCATCAACACTGAAGGTATCCTTGATCGGCAAGAAGTGAGCATCCTTCGTAAGCCTATCTATGACAACCCAAAAAGCATCATTCCCTCGAGGTGACCATGACAAACTGGTCATGAAGTGCATCACGACGTTGTTCCACTTCCACTCCAGAATGGGTAACTGCTGTAAAAGACCTGCTGGTCACTGATGCTCCACTTTCACCTGCTGACAAGTGGAACACCTCATGAAAAAACCAGAAACATCTCTCTTAATACCTGGCCCCCAATACAGGCGGTGTAGATCATGATACATCTTGGTGATGCCAGGATGAACTGCCCAAACTGAGGAATGAAAATCCCACATCATCTCCTCCTGTATGTCTACTGGCACCCATACACATCCCTGGAAATGCAAGATCTCATCTTCTCCTACTGTCCATCCAGGAAGAGGGTCCTCTCCTGACACACTCTCCCGTGGGACTAGCCCTTCTGAGTCTAATAGCTGCCTCATCCGTACCCGATCAAGAAGAGTAGAGGTAACAGCTATGGAAGATAGAAAACTCTTCCCCTGTCTGTCATGAACCTCCAAATGCATCACAGAGAATAGAGCCATAAGTTTTCACTCACTACTGGCCTCCTGAACTGCCTGTATCTGAGTTCTTATGCTCAATGCGTCAACCACTGCATTGCCTTTACTAGGTGTATAGGCAATATCAAAGTCAAAGTACTGAAGATACTCAACCCACCTATGTTGTCTCAGATTCAGATCACGCTGAGTAAAGATGTACTTGAGAATTTTGTGGTTAGTGAAAACCACAAAATGCTCTCCTAGAAGATAATGTCTTCAACAGCATAAGGCATGAACAACAGTTCACAACTCCAGATCGTGTGTCTGTTAATTCCTCTCATGTGGCTTCAACTACCGGGACCCGTACGCAACGACTCCATCTCCCTACATCATCATAGCTCCCAGCCCAATACCTAAAGCATTGTAGTAAATAGTATAGCTCTATCCTAGCTCTGGAAAGACTAGTATCAGTGCTGAAGTCAACCTCCCTTTCATCTCTTGAAAGGCGGACTCACAAGAATCTGACCATAAGAACTTCACAACCTTCTTACCCGTTAGTGGTGATGCCAAGAGTGCAAAGTGTTGTATGAAGAATATGCAGTATCCATACAGCCCTAGGAAACTCTGTACCTCAAAGATGTTCTTCATCTGATCCCAGGAAACAACTTACCTCACTTTCTATGGGTCTACTGATACTTCTTTCTATGAGATAACATGACCCAAGAAGTGAATCTGATCCATCCAAAAGTGGCATTTCGAGATCTTAGAAAATAACTGATGCTCTCTCAGTGTAATAAAAATGATCTCAATATGGGTTACATGGTCGTGTCGAGTGTGAGAGTACACTAAGATTTCATCCATGAAAACCACCACGAAGGAATCCAAGTATGGATGGAACACTCGGTTCATCAGTGCCATGAAAACTGCAGGTACGTTTGTGAGACCGAACGACATAACCGTATACTTGTATAGGCCAGACCTACTCTGAAAGGTTGTGAGAGGTATATCATATGGTCTAACGTGAAACTGATGATAATAAAAACTCAAGTAGATCTTCGAGAACACCCGATCTCCTCGAAGATGATCGAAGAGATCATCATTCCTAGGCAAGGGATATCGGTTCTTGACCATCAACTGGTTCGGCTTCTGATAATCCACACAAAGCCTAAGGGTTCTGTCTGCCTTCTTCACAAATAAGATAGGTGAACCCCAAGGAGAAGTACTGGGTCGAATGAAACCCTTTGCCTGCAACTCCTCCAACTACTTCTTAAGCTCCTGCAACTCAAGTGTAGCCATCCTATAAGGAGGAATGGACACTGGTGCCACTCCTAGAATGAGCTCAATAGAAAAGTCTACCTCACTCTCCAGAGGAAAACCTAGAAATTCTTCTAGAAAGACGTCCCTGAAACGATCCACCACTAGAGGAAAGTCTAACTATGATGTCCCCTGGTCATCCAGATATAGACTAGCAATCTGGGCTGTAACTCCTCCTAGCCGATGATGCTCAGGTCCTGCTCGACTCACCTAGACATCCCACTCGCCCCGATAAAGAAACGATTCACCCTCTGGTGATATAAAACTTACCCTTTGGCAGTAGCAGTTGAGGACTAACTATAATGGGACTAACCAACCCATTACGAGAATGACATCATATCTCATCATCTCTATAACATAGAAGTCCCATAATAAGTGACACCCCGCAACCTTAAGAGGGCACTCTATGCACTAATGTACAC
Organism: Viscum album; assembly: GCA_963277665.1. Classification (NCBI taxonomy): domain Eukaryota; kingdom Viridiplantae; phylum Streptophyta; class Magnoliopsida; order Santalales; family Viscaceae; genus Viscum; species Viscum album. The sequence goes on along the minus strand of OY728137.1, from coordinate 453,122,321 downwards.
TAGATGTCCTCATTCCCAACAGTGTGTCTAGTGTCAACATGTTGGCAGAAGAAAAGATACAGAGCCTAAGGCTCTCCACAACAGTAACAGAGATAAAGATATGGGAAGCCCCTATGTCGAAAAGAGAAGAAGATAAAACTGAGGCTACTAAGATTGTACCTTGAACGGTGGAAGGTCCGGGATCCTACTCCTGTTGGGTCTGCTCCATCGCAAAGGTATGTCTGGCTCTATGGACTTGTGACCCTTCCTAACCACTCTGAGCTGATCCGCCCTGCAGTCGCTGATAGACCGGCGACTGACCACCCCGGCCACGACCTCCACCTCAGCCTGAATGGCCGGAAGAACTCCAGTTCCTAGACTGGTGGGAAACTGGTGGTGATGCTCCCGAACACAGAGTCATATAAGAACCCCTATCTCTTACTGCTGGAGGGAAAAACTGATAGAAACGCTGGAGATGGCCCATCCTACTAAAACATAGGCACTCCATCAGGTCTCTTGGGCGGCATGGCCTCATATTACCACTCCTCCCGCACTGGTAGCACACCACGTGGCTACCAGAAGGTGCATCCCGCCTACTCTGATCTCCTTGAGCAGACTCCTTGTAGTGCTTCCTGCTATCAGCAAGAGGAATACTAAATCTGGAGGTCAAACCGCCCTAGCTCACTACTCTAGATTTCCTCAGATTGCGCTCTATGATCAGCACTTGGTTGACGATAAAGGATATTGAAGTCAACCTAAAGATGTTCACCTGGGAATGGATCTCCTGCCTTAGACCCTCCTCAAACTTCCTACCTAGGAACAACTCATCACCTGCTGGTATAGGTGTGAAACATTGCAGCTCTGTGAAACGAGTGGAATACTCCATCACAAAAAGAGTACCCTTCTCTAAGCTCATGAACTCCCGGGCTCGGTCGGCCCTCAAGGTATCCAGGTATAAGTAATCATAGAAGATACACTAAAACTCCTCCCAAGCCATATTCTAGTGACGTCCTGCCTAAGAGATGACTTCCCACCACCTCTTGGCGGAGTCTCAGAGCATTTAGGTCATGAAATACACCCTTCTCTCTGGTGGTACCTCAAGATGCTCAAAGATCGTCAGCGTGGCTTCGAGGCACGACTCTGCAGCCTGAGGTCCTCCTTCCTCTGAGAAGGTGGGAGGATGCTGCTGCTAGAAAACCCACATCAAATCGGCCATCGACAGGGTAGGAGGCTGCACTCCCTAGAAAGTATGAATCATCCTTAGATAACCCTCCCTAAACTGCGCATCGTCTCCTATAACTCATATAACCACTGGTGCCAAGGATGGAACAACAGGAGGATCCACAGGAAGTACCTAATCAGCCATATCGGGCGTCTGATCACTGCCCTGCAACTGGCGGTCAACCGGAGGATGTCTTGGTGGCATGACTCTACAAGGTCAAACACACACCTTAGATTCAAGATTATTAAAACTGAAAACGGGAAGGACAAGAAGGGAACAGAAGAAATAAGACATTCAAGTTTTCCAAAACATGACTACATGGCGTGTACTTTTCCTACATGGAATATTCCCTTAAGTCATTCACATGGGTGTGTACCCCTACCTAAATTGGTCGTGTAATACCCTAAATACACGGCGTGTTGTCCAAACACAAGACATGTACTTGAATCCTCTTCCCTGCCTGAGTCCTTCTACACAGTTAAGCCACACGGATCCTCTAAAGACAAAACTACACGGCATGTTCAAGGCAGACACGACATGTACTAGAGATGCCTTACCTGGCCCGTGTTGTTAGCTACACGACCTGACACACATCTGACACTACACGGTGTGTTCCAGACAGACACAACATGTATGATAAAGGTAAAACTGACCTGTGTTGTTAGTTACATGGCAGACTCCACGGTTAACTACACACGGTGTGTTCCACGGGGACACGACGTGCACTTGAAGGAATTACTCGACCTGTATTGTTCGTGACACGGCTGAATACCCAGGTCATACTACACAGTGTGTATGTGAAAAGATAACATGACCCGTGTTGTTCGTGACACGGTTGGGGTACCTATTTCATACTACACGGCATGCTAAAGTAGTACACGGTGTGTTCCTATAATAATTTTCACAACCCCGTGTCCCTGCCCATAACATGTATTTATAAGGTACACACCGTGTATTCTGGTTTTTTCTAAACAGTAGCCTTAGAACTGCACCAGAGCCCAGAAAACACAAAAAAACAAGCGTTAAGGTGCCAAATTCCGACCCGTGAGGGCCCATACTCTCTGCGAATCAAAGTTTGGAATCTCAAACAAGTTATAAAAAAGGTAAACAAGCAACGATTCACCAAATTCCAGTCCCTGAGGGCCCATAACACCTCAATAACCAAAGTTTGTCTTCCATCTAAGCAAAGCACTATAAAAAAATATTCCCTATCAAATCATCTATTAAAATAACATGCATAATCTATACAACATCTATCACAACAACATGCAATTGCTAATGCATCCTAGATGGCATGGCAAGAATGCATGGCATGCGATTTCTAACAAGTGTCTATATGATGCATGAGATGGCATACCCTAATCTCATCGGGTTGCGGCAGAAATAGAACCTCAATAACAACAACAGTAACAGTACCAAACATGTGAATCACCCAAAGGTGTAATCAAATCAATTGTAAAATTTGCAAAACAGTAAAATTTCAATAAATGAGGTAGTATGGATTTTCCTTGTACATGGGCTAGATACTCATGGGAATATCTTATTACCAAGTACCTATTTCGTCCTATCCTCGGATAAGGCTCCAAACAGTAAGTCAAGAGAAAAGAATCACTTTAATACCACTTTGTAACATCCCACTTCCGGAAGCCACCCAGAGGCGCCCCATAATTGGTTGGTCACATGGCCTCAAGTACATTTCCCCAAATGCCAGAGGCTACCCACTAGCAGTGAGGACCTTGGGTGTGATAGTAGGGAAACTATTCCCTCATTGGCGGAGTACACAGAGGAAGAGAAAATAATAAACAATAGTGGAATCAGTAAACAATCCATACACCAATGAACAATGAAAGAATAAATATGATAAACAACAGGAGCACATATATATATATATATGATGCATGATACATATGTCTAGGAAAGCATTCAAACAAGTCACAATGCATGAAATAAAAGAAGTACTAAAAACAAGTACAAAAGAAAGATAAACAGCTCCTCATCATCACAAGCCTAAGCTTGGTCCCATGATCTCTAGCTCTATAGCAATTCAAGTACCTGAAGTCGAAGGGAACTTTCCCTTCTATATACCTGCAATAATATAGTCTTTTTGGGCCCAAAAGCATGACCCAAACAGGGTGTGAGACTAAATCCTAGTAGGCAACCACCTAAAGATCTGTTCCTAAGAGTCAGTGAATATATGGAAGGTAAAAGTATAGAAAACATTAAATAGGAACATGTAGAACAATAAACCAACCATAGTTACAAAGTCAAGAAACAGCTAAAAAACAACAAAGCACAACAGGTAACCTTCTGGAAGTACTCACATCCATTCCCTATGGTCCTACCTAAAAAGTACCAACAACCCTTTGGGTAGTGCACTCATCCTAACCCCTCTGGTTTATTCATAATGAATTATTATGACTCTCTGAGGAGGAACATGCAGTCAACTCCCTTTATAGTCTAGGGTAGTCATAAAATACCTGAGGAAGATCACACAGTCAATTCCCCTTATAGACCCAAGGTCAAGGACTCTTCGAGGAAGCACACTCGATCAATTCCCTTTATAGACCAAGTTGTTCATAAACTCTCTGAGGAATCTCACACAGTCAATCCCTCCTATAGCCTATGGTAATCAGGTGATTCAAACAAAACAAAACAGAGACTCTTTGAGGAAGCTCACACAGTCTATCCCCGTATAGTCTAAAGCAGTCAAGGACTCTCTGAGGAAGCTCTCACGGTCTGTCCCCTTTTAGCCCAAAGTAATCCTAGGCTCTCTGAGGATTCTCACTCGGTCAACCCCCATATATCCTAAAGCTCCAAGACTCTATGAGGAAGATCACTTGGTCTATCCCCTTATAGTCTACTACACCCGGTTCTCTCGGCCCTGTGTAGGATAACGACATAGAAATACAATATGGTCAAGGTAGACTTAGATAACTACTTGGATAAACAGTTCTAAAACATATCAAGCATGTCAGAAACACATTTCTCCATCCTAAACAACAGGCTTGGAAACAAACAAAGCAGCCAAGGAAAAACAGGACCAAACAGTCATAAAAAGAATGTGCGTGGGCAGAACCTCCCAACCACAGCAGTTCAACCATATTCATATTCAAACATCCTCTATACAGGAATAGTAACATGGAAGTCATATAACAATGTTAAAACGGTAAACACACAATACCCCATTCAAGGGTATTGGTGGAATTTGCACAAAATATTCAAGGACTTTCAATGGAAAGGCACAAACCACCTACCTTGGTGCTAGGAGATTGATATACTTGAACCACGAGGCTTGAAACTCCTTAGAACGTCGTAGATATACGAAAAGGAATAAAACGTTCAACCCATGATAACTTGAGAAAGAGGGAAAATCATGGAATGAAACTCAAGAAGAAGGAAGAGCTTACTGTTTCAGTTCTAACACAATTGACGACGGTCGATTCAGAGAACAGATGGAGGCTCGAGGGCGCGGAGAAGTTTTGGTGCCGTAAAGCTTCTCTCAGCCGAACGAGACCCAAAAGAAAACTCTTCTGGGGGTTAGATGCGAGCCCGGTGCATTTAATGAAAAAAAACAAGATACACGGCGTGTAATTTTAGAGTAAATGGCGCGTACTCGCCTTTTCCGTACTCCGCTTTATGCATCCACCAAACACCATTACACGGCCGTGTGTGTGGCCCCTACACGCCCAGCACATGTCCTTTAGTGGCAAGGAGGTACACGATGTGTACTCATAAAGTACACAGCGTGTACTTCAAAAATTTCCAGAAACTCCTATTTTCTCAAAAACTACAGAAAAAGGAAAAAAATACCTAAAAAAAGGTTCGGGTTCTTACAAACTTCCCCCCTTAAATAAAGTCATCCCCAAATTTCCCTAATGTGGCGTAGAAGAAGAAACCCTGAACAGCTCTAGCCACTGTGCTCGTACATCAGCCTCCCCCTCCCAAGTCTCGTCCTGCACTTGCCCGTGTTGACATAACACTCATACAAGAGGAACAGACTGGCCACAGAGAACCTTTGTACTGCAATCGACAATCCGAATATGATGCTCCTCGAAAGATGCATCCCCCTCCAACTCAACTTCCTTAGGTTGGAAAGTGTGAGATGGGTTTGAAAAGTAATGTCGGAGCTAAGAAACATGGAAGATGTCATGCATAGCTTGGTACCTATGAGTTAACTACAACCGATAGGCAACCGACCCAACTCTCTCCAACGCCTCAAACGGCCCGACATACCTTAGTGAAAGCTTTCCCTATCTCCTAATCCTCCGGTGCCCCAACCTCGGTGTGACACGTAGAAAAACCTGATCCCTGACCTCGAACTCCAGAGGTCGCCTCCACTGATCAGTATAAGACTTCTGCCAAGACTGTGCAGTATCCATCCTCTTCTGAATCAACTCTATCTGCTATGTGGTCTCCTGGACAAGATGAGGTCCCAGTAAAGCTACCTCTCCTACTTCCAACCAACATTAGGGGGATCGGCATGACCACCATACAAAGCCTCATAAGATGCCATCTGAATAGCTTCTTGAAAACTATTATTGTAGGAAAACTCCACAAAAGGTATATGCTTCTCCCAAGAACCTCCAAAGTACAGAATTCATGCTCAGAGCATATCCTCAAGCACCTGAATTGTTTGCTTAGAATGTCCATCTGTCTGGGGATGGTATGCTGTACAAAAAAGTACCTGTGTACCCAAATCCTTCTGAAGCCCCTACCAGACCCGAGAAGTAAAACATACATCCCCTTCTGAAACAATGGAGTGTGGAACTCCATGTAGAAATACAATCTCTTGGATGTACAACCATCCTAGCTCATAAACACTGAAGGTCTCCTTGATCGGAAAGAAGTGAGAAACCTTCGTAAGCCTGTCGATGAAAACCAAAACATCATCATTCCCTCGAGGTGACCTCAGAAAACTGGTCATGAAGTCCATCGCGACATCATTCCACTTCCACTCCGGAATGGGTAACTGCTGCAAAAGACATACTGGTCACTGATGCTCTGCTTTCACCTGCTGACAAGTGGAACACCTCATGAAAAAACCAGCAATATCTCTCTTCATGCCTGGCCACCAATACTGGCAGTGTAGATCACGATACATCTTGGTGATACCAGGATGAACTACCCAAACCGAGGAATGAAAATACCACATCAACTCCTCACGTATATCTTCTGGTACCCATACGTCTCCCTAAAAATGCAAGATCTTAGCCTCACCTACTGTCCATCCAGGAAGAGGGTCCTCTCCTGACACACTCTCCTGCAGGACTAGCCCTTCTAAGTTTGATATCTGCCTCATCCGTACCTGATCTAGAAGAGTAGAGGTAACAACTACAGAAGATAGAAAATTCTGCCCCTGTCTATCGTGCACCTCCAAATGCATCTCAGAGAACAAAGCCATAAGCTGCCACTCACTGCTGGCCTCCTGAACTGCCTGTATCTGAGTTCTCCTGCTCAATGCATTAGCCACTGTGTTGCCTTTCCCAGGTGTATAGGCAAGCTCAAAGTCAAAATACTAAAGATACTCAACCCACCTGTGATGTCTCAGATTCAGATCACGCAGAGTGAAGATGTAATTGAGACTTTTTTGGTCAGTGAAAACCACAAAATGATCTCATAGAAGATAATTTTACCAACAGAGTAAGGCATGAACAACAACTGCCAACTCTAGATAGTGTGTTAGGTAATTCCTCTCATGTGGCCTCAACTTCCGGGACCCGTACGCAACAACTCCATCTCCCTACATCAGCACAACTCCCAACCCAATACCTAAAGCATCGTAGTAAACAGTATAGCTCTTGCCTGGCTCTGTAAAGACTTGTATCGGTGCTGAAGTCAACCTCCCTTTCATCTCCTGAAAGGCTAACTCATAAGAATCTTACGATAATAACTTCACACCCTTCTTAGTTAGACCCGTCAGCGGTGCTTCCAAGTGCGAAAAGTCCTGTATGAAGCATCTGTAGTATCCATCCAGCTTTAGGAAACTCTGTACCTCAAAGACGTTCTTTGGATACTCCTAGGAAACTACCATCCTCACTTTCTCTAGTTCTATTGATACTTTTGTCTCCGAGATAACATGACCCAATCAGTGAATCTGATCTATCCAAAAGTGGCATTTCAAGAGATTAACATATAACTGATGCTCTCTCAGTGTACTCAGAATGATCTCAAGATGGGTTGCATGGTCATGTCAAGTGTGAGAGTACACCAAGATGTCTTCCACGAAAACCACCACGAATGAATCCAAGTATGTATGGAACACTTGGTTCATTAGTTCCATGAAAACTATAGGTGCGTTCGTGAGACCAAACGGCATAATCGTATACTCGTATAGACCATACTTACACTGGAAGGATGTGAGGGGTATATCAGATGGTCTAACACGCAACTGATGATAACGAGACCTCAATTAAATCTTCAATAACACCTGGGCTCCTCGAAGCTGATCTAAGAGATCATCAATCCTAGGCAAGGGATATCGGTTCTTGACCGACAGCTGGTTCAACTTCTGATAATCCACACAAAGCCTAAGGTTTCCGTCTACCTTCTTCGCAAATAGGATAAGCGAACCCCAAGGAGATGTACTGGGTCGAATGAAACCCTTTTCCTGCAACTCCTCTAGCTGCTTCTTGAGCTCCTTCAACTCAGGTGTAGCCATCCTATAAGGAGGAATGGAAACTGGTTCCACTCCTGGCATAAGCTAAATAGAAAATTCTACCTCACGCTCCAGAGGAAAACCTGAAAAGTCCTCTGGAAAGACGTCCCTAAAACAATCCACCACTAGAGGAAAGTATAACTATGAATTCCCCTGGTCATCTAGATATAGACTAGAAATCTGGGCTGTAACTCCTCCTAGCCCATGATGCTCGGGTCCTTCTCGACTCGCCTGGACATCCCACTCGCCCCAATAAATAAAAGATCCACCCTCTGGTGATATAAAACTCACCCTTCGGTGGTAGCAATCAACGACTACCTGGAAGGGGACTAACTAGTCCATTCCAAGAATGACATCATAGCTCATCATATATAGGACATAGAGGTCCCATAAGAAGTGACACACTGCAACCTCAAGAGGGAACTCTCTGCACTGACGTACGTTAGATGTCCTCGTTCCCAATGGTGTGTCTAGTTTCAACATGTCGGTAAAAGAAAATATACAGAGCCCAAGGCTCTCCACAACAGAAATAGAGATAAAGCTATGGAAATCCCCTATGTTGAAAAGAGCAGAAGATAAAACTGAGGCTACTAAGATCGTACCTCGAACGGTGGAAGGTCCGGGATCCTACTCCTACTGGGTATCCTCCATTGCAAAAGTCTGGCCTGCTCCATGACCCTATAACCCCGCCTGACCGCTCTGAGCTGATCCTCCCTACGGTCGCTGATAGACTAGCGACTGACCACCCTAGCCACGACCTCCACCTCGGCCTGAACGGCCAGAAGAACTCCAGTTCTCAGACTGCTGAGAAACTGGTGGTGATTCTCCCGAACATGGAGTCATAGAAGAACCCCTGTCTCCAGCTGCTGGAGGAAAAAACTGATAGAAACGCTAGAGACGACCCATCCTGCCATAATATCGTCACTCCATCGAGTCTCTCGGGAAGCGTGGCCTCATATTCCCGCTCCTCCCGCACTGGTAGCACACCACGTGGCTACCAGAAGGTGAATCCTGCCTACTCTGATCTCTTCAACCATACTCCCTGTTGCACTTTCTACTATCAGCAGGAGGAATACTAACTTTGGATGTCGAACCGCCCTGGATCACTACTCCAGAATTCCTCAGATTGCGTTCTGTGATCAGTGCCTAGTTGACGATAGAGGATATCGAAGTCAACCTGAAGATGTTCACCTAGGAACAAATCTCCTGTCTGAGACCATCCTCAAACTTCCTAGCCAGGAACAACTCATCACCTACTGGGATAGGTGTGAAATGCTATAGCTCTGTGAAATGAGAGTAATGCTCCATCACAGAAAGAGTACCCTACTCTAAGGTCATGAACTCCCAGGCTCGGTCGGCCCTCAAGGTCTCCGGGTAGAAGTAATCATAGAAGATACACTAAAACTCCTCCCAAGCCATATTCGAGTGGGGTACCTCCTGATAGATGACTTACCTCCACCTCTTGGAGGATTCTCGGAACAAGTAGGTCGTGAGCTTCACCCTACTCTCTGGTGGTACCTCGAGATGCTCGAAGATTGTCAGCGTGGCTTCGAGCCACGACTCTGCAGCCTGAGGTCCTCCTTCCCCTGAGAAGGTGGGAGGATGCTGCTGCTAGAAAACCCGCGTCAAATCGGCCATCGATGGGATAGGAGGATGCACTCTCTGGAAGGTCTGCATCATCCTTAGAAAACCCTCCCTAAACCACGCATCAGCGCCTACAACTGGTATAACTGCTGGTGCCAAGGATGGCACAACTGGAGGATCCACAGGAAGTCCCTGATCAGGCATATCGGGTGTCTGATCACTTCCCTAAAACTAGTGGTCAAACGGAGGACGTCTCGGTGGACCGACTCTTCAAGGTCAAACAAACACCTTAGATCCAAGATTATCAAAGCTAAAAACTATAAGTACAAGAATGAAATAGAATAAAGAAGGCATTCAAGTTTTTCAAAACATAACTACACGGAGTGTACTTTTTCTACACGGCATGTTCCCTTAAGTCATTCACATGGGCATGAACCCCTACCTAAATTGGTCATGTAACACCCTAAATACATGGCGTGTTGTCCGAACACACTGTGTGTACTTGAATCATCTTCCCTGCCTGAGTCCTTCTACACGGTTAAGCCACACGACTCCTCTAAGGACAAAAATACATGATGTGTTGAAGGTAGACACAACATGTACTAGACATGCCTTACCTGGACCATGTTGTTAGTGACACGGCCTGACACATGACTGACACTACACAGTGTGTTCCAGATAGACACGACGTGTACGAGAAAGGTAACACCAACCTGTATTGTAAGTTACACGGCCAACTCCACAGTTAACTATACACGGTGTGTTCCACGGGGACATGGCGTGCACTTGAAAGAATTCCCCAACCCATTTTGTTCGTGACATGGATGAATACCTAGTTCATACTACACGACGTGTAAAATTAAGACACGACATGTATGTGAAAAGATAACATGACCCGTTTTGTTCATGACATGGCCGAGGTACCTATTTCATACTACACAGCGTGCTAAACTAGTACACGACGTGTTCCTATAAGAATTTTCACAACCTCGTGTCCCTTCCCCCACATTCAGTGACATGGCTATAAACTACATGATGTGTATTCATAAGGTACATGCTGTGTATTCTGGGTTTTTCCAGATAGTAACCTTAGTACTACACCAAAGCCCAGAAAACACAGAAAAACAAGCATTAAGGTTCCAAATTCCGACCCATGAGGGCCCATACTCCCTGCAAATCAAAGTTTGGCATCTCAAACAAGTTATAAATAAGGTAAACAAACAATGATCCACCAAATTCTAGTCCCTGAGGGCCCATAACACCTCAAGAACCAAAGTTTAGCGTTCATCTAAGAAAATCTCTATAAAAACAGATTTCCTATCAAACCGAAGGGATTCTATCAAAGAATCTATCACAAAAACAAGAATAATCTACACAACATCTATCACAACAACATGAAATTGCTAATACATCCTAGATGGTATGGAAAGAATGCATGGCATGTGATTTCTAACAAGTGCCTATATGATGCATGAGATGGCATACCCTCATCTCATCGGGTTGCGACAGAAATAGAATCGCAATAACAACAACAGTAACAACACAAAGCATGTGAATCACCCAAAGGTGAAATCAAATCAATTGTAAAATTTTCAAAACAATAAAATTGAAATAAACAAGGTAGTATGGATTTTCCCTATACACTGGTTAGATACTCCTGGGAACAACTTATTACCAAGTACTTATTCCATCCTATCCCTGGCGAAGGCTCCAAATAGTAAGCCAAGAGAAAAGAATTCCTTTGATACCACTTTGTAACATCCCAGTTCCGGAAGCTACCCAGAGGTGCCCCATACCCAGTTGGTCACATGGCCTTAAGAACATTTCCCCAAATGCTAGAGGCTGTCGACTAGCAGCGAGGGCCATGGGTGTGATAGTGGGAAAACTATGCCCTCATTGGCATAGTACACAGTGGAAGAGAAAACCATAAACAATAGAGGAAGTAGTAAAAAATCCATACACCAGTGAACAGCGAAAGACTAAATATAATAAACAACAGGAGCACACACAAATATATATATATATATATATATATGATGCCTGATACATCTGTCTAAGAAAGCAGCCAAACAAGTCAAAATGTTGGAAATACAAGTAGTACTAAAAACAAGTACAAAAGAAAGAAAAAAAACTCCTCAACATCACAAGCCTAAGCTTGGTCCCATGCTCTCCATCTCCACAACAAGTCAAGTACCTGAAGTCAAAGGGCACTTTCCCTTGTCTATACCTGCAACAATATAGTCTGTTTGGGCCCAAAATCATGACCCAAACAGGCTGTGAGACTAAATACTAGTAGAAAACCACCCAAAGATCTGTTCCTAATAGTCAGTGAATATATGGCAGGTAAAAGTACAAAAAATAGTAAACAGGAACATGTTGAACAATAAACAAACCACAGTTCCAAAGTCAAGCAATAACTAACAAACATCAAAGCACAATAGGTAACCTTATGGAAGTACTGACAACCATTCCCTCTGGTCCTACCTAACATGTAACAACAACCCTCTGGGCAGTGCACTCAGCCTAACCCCTCTGGTTTGGTCATACAGAATTATAAAGACTCTCTAAGGAGGCACACACAATCAACTCCCCTTATAGTCTAGGGTAGTTAGAAACTCCCTGAGGAAGCTCATATAGTCAATTCTTCTTATATCCACAAGGTTAAGGACTCTCTGAGGAATCACACTTGATAAATTCCCCTTATATCCCAAGTCATTCATAGAATCTATGATGGAGCTCACACAGTCAATCTCGCCTATAGCCTATGGTAATCAGGTGATTCAAACAAACAAAATAGAGACTCTCTGAGGAAGCTCATATAGTCTATCCCCGTATAGTCTAAAGCAGTCAAGGACTCTCTGAGGAAGCTCTCATAGTCTGTCCCCTTTTATCCCAAAGTAATACTAGGCTCTTTGAGAATGCTCACTCGGTCAACCCCCATATAGCCTAAATCTCCAAGACTCTTTGAGGAAGCTCACTCACTCTATCCCCTTATAGTCTACTACACCCGGTTCTCTCAGCCCTATGTAGGATAAGGGAATAGAAATACAATATGGCCAAGGTAGGATTACATAACTACTTGGATAAACAGTTCTAAAGAATATCAAAAATGTCAGAAAAACATTTCTCCATCCTAAACAATAGGCATGGAAACAGGAAAATCATCCAAGGAAAAATAGGACCAAACGATCATAAACAGAACGTGCGTGGGAAGAACCTCCCAAGCACAATAGTTCAACCATATTCATATTCAAACATCCTTTATACAGGAATACAAGAATGGAAGTCATATAACAAGGGTAAAATGGTAAACACACAATACCCTGTTCAAGGGTATTGGTGGAATTTGCACATAATATTCAAGGAAATTCAACAGAAAGGCACAAAACACCTACCTTGGTGCTAGGAGATCGATATATATGAACCACGAGGCTTGAAACTCCTTATAATGTCATAGATATATGAAAAAACATAAGATTTTCAACCCATGATAACTTGAGAAGGAAGGAAAATCATGGAATGAAACTAAAGAAGAAGGAAGATCTTACCACTGCGGTTTTAACGCAATCGATGGCGGTTGATTCGGAGAACAAACGGAGGCTCACAGGCTCGGAGAAGTTTTGATGTCGTACGGTTTCTCTCGGCCGAACGGGACCTAGAAGAAGACGGTTTTAGGGGTTAGAGGAGACCCTAGTGTGTTTAATGAAAAAAAAACACAATACATGGTGTGTAATTTTGGAGTACACGACGTGCACTCACCTTTTCCATAATCTACTTTAAGCAGCCTCCAAACACCCCTACACGGTCGTGTGTGTGGCCCATACACGACCAGCACATGACCTTCAACGACAAGGAAGTACATGGTGTGTACTCATAAAGTACATGGCGTGTAATTCAAAGATTTCCAGAAACTCCTCTTTTCTCAAAAACTCTAGAAAAAGGAAAAACGTACCTGAAAAGAAGGTCTGGGTTCTTATAATAGGAGGGTGACAATCAGATTACAGATAGAGGATGTAATGTCCCAGACCTATCTGGTCCATTCCTTTGTGAAAATCAGGTGTATGTGGTGTTTTGGGAGGTCAAGGTGACTTATCCCCAACACTTTTCCAAATTTCCATTTCTGTGAACAGTTCCATTGGTGAACAGTTCCAACAGTAGACCGTTGTGAATAGTGCATTAGTAACTTTCTATGAACAGTTCCATCGGTGAACAATTCCAACATTAGACCCTTGTGAACAATACATCGGTAACCTTATGTGAACAATGTCATCGATAACCTTATGTGAATAGTACAATGGTGACCTTTTGTGAACAATGACATCGGTGACCTTATGTGAGCAGTGTCATCGGTGACCTTCTGTGAACAGTGTCATTGGTAACCTTATGTGAATAGTGCAATGGTGACCTTATGTGAATAGTGACATCGGTGACCTTATGTGAATAATATCATAGGTGACCTTTTGTGAATAGTGTCATCGGTAACCTTATGTGAACAGTGCAACGGTGACCTTATGTGATTGGTGCATTAGTAGCCCTAGGTGAACAATGTCATCAGTAACCTTCTGTAAACAGTGCAATGGTGAGGTTCCAATGGTGACCTTTTTCCATTTCCAAATTTTGAGTTCATGAATAGTGTTTCCAGAATGGTGAGGTTCCAATGGTGACCTTTTTCCTTTGCCAAATTTTGAGTCCATGAACAGTGTTTCCAGAACGGTGAGGTTCCAATAGTGACCTTTTTCCTTTTCCAAATTTTGAGTTCATGAACAGTGTTTCCAAAATGGTGAGGTTCCAATGGTGACCTTTTTCCTTTGCCAAATTTTGAGTTCATGAACAGTGTTTCCAAAATGGTGAGGTTCCAATGGTGACCTTTTTCTTTTTCCAAGTTTTGAGTTCATGAACAATGTTTCTAGAATGGTGAGGTTCCAACGGTGAGGTTCATGAACAATGTTTTTCCTTTTCCAAATTTTGAGTCTGTGAACAGTGTTTCCACCTTCCTGATGTTTTCCCCTTTAATGTTTCCTATAACATAAAATGCATTTAAATCCTTATTTTAAGGACTCTAAGGCCAATTCAAAGGACATAACTCCTATATTAATTTTTCCTAAGGCTCGGGATGTTTTTACTTGGTCAAACCGTGTGGTTTAATGTGATCCTCTTTTAATGGGAAATCCAGCGTATCTTAAACCACCACTCCCTTAAATCTTCTAAAGGGATGAGATATCTTCCTCCCTAATTCTTCCTCCTTATTCTTAGCTTTGAGATGCACAAACCTTTCATTCCACCGTGTACCTTGGATTGGTTCCCCTCTGTTTTGTTGCAAACAAGGAGTATCAATCAATCTTTGATATAAGGTATGATCTGTTGTCATTATTTCATGTTCATCTCATTATTTATCCTTTCCCTTTTTATTGAATTTTACCCCATGCTCCTAATGGAATTATCTTGGGTGTTGGCCGATGTGGTGGTGTCTCTGCATCCTCAGGTGGAAACAGTTGTCACAGGGGAGGAGATCGTAACCCGTTGTGTGGATCGTTCTCATATAAAGAACGTCAAGAACTGTTTGAGGTAGGGGATTCATTGTTTCTCTCTTCTTTTTCACGAAACTGTATTGTTATCATGTTTTATTCCACTAGATCACAATGGAATTGACATAATAAATATTTGAACCAGATAAATAAATTGATATCGATCATATGTTATTGCCTTTTTTTTCTAGATAGTGTGATATTAAGGATTTCTTGTTTAGCTT
The DNA here is from genome assembly GCA_963277665.1 of Viscum album. NCBI lineage: Eukaryota > Viridiplantae > Streptophyta > Magnoliopsida > Santalales > Viscaceae > Viscum > Viscum album. The sequence continues at coordinate 453,107,132 of OY728137.1, read as the reverse complement.
TTCATTCTGATGGAAATTGGTAAATAATGTAAAGCCGAAATTAATTGATAATATCTTTACTAAAGTTAAAAAGGAATGTGAATGAATCTGATTGATGTTGTTGTAATTTGATGTTAATCAGATTGGTTCAGTAATCATGTTTAATTATTTGTGATAGCATACTAGTTAGGTTTCCCGTATTTGGAACATACAAATAATAAATTGGTTAATCCAAGATGGATTAAAGAACTAGCTGTTTGATAAAAGATAATATCTTGTAGGGTTCTGAGTTACCCTTTTTTCTTGTTTAAGGGCTAAGATCCAAATTGATATGATGTTTGTTTTTTTTGCTGCTTATGTTGTGATGTGAGCCTGGATGGCTGTTGTGATATGCGGGTCAGGGAGGCCTATTGGTTGCGGTAGAAGATGATGCCTAGAGTGGCGAGATGTATTAGTTTATGCATGTGAGTGTCAGAGAGGACACCAGGGATGATGGAACAGGTTGGATGTGAATGTTTGGATGATTGGTATTTCTTTGATTGGTTGTATGCTTTACTTTCCCCACTACTCGAGGCATCTGGTCTTGCTTACCCTTCTTCTGAAAGGGGTGAAGACGCACGAGGTATGAAACATGTTTTCTATGTCTAGATTTTCAAGGGAGGATGGGTCTACGCTCTTTCTATAGGCGAAAAATACTCGACGGGTAGTTATCTACTCATCGTGTTAAGCCCCCTTGTGTTTAGTAGCATAGAATGTTTTTCTAGAATGCCTGGGAATATGGGAAAGTAATGTTGTAAATAAACAATTGAATAAATTATGTTAACCCATGGGGTTGGATCTTGTTGGAATGAAATGTTGGGGTTACAATTTTAAAGGGATGGTGGACTTTGGGTGTGATACTAATGAAATTTAATATGGAAATTTTTAATGGTTAATTAATGTTTAAAGAATTAATTAACGTAAAGTGGAAATAACAAAAAGGGAATTAAGTAATGTAGTAAAACTCTTTAAATGGTTGTGTGATTATTGGATACCTAGTCTTTGAAGTGGCAGTCGGGAGTCTGAGAGACGTTAGCTGTAGTTGAGTCTAAGAATTGGTTGTGCCCATAGTGTGGTTGTGAGATATAGTATATTCTGTACTGTTTGTGTTTCTATACACTACTCCACCCTGTCAGTTAGAGCAACTGACACCCCCGGCATTCTGAGCCCCCCAGGGGGGGTGGGTGTTTTCCCCAACATTCTGGTGGGAGGATGGATGACTGACTACCCCCTTTGGCCCCACTCTCTTCTCTTGGTAGTTACTTGTGCTGGTAGGCACAATGGTTAGTTTTCCCCAAATATGTGTGCAGAGGGCTGTAATGGATTGTGGTTATTCACACACATATATTCTGGATATAGTATTCTATGGGATACTATAGGTGTAATGTGTATAGGCTGTGATGGCTTGAGGATCCTTACTCGGTGTATGGTCTGTAATGGATTGAGGTATAATACATGATTTATGATACACGTTATACGAGTTGTAGTTGATCCTAGAAACTACCTGGTTACTTTCTGGTGTGGACGTGGTGGTTTTTTTTCATGAGGTTTATATCGTGTTGCTTCGTCCAGGTGTCTGCGGTCAAGCCTTTTTGGAGAGAGATTCTTAGGATGTGCGGCATTGGGACAAAGTGAAAAACTAGTGGGGAAGTAGTAGCGGGGTATCCTTGATATTATTTATTATATTATATACTCTTGTATGTGTTACTTAGTGAGAGTATCCATGGTGAGGCTAAAAACTTAGTATACCTGTTTAGGTGATGAGTTAGTTTCACTTGTTGTTTGTTGTGCTTTAGCATGATTTATTTACATTTGCAAGAGAGGCTCCGGGGAGGATCCTATTGAGTATACTGTTATACTCACCCTATGTATATATAAACTATTTTTAGGTCACTTGGAGCAGGTTGGAGATCAAGATTGTTTCTACTAGCATGGGGTTGTAGGTGTTGTTCGGGCTTGTGGTTGTTGCTGTTTTTACTTTCTTTTGTGTACTTGTAGTTTTCCCCTTCCAGTTGTATAATTTTTTCATGACATTAAATATGTGCACTTGAGTTTTCATTTATATTTCAGTCTAAGTTGGAGTTGGTTGGGGTCTATCTTATCTCCCTCTTTCGCATGTGTTCTCTTAGAGGGTAATGCCTCCCATCTGTGTGTTTACTATACCCTCGGTGCTAGTCGCCAACCTGGGGCCTACTGGAGGCAGGACTCGGGGGGTCATTATCTCCCTTCTCACATTGCTGGCCCAGGAGGGGTACACCTTGTGGTGAGGGGGTCATGATAGAGTGGTATCAGAGGTCTGGTTGAGAGATAGGATGGAGTATGGTGTTAGGCATAGGTGAGGTTGCATGGGTTGGTAGGGAAAAAGTGTTAGTCAAGTTTAACAAGTGATGTAAACACTGGAGACCAGTTGAGACATAGGCGTTTAGGCCCCCCTATGATCTAATGTATGAACCTTTAAGTTTACAATGGCCACTAAATGAGGTGATACTAGTTGCTGGGTAGAGACCTAGGAAAGGATCATGCATCATTCTTCTTTGTGCCTATGTTTCAATGGGTAGACCTTGGGATAGGTTAACCTAAAATGAATAAAGGAAAAAAATTAATTAATTAATGATGAGTCTTCTATATTCCAGGTTTAGGAGCTCTAACTGTTTGTTATTTTACAGGTATGTCTCCAGGTCGATGTCCTCATCAGGATCACGTAGAAGATTTCCAGCAGGCTGTGCCAGCAGATCGTCGTAGGGTAGAAGTTGACGATGACGACACTTGGAGGAGGAAACTTTGAGAGTTTCAGTGCCAAAGTTTGCAGAAGTACGAGGGCTCCATTTCAGATGTAGTCACGGAAGATTGGTTGGAGGAGGTCGAGATAGGCTTCAGTTCAATCTGTGATTAGAAGGATCATTGGGTGTCCGTGGTTGTGACGATGTTGTGTGGAGCAGCGAGGCGGTGGTGGTTCTTGTTCCTCGGGGATTGTGAGGAATCAAAGATCTCATGAGAGGAGTTATGAGACAAGTTTAGAGTCGATTTTCTTTTTTTGACCACAAATGCATCCAATCGCCAAGAGATTTTTACCCTTCGACAGGGGAGCTCCAGTGTGCGAGAGATTGAGATCCATTTCTGAAACCTTTTACGATATGATTCAGACCTTTTTCCAGATAAGGAGGACAAGGAGAGGCATTTCGAGGAGGCTTTGCATCCATAGATCTAGTGCTATGTCACCCCATTTATGTTAAAGACATATCTTGAGGTGATGGTAAGGGCAGAGGTCATCGAGAGAACTTTGTACAGAACTGGATCATCACGAGAGGGGAGTTTTTATGATTCCTCATGAAGCTGAGCTATGGTCCGGGGTTTCCAGTTTTCAGGGCATAAGAGTTTCCATTCAGTCGAGGGTAGATCCCATCCCTCAGCATCTTGTTTATCCAAGGGCAGCAGCTCTCAGGACTATTCCAAGGGATTAGGCGCTTGTTTTTCTTATGGTGGTTGAGGTAATCAGCATCGATATTAGCCGACCTTTAAGAGCAGTCATCATGCACAAGGTGTTCCGCTCTAGGTTCCTCCATTGAGGCAGTTCCAGCCGAGGCAGCAGCAACAGGTTGCACTAGCTTTGGATCATCATAGGGTAGATGGTATAGGAAGAGGACCACCCTGTGACGCTCCCCTTCCTCAGAGAGTAGAGTGTGACCATGGTGGTGGTCGTCATCAGGGTCAGAGAGGTCATGGAGGAGGTCGTGGTCAGCTTTATTCTTTAGCGTTGCCAGCTCCAGGAGATCCAGACATTGTTCAAGGTACCCTTTGCTTGTTTTCAACCTTAGTGTATGCCTTGTTTGATTTAAGAGAGACACACTCATTCATATCTCCTACCATTGTCCATGCTTTAGGACTTGAGGTAGAGAGGTTTCCAGTACCCTTGGCGTTGACTACACCAGTTGGAGGCCGAGCTGACTTGTTTGAAGTATGTAGAAACTATGAGCTAGTGTTGGGGAAACACCTCTCTTGGGGAGATTTCCTATGTTTACGAATACAACCATACTATTTCATCCTTGGCATGTATTGGTTGTATTCAGTGTAGAGTATTGTGGATTTCTTCAGGAATAAGGTCATTTTCTTCGATGCAGATGGAGCGCCGGTGGTGTTTGTTGGAGAGAGAGATCCTCGGATGGGTCATAGGTGTGTTCCATCCTTATCATCCATGATGGCTGAGATAATGTTGAGTTCTTCAAAAGTTCAGCAGCTGGTGTTTCCTAGGGTTGTAGAAGAGTACCCTAAAGTATTTTCTAGAAAAGGTTATAGCATTACCCTCTCGATGAGACATCAAGTTTGGGATCGAGCTACAACCAGGAGCATCATCTATCTCTATGTCTCCATATAGGATGGCCCATTCTGAGTTATGAGAGCTACATATACAACTTCATGTTCTGTTACAGTTCGGTTTTTTTCAGCTGAGTGTGCCACCGTAGGGTGCACCAATTTTTTTCGTGAAGAAGGCTAACGAAATTTTGCAGTTGTGTATCAATTATCATCACTTAAACAAAGTGATAGTGAAGAATTGCTATCCTATTCCACAGATTGATGATTCATTCAATCAACTGAAGGGTTCAAGTTGGTTCTCAAGGATCAAATTACGGTCAGGATATCAGCATATGCATGTGAAGGATGATGATATCCTGAAGAATTCTTTCCATTGTCGTTATGGGCATTATGAGTTCATTGTAATGTTGTTCGGTGTGAAAAACGCTCCAGATATGTTCATGGGATTGATGAACGTTGTGTTCCGTGAGTTCCTGGACAAGTTTGTTTTAGTTTTCATCGATGGCATCCTTGTGTACTCTACATTTGAAGAAGAGTATGTAGAGCATTTACACGCTGTTTTGGGAGTTCTTCGTCAACATCATCTATTTGGGAAGTTGTCAAAGTGTGAATTTTGGGTCAAGAAGTTAGTTTCTTAGAGAATTTTGTGTCCTAGTAGTGATTAGATATGGATCCATCTAAGATAGAAGCAATTTTGTATTAGGAAGCCCCCAAGATAGTGTCAGAGGTGTGAAGTTTCCTTGGTCTCGCAGGCTACTATAGGAGGTTTGTAGCCTATTTCTCTCGAGTTGCGACTCCTCTGAAAAAATTTACTAAGAAGTATCATGTGTTAATATGGACTAATTAGTTTCAGGAAGATTTTGAGTATCTAAAGGAGAAGTCAGTAAGTGATCCAGTTATTTGTCTTCCAGTAGAGGGAGTTTAGTTTGATGTTTTCTGTGATGCTTTTCATCTAGGGTTAGGTTGTGTTCTAATGCAGCAGAGATCCATTGTTTCTTATGGGTCTTGGTAGTTACATCCCCATGAATGTAACTATTCCACCCATGATCTTGAGTTGGCATCTGTATTGTTTTCTATGAAGTTGTGGATACATTACCTCATTGGTGAGTGCTTTGTGGTTTCACTGATCATAAGATCCTGATGTATGTTTTCTCCCAGTGTGAATTGAATTTATGACAACATTGGTGGATGGAGTTCTTATAGGAATACGACTTTGAAATATCATATACACTTGGAAAGGGGAATGTTGTAGCTGATGCGCTGAGTTGGAAGTCACGTAGTGATGCAGTGCATGAATCTGGTGACTCCTGGAGAGTAATGAAAGAACTATCAGCATTACACCTTGATATAGTATAATTTGGGGGGAGAGGTTTTCTTTTTTAGATGAAGATGCAGTCATATCTGGTGTAGAAGGTGAAAGAGGCCCGGTTGGGGGGTCTAGAGGTGGTGTTCTAGAGAGACCAAGTTGTTTTTGGAGAGGCCCCTGATGGTTGTTCTAAGGATGAACAACAACGAGTGTTGTATCCTGGAAGGATATTTTTTCCTTTGATGATGCGCGAGAGGGTTCTCATAGAGTTCCATAGTTATCCTTTAGTAGTGCGTCCTAGCATGAGAAAGATGTACCGAGCCTTGAGAATCCAATTTTGGTGGCCTGGGTTGAAGCATGCGGTTGTGGAGTTTGTGTCTTGATGTTTGGTCTGCCAGAAGGTGAAGGCCGAACATCGTGTTCTTGGTGGTCTCCTCTGGCTGTTAGATGTTCCACAGTGGAAGTGGGAGGACATATCAATGGACTTTGTTACTAGTTTACCTCGAGCTCGGGGAGGACATGATGCTATTTGGGTGGTACTGGATCATTTAACAAAATCAGCCCACTTCATAGCAATCAAGGAGTCAAGATCAATGGAAGTTTTGTCGAGGTAGTATCTAGAGGAGGTGGTGAGACTTCATGGAGTCCCAAGGACGATCATTTCTAATCGAGATCCTCATTTTAACTCTAGGGTGTGGAGAGGTCTCCAGAATGCTTTTGGTTCTCAGTTATGCCTTAGCACTGCTTTTCATCCACAAACAGATGGTCAGATAGAGCGAACCATCCAGACTCTTGAATACATGTTACACTCTTGTGTCCTGGATTTTGGAGGTTCATGGATGAGGCACTTACCCTTGGTGGAGTTATCTTACAACAATAGTTTTTAATCCACCATCGGTATGGCGCCATTTGAATCCTTGTATGGATGACCTTTTCTTTCTTCGTTGTGATGGACTGGGGTCAGAGAGTCAGCAATTCTCGGACCAGAACTAGTGTAGAATACAATAAAGATAGTTCAGGTGATTCGTGATAGGATGAAGACAACACAACATTGTCAGAAATCATATTCCGATCAAAGGAGGCGACCCTTAGAGTTTGATGTTGGGGATCACATGTTTCTGAAGGTGACTCCCCATCGTGGGAAGTGAAGGTTTGGCCATGGGAGTAAGCTTTCACCCTGATTTGTTGGGCCTTTCGAGGTGTAAGCTCGTGTTAGAGTTGTCGAGTATCGAATAGCACTTCCCCTGCATATGAGTTAGATACATGATGTTTTCCATGTATCATAGCTCCGTCATTATCTTCATGATGAATCTCACATCATCGATTGGGGATAGATCGATGTTAATGATGATGCGACCTTTGAGGAGTGACCTGTGGAGATCCAAGACCGCAAATAGAAGGTGTTGTGTGGGCGTTCTGTCCCCCTAGTTCGTGTCTTTTGGTGATATGGTGGCATGGAGGATAGTACCAAGGAACGTGAGTCACAAATACGTGCTCAGTACCCAGAGTTGTTTGATTTTTAACTCTTTTCATGTATTAATGTAGCCTTTGTGGTTATAGAAATTTCATGTTTATAATATGGATTTATTTTGTTGATTCTTGTGGATTTCTCTATTTGAGAGGTATATCGATAGGTGGTTGTCCGGACCCCGTTTAGTTTTCCCTTTAGGTGGGTTTTGAATTCGCGGGGACGAGAATGTTTTGAGAGGTATCTGATGTAATGTCCCAGACCTCTCTGGTCCATTCCTTTGTGAAAATCAGGTGTATGAGGTGTTTTGGGAGGTCAAGGTTACTTATCCCCAACACTTTTACAAATTTCAATTTCTGTGAATAGTTCCATCAGTGAATAGTTCCAATGGTGGACCGTTGTGAATGGTGCATCGATAACTTTCTGTGAATAGTTCCATCGGTGAAGAGTTCCAATGGTGGACCATTGTGAACAGTGCATCAGTAACCTTTTGTGAATAGTTTCATTGGTAACCATATGTGAACAGTGAAACGAGGACCTTATGGGAATAGTGACATCGGCGACCTTATGTGAACAGTGTCATCACGGATCTTCTATGAACAGTTTCATCAGTAACCATATGTGAATAGTGCAATGGTGACCTTATGTGAATATTGACATCAGTGACCTTATGTGAACAGTTTCATTGGTGACCTTCTGTGAACAGTGTCATCAGTAACCTTATGTGAATAGTGCAATGGTGGCCTTATGTGAACAGTGCATCAGTAGCCCTAGGTGAACAGTGTCATCGGAAACCTTCTATAAACAGTGCAACGGTGAGGTTCCAACGGTGAGGTTCCAACAGCGACCTTTTTTCCTTTGCCAAATTTTGAGTTCATGAACATTGTTTCTAAAATGGTGAGGTTCCAACAGTGACTTTTTTCCTTTGCCAAATATTGAGTTCATGAATAGTGTTTTCAAAATGGTGAGGTTCCAACGGTGACCTTTTTCCTTTGCCAAATTTTTGAGTTCATGAACAGTGTTTCCAGAATGGTGAGGTTCCAACAGTGACCTTTTTACTTTGCCAAATTTTGAGTTCATGAATAGTGTTTCTAGAACGGTGAGGTTCCAATGGTGAGGTTCATGAATAGTGTTTCCAGAATGGTGAGATTCCAACTGTGAGATTCATGAACATTGTTTTTCCTTCGCCAAATTTTAAGTTCGTGAACAGTGTTTCCAGCTTCCTATAGTTCCGCCCCTTTGACATTTCATTTAACGTAAAATGAATTTAAAGCCTTGTTTTAAGGACTCTAAGGCCGATTCAATGTCCATAATTCCTATATTAATTTATCCTAAGGCTTGGGATGTTGTTACTTGGTCAAATTGCGTGGTTTATTGTGATCCTCTTTTAATGGTAAATCCAATGTATCTTAAACCGTTGTTCCGTTAAATTATAAAGGAACAATATATCTTCCTCTCTAATTATTCCTCCTAGTTCTTAGTTATGAGATGCTCAAACCTTTCATTCCATCTCATAGGAGTTGTGCAATCAAACATTCCTCCTTGGATTGGTTCCCCTCTGTTTTGTTACAAATAAGCAATATCGATCAATCTTCGATATAAGGTATGACTTATCATCATTCTTTCGGGTTCATATCCTTCTTTCTCCTTGCCCTTTTTATTGAATTTTACCCTCATGTTCCTAATGGTATTTTCTAGGGTGTTGGCCGATGTGGTTGTGTCTCTACATCCTCGGGTAGATATAGTTTTCACAGGGGAGGAGATTGTAACCCGTTGTGTGGCTCGTTCTCGTATAAATAACTTCAAGAACTATTTGATTTAGGGGATTCGTTGCTTCTCTCTTCTTTTGTGTGAAACTATATTGTTAGCATGTTTTATTCCACTTGATTATAATGGAATTGACATAATAAATATTTGAACAAGATAAATAAATTAATATCGATCGTATTTTATTGCCTCTTGTTTTTCTAGATAGTGTGATATCAAAGATTTCTTGTTTAGATTTTCATTCTTGATGGAAATTGGTAAAGAACGTAAATCCAGAATTAATTGATAATGAATTGTATAAATATAAATAGGCATGTGAATGAATCCAATTAATGTTGTTGTAATTTGATGTTAATCAAATTAGTGCAGTAAGAATGTTTAATTATTTGTTATAGCTTACTGGTTAGGTTTCCTATATTTGAAACCTGCGAATAATTAATTGGTTAATCCAAGATTAATTAAAGAACTGGTTGTTTGATAAAAGATAATTCCTTGTAGGGTTTTTAGTTACCCTTTTTTCTTGTTTAATGGATAAGAGCCCAATTGATATGATATTAGTTTTCCTACTTCTTGTGTTGTGATGTGATCCTGGATGGTTGTTGTGATATGTGGAGGTAGGGAGGCCTATTAGTTCTGGTAGCAAATGACGCCTAGAGTGGCGAGATGCATCAGTTTATGCATGTGAGTGTTGGAAAGGACACCAAGGATGATGTAATGGGTTGGATGTGAATGTTTGGATGCTTATTGTTTCTTTTATTGGTTGTTTACTTTACTTTCCCCACTGCTCGAGGTAGTTGGTCTTGCTTACCCTTCTTCTGAAAGGGGAGAAGACGCATGGGGTATGCCACGTGGTTTCCATGTCTAGCTTCTCAAGGGAGTATGAGTCTACGCTATTTCTATAGGTGGTAGAGACTCGATGGGTAGTTATCCACTCACGGTGTTGATCCCCATTATGTTTAGTATCATGGAATTTTTTTCTATAATTCTTAAGAATATGGGAAAGTAATGATGTAAATAAATAATTGAATAAATGATGTTAACCCATGGGGTTGGAGCTTGCTGAAATGAAATGTTGAGGTTACAATTTTAAAGGGACAGTGGACTTTCGGTGTGATGCTAATGAAATTTAAAGTATAAATTGTTAATGGTTAATTAATGTTTAAAGAATTAATTAATGTAAAGTGGAACTGACAAAAAGGGAATGAAGTAATCTAGTAAAGCTCTTTAAATGGTTTTGTTCTTATAGGATACCTAGTCTTAGAAGTGATGGCTGGGAGTCCGAGAGATGTTACATACAGTTGAGTTTAATACTAGGTTATGCCCATAGTGTGGTTGTGAGATATAGTATATTCTATACTTCTTGTGTTTCTATACGCTAATCCACCATGTCAGTTAGGGAAACTGACACCCCGGGGATTCCGAGCCCTAGTGGGGGTATTTTCACCAAAATTCCAGTGGGAGGATGGATGGATGACTACACCCTTTGTCCTCACCATCTTCTCTTGGTAGTTACTTGTGATGGTAGGAACAATGGTTAGTTTTCCCCATATATGGGTGTAGAGGTTTGTAATGGATTTTTGTTATTCACACACATATATTCTGGATATAGTATCCTATGGACTACTATAGGTGTAACGTGAATAGGCTGTGATGGCTTGAGGATCCTTACTCAGTGTATGGGCTATAATGGATTGAGTTTTAATACCCGACGTATGATACACGTTATACGAGCTGCGGTGGCTCCCGGAAACTACCTGGTTACTTTCTTGCATGCAAATGGTGGTTTTGTTGCATGAGGTGCATATTTTGGTGCTTCTCCCAGAAGTATGTGGGAAAGACTTTTTGGAGAGAGATGCTTAGGATGTGAGACATTGGGGCAAAGCGGAAAACCAGTGGGGAAGTAGTAGTGGGGTACCCCTGATATTATTTATTATATTATATAATTTTTATGTGTTACTTGGTGAGAGTAGAAATGGTGAGGCTAGGAACTTAGTATACTTATATAGGTGAAAAGTTAGTTTCACTTTTTGTTCACTGTTATTTAATATGCTTTCTTTACCTTTGCACGAGAGGCTCCGGGGAGGATCCTACTGAGTATACTGTTATACTCACCCTATGTATATATAAACTATTTTTCAGGTCACTTTGATCAGGTTGGAGATAAAGATAGTTTCTACTAGATTGGGGTTGAAGGAGCTGTTCGGGCTTGTGGTTTCTGCTGATTTTACTTTCTTTTGGGTACTTGCAGTTTCCCCCTTCTAGTTGTAGTAGTTGTGCATGACATTACATATGTGCACTTAGGTTTTCATTTATATTTCAGTCTGAGTTAGAGTTAGTTGGTGTCTATCTTATCTCTCTCTTTCGCATGTGTTCTCTTAGAGGGCAATGCCTCCCATCTGTGTGTTTACTATACCCTATATGCTAGTCGTCAACCCGGGGCCTATTGGAGGCAGGACTCAGGGGTCATTATCTCCCTTCTCACATTATTGGTCCATGAGGGGTACACCTTGTGGGAAGGGGGTCGTGACAGAGGACCCATGACCATCCCAGCAAGAGGGTTCCACTCTAGAAATTGATAGAGGACCCATTCCCAACACAACAATAGGGTTTCACTCTCGTAATTGATCTAGGACCCATGCCTTTCCCAACAAGAGGGTACCACTCTGATCTCTCTGAGGATCCTTCCCGATCGTTGTGGTTGTCGGGCATTGTATAAATAAGTTTCACATATATAAAATCTCACATAATATCTCAAAATTCACATCAAAGTAAACCATCACGTTCTATGTGAAAAAAAATTAGGATATGCTAATCATGATCTAAAATTTGAGTCCAAATGAAGGAGATTTGAGGGCTTGAAGTTTTCTTAGAAGGAAAGTAAGGGTACATAATGTGTAAGGGGACCCACATGACATGTGGTCCCACTCCATTTCCTAGACACATCTCTTCTAGTACATGGATCTATGTCCATGTATGGATAAATGGAATTTATGAGCCACTTAGTGTCCCACCCATGCTCCTTGGTCGTGTCCGTGTAGGTCTGCCCATGTATGTGTATTTCGGTACACGGCGTGTGCCTGGACGTGTATTTTCGCATGGGGTCCTGCACGTGTGATTTTACACACATCTTGTCTATCTGGGGAAGGATAAATGGTATGTGTCCTTGCCACATGACATGTTTTATTTAACTTCAGGAGAAACCATAGCCGTCACAGCCAGGGCCCTACACGTTGTGTGTTCTTAAAACTTCACAATATGTAGTCAAGATTTTTCTATAAACTCAAATCTGCACCCACACACCCAGATCTGTCTATTAATCATTTCAATAAAGGCTTGTATTCACCCAAAATCAGAGGAGAATATCCATGTTCATCATTTTCATCCATCCAGTGGTCAGAAAATGGTACCTGTTGATCCACGGTAAAGCATTGCATGACCTGCACATCTTTTACCATTCACCGTCTGATCCTAGATCTCAAATCCATGGTATTCATCACATATATCCCACAAAACACCCCAATCCATACCCAAATCATTATTTCATTCAACTCACATAAATCCATCATGAATACGGGGGTCCTATTGGGTTCGGTACCACCTGACAATGTCAAGCCATGGCCCCACAGCCCAATGGAGAAGAAAACAAAGAATCAAAGGGAGAAAAACACTAAAACTATGGTGAACAGTAATTTTCCAAGTGTTCTTGTCTAGAAAACACAAGTAGGTATATTCAGGGTGAGAAAAATAATAATAACCATTTAAATTTGGACATGGTCTCATGCAAAGTTTGTAAATTGAGGCAGATTAAGAAATAGAATGATTCTACTCAAAAAATTTAATAAATTAGCAGAGAATCCAAAAAATTGATGATTCCTACCTGAATATTGGATTTTTCTCTTTGAATAATGTGTTTTCCATCTCTTGAGAGAGTTCATTATGTTCGTTCCACATTGATATGCCTGGATCTAGAGTCATGTCGCTATCTAATTTCGATTTTCCAACAACAGGATGAAGAAGTCGTTGTGAAATGATCCCATAGTAATGTAGATAACCATGTTGATCCTGCCATAAAAATATATTTATAGATGAATAAAAATTATGTTAATTAATTAAAATAAATAAATTTAATTATTTATTTTAACTAAATGTTCATGCCAACAAGTGTGAGATATGAATGCCCTGCGTCGACCAACTTTAGGTCCCGTATAAGGTAAACATTGCATTTTGGACTCAACTGTGGTCTCATATTTATAATTAATGATTCATTTTAATAGTTATCCTATTTTATTTAATAAATTTCACAAGAATAATATAAAATAAATTTAATATTTTTATAAAATTAATTCCATGCACATTGAGCTTTAAAATTGTACATCGTCTTAGCACCTGCACCTAAAATATATGTAAACTTATTTAAAATTATTACAAGGAAAACCCAGGTTATCTACACTTATATATCATTTTTATAAATTATTTTTAAAGTAATTTTAAAATACAAAATGTATAATTAAAAAAAATTAAATCTTTACTTTATCATTATTGGTTATATATATATATCATAATGTTAAATGATAATTAACATCTCAAAGTATGAAATTGTTTTATCCATAACTAATGTTCACCATAGAGTATTATATGTTATGAAAAAAAATTATGGATAATGTGAGTATAATTATTTTATTGAGATATAGAATATGATCATGAGGTACAAAATGAGTTTTATGCAATAGACGACCCAAGTACACCACATGAATTTTCATACACTATGTCTTCAGTATAATAGGTGTGAATGGTTCATATTTGGAATCTCCAGTACCAGAGGTTGGAATGATACCTAGCATGAGATCCTTTATACTTTGGTACATTTAATATGAAAGCATTGAGGCTTATCTAATCAGGGTATGTTTTTTTGTTGATGACCAGGTAATCGGTTTGGGCTCAACCAAGATGGGATTTATCCACCGATATGATGAGTTTGACATCTAGGACCTCGATTGATAAAAAATTAATAATTCTAAGGTGTAGTGACCTTAACCCTAGTAAACTGGATCCAATTCCTAGTTTAATAAATTGTCATAATATATAAGGAATCACATCTCAAATGACCGAATATTTTAGTGGTCTTGGTAAACTAGATACATAATTGAGTCTTACATTACATTTGAATACAAAAATTATAACATATTTTTTTCAAGATTAATATTATTCCCTATAAAGTATCCTTTCATATCAAACATATTACTCTTCATGGAATCCTAGGAAAATTAAACAAAATAAGTGTGAGCTCAAATGTTCTGTAAGGGTTAAGTACAACTGAAGCTATCATGAATAATTGAAGTATCATTAATAATGAATGAAGATATAGAAAGGTAAATATATGAACACACATTCTATTTAAATTTTAACATGAATACCATAATTGGATAAGTAATAATCAATATTGAAAGGTAAATAACTAAAAACACATGCCATTTAAACAATAAACTGAGAATGAAAGGCATCTAGAGATAATATCATTGTGAAAATATCATGGATAATAATAATAATATATGAATTATCAGTGAAGGAAATTCTTAATTATTGGACGTAATGTTTCCTAGGAACATGATACCTTTACCATCAAGATCTATCCTCAAGAAAATTTAAAAAATCAAGGTACAAACTGATATAGTTTGTCCAACTATATCTCTACTGTCAAGATCTATCCTTAAAAAAATTTAAATCATATGATTACAAATTCAAAGGGTTTGGCCAACCAATTTTGTCTTGTGAGACTACTGATGCATTAAGGGTATTACATTAATCGTTCCCCAACCCATGTATTTCATGTTCAAATCATTCCTTATATATCGACTATTTGATTTAATTCATAAACATTGTGCCTTATCATAAAGTATCTATATTGAGTAAAGAATATATATTTATCAATATTTCCCTAAATAAACAAATAACCTTAAATGTAGAAAATTTTATGTATAAATTATATATGTTTTAATAAATAAACATATACATGATAAATAATATAGATATTTAGGGTAAATTTATTGTTTATTAATCATAGGGAAGTGAGTAATCCAAGGGGAAGTTAATGACTACAAAAATTAATTAAGGAAGTGAATTTCAATATTAACCTTGGTCAAAATAATCATAATCCATTTAGAGAAATAATAAGGATGATATCAGTACAATATATACCTATTATATTAACAATAAATGGTTGTTTTCATTTATTAATATAAATAGCATAAAAACATCATTAAAAAATTCTTGAGGAAAATATCCTTTTTATTTTAAAAATCGCTTTTTAAAATAAATAAATTTTTAAAATAATTTTCTTTTAAAATAAATTTTAAAAAATTAGGAATTTATAGAATATTATGAAAAACATTCTTTAAAAATAACCTTGTAAACTTTCAAATTGATATTCAAAGAAATGATGGTCATATTGGTGGGTAATTTCGTACATGGCATACAAGTTAAAATGAACATTCCATTTTTCCAATAAAAAGGATAGAATGGTGCCTTGTTCAAGAAGTGACTGGAAGTTTTGTTTGAAATTTTTTTATAAAAAGAACAAATTGGTAAAAATTTCTTTGATAAATTATTTTTAAAAGGTAATTGTTTTAGAAAAAATGGTTTTAGAAGAAAACAGATTTCCGACTGAAGAGGAAAATGAATTTGGAGTTTCTTGAAAAAAAATCTCAATTAATATAAATTCAAAAGAGTGGGAAAATGGTACTATTACATGGAAATATCATGAGTAAATATATGAGAATAAAATTAAAAGGTTTATTATATAATGATAAAATAATTTACTTCAACTAAAATTTAGGAATGAATAATCTTGATTAAAATGATATTGTGAAATAAACCCTTGCAAAGATCATAACAATTAATTGTGAATAAAATAATGAAACAATTGTTTGTATCAAATATAAATCCACATAAAAAAGTGTAAATATAACACAAGTGAATAAAAATTAATTAAATACATTATCTTATAACGATAAAATTAATGAAGTACATGGCTAACCCATTGGAAAGAAACTGAGTTAATAAATCCATTACCCCGCACTTCCTTTTGGTTGAACATGATTTAACCTCATATATAGTGGTTTTAAACATGTTATTAACTTATTAAATAACCCTATTAATATTTATAATATCATATATGATTCATTTATAACATATTTTTACCCGTTCATTAATAATATTTCGTTATTTTTATTGTTTCAATTGCTAATTTACTTGTTTTATCATGCATGTTTATTCATGAAATATATGGTTATTAAAAATATTATATAGTTATATGATATTTAGAATAATAACCATGACATAATTATAATATTTTTACTTCAATTTTACTTTAAAACCAATCATGATTGATGGTTATGAAAAATGAAGTATGTTGCAATCATGGAGATGGTAGGCCATGCGTTTTCATGAGTAACACTTCCATTTTTCAATGATCGTTATTGAAAATAGGTATGTAATATTTTAACTTTATATAATTATAATAATATAATATATACCATATTATATACTTATATATATATATATCATACATGTGGTGTGGTGATGAAAAGAGAGTCACATCGCTTCGTGATGGCGGTAGTCCACACACACACGAATGATGTTATCTTCTTTACGTGAGTGAAATGGAAAGAAATAAAATGATATATATTATATTTTAAAAAAGTTAAATGTTTCATTAATATCATAATTATGTAATTTATATCACATATAATCATTAAATTTATCATTATCACCTTCCATGTGAAGCGTTAGTGAAAGAGGAATCACATTGCTTCGTGAGGCGGTAGTCCACCGTACACACAAGCAACACTATCGTATCTCCAATAGAATAGAAGGTAAAAATATATATGATATAGTAACTCTATATTTATAAATTTTTAATAAATATTATATATATACTTTATACTCATCATCATACCCAACCTTGAGAGGTGGAAATGAAAAAACGAACGATATCGGTTCGCGAGACGGTAGTCTGCCTTACACACAAATGATGATTTTGTAACCCATTTATGGAAGTGGAGAGGGTTTTAGGGAATGAAATTATTATACAAACATTATAGTATATTTAATATATTGGGGCTTTTATATCATTATGGTTTAATAAAAATTTAATGAGGCTAAAAAATAAGTAAAATAAAGATGCTCGTTGAAGAACATTACCTCTTCTTCGGGTATCCTCCTTGGGTTTGCACTAAAGACATCCTAGGTTGAATTTATAAACAAAATAAGTCTTCTAGTATGAGGGTTGAGAAGTTTTGAATTTATTTTGGAAGGTATTATATGATCTAAATGGATTGAGAGGTGTAAAGAAATGAGGGGGGTGAGTGCCCTTTTAGAGTTGAGGAGGAGTGACATTCTTGTAATTACTCAATAATATTCACTATTGGGAGATTAATATTACCTAAAGTGTATCAAAAATTTACAATAAATGGTTTTTAGGTAATATTTGGTCTATATAAAACTCAAACACACAATGAAACACATGTTTTAAACATTTTTTCTTAAATTCTATGTTTCCCAATTTTTTATGGGAAACCTTGAAAGTGGGATGGGTGTGCTGACACACATTATCATCCATCTGCCCTCTTCTTTTTTGGATGTATGGGAACCGTAATTTGATATTTAATAGTGTTTTTTCTTTATTTTTGTTTCATTGTGTTTTAAGTGCAGTGATTTCCTCACATGTACTATTGGGTGGGTAGCTCGAAAGAGAGATAGGTATGTTGACACTTATCATCCATCCCCCCTTCACATGTTGGTGTGTTATGGAGGGGTGGTCTGCCACATTGTGTTATACCAGCATGGTGAAAATTATTATCATGGGGGGAAAGACATAATCTTTTACTGGTATCACTGATGCACTATCTATCAGGGGGGATGTGACTTTTTTTATTGCTTATCTTGACATTTTCTCCCCGTTGGACTTCCCGGACCATTTTTTGACTTTAAAGCCATGTTATTTTAAAAAATGGTTTATTTTATAATTTTAATGGGTTTCATATTTCCCATTTTTTAAAATATGTTCTTTTTTTAAATAAATTTTTCTTGACCCTCAATCTTTTAATTTTTTCCCTATTTTTACCATTTTGGGTTTTCACTACAGTAACTAATTTTCTAACCTGGGTAATTTATCCTTTAAGACTAAATTAAAGTAGGAATTATTATAAAATTTATACCCAATGAGTCTAAATATGACATATAATTTATAAAATAAAAATCCTAGGTGTTTTGGAAATTAATTTTAACACAAGTGTATGTAACACACAAAAACACTTCTTCAACCTCAATCATGCTAACAGAGTTTCTAGCATTTAGGGGTTAATATATTAATTATAAAAGATCAATTGATCCATGAGTGGAACATATTAGGTATTTATTTTCTTTTAAAAATTACTTTTAATAATAAAATATTTTTATTAATTTTAAATCATGTAATAAAATATAATTTATCATAAAATAACATTAATAACAATTTTAACATTATTCATTTAAATTGAATTTAAAAATATAAATACTATGATGTAATTCTATTATATTATTTTAAAACCTATTTAACATGATATATTTTTATAAAAAAATGTATCACAATAAATCATTCAATTTACTTCACTTTTAATATTTTTAGTATCAACTATTTTGTTTTTTTAACTAAATAATTACCACGTTAGCATTTCTTAAGAGTTTTAAGAAACTAATTCAACTCTAAAAATTAAATACAAATTATTATGATAAAAAAATATTTCAAAAAAATATTTATAGACTAACCAATGTTGTTTTTATCCTTATACCAAAGCTTTATATATATTAAAATTACGAAAAGTATCTTTTTTTGTCTTTTTCTTTACTTAACTTATTATATGGGACGTATTCAATAGAAAGATGAAATTAATGAAAATATTTCATATAATTTGATGTCCAATATCAAAATAAACTTATTAAATAAAATTAATATAATATTTTAGGTCATTTTTACTCTTATCATTCTTGTTTAACCCCCTCCCCCAGTAAACCCATTTTTACCTTAACCATGATAATTAATTTTTACGACATTCAATATTCATTTTAGTAAAAAATTAAGTTGAAGTTATTAGAAATTATAAATTATTATGATCCAAAATATAGAATACATTTTTACAAATTCAATCCAAATTAGTTGACAATTTTAATTTAAAATTAATCCTGTATATGTGATGAGAAATTGAGTTTTTAAAGTGAAAATGTTCAAAAGTTTGAAATGTTTTTACATACAAATTTAATATGAAGTTAATCCAAATGAAACAAATTGGATTAATGGATTTATATTTTAAATAATTTTACGTTAAATCAAATTGAATGTTTAGTTTTACATTATAAATAATTTAAAAGAAAATGCAATTTTAAATTTAAATTCAGTATTTTCACTATTCATAAAAAAATGAAACTTCTCATAAAAATTCCAAGAATTCACCATAAGATAATTTTGGTATTCTGATTTAGAAAATAAAGTTTATTTTTTCATATTAATTTTTTATTTGTTAAAAATTAGTTTTAAATTATGTGTGTAAAGCACGACTAATCCATTTTTAGAAAAATGCAGTTTTTTAGAAAACATATCTTTTTCTTCTAAGTGAATATTATTTTATTACTAATCAATAGATAATTAATAAAAATGTGTAAAATATATATTTTAATATTTTATTTCATATTATTAATACCTTCCATTCTGAAGTCTAGGTGATAAATGTCATATTAAATAATAATATCAACAGTATATTGTTTGTTCGGTACAATTTAGCCTTGCGTGTAATGAAAGATATCGAAAAAAATATTTGTTTAAATTATTGTAAGAGTTAAAAGGAATTAAATATAATCTAAAATAATTATATTTCAAATTATTGGGGTGTTATATTCCATTATAATCTAGGTTTTGTGTATCACATATTCTATTTAATAAAATTTTATTCTTTTAGAATTTTTGGGGAGTTACATTCTCACCACCTTAAATGAATTGAATCCTTTAAATTTAAACTTGATATTAGTAATTAAGGGTTTAACATTTAGAAATACCATTGTTGAAAAACCCAAATTATAAGAGTTAATAAAATATCCCCTTAATAAGAGAGAAAGGTATGTAAAAATGTCATATAGTACACATATCTAAGTTTCTAAGTAGGAGAACATTGGTGGAAAGTGAAGATATGTACATGGAGATAAAGAGTAAATAATTATAGAGAGTTATTAAGGTAATTGATCACAATAAAGTGGGTGATCAATATAAAGTTAAGTGTTTCAAAACCATAAATATTTGATGATTTAAAAGACTATATGATTCATTGGATATGAATGTTATTGGATAAAATTTCTATTTCAAGATCTGATTCCTATAGTTGAGGAATTATTTTACTATCTATCAATAAAAGGATATATACTTACTTGATACATTAATAATTCATAATTACAATTTCATCATTTTTTTGGGATTCAACCACTTTTCAATTCATCCCTTAATCCAATAAATGAATATCCATAAATGAATGTTTTATTCTTAAACCACTAAAATTAACTTTTAACAAATCGTAAGATCCACCAAAAGAGTGACAAGTAGTTTCATCTGTCTCTAACTATTTTCAAGCCAATATAGTTATCAAAAGTTATAATAAATTATTCTATAAACTTCAAAAGTAACAGCACTGGTTCTTCATTAAAGTTATTTATTTATTTTTTTGAATCGTATAACTAAAATAAAATGACATATTAATTAATAAATCACATAGGCCAATGGTAGGTGTGAAACCCTTATTGTCCTTTGGTCATGGTTTCAAGCCCCATCGCCTTTCTAGGTGCGATGGGTTGTCTCCCCTTATGTGTTTGGACTTTTTATAAAACCATATTAATATAATTCCTATAATGTTCCCAAAACTATATGATGTAAATCCTTAAAATAAAATTAATCATTAAATAACCTTTTTACTATAGTTACCAATATAGTTTTTTTCACAAAGTTTAATAATCTTATTTGAAAATTATTATAATGTCATTAATGATCATATTCACCCTAAAGATTATCAATATTTTTAAACTTATATGTATAAAATGTAAAGGAATTATTTATTAAATAACTTTTCTATTAAAACATATTCTTGATGTAAATTTTTCTCAAAATATCCTTAATCTTAGTAGACTCCCATCACATAAAACCTAAAAAATGTGTTTAAGACTTTGAACATATGATCAATCTTCAAATGATTAACCCATGATGGTATCCATTACTCTTAAGTTAATGAATACACATATGATTCTAACACAATCCAAAGATGTTTCATGATTCTTATAAACAAAATACCATAGGTAAAAATTCTTCAAAAATTTAATTTTTTAAAACCCAATATATAAATACTTCTTCCATTTTATTTCAACAAAGGATTTTCCTTGGTCTAGGGTTTATCCTAGGTCATTCATTTTCATTATCTATTCAAATAATTCATAATGGTTTGTAAAGAAAATGTGAATTATCCTAAGCATATCCCTTGGGAGTGTCAAACTAGGTATGCAACAAGGCCTGTTTTTGTGCACTAGGTGATGATCGGGTCTAGTCCAATGTGTCCTTTTTAGGGTTATTATCCCTAAGTACATCTACGCCAAAACCAATTCCACTTGTAGAATCTATAAAGAGATTTATTACAATTAAAATACACATGATCTATACCTTACCAAACTTTAGGACGTTCATCAATACTTATCCTAGTAACGAACCAGACCCAAACAGCCACCCGAATGGTGCTAAATAGGTCGGGTGATACTACCTTAGGCGCACCTCCCTGAATGCCAAAGGCTACTGACTAGCAGTGGGGGTCTTATAGGTATAGTGGGGAGTTTATAACCTCTCTGAGGATAATAATAATGGTACTGGTCTGAGTATAATAATAAAAATGTAACAGAATAAAAGACTCAGCAGAATTAAACCAGACCCGAAGAGCGGAAGCACAGTCAATATTGATAAACAGTGGAAGCAATAAATAAAAACAACAATAGCAAAAAAGTAAACAAAACAACATGTTGATCACTTGTAACTACTACTAGCAGAAAACCATTCATCCAAAGCAGGTCATACATATCCATATTTAAAGGCTCCAATGGATAACCAACTGTAATAATAAAACAAGCATGCTAAAACAGGAAAATAAAAAAAATAGAATAACTCCAGCTAGGCAAGACCACAAGGTCCATACCATCTCCATGAAACAGCTAATGCATCCTAGCTCTTGAAGTTGGACTCTGTCCTGTACGTAAATCCATAAAGTCTGAACACGTCCCGAAGGGCCCGTGCAGGGTGTGCGACAAATCTCAGTAGGATACCACCAAACGGTGCGTACCTAATATAAGTGTTTAAGTAGTCATGCATTTATAAGGAAAACAGTAAACAGAACAATGCACAATAAACACTAACTCCACTGGTGCTCAACAACCACCATGGAGTGTCACCTACTTCGGCCAACACCGGAATCTCTGTAATGTATCCCAACACCATGTTCCCCTTGAAACATCGTGTCTCAGTACCGACGTCCCAAAGGAACGCCCAACAGTAGTAACCTAGAGGAACAGTGATGCCTATCCTCAACAAGTAACCAGGGGGACAGAGATGTTTGCCCTCAAATAGGTAGCCAGAGGGACAGCGATGTCTACCCTCAAAATAAAGTATCCAGAGGGACAACGATGTCTGCCCTTAAATAAAGTATCTGGAGGGACAACGATATCTTCCCTCAAATAACAGTGAGCCTCGGCCCCCAACCTGATAACCTCAATGCTATCCCCTGAAGTCTCATCATATCCCACTTGGATTCCTACGGAAAGCACCCCCAAAACAAAAGTACCTAAACCGCAACTAATGGGGGCATCCACCCACACGAGTGGTCAAACTACCTCATCATGGAGTATCTCTGTGTGCACACTACTCAATGTCCGGGTGAGCGGTAATCACCAAAAATAGTACTCAAGACACCACATCTCTAACACCTCATGTCCCTACAACCATGTCGCTCAAGTCTGATGGCATTGCCATCCTAGCAACCCGGTCCATGCCCAACCTGACAGTCATCCTACCTCAAACTGACGTCCATGACACCCAATACCGTGGTCAAAACCACCCAATGTAACTCGGTCTAAGCCCAACCTAGGATTAGCATCACTCAAGAACATTCGGGCCATACCCAACACAACCTAAAGGTTCCAGCATATGCAATTCATTAATTTCATAAATAACATATTTAAACATAACAGATAAATAGGAAAAACAATCTAAGCAGTTGAATTGCACTATGTAGGGTGATGTCCCATACCATCACTGAGGTATTTAAGGCCTCTAACATTTTATATCAAGGTTTAATAACTAAACTCAACATATTATGAAATTATAATTCAAAAATAACCATTTTGGCATTCCCCGGCCAAAATGTCCCAACGAGCGATGACCCCTCGCCCAACCCTGCTCAACCAAAACTAGTAACATGGAATACCAAAAGGCATCCCATAGTTCCAAAAATCAATTCAATATGTAATAACAAATAAAATAGGTCCCGCTCAAAATACCCAAAAACTCACCGAAGGCCGCATCACCCAAAAGACTACGAAAACACAAAAATAGGTATGTACCACCTACCTAAGACTCGTACGATGCTACTCCTATGATAACATCCTCCAATTTTATCTAAAATGTTGTAGATCTACAAAATAATGAAAACTAATCAAACCCCTATAACTCGTTCTAGAGTAGAAATTAAACAAAACAGCTCAAGTGGAATCAAGGCCTTACTAAGGGGGTTCCAATGGATTAATCGGTGTTCGAATCAGGTCTCAGATGAAGGAACATGAGAGGATTGAAGTCCCGACTGGCTTGGTTCGTGAAACCCGGAGAAATATTGAGGTTTTTCCTCAATACGAGGCTACTACCCATTTAAGTGAAAAAAATTAAATTACACGGCATGTACTTCATGACTACACGCTGTGTATACCATTTAACTATTCATATGGAGGTTGGAATTCCACCAAATTACTTTCCAGAACCTTCTAACAAGAGTACACAACATGTACCTAGGGGTACCTGGCATGTACTGAGTTTTTCTTCTCTTCCTCACCGACTTACCCACACGCCAAGTATATCCCTCATACACGGTTAGACCACACGGTATGTCCAAGGAGGACATAGTGTGTACTTGGTTTAAACGATTCGACCCGACCAACAGGCCTACATGCCATGTATGGCCTCCACACCATCTAAGGTACACGGAATGTCGATAACTACATGTCGTGTAGTAATAAATTTCTACATGGTCACCACACGGCATGTACTCGGCAGGAACACGACCAACACTTTCCTAACACATACACGGAGTGTACTTAAAAGTACACGGCGTGTAGTCTGGAAATTTCTAGAACATGTCCTCGAAGTCCTTCCATGCCAGTCGTTAGTATATGTGAGCTTGAACCTGCACATACCACCAACGCTTTGCCATTCCTCTCAGTATGTACGTCGCCAGCTTGACCCTCCACCCTGGAGGCGTCTCGAGCTGATTGAAGATAATTTTCATGCTCTCTATCCAGTTCTCAGTTGCCTTCAGACCACCCTCACCCTGAAAAAGTGGTGGGTGCTGTGATTGGAACTACCACGTCAGATAAGCCATAGATGGATTTGTACACAGCAGGCCTCCGTCGATCCCCTAAAAGACACGTACCAAGCTAGCTCGGAGCTACTCGTCGAGCCATGGCCTAAATGCTGTCAAACCCAGCTGCTGCCCTACCTACACTAGATCCTGAACCTGATCCTATCCATATGCCTGCACCTGCAGCTCGTGCTCTGCCTGTACTGAATCTTGAACCTGATCCTGCACCCGCGACATTGTATCCTCACTCACCTGACGCTCCATTGAGTCGGATAAAGGAACCCACTGAATACCATAAATGGTCATACATGTCACACACACACATATATAACAATATATATTCTACGCAGATAAGGAAAGCAGTAAAAGGCAGTGAATAACTACTACCCTCACTCCCCCACACTGGAACCATGCCCCGCAGCATCCCAACCTCATGGCCTCTTTAACCACCCCTAATAGAGCCAAGTATAAAAAGTACCTTAGGTTATGCCTATCCCGACAACCAACGTTGCCTCAAAACGATGACCGATTCGCCAAATCTTGGTGGTCAAAATCACCTCAACACATAGTATCGGCCTGCTCGTACAAGAGCCATACCCAAATATTCTGCCACATGCAATTCTAAAAATATACAAAGCATGGAATACACATTGCAATGATTATCAATTCTATCAGGAATTTCACCTATTCACATTTCAGAGCATACAAAGCATGGAAATTGATTTTATTCACATGGAATTATCACTTCACAAAGAATACGTGCAGTTATGAAATTGAAATACCCTAAAAACATGCCTATCAAAATCCAAGAAAGCAAGCCTTTCCATACTAAGCCAAGGTCCAATTCTCCCTTACCGCACTGGGTCAAGGGTCACATCACAATCAATAACATCACACACCAAGTGAGCCACCAAGGTGGAAATCATATAAACCGTAATCTGAGCAAAATCACAATAGAAATTCCCACCCGTGGCAACTTGGTCCATCCCTCGTACCTGGGGATCCAGGCACCCAAGCACAAGCTAGAAACCCAGTTCCAATTACAACTTATCTCCGGTCTACCATATCCAAAATAATAAAACAAGTATAAATAAAAGAGAAGCCTCAATCTCATTAGTAGCCAACAAAACACTTCTACTAAATCCATGTCAAGAACTCCTCTGATACCACTTTGTAACAACCTGGACCCGAATAGCCACCCAAACAGTGCTAAAAGGGTCAGGTGCTACTACCTTAGACACACCTCCCCGAATACCAAAGGCTGCCAACTAGCAGCGAGGGTCTTATAGGTATAGTGGGGAGTTTATACCCTCTTAGAGGATAATAATAATGGTACTAGTCTGAGTATAATAATAAAAATGCAGTGGAATAAAAGACTCAGCAGAATCGAACCAGACCCGCATAGCGGAAGCACAGTCAATATCGATAAACAGCGGAAGCAATAAATATAAACAACAACAGCGGAAAGTAAACACAACAACATGTTGATCACTTGTAACTACTACTAACAGAAAATCATGCATCCAAAGAAGGTTAATCATATCCATATGTAAAGGTGCCAATGGCTAACCAACTGTAATAATGAAACAAGAATGATGATACAAGAAAATAAACAAAAAATAATAACTCTATCTAGACAAGACCTCAAGGTCCATACCATCTCCATGAAACATATAATGCATCCCAGCTCTTGAAGAAGGCCTCTTTCCTGCATGTAAATCCATAAAGTCTACACGCGTCCCGAAGGGCCCGTGCAGGGTGTGAGACAAATCTCAGTATGATACCACCCAACGGTGTGTACCTAATATAAGTGTTTAAGAAGGAATGAATTTATAAGGAAAGCAGTAAACAGAACAATACACAATAAACACTAACTCCACTGGTGATCAACAGCCACCATGGAGTGTCACCTACTTCGACCAACGCCGGAATCTATGTCATGTAGCCCAGCACCATGTGCCCCTTGACACCTCATGTCTCAGTACTGACATCCCAAAGGCACACCCAATAGTAGTAACCTAGAGGAACAGCGATTCCTGTCCTCAATAAGTAACCAAAGGGACAATGATGTCTTCCCTCAAATAGGAAGCTGAAGGGACAACGATGCTTTCCCTCAAAATAAAGTATCTGAAGTGACAACGATGTCTGCCCTCAAATAAAGTATCTGGAGGGACAATGATATCTTCCCTCAAATAATGGCGAGCCTCAGCCCCCAACCCGACATCCTCAATGCTATCCCCTAAAGGCTCCTCACTTCCCATGTGGAATCCTACGACAAGCAGCCCCAAACCAATAGTACCTAAACCACAACTAACGAGGGCCTCTACCAACACGAGTGGTCAAACCACATCATCACGAAGTATCTCTATGTGAACACTACTCAAAATCTGGGTGGACAGTAATCACCAAAAATAGTACCCAAGCCACCACATCTCTGACACATCATGTCCCTACGACCATGACACTCAAGTCTGATGGCATCGCCATCCTAGTAAATCGGGCCATGCCCAACCTGATAGTCATCCTCCATCAAACCGACGTCCATGACGCCCAATCCCATTGTCAAAACCACCCAACGTAACCCGGGCCAAGACCAACCTGTGATCAGCATCACTCAAGAACATTCGGGTCATTCCCAACACAACCCAAAGGTTCTAGCATATACAATCCAGCAATTGCATATATAACATATTTAAACAGAACACAAAAATATAAAAAACAATCTATGCAGTTGAATTTCACTATGCAAGGTGTTTTCCCATACCAACACTGAGTTCTTTAAGGCCTCTAACATTTTATATCAAGGTTTAATAACTAAACTCAACAGTTTATGACATTATAATTCAAAACTAACCATTTTGGCATTCCCTAACCAAAATTCCCCGATGAGAGACGACCCCTCGCCTGGTCCCGCTCAACCAAAACTGGTAACATGGAATACCCAAAGGCATCCCATAGGTCCAAAAATCAATTAAATATGTAATAAACGATAAAATGGGTCCCGCTCAAAATACCCAAAAACGCACCGAAGGTCATGTCACCCAAAAGACCACAAAAACACAAAAAGAGGTATGCACCACCTACCTGAGACTCGTACAATGCTACTCCTTGGATAACAACCTCCAATTATGTCTAAAATTCAGTAGATATACAAAAGAATCAAAATTTCTCAAACCCATATAACTCGTTCTAGAACAAAAATTAAACAAAATGGCTCAAGATGAATCAAGGCATTATCGAGGGGGTTCTAATGGATCAATCGGTGTTGGAATCAGGTCTCGGATGAAGGAAAATGAAAGGATTGAATTCCCAGATGGCTTGGTTCGTGAAACCCTATGAAATATTGAGGTTCTACCTCAATAAGAGTCTACTTCCCATTTAAGCGAAAAAAATAAAGTACACAGTATGTACATCATGACTACACACCGTGTATACCATTTAACTGTTCATATGGCGGTTGGAATTCCGCCGACTTACTTTCCAAAACCTTATGACACTAGTACATGGCATGTACCTAGGTTACACGACATGTACTGAGTTTTTCTTCTCTTCCTCGCCGACATACCCACATGTCATGTATATCCATCATACACGGTTACACCACACGGCGTGTCCAAGGAGGACACAACATGTACTTTGTTTAAACGAATCTACCCGACCAATAGGCCTACATGCCATGTATGGCCTCCACACCATCTAAGGTACATGACATGTCGATAACTACGCACCGTGTAGTAAGAAATTTCTACATGGTCACCACACGACATGTACTTAGCGGGCAAACGACTAACACCTCCCTAACACATACACAGCGTGTACTTAAAAGTACACAGCATGTAGTATGGAAATTTATAGAAACTCCCCAGTTTCCCCAGTTTTCTCAGCAACCAGACAAAAAATCAAACACGATCGGGATTTTAACCTGTTCCAAAAACCCGAGTACTTACAATCCTCAAAGTCTATGAAATTGTGATGATCCCTAGTCTATGTTTTTCCTAAATCTATTTCCCAAGGTTTCTATTAAATTTACTTTGATACCATCTGTAGAGACCCCAACCCCAGTAGACCAAATTCAGTGCCTAATTTAATAATTTACTATAAGATACAACAAACCACATCCCAAAGGATCAAATAGTTTAGTAGTCTTGGTAAAATAGATAAATACATGATTCTTACATTATATTTGAATACAAAAATTACGATTTTTTTTACAATAATAACATTATTCCCTCTATCATATCCTTTCATATCAAACATTGTAATATTCATGAAATCCTAGGGAAGGAAAAAAATAAAGGTGAGCTCAAATGACCGGTAAGGGTTAAGTACAATGAAAGCTATCATGATTAATTGAAGTATCATAAATAAGGAATGAAAAATATAGAAAGAAAAATATCTGAACACACATTCCATTTAAATAATAACATTACTACCATAATTGGATAAGTCATAATAAAAATATAAAGGTAAATAACTTAAAAAACATATTATTTAATCGATAAACTGAGAATGAAAGGAATCCAAATATAATATCGTTGTGAAAATATCATGGAAAATAATAATAACAATTGAATTCTCAATGAATGAAATACTTAATTATTGGACGCCATGTTTCTAAGGAACATCATACATTTACAATCAAGATATATCCTTAGGATATTTTAAAACATCTGGGTAAAAATTGATAAGATTTGGAAAACTATATCTCTACTGTAAAGATCTATCCTCAAGATATTTTAAAACATCTGGTTATAAAATAAAAGGGCTTGGCCAACTGATTTTGTCTCATGAGAATACTGATGCATCAAGGGGATTACATTAACTATTCCCCAACCCATGTATTTCATGTCCAAATCATTAATCATATATCTATTAGTTGATTTAACTCATAAACAATGCATTTGATCATAAATTATATCTATTGATTAAATAATACATATTTATGAATATTCCCCAGAAAAAATAACTTTCAATGTAGAACACCATATATATAAATGATACATTTATTAATAGATAAAATCATCCATGATAAATTATATTGATATTTAGGTTAAATTTAATTTTTAATGATCATTTTAATGTGAGTAATTCAAGGGGAAGTCAATTAATACAAAGATTAATCAAGGAATCAAATTCCAATACTATCCTTGGTCAAAATAATCCTAAGACAGAAAAAGAATAAAGATGGCCTGAATAAAACATATACCCATTAGATTAGTAATAAAGAGTTTTTTTCATTGATATACATAAATACTATAAAAATATGTTTTAAAAAATTCTTTATAAAAATATCATTTTCATTTTGAAAACCACTTTTTAAAACGTAAAATATTTTAAAAATATTTTTCCTTGAAAATCACTTTAAAAAAACCGATAATTTTTTAGAATATTAGGGAAAAGTTTCATTAAAAATAACCTTGTAAAAATGAAATTTATTCTTTTAATAAATGATGATTATGTTAGTGGGTAATTCTGTACATGTTGTACAAGTTAAAAAATAATATTCATTTTATACTATAAAAATGTTTGAAAAGTGCCTTGTTTGGAAAGAGACAAAACGTTTCATTGGAAATTTTTTTAAAAAAATTAAAAATTGGTAAAAATGAATTTAATAAATCATTTTTAAAATTTAAAAAACATTAATGAATTTTTATAGAAAACATAGTTTTGGAAGAAAACATATTTCCTACTAAAGAGGGAAATGAAGTTGAATTTTCTTAAAAACTTTTTATCAGTTGATTTAAGTATCAAAGAGTCAAAAAATGGTAATATTAATTGGAAATATCATGAATAACCATATTATAATAAAATTAAAGTTTTTATTAGAAAATGATCAAATAATTTACTTCAACTCAAATTCATGAATGAACAATCTCTATTAGAACGAGATTGTGAAATAAACCCTAGAAAAGATCATAACGTTGATGTATGAATCAACAGATGAATCAATTATGTGCATAAAATATATATACACATAAAAAATATGGAAATACAACTTAAGTTAATCAAAATTTATTATACACATAATCTTATAATGTCAAAATCAATGAAGTAAAAGGTTAACCTAATGAAAGGAAATTGAGTTAAGAAATCCCTTACCATACACTTACTTTTGGTTAAACATACTTTAAACTCATTTATAGTGGTTCTAAATATGTTATAAACTTATTAAATAACCATATTAGTATTTATAATATCATATATTATCCTTTTATAACATCTTATTACAGGTTCATTAATAATATTTCATTATTTTCATTATTTTGGGTGTTAATTGCCTTGTTTTATCATGCATATTTCATCATGAAAGATCCAGTTATTGCACATATTATATTTTTATAGAATCTCCATAATATTAATCAAGAAATAATTATAATATTTTTACATTAATTTTACTTTTAAAATCAATCATTAATGATGGTTATGAAAAAGGAAGTATATTACAATCATGAAGACGACAGGTCGTGCGTACACATGAGTAACATTTCCATTTTTCAATGGTCATTATAGAAAGGAGGTAAGTAATTTTTTACCTTTAAATAACTATCATATTATCATATATACCATATTATATACTTATATATATCATCCATGTGGTTTGGTGATGAAAAGAGATTGACATCGCTTTGTGAAGGCGGTAGTCCACACGTACACGAACGATGTTATCATCTTTACAAGTGTGAAAAGGAAAGAAAGAAAATGATATATATATTTTCTTTAAAAATGATAAATATGTCATTAATAACATAATTATGTAATTTATATCATATATAATTATTAACATTATCTTTATCACCTTCCATGTGAAGCTTTAGTGAAAGACGAATCACATCACTTCATGAGGTGGTAGTCCTCCGTACACATGAGCGACATGATCATATCTCATATGGAATGGAAGGTAAAATATATATATAATATAGTGGATATATAGTTATAAATATGTTATAAATATTAAATATATACTCTATATCCATCATTATACCCAACCTTGAGAGGTGGAAATGAAAAAATGAATAACATTGGTTCGCGAGGCGGTAGTCTTCCGTACACACGAAAGATGATTTCGTAACCCATTTGATGGAAGTGGAAATGGTTTATGATAATGAAATTATAATAAAAACATACTATTATATGGAATATAATGAGGTTATAATATACACATTGTTTAATAAAAAATTAAGGAGGTGGATAAATAATTAATATAAAGATGCTCATTGAAGAACATTGCATCTTCTTTGGGTATTCTCCTTTGGTTTGCACTAAATACATATTAGGTTAGATTTATGCCAAAAATAATGCTTATCGTATTATTTTAGGGAATTTGGTAAGTGATTTTTTTAGTTCTTGGATGATAAAAATTTCTTGAGATGTGTGAATAAGTGAGGGGGGTGAATGCGCTTTTATAGTTGAGGAGTAGTGGTATTCTTGTAAATGATCAAAAATATTCACTATTTGGAGATCAAAATTACCTAAAGTGGATCCAAAATTGATAATTAAAGGTTAATATGGATTATATTTACAATCCAAACCTCAAAAACACAATAAAATAATTGTTTCAAACATTTTTCCCTTAACTTCTAAGTTTCCCTATTTTTTCCATTTTGGATTTTTTACTACAGTAACTAATTTTTTAACTTAGGTATTTTATCCTTTAAGAATAAATTAAATTGAGAATTATTAGAAAATTTATACCCACTTATTCTAAATATTATACCTAATTTATAAAATAAAAATCCTATGTGTGTTGTAAATTAATTTTAACACAAGCATATGTAACGCTCAAAAACACTACTTTAACTGTAACCATGCTTACAGAGTTTCTACCATTTAGAGGTCAATATATTCATTATAAATGACCAATTAGTCCATTACTAGACCATATTTTGTATTTAATATCATTTAAAAGTAATTAGGTAGAATATAGGTTTTTTAGTAATTTTAAATCATTTAATAAAATATAATTTATCATAAAATAACATTAATGTGAGTTTTGATATAATTCATTTAAATTGAATTTAAAAATATCCATAAAATGATGTAATTAGATTATATTATTTTCTCACCTATTTAACATGGTATATATATCTATAAAATAATTTAACATAATAATTTATTCAATTTACTTCACTTTTAATATTTTTAGTATCAATTATTTTTTGTTAACTATATAATTACTTTATTGGTATTTCTTAAGTATTTTAAGCAACTAATTCATATCTAAAAATTAATGATAAATTATTATGATAAAAAAACTTATTTATATTTCAAAATAATATTTATAACTGAACAAATGTTTTTTGCCTATCCCAAAGCATTATATATATTAAAAGTAAGAAAAGTATCTTTTTTGTCTTTTTCTTTGCTTAACTTATTATAAAGTTATATTCAAAATAAATTGGAAAGTAATTTCTATATTTTAGATAATTTTATGTCCATGTTCAAAATAAACCCATTAAATAAAATTAATATAATATTTTAGTTCATTTTTTCTCTTATCATTCTAGTTTAACCCCCTAGAAAACCCATTTTTACCTTAACTGTGGTAATTAATTTTTATTGCATTCACTATTCATTTTGGTGAAAAATTAAATAGAACTTATTATAAATTATTAATTATTATGATTAAAAACATTGAATACATTTTTCAAAATTCAATTCATAGATGTGGAAAATTTTATTTTATGATTAATCCCGCAAACGTGATGAGAAGTGTTTTTTTAAATAAAAATGTTCAAAAGTTTGAAATATTTATATATCCAAATTCAATATGAAATTGATACCAATGAACTAAATTGGATGAATGGATGTTTAATTTAAGTAATATTACTTTAAATCAAATTTATAATATATTTTAACATTATAAATTATTTAAATGAAAATGCAATTTTCAATTAAAATTCGACATTTTCCATTTTTCATCAAAAATGAAACTTCTCATAAAAATCCCAAAAAATCACCATAAGTTAATTTTTTTATTTCAATTTTTAAAAATTATGTTTATTTTTTATATATGTTTTCTAAAATTGGTAAAAAATATTTTTAAATTATGTGTGCAAAGCGCAACTAATCCATCTTTTAGAAAAATATAGTTTTTCATAAAACATTTCTTTTTCATCTAAGTGATTATTATTTTATTACTAAACAATAGATAATTAATAGAAAATTTTAAACTATATATTTTTATAAGTTATTTAATCCTATTCATACCTTACATTATAATGGCTAGGCAATAACTATCATATTAAATTATAATATTAATAGTATATTGTTTGTTCGGTACAACTCGACCTTGAGTGTAACCCAATATATTGAAGAAACTCTTTGTTATGTGTATCGTAAGCTATAAAATGAAATAAATTCATTATAAAAGAAGTATATTTTAAAATATTTGGGTTTTATATTCTCTTCTATGCTAGTTGTTGCATGTCACATGCACTATTGAATAAAATTTTATTATTTTAGAATTTTCAGGGTGTTATATATTGTCATACCTAGAAAAAATATTATTTTCCAATAAATTGGGTATAGGGAATGTGATGTGCTCATCTATAATGGTGGATTTCATTTCATTTATTTATCAACCTATCCAGTCTATACTTAGTGAATTGAGAATGTATGAGTAGTTTTTATGGAATGACATACACTATGTCTAGTGGTTACTCAATGTCCAGGACAAAGGGATGAAATGAAAATTCATTTTTTAATATGATGTAGCTGGTGTACATGAGTATAAAGATACATGTTTATAATATATATCGTTCCAAATATCTTTATATCTTGATTACCACTAATTATTTTCTAGGGGCATCTCATTGCATACATTAATGAATTTGGGAACACATGTTTTTAGACATTGATATAAAGGCTTGTGTTGTAAAACTTTGTGGATGAATAAATGGGGATATCGATTTAATGAGAGAGATTATCTAAAATGGGTTTAGAGTTAATCCAAAATAGTTTTGGATAGATATTACCAAGGTATTGAATATGATGTGATACAAGTTGAAGTTAATGATAACTTTACAGTTTCTTTTCCCAAATATCCAGAAGGAGTTTTGTGTATGGTTACAATGTTATTTCATATGATATAATATATGGATAAGGGTAATTAAGTCTAAAAGTCTTTTGATTAAGTGGTAGATTGAAGGAGATATTCCCTAAAGCCTTTTATTATAGTATATTTTATAGGAATTTCATATTGTATGAAATTCATGAGCCCAAGGAATATGTTATGCCTTGGTATGAAATCTCATAAGGTCTAGTATAGAAGATAGTGAATTAATTAATTTATCATATTATATTTTGTATCACCCAGCCAAGGGCCATCTACGGTGCTCAGGCCAAGGAAACCACATGGTCTCATGTGCATCTCCTCGTCTTCCAGAGTATGCTAGATTATGGAAAGGGACTAATCCATATAATAGAGAGATTATTACCTTAAATTTGAATCATAAAATATCATATAAATAATAAATACATCAACAAAATATTTATAGTATGCATAATCAATAAATAAACATAATTATATAAAAAATATACCTTGTAGAATCATTCAATATACATACACTTATCTCCCATTGGGTCGATCCCAAATAAAAAATAGAATAAAAATACAACACACACTAGCCCTACAACCATCCCTAGGACTCATAAACCTTATCTCTAAAACCCATGTAGATTCACCAACCCAATCCACTACACATTTAGTTTCGAACCTCAAAGAATACATAAGGTCTGCACACATACTAGTGTTCCCATAAAGGGTGTGAGAAAATAAATCTCAGTACGGTCTCACCAAGTGCACCTAGAATATGTTATCATATACATGTATGCACGAGGGAAAAAATAACATGTCACAAAATTTATTACAATTTCATATGACAACCAAGACACCACGAATCACTATGCAATTGGTCCCCATGTTCTAACAAGACCACCATGGTTCTCAATCATAATTTCTTCAGCACCATGATGGAATTCACCTCATCGCATCATCTCATGCCATTATATCAAATCCTATTCCATACCTGAATAGTTAGGGTGGGGTAGAATCCAAAACCTCAATCCAATACCCATAAAAATTGGTCATCCTTATACGTCCATATCTCAACCCACTACCTCATCTCTCATGGAAGGTTATATTGGTCTCACACACACATATATATATACCTCATGTAAATCCTCCAGCTCATCCATCCCATATATGGATATCCACCATGATACCTACACAGGTTAAACAAATCATAACAAGGTTACACATTCATCCATGTCACAACCATCTAAAAAATAGATTACCACCATATCATCAGGATAACGCCACATATAAACATTCCATGACTCAATAATCTCATCAAGGGATAGCCACCATGTCACTAGAACACCTTCTTGAAAATTTTCTAGGACTCAACCATCTCATCAATGGATAACCAGAATATCATCAGACAAGTTGCATATAAACATCCCATGACTCACCCATCTCATCATTGGATATCCACCATGAAATCAGAATAAGGTCATAAAATTTATGCACTGCCTCAACCATCTCATTGATGGATAACCACTACCCTATTAGTATATGGTTTTATAAGTAAATGGAGTCTTAACTAGTCACATATCTAACCAGGCCAACACATCCATTACTAGTACTTATCTAGCCTCTCACAAAATATCATGTCTTATCTTTCCCAACAAGGAAAGTACTAGGTCTTCTAGACCCACGATTGTCTCATATCATTAATACCAACTCATCTTCATCACCCCATGTTGACACCACGACCTGTAGGATCATCTCAAACCATACCTTAAGGGTTGATCTACCCCATCAAGGTTTCTCATCATTCCTAGTCCTTATAACCTAGGACTATCCCAATCCCTCATGCTTTAATCCCCCTTGGAAACCTAATTACATGTCTTGAACGAACTCACGACCATCCCAAAATTCTAATCTCACATCTCCCAAGGGAGATCTCTCATCCCATCACCTAGAAGATATCTCATATATCACACCACATCTAGTCATAAATGACTCATCCTACTTAAAATTATTATTTATCCTCAACCAACCTCAAGGGGTGTTTCTTATCACACAAAATACATTCGACTATCTTGTTCATCATCACCAGGATGAATCCCTATCTTTCCTACCTACTAGCCCAAGTAAAAACCCATCCTAGGTTACCTATATCATGTTGAACATCCCAAGACCACATAATGTCTCTCATCATCTCAAACATTTACCTCACCTCATGGTGACATAGATTCTAGGAGATCTAATTTCATTTAAGTGATAAAGAGAACTTATCTCAGACATAGGAGGCCAAACATAAACCTATCTCATCTTCCAAATAAATTTTTGATCCCTATCCATCTACCCAGTCCCTTGAAACATAAAAATGGTGTGAAAACATATATAAAACATATATTGATTGGTATTAAAGGGATGACCTAACTCTGAATCATAGTTACCATCCTTTTTGTGATCCATTAGGAATCAAACAATCATGTCCATACATCGATTGATCCCATACTTATACTTGATCTC
The DNA here is from genome assembly GCA_963277665.1 of Viscum album. Taxonomy (NCBI): domain Eukaryota; kingdom Viridiplantae; phylum Streptophyta; class Magnoliopsida; order Santalales; family Viscaceae; genus Viscum; species Viscum album. The sequence goes on along the minus strand of OY728137.1, from coordinate 453,070,047 downwards.
CAACTTAATGTCATATGACAAAAATAATTAATTATAAAAAAATTATAATTATTTATTTAATTTAATCCATTATGTAATAATCACCATAAAAATCATTGAGAACCATCGTCATGTCAATAGAACTTCCAAATGAAACTGGAGGGTCTGAAACACACCCCTTGAACCATCCCTCATGAAATACCTATCCTGAAATACCTAGTATAGCCATCAATTTCACGTAATTTCACCAAAAACCCTAAATAAAATTCTAGCAGTGGATTATATCAACTAAAATGTTGATGGAAATAATTTATAATACATATCAGGACCTCCTCTACGCGATCTGAGTAAAATCCACATCGATCTTAGTCGATTTCACCATGATCTAATGGAATCAACACTAATTCCCTTATTAAAACTATGTGAAATAAGTAGGCAGGGAAGAAGAACCCAAAACATGGATAAAATGAAAGAAAAAACCTTAAATATTCTATAGAACATACATGGAATCATCCTTGTTAAAGGGGATCAATGTTGGGGATATGGAGGGGATAATCAGCCATGAAATGACCATCCCCAATACCCCCTTATCGCTAAAAACCCAAAGTCCTTGGATATAGTAAAAGGAGAAACTACCTTGGATTAAAATGAACCAGACCAAACCCCATCAACTAGCCATTGGGCCTTAATGGATAACTGATGGATCCAATGTTCAACCAGTGTTGGCACACTGACTAGATAGTGATCCCAGACAGTGAGCAAGGCCACTGGTTAGCCTTCCATAAAACCAGTGGTTGCTAGTATATTTAGTAGACCATAGTCTCCCATCCTTCCTCTGATGCTTACCTGAACCATCATGACACACCCTAAGCCTCAAAACCGATCCAAAAAATAATGTATAGACACTCAAAGCTCAGAATATCAATCAAATCCCTGGTTCTCAAAATAAACTATCCACTAAATGGAAAAAATTCTAATTTCCTATAGAATTTCCAACCAGTAACAATGAAGGTATTCAAAAACTCTATACCTTAATTATTCTCATTCTTGAGATGTCATGGTGGTCTTTGAAACACATATCCTGACCTATTCACATCACCCATTCACCATGGACTCAGTGTATTCTAGCTACAGATTCCAAATGTGCTTCTTCTACAGAACTTTGAATAGAAAACACACTATTCACCCAAAGCTGAACCACCCGCTCACTACAAAAATGAACACTGATACGACGCTCACCAAACACATATCTCCCAACACACCTTACCATATTCATTTAGTTTTTTCTAAAGATTATGGTTCTCTCCACCATAAATATCTATTATTAACATTCAATTTTGAGATATGGTGTTTCCTAACATAGGAACCACCTACTAGAAACACATCACCAATTGTCCACCACACACATCCTGGATAATGAACCCAATGTGGTTCCCTTCCCACCACATCCAAATGATTCCAAAACACCACTCATGCCTCTATTTAGATGATTTATCCAAAAAAATCATCCTAAAATATCAATACATCCTCAGAAGAATATTTGACTCTAAATCATCATCTTCAAAAACTATCTCCACACCTTAGGTACCTCTCTTACCTTGAGGAACGATACCAAATTCACTATCTCCAAAATAATTGTCTTCTAAACTAGCACCATCACCTCGAATCACCACATCATTCACCCCTGAATCATGCAACAAAATAGGTTCACACAATTCCCACACCAATGTAAAAACGTAAATCTTAGTGTTTTTTAATAGTTTAATCACCAACCAAACCATCTATCATGCTCTCACCCCAAGCATCAGTTCACCCCTAATCTGACTCATCTGTTCACCTCGAGTCAGATGCTAACATGTTGAATCCACCCAATAATTCATATGATTTACAATTCTTGTATTTACTAAGGAACAAGATCACAAAACATCTACTATAGTCTGAAATCATGGTGTAACTAAACCATACATAAATTTATCATTCACCACATCCATGAGCCTTTCGACACCAATTTAATTTACCCATGACTGATACGATGATCTCCTCTATTAGAATATAATTATCACCATCCAATAAAACAAAATTGATCTACATGGATCACACTATATCTATTTATTCACACAAAGTCTATATGTGTTCATCTCACTCATTACCAAGTTCTAACACTGAGACACCAATCATATCTCATTCCCAACTCATTAGCAACATTTTCCTAAAAGCTTCCAAAATTCATCCCAAATGAGGGTCATGACCCCCAATTGTACAATGGTGTTCCCACCAATATATGACTTCTCTTAAAGTGCTCCTCGAGAACTTCCCCAAATGAGTCTCATCACTACATGTGTTTTACTCCTCCCAAGTCATGGTTTCCCACAATGCCAACCCCTAACATCCCTATCAAGGATTAAAATATATTGACCATGCTACCATGCCCGATCCATTTCTAACACTACCTCCTTACATAGAGGGATATTACCCAACACCTTGATCCACCATGCCTATGAGTGTCTCACCGAATGCATTGGTCACCTCACTCTAAAAGTGACCCTGAACCAAACCACTAGAGTATAACTATTGTCACACTACTCAAGTTTTTTCAAAACTAAAACTATTCCCAATGAACCTACACATGGCCCATTCATTAAAATTTAACCTAACCAAGAACCACAAATAACCATTACACAAATTCCCTCATACCTAGAGACTTTTCTCAAACAAAAAAAATCTCTAACACCAACTCTGCTCTATAAAAGACCAAGTGATTCACTGATAACCCTCTTCTAGGTTCCCATATGCGATCCTACTATATCTCATAAGAAATAAATGGTTGAACACACCTATGCAACCCAAACACACAACCTAACTCATGATCCTATGAGTATTATCTCTTATAACCTAAGAAAACATTCCTAAACCACTAATCATGCCCCACACACATATCAGTCTCAATCCATGGAATAAGGAATCTCATCATAATAATTCTTAACATGCACCACCCACCATATGGGTGTCATTATAAACCCATAAGCATCTATCCATGATCCCACTACATGACTAAAAGTGCATCACGAGAACCATAAGGTCAGACATCGAACTGATCCTTCCCTATAAAACTAAAACCTCAATACCAAAAATGCTCAAAGAATTTCACATCCATAGACAAGGCATATCATAAATTCCTCACTCCATAACCCACTTAGTTTTTTCAAAATACTCAGAATTTTTTTTGATCGTCCTTGGATAATTACTCTAATATCACATGCCCATACTAAACCCACAAAGGTTTCATTTATAATGCATCAAAATTCCTTCACCGACCCACTAAGGTTCCCATGCATCCCTTGATGAAGGTACTACATTTACATCATTGGATAACCTCCCACTGTAAGATCCACATGAACTTCCATCAGAAGAAAATTAGTAAAATCACACTCGAGTAGGCACATTTCATGTGATTACTAAATACCTAGTATGATGAATGTAAACATGACTCTTTCCAATAGGAAAAGAGATGAACCAAAAAAATCACATCTCTTGAAACATTTCAAATTAAATAAGCATCTCAAACATAATAATGAAAACCAAGAAAAGAAATATCATCACCCATGTAACCATGACTTCCCCAAAGAAATGTGTTTTTGAATCACTAGTCCAGGGTTTATCATAAGCTCAAACACATTCCTAGACCATCTTTATACCATCTCCCAAATTGTAAAGTAAAACAAAAATCTAATAACACTTTGAAACTCCCTGGTCCTAGGCCACTCATTGTTTCCTAAGACTAGGGTTTCATGTGGCCTCAAGAATACCTTCCCATATTCCATAGTCTTCCAACTAGTGGTGAGGGCCTAATATATACATTAGGGAGACTATTACCCTGAATCAAAGTCATAAAATATAATGTAAATAACCAAAAAATATATTTTACAATTAGTGTACACATATTTAAAACTTGAACCCAATTCAATAATAAAATGTACTATGAAAAAACATACAATATATATAAATTTATCTCACAATGGGATGATCCCAAATAAAAAAAATAAAAAATAAAACACACATACACTAGAACTAATTCCATTCCTAAGCCCCACATCCCTCTAAAACCTATTGAGCTACACTAGACCGATCCATTACACATCTTGTGATGAACCTAAAAACAGACATAAGGTCTACACATGCACCGAGGTTTCTGTGTAGGGTATAAGAAATACATATTAGTACAATCTCACCAAGTTTCCCTAATATAAAATATCATATATGTTTATTCATGAGAAAAAAATAACATTTCACATAAGCATTCTGGACATAGTGTGTTAACTAGGCCACCATGACTCCATGTTTATCAGGTCACCATGTGATAACTATGCCACCAAGGTGCCCAATAATTTTTTTTTGCGTCATTTCATAATTTACCTCACCATGTCATCTCATTCCATCATATTGAAGCCCAGCCCATACCCAAAGACTTAGTTAGGGTGGCATCCAAAACCTCAACCTAATACCCATAGACACTGGTCATGGTCATATATCTATATCTCAACCCACTTCCTCATCTCTCGAGGTAGGTTATTTTGGTATCATATCTATATACCTCACTACTAAAAAGTAGGCCTTTAACATTGCTAAAAATGTCCTTTATCAATGCTAGATAAGCGCTGACTACCGGAGCGAGATTAAAAGACCTAGACTTTTATCATCACTAAAAAAGTAGTAATAAAGGAATCCTTTATCAGCACTTGTAGAAGTGATGATAAAGGGTAATGCTACAGTGTGCCACAATAGCACATTTTAGCACCAATGTAGTGTACTGTAACGCACAATAAAACACAAAAAACACCAAGAAATCAGAAAAATCAAGTACGGATATATAATTTAAATGAAATAAAATTTATAACACAAATATAAGAAAAACACTATATTATAGACATTTAAAATATTGGTTTATACAATTATATAAATATAAATTATTACATACATTCAAAAATAATATTCTTCCTTTGTATTTTGATCATAACACCTAATCGAGAAAAAAATAGACCTGTATAAGAAAAAATCCTCATGTTAGTAATAATATAAATAAATAAATTAACAAAAAGTGTTAATTTTAAACTAAACATTGAGTCATACCAAGAACACTATGTATCAGATTGAGTTGTGGTTGATTCTTACACATAACACCATTTTTTATTTGTCTTAAATAATTATATTTTTTAAAATTAACTAAATAATTATAAGATAAAAATGATAAGGAAATTAATTAATTAATATCAGATAAAGTGATGAGAAAAAAATCTAGGATCATTTTCTCGGCTTTAGTGATGTGATGCACATTTTAAACAAAAATGACACTTATATATTGAAAAGACACACGTTGAGTCATAACAGTCAAAACATGCATTGGATTGAGGTTTGGATGATTCTTACACATCTCAAATGACTTATGGATCATTTTCCTAAAGTATCAAAACAATCCAAATGTGTTTTCTCTATTTTGAGTATGTATCTTTTCTTTTTTACTAAAATTTCATTTAAATTGGAAATATGAAATTTGACTCATAATGGTCACATCATATGTAGGTTTTATGTGATAAAAATTCCTACACTTCAAAAATTAATTATTAATCATTTTACTCAATTATTAAGAAAATCTAATCTTGTTTTCTCAATTTTCAGTGAGTGCCACTTTATGAACTAAAATGTCTGTTTAAAACTAATAACAGACACATTGAGTCATACTAGGCACATATTATATTGGATTTATGTGAGGATAATTTCTACACATAAAAAATTACATATGGATCACTTTATTAAAGTATCAAGACAATATTAATGTGTTTACTTAGTTTTGAGTAGGTCAGTTGTCCTTTTTGCTAAAATTGATGTCAATTTTAAATAAAAAGATGCATTTGGAGTCAAACTGGTCACACCGTGCATCATATTGAGGTTATTGTGATTCATAAATGTCACAAATTACTTATAGATTGTTTTAATAATGTATAAAAATAATCTAAATGCATTTTCTTACTTTTGAGCAGGTTAAGTATGATTTTTACTGAAATCGATCTCAATTTTAAATAAAAAGACACACTTTGAGTCATATCGGTCACACCGTGCATCAGATTGAGGTGTGTATGATTATTAAATATCCCAAATGGATTATGGATAATTTTACTAAAGTATAAAAATAATCATAATTCATTTAATCAGTTTTTGAGTATGTTACTTGTCTTTTTTACTAAAATGTCATTTTAAACTAGAAACATGAATTTTGACTCATAATGATCACTTCATGTTTTGGTTTGAAATGATATTGATTAATAAATTTCACAAAATACTTATGAATCAATTTTACAAATTATAAATAAAATCCAAGAATGTTTTCTTGGTTTTCAATGAGTGACACTTTTTGAACTAAATTGTAAATTTTAAACTGATAACGAACACATTGAGTAATATCAGCATATCGTGTATCATATTCAGGTGAGACTAATTTATACATATAAAAAATGACTTATGTATCATTGAACTAAAGTATCAAAACAATAAAAAAAATTTCTCAGTTTTGAGTTGGTTAGTTGTCCTTTTTACTGAGATGTCAATTTTAAAAAGAAAGATGTACTTGGAGTAATACCGGTCACACCATTTGTCATATTGAGGTGAGGATGATTCATACACATATAAAATAAATTATGGATAATTTTAAAAAATTATCAAAATAATATTAATGTGTTTAATCAGTTTTGAGTATGATACTTTTTTTGCTAAAATTCTATTTTAAACTTGAAACACTCACTTTGACTCATACCGATCACATTGTGTATCGATTTGATGTGAGACAGATTCCTACATGTCAAAAATGAATTATGAATCTATTTCATAAATTATCAAGAAAGACCAATCATGTTTTCTCTACTTTCAGTGAGTGATATTTTGTAAACTAAATTTTCAATTTCAAACTGATAACAGACACATTGAGTCATAACGGGAATATCATTTATCATATTGAGGTGAGATTGATTCCAACATGTCAAAAAATGACTTATGCATCATTTACTTAAATCATATGAACAATAAGAATGTTTTTACTCAATTTTGAGTAGGTCAGTTGTCCTTTTTACTAAAATGGATGTCAATTATAAACAAAAAGATGCACTTGGAGTCATAATGGTCACACCATGCATTGAATTGAGGTGAAACTAATTTTTACACATCCCAAATGACTTATGGATCATTTTAATAAAGTATCAAAATAATCATAATATGTTTTCTTGGTTTTGAGTATGTCAATTGTCCTTTTTACTAAAACTAATGTCGATTTTAATTAAAAATAAGCACTTTGATTCATACTGGGCACACCATCTATCAGATTGAGGTGTAATTGATTTATAAACATCCCAAAGTATCAAAAAAATCCTAACTACCATTGTTAACATGATTTATATTTCATTTATATGTTTAAATACTAAAAATACATATTTACTTGATATTATTAGACAACAAAACCTTTCTCATTGTTGAAATATAGAAGAGAAGAGAAAGCTCATGTGCCCATCACATCATGAGAAGTCACTACAATGGGAACACGAGATTACTCTAATCATCTACCTTTCAATAACAAAATAGTATTTTCAACTAACAACATCAATTCAATAAGTAGTATTGGTATTTTAAAAAATAAAGAAATGAAAATGGAAAATGTTGTAACATTGGTAGAAAGAAAAGTTTTATCTCTCTTTGGGCTTGTTGTAGATAGTTGAAAGCAAAATATGACTTCCCAAAAGATCTGTGAAAAAATCTAAATAAGTATTAGATAAAAATGATAATGAAATTAACATACAAATAATTGATAAATAATGAAATAATTAATATAATAAGAATTAGTAATTTACCTTTTTTTGGTGGTTGTATGTATTCTTAACACATTTATTTATTGTCACTATCTCAGTTGTAGAATCAATGTCCAATCCCTTATGATCATGAGAAGCTTTGAACAAACCACCCCAACTGGAACAAAAGAATCCACCTGTACAAGAAAACAATTATTATATGAGTAATATTAAAAAGAAATTAATTAAACATAAATATGAAATGATACATTAATTTTATGGATAATTATTTTACTATGAAAACATTGTTGACCATGGGGATATACTGACTATAAAGAAATAATGATGACAAAAAATGAAAATAGATCTCTCCAAACAATCAATCAACAAGTGAGGAGAATGTGATGAAAATAATATACTTTGGATTAAATATTTGAATCATCAGATAGAAATTATAGATATCCTATTAGTTTTATTAAATATTAATTTTGTATAATAAATAAACAAAAATAATATATTCATTATGAAAGTTAAAAGTTATAGATAATTATAATAATGGAAACTCAACATTTGATTATTTCAATGAATTTCAATATGATTTGAAGTAACTGGAAATTGAATTTAAGAAAATAATTACTCTGCTATGGTAGGTTTTATCCTTTGAATTCATCCAAATGTGAATGTTATAGTTAATTTTCATCCTCATCAGATCATATTATGAATATTTATCATTGAATTTTGTTGTTTGGAACTCATCCTCCATCTCTTGTGAACATGCACCTATGTTTCTTGAAATACTCAGAGAATTAGTCATCCATATGATGACTAATGCTCAGTGTAGTACAAGAAAAATAAAAGTGATGGAGGATGAGTCCCAAGAAAAAATTGGAATAATAACTATTTGGGATATGAAACTGATGAGGATGACATTTGTATTCCATTGTTTTCTCTAAAATGGGTAATTCCTCCCATTTGTGAGAATTATGTAGATGGTAATCAGAGATTCATAAGGGTGGAACCAAAAGGCAATGTTAAAGAATGATATATTTTTAGATAGATTAAAGTAAAACATACATAATTTGTATTATATGTGTGATGAAAGAAATGAAGTTATTTTTAATAAGTATTAATGAGTGGGTTATCATTTCAAATATTGCTATATTTTTACAAAGGTATAAAAAACTAGTCGAACCATTTTTTGATTTGGGGTTGGTAAAAATTTATGGTAATTGTGTTTGAAAGAGGAAATTGATTTGTGGTAGTGAATAATTGATCATATTATATAACGATACAATTAAATACTAACTTAAAAAGGGTAGTTTGATATGTTTTTATGATGAAAAGATAAAATTGATAGATATTTTTTTACTAATTATATTGGGGATAATATTAATAATTAACATAATGATAAAAAATTGGAGGAAATTGATGTTCAATTGAGTATCATAGAGGGGAGAACATGAGGCAAATGTAGACTCAAAATAATACATTTATGTTGAGGAAAATGGAGAAGTATTATCAAAAATAATAAATAAAATCAAGGTTGAAAAAATGAATAAAATTTAATTGGTGATCAGATAGTTTCGATGAAAACGCAAAAGAGTAAGACTCTAAGAAAACCTCATTTTTTCCAAGTAGAGACTAAATAATTTGGAGAAGTTTAAAAGGATGATAATTGGAGAAAATATATACATGGGGAGATTGATCTGAATAAGAACAATGTGACATGGTAAATTGTTCCAAGGTTAGAAGATAGAAATGTTATCAAAACCGATTGGGTGTTCAATAATAAAATCATTGACTATAGAAAGGTGTCTCAAAATAAAGAATGGATTGTGTTCAAGGGGAACTCATAGATAAAAGGAATTTATATTTATGATAAATTTAACCCCATATACCATTTGGAAAATATTTGATTTTTCTTGCAATTTCTGTGTAAATGTAGTTATAAGTATACTAAATGGATGTCAAATCTGTGTTCCTCAATAGAGTTTTTAAGGGGTGGGGGTATTGTTGGATCAATATATAGATGAATATGTATATTATATGTAATAATACAAGAGGGGGGGGGGGTGAATTTTAGGTTTAAAAAATTTGTATTTAAACACTTAAGAAATTAGTTTAAATGATCTTAAACTAATACAATTCACAACCAATACAATTAACCACAATTGTCTTGAATATAAAAGGTATGATGCGATGTAATACTATAAGTAAAGTAAATCAATAGTATTCAAAATGAATAAAATAATCAGAGTAATACAATAGTGAAATATTATACCATAAAGCATATAGAATTTATAAATACAATATGTAATAATATAATCGTAATTGAAACAATTACAATTGAAAATGAAAAGAAGAAAGGAAACAATACAATTACCTTTCTAATATAAACAGTAGTGGAAATGTAAAATTATTACAATTATTTTATCCCAAAGAGAAGGGTATCCTTTCACTTAGGATAAGAGGTCTGTCTTACCACCACCTTGGTAAGCACTCGATACTATGATCAATATGTCTATCTTGCTATCCCCACAAGCCCTCGATATGATGATCAGTACGTCTGTCTTACTATCCCCGCAGGCCCTCAATTTTATAAGTAATCAGTACCTCTGTATTTCAAACACTTAAAAGCCCTCGATAAGAAGATCGGTAGCACTGTCTACTTATCCCTAGTAGACCTTGATCGTTATCACCAGATCGGTCACACAGATAAAAATAAAGTACTTATTAAAATACAAAAACTAATAATGATTCATTCACGTTTTGTAATCTCAAGGATTTTGCATGAAGCAAGAGAGAAGTCACAGCATCTCTCTCTAAAAATCTATAGTATCAAAGAATGATCAAAATCTCTCAGTTTTTGTTCTCAGCTTCAAATGACCTCCTATTTATAGGCCTCAGGTTCCAACGGTCATATTTCCTCCAACGATCATATTTCTCTGGAAAACTCGGAAGGACCTGGACACCTGACATTATAATGGTCATATTGAAACAAAAAACACGACATTGTTTTTATTAGTTTATAACTAACTCCACGAAATCATTTTGGTTAAGACAAAAGATAGATGAAAATGATAATCATGAGTACGATTGATATAAATCATGTGTTTTGATAAAGGATAAAAACAAGCATGTGATAAAAGTAAAATATGAGTACTATTAGTATTACATAGTGTAATGTATTGATAAGATGAAAAGTGAGTATAATGCACAAAAGTCAGTACAATTGACATAGTCAGTATGATTGACCGAGTCAGTATGATTAACAAAGTCAGTATGATTAACATAGTCAGTATGATAAACATAGTCAGCACGATAAACATAGTCAGTACGATAAACATAGTCAGTACGATAAACATAGTTAGTATGATAAACATATATGAATAGATTTGTGATTTCCAAAACAAGACATAAAATTCAAAAGAGGACTTTTGACTCAATAGGTATACATTGAGAAACTAGATGGGTTTATTATAGATGAAAATGAGAGAAATGTGTGATAGTTAAAGAAATGTTTTCATAAGATAAAGAAATCAATGAGGGCTAGGTATTTAAGGTTGGATCAATACCTAAGAAATCTTGGTTTTTAGTGAGGTAGAGTTAATAATAGCCTCTACGCCAAGAATAATAATGATTAAAGGATGTTGGTAATCATATATATTGAAAAATAATATTTGAGGATTTGAAAAAGCGTAATGCATTTTTTTGGATAATATGAGGTACGATATCAAGATGTCTATAATTGGTGAAAAATTTCCCTTAGTTTATCGGTGAATTAAGGAAAACATAACACACTAATTTCTCAATAAAAATATTAAAAATAGGTTCCCAAGTGATTTTTAAAGGAATATTCCAAACAAATGACAACACCAACCTCTATATGGATGAATTTTTCAAAATTTGACGATTACAAAGAGGTAGATGTCATGGAATACAAGTTTTTTGAGCCTATTATACCTCACAAAAACATGAACTAACATTGGTTTTGATATATTTCAAGTCGCATAATACTAATGTTGTTCCAAGGAGAGCCACATGATATCGGGGAATATGATACTTCAATATATCTAAAAAATAGTGAATTTTGGGTTGTTTTATTACGGGATAGTGCAACTGGAGTTGTTGGGATACATTGATGTGGGATGATAATATTAAGTGGATAACAAAGGGAATGTAGATATATCAAAAAACCTAGATTTTTTCTGAGCCTTATTTTCGTTCAACCCTTGAATCGTTCGAGCCTTGGTTTTTAGCCTTGGAATATTTGGATCCTTGATTATAGCTTAGATTTGACCTTAGATTTAACAAAGAGGAGCGCCAGTAACAGGTGGATTCTACAGAGGGCTTCAGATATTTCGAACTGGTTTACAATGGTTAGGGTTCTTAAAATAGATCCGAACACTTTCATCAGCGCTTCCAAAAAGCACTGATAAAGATCCCTTTCATCAATTCTATGTCAATAAGTGCTCATACCATGAATCTTTATCAACCCTAAAATAAGAGATAATAAATACTTATAATACATTTTTTTAAAATAAATAATATTATTTTAAAAAGTAATATTATTTAAAGAAAGTATAATTATTATATATAATTATAATACTTATAAAAATACTTCTTATAAAATAATAATTTTATAATTCTTTGTATATATAATTATTTATTTATATTTATATAAATAATTTTTTAAAAAACAATATTTATATCATTATATATATTTAAATAATTAAATAAATATATATATATTTAATAAATATATATATTTAATAAATATATATAAATATAAATATAGTAAATATATTAATTATTTAAATAATTTTATTATAAATTTATAATTATTTATATATATATATATATATATTTATAATTATAAATGTATAAAAATAATTAATATAAATTTATATATATTTATTTATAAATATTTTTTACAGATATATTTCTATCATTATTAATGAATATTTAATCTAAAGTGCATGCATGTTAAAAACGAGTAAAATTGAATAACTAAAAATGATTACACTTTAACAATATTGAAAAATTGGATAAATTTGATTAATTAAAAATAAATCACTAAAAAATGAATACATATTGAAATAAAGATGAATACATATTGAAAATATTAAAACATAGTAAATATATATATATAATAAATATTAAAAATTGACTAAAATCCAAAAAAATATTTGCGTGTGTGCATTGTATATAAAAATTCATTAATATTACATATATGTGAAATCAATGTAATAGGTTTGATCAATATTAAATTGAAAAATAAACTGACATTTGATTATGTCCATTACTCGATGTAATTAGTTAGTATTTTTAATTCATATTAATTTTTAATTATAAACCATTTTCACTAAATATATTACAATTTAATGTAAAGGAATAAATATTTTTTATTATATAAATCACATTTATATACATTCATATATATATATATTTAATATATATTATTTATTAACATTATCAATAATTATTTTTTTAAAAAATATTTAATATTTTTCTCAATTTACTTATTTTTAATTTTTATTTGTTTAATTTTCATTTTACATATATCTATATATTTAATATATACTATTTATTAATATTTATAATTTATATATAGTATAATCAATTTATTCATTTTATCAATAATTATTTAATCAATAAAATTTTTAATATTTTTTTAATAAACTCTTTTTTATTTTTTATTTATTTAATTATTTCATTTTATTCGGACTTTTATCAAAAATAAAAAGCACTAATAAAGGATTCCTTTATGGGAACTAAAAATAAAGCACTGATAAAAGTTACCCTTTATCAGTGCTAAAAATAATGTGATGATAAAGGGAACCCTTTATCAACACTAAAAAAATCTGTTGATAAAGAGGGTCATTTATCAGCAATACAAAAAAACGCTGATAAAAGGTACCCTTTATGAGTGTTTATTTTAGCACCGATAAAGGGAAACTTTATCAGTACTTTTTTCTAGTGCTGATAAAATCCAGTGTTGTTAATGGACTTTTTTGTAGTAGTACCTCAAGTCAATCCTCCGAATCAACCATCCCACTATAGGGTGGCCAATGTACTACCTTTATAGGCTACAAAAATCATAACAAAGTTACACATTCACCCATGACTCAACCAACTCATTGATGGATAACCAATTTTTCATTAAGAAAATTATTAATATAAATATACAATGACTCAACTATCTTATCAATGGATAACCACCATGTCATTAAAAAAATTTCATACATACTTCACACAACTCAACCATGTTATTAATGGATAGACAAAATATCATGAAACATGCTTCATATAAATATCTCGTGACTCAACCATCTCATTGATTGATATCCACCATGCAATCAGAACAAGGTCACAAAATTTATACACTAACTCAACCATCTCACTGAGGTATAACCACTACCCTATCAAAACAAGGTTCAAAAATCTAATGAAGTCATAAAGCATCACAAATCTCACAAACCCAATAGATATTTTTTTTCTTATCTATCGTCTCATGTAACATCATGCCTCTTCTTGTAAATAAAGGAAAAAAATGGTTCTTCTAGACCCACCATAGTCTCTACTTATCGATACTAGCTCATCTCTTTCAGATTAAGGAGACTCCATAGACAGTCATCTCATCCCAACATGGGCATCAAGGTATGGTCTAGACTATCAATGTCTCAAATCACTCCTAATCATGATACCCTGGGAGTATCCCAATCTATCATTCTTGAAACCCCCTCGAAATTCAGATGTCAATTCCTGAAAAATCCATGACCCCGACTTGGGGTCCCATATCACATCTCCTAATGGAGATATATCATCCCATCACCTAATGGAATGCTCCATTGTCACACCTCATCCTATCCAAAAGGACTCATCCCTCTCACAATTCTTGTTGATCCTTGACCACCCTCCAAGGGTGTTTCCTATCACACATAAGACATTTATCCATCTTGTTCTTCATTACGATGCTGAATCCATCTCGTGACAACTTACTATCCCTAGGATAAACCCATCCTAGTATGCTTGTGTTAATCTGAAAATCATTAGCCCACCCAACATCTATTATAATCTCAAACATTTTACTCGCCCCTTAATGACAAAATCATCAGGAAATCTCAATTCATACATGTGTTGAAGAACACTTATCTTGATCCTAAGAGGCTGACTTCCAACCTATCTTGTCTACTAAAGGATTTACCGGTCATTATCCATCTACCCTATCCCATGAAACATGAATGCAGAAAGAAAACATACATTACACACACATGCGTGCACACACACACACACACACAAACATATATATATTAAAGGGGAACCTACATCTGAATCAGAGTTACCATCCTCATTGAGATTCGACGGGCTCGACCAATCCTGTACATGCCTCGAATGAGATAGTTCCACCACCCGAGCTCCTTCTTCACATAATATAGAATAAATATTTAATTATAAAAAACTAATTAATTATTTAATTTAGTCCATATTAATATAATTACTGGAAAACTCACTGATCACCATCATCATGTCGAAACTTCTTCCAACTACCCCCGGAGGGTATTCGACACACCCCTGGAACCATAAATAATGAAATACCTATTGTATAAAACCCAATACAACCATGAATATCACATAATTTATAAAAAATACTAAATAAAATTAGAAAAGTGACTTACCTCACTCAAAACTATAACAGATGGTGTATAGACTATATATCGGGACCTTTTTTAGGAACACCAAGCTAAATCCCCATCAAACTCAGTTGATTCCATAATTATATATTGGAAACAACACTAAATAACTAATTAAAATCAATCAGAATAAGAGGGAAGTTAATGAGAACCCAAAATAAGGATGAAATGGAATAAAAAACCTTAAATATACTGAGGAATACCCCCCAAATCATCCTTGGTGGAATTGGATTAAAATAGAGTATATGGATGGGATAATCGGCTAAGAAATGGATTTCCCCAAAACCCCTTATTGCATAAAACCTGAAGGCCCCTGATGAGGAAAAATATGAAACAACCCCTTATTAAAAAAACTATCCCAAGATCCACTAGCTCACCATTGGGAATTACTAACATGATGGTGGATCCACCAGTCTTCTAGTGTGTATAACTAGTGAGTAGGTCCATTGGTTATCCCCTTAGGTAGCCAATAGAGGCTCATAGGATAACTAGTGGTGGATAATATCCTAGATGGTGGCTGGTTTTATTTTTTAGTATTCCCCATCCACCCTTTATTCCTATGATGCTTGATTTAACCCCCAAGACACACCCTAAACCACAAACCCCATAAAAACATAATTTATAGACACTCAAATCTCAGAATGCCACTACGAGTCCTAGTTCTCAAAATAAATTATCCACCAAATGAAAAATTCAAATTTCCTTGGGAATTTCCAACCCATAATGACATGGATCAATACATAATGTATGATTTATGAGGCATCTGAACATTAATAGTTAACAATTAGGAGATATTTCGTATTGTGTGTTATTCATATGATAGTTTTATTTGATTAAATTTTGGGGAGGATTAACAAAATCACATGATAAATTCTTGAATAGTCATGTCATTAAATCATATATTATAAACATACAATTTGATCCATGGGAATTTAATGATGAATATATACGAAGGTAATCACCATGTTTTGATGATCATATGATCGTTCTAAATCCTTTTGTTAATCTCCAAAACCTCTCATCTGTCTCCTACATTTTCTTCCCTATTATACTGTCACATTGTGGTTTAGAGGAGATTCCCACTATGTGATGGGTGATTCACATCATCACATGGATACACCATAGAGAAAAAAGTCAATTGGATACCTTTTGAGAGATTTTCATCAATTAAAATGATAAAGATAGTATTAGTGGCTCAATAGGGGAAAGATATACATTTTTCATCATTTTATATTGATACATGTTTTAGGTTTCAAGAATAGTGTTCTTGGGATTTTGGGTTTCCAATTTCTTCTACAATGTTAAATAAGTGTTTTTTAATCCTATGAAACCTTTTAAATAATTCCATAATTAAATAGGTTTTATCAATTATTTATTATCATATAATGTTATAAAAATCATTAGTGGTATAAGAGCCATCTTTGTCATTAAATCAATATGTTTTCATATTTTTTTTATAATGAACATGTATATCATAAGATGTAGTTTACTGTTTCATAAATAGTTTTATGAGATGGATAAATTTTAGTGCATATATTTGCACACAATAAGATATGATATATGATATTTTGTGGCATGATACAACCAATTTTCGAAGTGGTTGGAAGGCTATGTTGACGTGATAATGGTGAATGATGATGGCTCATAACAGGGTGATGAAGGTGATCTTTAATCTTGATTCTCAAATGTAGTGTTCTTTTTGAATTTTTAATTTTTAACTTAGATTTATTTGTTATTTTGGTTCCCACTAATCCATAAAAGTGGCTTTTATAAAATCAAATAAAAATCTATTTTTCAAAAAAAATCTATGGCATGATACAAGAATGTTTTAATGTCATAAGGTATGATAATATAATTCATATCATATAATTCATTAAAACTTATGTTTTTATACTATATAATAATCTAGGATAATCATTATCATAATCATAAAAGGGTAGTGTGGTGTTAACAAAATAGTGTCATACTATAATGGAGATATACATGATATCTCCTGTTATGATACAATATAATTATTAAATTACACTATAAAACAAAACATAAAAAAAGATAATATTATAAACTAGTAATAAATATAATCATACATGTTATATAAATCACAAAAATATTATAGGACTATATCATCAAATAGATATAGCCCAAAATGTGAAATTTAATTATTTGATGTAAAATTCTCCTAGTTTACAAATTTTTTATAAAATAAGTATATGATATTCTAAAAAAAATATATTTTTTCTTTAATGGAATATGATATGTTCATATTAATATCTACTTTACTTAAAATTTAATTTTTGATTTTTTTTGAAAAGAGACACTTCTATGGAAAAAGTAGGAAACTAACCAAGTGGTTTGCTAAGGGTGACCCTATCCAAAAAAACTGAAACCCACAAAAAATACTATAAGTGAATAAGTTAAATTATGATTTATTATTTCAATTAGAATTTAATTATTCATATATATAAATTATTCTTTAATTTATCTGATAAGTTTCTATATATAGATTTTCATATCATATATAAAATTAAATTATAGGTAAATCAATATAATATTTAGTTTTCTTCAACATTGAATTTTACTTTTTATAGAGTTATGGTCTTTAACATAGTGGTTGATTGTAGTTTATACATAATAGGTTTCAGTGTTTTATTGAAATTTAAAATGTTTCTTTGTTATTGATCTATGAGCAATGGGACATTGAGTTAAACTTTCTTAAATATTGGATACCATCTACACAATAATTTCTCCTAATGAAATTGTGTTTCATATGATTCTAGACTTTTACATGAAAGGGTACCTTGTACCTTATGCATGATATGTATTTGGATATGTGTAGATATATTTGGAATCTATTTTTGGGTTTGTAAAAAAATTGTGAGTTGTGTAAAGTGTTACACATAAATAGAGTTTGAAAATATTATTTTAGTGGATGGAATAAGGATATCAAAACTGGATCCTTTATAGCATGAAAACATATAGTAATAAAACATGAGATAACAAATATTACATGAAATGTAATATTACTAAGTTGAATATTGATAAGATGTATATAGAAATAATGATATTAATTGAAACCCTAAAAAATTAACTACTATATTACTTCCAAAGAAAAATATTTTCAAGACCTCAATAATTATATACAGGATACCCAAACTATTAGGCTCCTATATATTATTTTGTATAAGTAAATTAGATTATAAGAGACCCTAATAATTAAGTGTCTATATCATATATGATATTCGAGTTATATTTAGTTGGTCATCTTTAACCATTTCATGCCTAAAAGGAATAGCATTGGGATAATTCATATGATGAATTAGGAATGAATATATCCCCCTAACTATCCAAGATTCATTTGTGATATTATTGGCATGATGGCCTATAAGATATAGTCATGGATTAAGTTTCAAGTATAGTTGGATTTTTTCATGATCAAATATGGATCCTGACCCATAAAAGGTGATATGTATAGGGTCATCATTTTAGTGGGAGTAATTTCATTACATGTACTTAATAGAAATATATAAAACGTGATATTCGCCCATGGATATATCATTATTGTAGATTATCCCAAGAATCATGATTATCTTTTTGAGGTCTCTTATAGGTATTACATATAATATAAATCTAGATTAGAATCTAAGATTATAAAGTATTCTCAAAGAGAAAAATTATTATAATTTGGATGTGAATGCTATTGAAATAAATTTCCCCAATTCCGACTCATGGGTATCAAATATTGGGTGTGCATCATAATTTTTTTATGGTTAACACCGACTCAGAAATATGAGATAATGGATGAAAGGATAAATAGGTCTACTTATTAGTAATTGAAAATAAGTCACGGTATTATAGGTTGGAAGTTATTATCAAAGTCATCCTAGTGGATTATATATAGAGTTGTAATTTTGTTATTGTGTCCCCTCTATAAAAAATTCATTTCAATATCTTATTTAGAATAGAAAGCATTTTCATTTATTATTAAGAGAAATTTTTTTCTATGTACATGAATGTGTTTTTTGAATTAAGATTATGTTTAATGATTTATACATTATAGACATGGATAATATATTCTATAATATTATAGAAAATAATGTCATGGTTTATTCTAACTATGATTTTCTTTGGCATTATAACCATGGACATATAAATGATAAATGCATCAAAAGACTCTATATAGATAAACCATTTGAATAAAATAATTTTGAATTTATTTATAATTATGATTATTTTTTATTAATTAAATTAAAAAATAACATTTTAGAGAAATAATTTATAGAAATAATAGACTACTTTACCATATATCGCAATGTATGTGGACTAATGAGTACTCAAAAAATCAATGGATATTGATACTTTATAAAAATTACTGATGATTTTAGTTAGTTTGGTAATATATTTTTTTTTTAAACCTTTCAAAATTTCCAAAATTTAAAAAATATTACAAGATCAACAAGGAAGATGTATTATGATACTCTCAACAGATCAGGGTGGGGAATACATAATCCAAGAATTTATTGATCATCTGAGTGATTGAGGGATTCTTTCACAACTCACTCCTCCTTGAACTATAGAATATCATGCCACATCTAAGAGGATTAATCAGACCTTATTTGACATGTTTTGATAATTAATGAATTATTGTGACATTCCAGTATAATTATAGGGATATTATCTATAATTAGAATCATTCATAATTAACTATGTTCTATCTAACATAGTCATAGTGAAACCATTTGAGATATGTAATGGGGATAAATCCCAATTATTATTTTGAGGATTTACTATTGTGAATTATATTTATAGTATTTTTATTTATGAAAAATTGGTCCTAATCAGGAAAATGATTGTTTTTAGTTTACCCTAACAATATTATAGGATATTTATTTTATAATCATACAGAACACAAGGTGTTCATAACTTGGAATGGTGTTTTACTTGAGCGGGACCACATGTGTTAATGTAGTAGTGGGATGAAATTTTAACTTGTAGAAACTTAAAAAAATATGAATTTTTTATGATATGTAAAAGAGATATGGTTCAATAATAGGTTATGGAATTTGAATTTAATCAACTTGTATATAATCCTAAATGGTCTGGTAGGTTTTATCAATATCTATGTATATATATATTTATTTCATGTGGAAAATGATGATGATGTATTATTTATAGATAATAAACCTACTACATACTGAGATTCCATTGAGTTTTATAATTTGGATAAATGGTTAGATGGTATGAAATTTTAGATAGACACCATATACAATAACCAAATATTCATCTTAGTGAATATGATAGAAGGGGAGTAACCCATAGGATGCAAGTGGGTTTTATGAAAGAAAACAAAAAATGAGGGTAGAATGTAACATATAAATATGACTTTGTGAGAAAAGTATATAAAAAAATTTATGGTATTGAATAGGAAGAGGAATTTTCACCTGTTGTGATGATAAATTCGATTTAGATATTTCCTTCTATAAAATTAAATTATGATGATGAGATATATCAAATTCATATTAAACAAAATTCATTAATAGGAATTCTATTGAGGAGGTGTATATTATAAAGTATAATGGTTTTATAATTATTATTGAGCATACTAATGTTTCATGTTGTAATGATATATTTATGGATTGAAGTAATCTTATTGGAGTAATAATATTATGTTTATAGATACAATCAAATAGTTATTTTTCATTAATAATTTGGGTGATTATTGTATATTTAATCTCATTAGTAATATTGTTTTAGAATCTCTAGTGTTTTATGTTGATGAAATACTACTCATCTGAAATGATAAACCTGTATTAAATTCTATAAATATGTCATTGGGAAAGTGTTTCTCAATGAAAAACATAAGATAATTAGTATAAATATTAGGTATGAAGATATAAATAAACATATTAAATAGTTCTATTGTGTAGAATCAGAAAATATATTTTGTTAAATTTATAAATAATTTTTTCCTAGGGAAAACAATGATTGTATTTTTACTTATTTTATATGGCATGAGTCTTATGAAGACTCAATGTCCTTAAAAGGGGATAAAAATGGGGAAAATAGATATTATTCCTCTATATATCTAAAATTTGATCTATCTTATATTATTTGTTATAAATTATACCAGATATTTATTATTCTCTAAGAAAAAAATGGATACAATTCAAATCCTAGTGAGAATCACTGGCTTAATCTAAATAATAACCTTAAGTACATGAGAGTATGTTAATATATGTTCTTGTTCATTAGAGGTTAGGATGAAATCATTATAAAGGGTTACACATATTCTAGTTTCTAAACTAATATAGATATTATGAGATATCAATATAACATCATATTTTTAATTAATGGTGGATCTATTAGTTAGAATAGTTCCAAAAAATCCAACGTAGTATACTTGACAATAAAGGAAGATTATATCATTGCATCTGATGCTATGAAGGAAGTATTTTGGATTAAGAAATTAATTATTAAATTTAATTACTTTCCTATTAATATGGAAATAAATAATAATTTTTTTGAAAATAATAGAGATAAAACTTAGACTAAGGGACCATGGTCTAATTAATAGACCAATCACATCCTTCATATATACCATCTTATTTGATAGATCATTGATAGGGGAGGTGTAAGGCTTTGTTCAATGGATATAGTTAAAAATTTAATAGATAAATTGATAAGGGAATTAACGTAGAAAAAGCATAAGGTTCTTATAATGTCTTTGAGTATGATAACCTAATCCTTTTACAAAAAACATTACATGATTCTTAAGCATAAATATCCAATAATTACAACAAAAGGATTGTAAAGGCATAGTGTTATTAGAAGACCAGGTTCATAATACATAGAAGGAAAATAAAACATGGAATCCTTATTTTATTTTCCATTGTGAGCACATAAATCCATTCAATCTACTGAAACTGCATTGGGTAACCTGGGTAATACATGAAAGAAAGGGGTGAGATAAAAATCCCAATAAGGGAGTAAACATGATAAGGAAGCATAACATGTGAGTCAAAGGTATAACATGATATCATAAAATAGAAGGAACATGAGAAATAAAGTGGAATAATAAAGTGAATAATATCATAAGATCATGGAAACATGGAAATTTGTAAATGACATAAAACATGACACAAACCTAATTCAAGGATAACTTCTAAGACAACATCGCATGGTGGACAAAGTTCCATAATGGATTAGGTTCATTCCATAATCCCATGAATGATGTCTCATGAGACTAAAACATTACCCCAAGAATTAGAGGGATATATAATTATGGGACCACCTATCAAATTGATTTCATTTACACACATATGTATTCTGCATAAGGATATCAATCATAAGGAATAAATATAATAATTACCCATGGAAATAAATAGGTTGCATAATATTGTCTCATAACATAATCAAAATAGATTTTTAAAAAATGAATTAGAGATATGGTCATAAGGAATGTATTACCCCTTCAAAGGAAGTTATAATAATCTTAGTATACATGTGAGATAAATATATACATAATTTATAAGAATTATATAACTTTAAATAGAGATAAAGTGAGTTAAGAGAGAATGGTCATAACTTGAAGAAAAGGGTGGGTTAGAAAGATCCCATACCTCGATCCCGATTTGCCACATGGTTTATTTATATCCTTGAATAATAAACATAATATAATTTTTTTACTTTATTAAGAACCTTTTTATAGTTTATTATTCCTTTTATTTTGATGTGTACCATTCCATATTTGATTACTTAACCAATTAATTTCACATCGAACATTTTAATGATAAATGAATCATATGTCCACAATCACTTTGGTAAGTTGAATAAGGTAAAATATATTATTAATTAATCATATATATAATTTTAACCATAAAATAATTATCATTTTACTACAAAAATTATAATTTTTAAACCAACCATGAAATATGGTTATAAAAAATGAATGATGTTATAGTCATGGAGACGGTAGGTTATACATATGCCTGAGTAACGTTTCCATTTTTCAAATATCATGATGAAAATAAGGTAAGTGTTATTTTATATTTCTAGTATGATATTTAAATTTTAAATATCATGTTATTTCTTTAAATACCCTTACATATACCATCCACGTGATGTGATAGTCTATCGTACACACGAACGACATTATCATTTATTCAATGGATGATAAGGTAGGAAAGTATACAATATATTTATTTTACAGAATGATTAATATTTCATGAATATATTTTTTAAACATAAAATTATTTTTTATTACCTTCCACGTAAATGGTAAGTGAAAAAATCACATCGCTTTGCGAGGTGGTAGTTCGTCATACACACGAGCGACGTTATCGTATTCTCTACGGAATGGAAATTAAAAAAGATATATATGATATTATTAACTCTATATGTATAATTATATCATAAATATAATACATAAACATTATGTATTTTATTATATCCATATTTTATAAGCGGTTATAGAAAACAAATTACATTGGTTCATGAATCGGTAGTCCGCTATACACATGATCAACATTTTTGTTTTCCATCTGAGGGAGGAGGAGATAAATATAGGTCATGACCTCAAAATAAAAACATATCAGTATATGGAAGATAATTAGGTTATTATATCATCATTATTTAATAATATTTTAATAATATAGAGGAATAAATAAAATAAAATGTTCAGTTAAGGATGTTACCTCTTCTTCAAACAACTTCTTTTGATTTTCACCAAAAGAATTCCTATGTTGGGTTTATAACTAAACCAAGGACTATAAGATGAGGGGAGGGAATTTATTTAATAATTAATTGGATAAACCAATGGGATTTATAAGTTTGGAAAGGATAGGATAGGGGTGACCTTTTATAAGTGGGGGAGAGGGAATAGTAGTAATTTTTGAAAATAAAGAATTCTACCCATGTTTTTCTCATTCAAAAAAGATAAAAATGGACTATTTTAGAACCTTAGAAGATATAAGTTCTAAATATGATAATACATATAAATTATATAATATTTATTTCATTTTAAACCCATATATTTCTAGTTTAACCCCTAGTAAACCTGTTTTTACATTAACCACGATAAATAATTTTTATTGTTTTCAATATTAATTATAGTAAAAAATTAATTTATCCTTATTAGATAATATAAATTATTATTATTAAAATTATTGAATATTTTTTTCCAAATTCAACTAACAGAATTGATAGAAGTTAATTAGATATTAAACCCATAGATATGTCGAAAAAATAGTTTTTTCAAGAAATGCATTTTTTAAAGAAAAGAAGATCTCGTATTAACTATATGCTAAGTAATCATAATTATATGAATTTAAATTTATATTTTTATATATATAATCTATAAATTTTATTTAAATCATTCCTCATTAGGTTTAATATTCCATTACTTGTCTTTATGTATTCCTCGACCCTAGTTTTGACCGTTCTTTGGTTGGGGATTGTCTTGGGTTATTTTGGGTGAAATTTGGAAAATTTTAGAGGATTTTTTAACTTTGAATAGTTGGAACATGGTTGTACAAAACTGTGGGTCCCCAGTGATAACCTTATATCCATGCATAGTGGGGGAATGCATGGTTTCTATACAGTTTCCCAAATTATGTGCCCACCTAGGGTAAACTGTGTGCCTTGGATGATGAGTCCAGAGGGGACACACGGTTAGGGTGTAAAATTTGATTAAGAATGTGGTACTTCCTAATAATCCATTACTATAGGTTTATTTTATTATGATATTTTATTTTTAATTATTGATCCTATGTTTAAAATTATTAACCTACCTGCTCGACACTATTAAAACTTCTAGGGTTGAGATGGCCCCCTAGAAGCAATTTTGGATCCACCAGCCTTCTCCTTTGATGAATCAAAGTGCTAGTGGGAGATTTGGTCCTTCTCTAGTAAGTGGATCTCCTCTCATTTAATTTATCCCAATCTCTCCTTACTTTATTCTTATGGTTTTATGGATTATCACATATTGGATGGATCTAAACTCCATTTGATTGGATCTTGATTCTAGGTTGTGTACCTAGATCTTCAACACCTTCACTCTTTGTTGGTGAGTCCCATTGTAGGTGGTGTTTTCTTGATATTTGATTAAATTTAGGTGGTTCCATAATTATTTTCCCTATGATTTAAACCTTTAATTTCATGACTAAATTTAAATGAGTTTTTAATTGATTTAAAAAACATGTAATTGTGATGATTCGATCCTTAATTAGAGATGGGTATAGAAATTGAAAAAAAAAACCCAATTTCAATGGAATTGAAATTATAGTATGGATTTAAGGTAAATTATGGATTTATTTTGGAAATATTTTTTATAAAAGCGATTTGATGTTAATCTTTAGAAAAATTCATAAGCTGAAAGTTGTTTTGAAATGGAATGAAACGATGAAAACCTATGTGTTGGTTTTGAGATGACAAGGCATGATAAAAAATAAAATTTGTCAATTTTATTCTAAATTTTATTAAAATAATTTATTTATAATTTGTTTGATGTAGTTTTCCATTAATTGAGACTTTATTTAACTTTTTATTAATTGGGAGTGGATGTAATTTTCCCTTAAGTGGGACTCGATGTAATTTTTCCTTAAGTGGGAGTGGATGTAGTTTTTTTAAGTGGGAGTGGATGATAGTAATTTCCTCTTAAATGGGGAGTGCATTTGTTTGATTTAATATACATGACATTGATTTTTGGAACTATTTTATTAATTCCAATTGATTTATATAAACTATTTTACATAAAATGTTCATTTAATCCTATTTTAAAGTTGTTTTGATACATCTTCCATCTATTTGAAATGAAAGAATGTTTTGGTTTTAAATATAAAATAACGTTATCCATGCCTGATATTTTGTGAATCGATATAATATCTAGTTTATTTTTTTTGGAATTGATTTTGGAACACTTGGTGAGACCCTACTAGGATTTATAGCTCGTACCCTACCTTTTACCTGAGTCATTTGTAGATTTTCTTATGTCAGGCCCAAGCAAAGTGAAAGCACCACTTAGAGGTTATGGTTGTTATTGATCCTTCGGACCGTGGAGTGAGATGATGTTTCCTTTGGGATGTTTGAGTTTTATCTTTCCATTTCTTTAGTACTTTGATTATGTACTGCTTTGGGTTTTGTTATACCTATTTTGTTTTGGTTCTTTTTTCCATTAGAGTGTTGAGCATATTGACTAGTAAACCTTTTATCTTCCACTATTTTCATAAAATTCATTTTCTATTTTATATTTTCTAATGTCAGGTTCTAGTCACCAACCCATGGTGATCAAGAATTCCCTTTGGGCTATATCAATTATAGATCGAGTATCAGGGTATCTGATATGGTTTATGATTAATTGGTATCAGATCCTACTTAAGAATCTTTCCTTGATTTCAATATATAGTTTGTGATGTCTTTTTGGGGATTATGATGTAGTTACGAGTGAGTTTCTAGTCAGATATCATTGTAACATGCCTTATGTTACCATGAGTGGTTTGGGAAAGGAATCTTGAGAAATAATTTGATTATATTCTTGTATTTTCTATAGTTTTTATTTGGATGGATTGAAATCAAAATATTGTTATCTTATCTAATGGGATTGATTTTCCCATTGCTCGTGTTTGAGTTGTTGATCTAAGTATTGTTATAATGTCTTCAATGTTGTATTCTGATATTGTGTACCTTGATTCATCATAGAATACATTTTAATAGGATCCATGAGGAATCTACTGGTGAATCATAATGAGAGGCTCCTCCCATGGACCATAATCTTGTTGAGATTATTGTCCATACTGTCCAAGCTCTAGGACAGGCACCTACACATGTTCCCATATTGTCTCCAGTTATAGTTCCTCATAGGTATGAATCTTGTAATCATGCTCAAGATTTCCTTCATTATAATCCACCATAATTCCAATTCTAATTATCCTCAAGAGGATAAGGATTGGTTAATAAATATAGAGATTCTATTTTATTTTTTAGAGATGCATGATTTGATTAAGGTGAAAATTTCCACCTTCAATTTAAAGTGACCTATAAAGATATTGTGGGATTTGATGGTAACAGTGAAGAAGTATGAGGTTTTGGAGTGGATGGAATTTATATTTATTTTAACTAACTTGTTCTATCCAGAATATATGGTTTTGGCTAAGGCTATGGAGTTTTTCAAACTCTAATAGGCTGACAAGACTATAAAGGAGTATGTGAACTTATTTTCTGAGCTTATGCAGTTTTACCCTGAGATTGTATCAAATGATAAAATTAAGACTCAATGGTTATAGATGGGTCTTCAATTAGATATTCATTATCATGTTTTCTTACCAAATCTCACTACATATTTTAACATGTTGGATTCATATTTTATGGTTGAACTTGACCTGAATAGTAAGTTAGGGTTGATGGGAGTTTTTTTTCTTCTGATGGGTATTCTATAAGTTCATCTTAAGGGAAAAAGTAAGAGTGATGAGTTTCACGGTGGTTCTCAACAATGTGGTTCCTATAGAACTCCTTCAATGCATAGAAGAGTCCCTTTGAAATAATTATAGTATAGAAAGGTTGGGCATCCGAGATGTGTTTGTATTGAGGTTCCAAAGATCTGTAGTTATTATGGTCACTCAAGACACCTTAAAAATTTATTTTCTACTCCATGTAGTGGAACATTCTCATCAGAACATAAATGTACTGAGGTGAAATCAGATGCTTTGAGATCTAAGGGTTTATAGCTACAGGCATCCAGAATGAATTTTTTTCACAAAGTAGAAGAGTATATAGAGTTATCTGATACAGGTCCAATGACTGTGAGAGGTACCATCACTATATCTTTGTCATTAGTTATTGCTTTATTTGATACTTGTGTATGTCTTTCATTTATATCAACTCGTATTTTGAACCTACTAAATCTTACTATAGTGATTTTGTCTTATGTGATGGATATTACTATGCCCCTTAGAAAGGAGATAAGGTAGGGTCTCTATTGTCATACTTGTGTCTTATCTTTATTAGAAACAAATCTTACCTAGGATTTTTTGATTCTAAACAAGAAACCTATTGATTTCATTTTTGGTATGGATTGTCTTATTTCAAATAAGGCTCGAATTGACTATTATCTTCTATGGGTCTCCATTACCATTCCCGATGGGGAGTTTCATATATTTTAGGGAGAATGGGACCAGATGTAAAGTAGATTCAGACCTTATTATCTATATTTGGGGAAAGTAATATTAGGGTTTTATTTTTATATGGAGTGGGAATCAATTAGTGAAAATATATGTCTAGTTTTTGTTGAGTTTTCCAATGTGTTTCCTTCTAATTTCTCTAGTTTTCCACCGATAAGAGAGGTAGAGTTTTCTATTGATTTAGTTCCTGGTACTCAACCATGGTCTATTTTTTCTTACTGTATAGCACCAACTGAAATGAAAGAGTTGAAGACTTAGTTGGATGATTTTTCAGAGAAAGGATCTATACACCTGAGTGTCTCACATTGAGTGGCACCTTTCTCTTTTCTAAGAAAGCTGATGGAACACTTTTATTTTTTTTAGATTACTGGAAACTCAATCGAGTTATGTTAAATAAAAAGTAGTTGTTTTCAAAAATTGATGATCTCTTTTACTATTTGAAAGGGATGAAGTGGTTCTCAATGATTGATCTTCTATATGGTAATCACCAATTGAGAATAAAGAATCTAACATCTAGAAAATAACTTTACAAAGTAGTCATGGCCATTATGAGTATCCTTTCATGCCATTTGGTCTAACTAATGCTCCTTCAATATTTATGTCTTTGATGAACAGAATATTTCATGAGTATCTTGATATATTTTTTGTGGTCTTTTTAGATGGAATCTTAGTTTACTATCAGTATGAGGAGGATCATGTGTAGCATCTGAGAGTAGTTCTATATTTTTTAGAAGTCACCAAATTTATCCCAAGCTATCAAAATGTTATTTCTAGATTCAAGAAGTGAATTTATTGGGACATGGGGTCTTGTAACATGTTATCTTAGTTTATCCTGATAAGGTGAAAGCTATTATGACATGGTAACAAACACAAATTTTTTCTAGATTCATATATTCTTGGGTTTAGTAGGGTATCACCACCAATTTATAAATGATTTTTCAAAGTTGGATTCTTTGATGAACACTCTCACTAGGAAAGGGGTGAAGTTTACATGGAATGAAAAATTAAGAGTTATTTTATTGTGATAAAATTTATTTTTAATTTTGAATTGGTGTTGACTCTTCCCGAGGCCGGGAAGGTCTATGTGGTCTTTTGTGATGTGTCATGTTTGGGTTTGGGATATGTTATTATATAGGGAGATCGTGTAGTCACCTATGGTTTTAGGAATCTTAGGAAACATAAGAAGAATTATCTAACCCATGACCTTGAACTCTCAGTCCTGATGCATGATGTGAGATGCCTGAGGTGGCCCAATCTTCATGGCGTAGGGCGATGGATGAAGGATGCAGTTCGAGGAAAAGTGAAAGATGATGGGTATGGATAGTATATGCAAGTAGTCAATCAAAGTTATAAGGAGTGTGACCTACTACTTAAACAACACACTCAAGGGAGGGATGTGATAGCCAATCCACACAACACCACACTTGGTTTGAGGCACATAATTTAGGGCTTTGTGATCTTGGATCACCAATCTAACTTATATATTGACAAGGCAAGAATGCACAAGGGCAAGGGGGTAAAATGATACAATACTCACACAACAGAGAGAAACAAATCATAATATCTCAATTAAATCTTGGATTCCATACAAGTTCCATGGGGGTGGATATTTATAGCCAAGGGGGTGGTAAAATAGTTAAGGGTCTAATACCCTAAAGTCATACAGTCTAAACTACTTTGTTCCCTTAAATTCAAAAGGATAAATTATACCAAAGAATTTTTGGAAAAGTATCACACAAATTTCCAACTATAGCCCACTAGATTTGACTTTGAGTGCATAGCCCACTAGATTTGACTTTGTTGTCCAAATATTCCATTTCTAGAATCCTCCATGTGGGCAAGACATCCAAATTCGTGCAACCATGTGGGAAAAACATTAAACATCAATTTTGGGCTTTAATAAGTGATATTTTAGGCCTATTTTCTCCATCCATGTAAGGAAAGATCCATTGGGCCTTTAATGAAACAAGATGTGTTCCCATTGTATAATTGAGCCACTTTAATCTCCCTCGCATCATTGGGCCTTGAAAATACAACTCTTCCTCCCAAGCAATCGACTCAGTGCCTTTAACATGGTTATCATCAATTCATGTTCTTAGGTGTTGGCATAATTAACTTTTCTGATAAAGTTTTACCATGTATTCTAACCACAAGATCTAGAGTTATATCTTCTATAAAAAAATATTTTAATCTTATCTAGAGGAAATGGGTAGAGTACCTATAGTCTTTTGATTTCAACATTTACTATACCCTGGGGAAGGGAAATGTCATTTCTGATGATTTGAGTAGGAAACTTCCTACCCATACCATGAAAGAATCCTCAAAAGAGTAGAACTTAATGGATACTTTTACACATTATCTTTTAGGAGTGTGAGTTGAAGAGGACCATGTTTTCTTGGAATGTGTTAAAATGAACTCCACTCTTATCGAGAAGATTATTTAGAAATAACATCTAGATAAAAAAATTCCTTCATTAGGGACTCCCTTTATGGTGGAGAGACCATTGGGGATTGGTCATTCTCTTTTGAGGGTATCTTATGTTTCCAAAACCGATATGTTATACCTTTTCCAATGATAAAATCTGTAATGGTGAATTTCCATAATTCAAAATGGGATGTGCACATAGGAAGAACAAAGAATTTTTATAACATACAATGGGATTTATGGTGGCTAGGTATGAGATGGGACATAACTGACTTTGTTTCTCATTCTTATACTTTCTAATAGGTTAAGGCTGAGCATAAATAACCTTCAAGTTTTCTCTAGCCCCTTCCAGTGCTAACTTGGAAGTGGTATGATATTTCTATGGACTTTGTGGTTGGGTTTCCACATAACCCTAGAAAGAAGAATGTGATCTGGGTTGTGATTGATTGGCTGACCAAATCAGCTCACTTTATACCCATTCATGGTACAACTAAAGTTGATGAGTTTTAAAATATTATGTGAAAGATATTGTTCATTTACAAGGAGTTCCATCTTCTATAGTCTCTGATAGAGATCCCTATTTTACTTCTTACTTTTGTAGAGTCCTCTTGGAGGAACTGGGATCTTAGGTTCATTTAAGCATGGAATACCATCTGCAGATGGATGTTTAGAAGTAGATAGCTATATAAATTCTTAAGGATATAATTCATACCGACTTTCTTGAGTTTAGTGAATCATGGGATGACCATTTGGGATTGGTTGAGTTTTCTTATAAAAATATTTACTTGTCTTCAATCAGAATGGATCCTTTTTTATTCCATGTATGGAAGGCTATGTAAATCTCTGTTGTGTTGGTCAAAGATTGGTGAAAGTTACTTGGTTAGATTGAGTTTGGTCCAAGAGACATCATCAATGATTCATTTGATTTGTTAATGAAATTTTATGTAATATAGATGGTATGAATATTATTTTGATCATCATTTTATACCATTGGATTTATTTATTGGTGATCAGGTGTTCTTGAGAGTTTCACCTCGATTAGTTCATTGAATATTGGAAGGCAAGGGAAGCTTGATCCTCATTTTGTGTGGTATTTTGTGGTTGTTGAGAAGGTGGGAAAAGTTGATTATTGTTTATCACTTCCACCACTAATGATGTCGATACATATTGTGTTCCATGAATCACTACTTCAAAAATATCTTTCTGACCCATCTCATGTTTTGAGCTAGAGTGATCTCGTAGTTGATCCTGATTTATTCACGACTGATTGTCTAGTTAGGACTGTTGATTCTGAGAAAATGGTACTTCATGGGAGGATGATACCTTTGGACCATGTTCTATGGAATCATGATTTTGATTCTCATGAGACATGGGAGTGTGAGTCACTAATGAGAGAGTAGTGTCCTCATCTCTTTAATATGGAAACTTCTTGAGATGATTTTTGGGGAAATTTTTTTATGGTGGGGAGGTTTTGACATCTCACTACTTTTATTCAATTACTCCTCGACCCTATTTTTGGTCATTATTTGGTTTGGGATTTCCATAGGTATTTTTGGTTGAAATTTGGAAATTTTTTGGGGATTTTTGGGATGTGAACGGTTGGTGCATAGTTTTCCCAAACTCTATGCCCCCAATGAAAACTATGCATGTATAGAAAATGGATGAATGCACGGTTAGTGAATGGTTTCCCAAAATATGTGAATGTCTAGGGAAAACTGTTTTCCATGGATAGTGAGTATATAGGGGGTGCATGGTTAGAGCTCACAGTTTGGTTAACCATGTTTCTTAGCCTAGAAACCCATACGTGAAGGTTTATTTTATTCTGAAATTTTATTTTAAATTCCTAAACCCCTCGTTTAAAATTCCTAACATACTCGCTCCACCCTATTATGATTTCCATGGTTGTGAAGGCCCCCTAGAAGAAATTTCGGTTCCTCCAACCTTCTCCTTTGACGAATCAAAGTGTCGGTGGAAGATCTAATCCCTCTCTAGTAAGTGGATCTCCTCTCATTTAATCTCTCATAATCTCTCCTTTATTACTCCTTAGAGTTTTATAGATCATAATATATTGGATGGATCTAAATTATTTTTATTGGATATTGATTCTAGGTTGTGGGTGGTGTTTTATTGATATTTGATTAAACATAGGTAGTTCCATAATTCTTTTCCCTTTGAATTAAACCTTAAATTTCTTGATTAAATTAAAATTAGATTTTGGTTGAATTAAAAACATGGAATTTTGATGATTCAATCCTTGATTTGAGATGGGTATAGAAATTGAGAAAAATGAAAATTTCAATGTAATTAAAATTGTAGAATGGATTTATAGAAAATTATGGATTGATTTTGGAAATCATTTTGATGAAAATGATTTGATTTTAATTTTTATAAAAATGATTAAATTTAAAGGTGTTTTTAAATCGCATTAAATAATGAAAACCTACATGTTGTTTTTGAGATGAGAAATCATGATGAGAACTGAAACTGGGAAATTGTATTTTAATATGTATTAAAATGATTGATTGCCAATTTTTTTGATATTGTTTTACCTTAAGTGGGAGTGGGTGTAGTTTTCCATTAAGTGGGAGTGGATGTAATTTTCCCTTAAGTTAGAGTGGATGTAGATTTCCCTTAAGTGGGAGTGGATGATAGTAATTTTCCCTTAAGTGGGGGTGCATTTGTTTGATTTGATATGCATGCCATTGATTTATGGACGTATTTTATTCATGAAAATTTATTTATATAAAAAAATTTATATAAAATTGTCATTTAATATTGTTTGAAATTTTTTTTGATACATTTTCCATCTATTTTAAATGAAATCGTTTTTTGGTTTTAAATATGAAAAAAATGATATCCATTCTTGATTTTATGTGAATGGATAGCATATTTGGTTTATTTTTTTGAAATTTATTATAGAATAATTGGTGAGACTCTACATGGATTCATAGCTCATAAACTAACATTTTCATCCGGGGTTTTTAGATTTTATTATTCTGTATCCAAGTAGAGGGATAGCTCTATTTGGAGGTAGTGGATGTTCATGATCCTTGGGACCATTGAGTGGGATGATTTTTCCTTTGGGGTGTTTAAGTTTCATCTTGATAGTTATTCATTACATTGATAATGTACTTCTTTATGTTTTTTATATCTATTTTTTGGTACTTTATCCCCTTAGAGTCTTGATCATACTAACTTGTAAACCTTTTATCTTCCACTATTTTTGGAAAATTAATTCCCTATTTTATATTTTATGATTTCAGGTGATAGTTTCCAACCCATGGGGATCAGGAAAACCCTTTGGGATATGTCAGTATTATCTTGGGTATTAGGGTGATGGGGTATTCAGGCTGCTTCATGATATTAGGGGTTATTTTAATTATTTAAAATGGTAAACATTATACACTTTAAAATATTTTTTATAAAAAAAAGTGTTTTCAATCCAAAAAAACATATTCTAAAATATTGTATAAAGATGATTTAAATATAATTAATTGGATTTAATATAACTAAATAATAATTATGTTAATTTTAAATAAAATTTAAACAATAATGGATTTTAGTTTATTAAAAAAAGAAAATTTTATAAAAATAAATAAAATTCACTATTCATTGAAAAATTAAGATTTTTTTAAGAATACCAATATTTCACCTTAAGTTAATATCGATATGTTGAGTTAAAAAATTATAATAATTTTATAAAATAACCATTCTAAACATGGTAAAATTTAATTTTATGTTATGTGTGTAAAGTGCTACTAAACCGCCTTGTAGAAATATACAGTTTTTCAGAAAAACATTTCTTTTTCTTTAAAATGGTTCTTATTTTATTTATAATTAATAGATGACCATTAAATTTATTGTATACATGTCTGAACCATATAATTTTCATAATTTTGTTATTCTTATTAATACCCACCAAATTAATATCTATATTATAATGGTATATTATATTACAATTCATTTAGATTCGAGGTTGTGTGTCCTTCATTCTATCAAAGATATTGAATTTATTTAAAAATAAATATATTGTAAAGTTTTATGATATCACATTATATTATAATATTATTGTTTCGTGTCATATATGTTATTGAACATGATGTTCCTCTTTTAAAATATCAAGGTGTTACATTTTACCCCTTAAATAAATTACATCATCACAATTTAATCTTGACCTTGAAAATCAAGGATTTGACATTTTGGAAATATATTTGTGGAAAACCACACATCATAAAAAGGGTTAATAAAATTTTTCTATTAAAAATAGGGATAGTTGAATTCAAAAGCTATCACATAACTAGGTTTATACATAAGATAACATGAGTGGGAAGTGAATATATGTAGATGGAAGAAATGTGTAAATAATTTTGGGGAGTGTTATAGATCATTGATCATAAGAAATTGAATGATCAAGGGAAATTTAAGGACCTAAAAACCATAAATATGTGATGAGATAAAAAACTATTTATTCATTAGACAAGAAGGTAATAGGATAAATTTTTTGTTTCAAAATCATTTTCTTAGATTTGAGGGATTATTTTACTATCTAGATTAAGAACAAAAGATATATACTTACTTAATAAGTATAATTTTATCCTTTAACTAATTTCCAGCACAATCATGTCTTTTTCTCAAAAAAATGTGTATTCAAGAATAGTTTTTCATTCTTGAATCACTAAAATAAACTTCTAATGGATCATATATTCCAAAAAATAAAACAACTTTTTCCTCCTATCTTTACAGAAACCAAAATAGTTATCAGAAGTTTTCCCATACATTAATCTCTAATACCTCAAAATTAACTCCAATAGTTCAACTTAGTCCATTACATAAGTATATATCCTTAAAAACCTTCAGCTTAAATCTCTAAAAATATAATAGAATTCATCCCAAATAATCTTTTATGTTAAAAATCAAGGTTATATATACTTCTACCAAATAAAATGTAACATGAAATATCATTAATTACCTTAAAAATAATTGATCAACTTAATATTTATTCAAAAAATCATTTAAGTAAAAATAATTTCATACTAACGATTACATCACATAGTCCAATGGTAGGTTCTACACCTTTATCACCCTTCAGTTGTGGGTTTAATCTCCACGACCTTTCCAAATACGATGGGTTGTCACTCGATATATAAGTTTTCCTTATTCTAAAACTATGGAGAAACTTATGTGATGATCATATTAATAGTTCACCATGATCCTATAACATTATCAGGAATTTGATGACTGTGTTAAAAAAATAACATTAATCATCAAATAACATTTTTTAACCGCAGAGATTTTCTATACAACTCATTATTTTCCAAAAAACTATCTAATTACCTTAATATAAAGAACATCTCCAAGATTATATTTTCCTCAATAATGAATTTTTCATAGACTATCATCTTACCATTAAATCATATTTTTAGTTCATCAGTACCATTCAACATATTCTTTAAAATTGTAAATGAAAACATTCTATAGAATAATCCTTATTTGTATATTTAATGATTCAAATAATTCTTGAATTACATTACATAATCATTTCAATCATTCCTCTTTATTCTTAAACCATTAACTAGTCTTTATCGTCTTATTCTTTAATACCACCTTACTTTCATATTTCATTTGTAGTCTCTTAATTGTCAAGAGAAAAAACTTTACCCATACAACCTTGTTGATCCTATTCTTGATATTCCCCCTTAGGACATCAATTTTCATAATTCCAATTCTTTCCAAATTTAAAACATTCAAATGTTGATGATTTCTTAGGGAAACCATTATTTTCATCCATTGTATTAACTGAAATTTTCATTTTTCCTCGACAATTACTTTCTTTGATTCCTTATTCTCCACACATTAAACATCTTCTTGTTCCTTTGATACGTTCCCTTGAGTGTTTATTCCCACATTCTCAACATATAGGAATCTGAATTGTCTTTCCTCTATGGTCTCCACCACCAAAACTCTCATTGAATTGTATCCTTCTCTTCTTTGGTCATTCATAGTGTTAGTTAAGGCTCAATTTGTTAACCATATATCATGATAAAAGATTAGTAATAATCACAATATCATTTACTCCATTCATTATCCCATTTGGATTCACACAAAAACATTATGCATCACATTCAACCTTAACCAGGTCCCTTGTGGTTCATTCCATTGACTAAAACCATAAATCGTAGTATGAACAACAATATTCATGGTGGGAAACATCATAATCGAGAAAAATTATTTATAATATTTCTAAATAATGAAACATTCATTTAAATCTAATAAACCTTTTTTTTAACCTAATTCATCCATGATCATCATATATTCAAACCCACCAAGTTGGTTTATGAATATTTTGTGAATTTTCAAAACATATCCCCTGAGAGTCTGAGACTAGCTACATAGTAAGTCCCATTGTTGTGTAATAGGTAACGCACGAGTCAAGAACACTAGGCCTTTTTATGAGCTATTACCCCTAAGTACATATGTTCCAGAACCATGTCCACTTGTAGTATCCATATGGGGATTTAGTTTCTTTGAAACCACTCTATCTAAACTTCACAAAAAATACAGGATATTTTCCTATATATAAACTTATCCTTAGACTTATCCTTATACCTATCCCTAGGGTTCTCACTAAAGTTTTATCATCCTATTTCCAATGTTTAACTAAACCTTTCCTATGATACCAACTTTGGTTTCCCAAGACTTTTACACATAATATTACCATATTATTAAACATAAGTATCCAATAATTACAACACAAGGATTGTAAAGTCCTACTATATTTGGAAGACTTGGTTCATAATATATATAAGGAAAATAAAACATGAAATACTTATTTTATTTTCCTTTGTGAACTCAAAATTACATTACATATTTTAAAACTACATGGGATAATCTATGAGAATACATGAAAGAGAAGGGATATCTAAAAATAACAATAAGAGAATAAACATGATAAATAAGCATAACACGTGAGACAAAGTTATAACATAATATCATAAAAGAGAAGGTACATAAGAAATAAAGTGAAAAAATAAAGATAATAGTATCATAAGATAATAAAAACATGGGAAAATGGAAATTATATAACACATGATATAAACATTAGTCAAGTATGAATTCAAAGACAACATTACATGGTGTACATAGTCCCATAATAGATTAGGTTCAATCCCTAATCCCACACATGACGTCTCATGAGACTAAAACATTACCCAATGTATTAAAGGGATATATAATTATGGTCCCAACCATCATATACATTTAATTTACATGTATTTACATGCCATATAATGATATCAATCATAAGGCATAAACATAAAAATTACCCACAAAAAGAAATGGGTTTCATAATATTTTCTCATAACATAATCAAAAGAGATTCAATAAATAATAAATTTGAGAGATGGAAATAAGGTATGTATTACCCCTATAAAAGGAAGGTAGAATAATATAGGTATAAATATGATATATATATATATATATATAATTTATAATTATTCCATAACTTTAAATAGATATAAAGTTATTTGAGAGGGAATGGTCCTAACCCAAAGAAAATGGTGGGTTGGAAAGATCTCTTACATCGAGATTGATTTGTCATTTTCATTATTTAACTCCATAAATAATATACTTAAGTTAATTATTTAATTTATTAAGAACCATTTTTAATTTTATTATTTTTATTGTTTTATTTTTTACCATGTTATATTCAATTACTTAACTAATTAATTTCATGTCAGATGTTTCAATGATAAACTGATCATATTTTCAAAATCACTTTGGTAAGTTGATTAAGGTCAAAGATATTTTTAATTAATAATATCTAAAATATTAAAAATTACATAATTATAAATTTTATAGATAAATTATACTTTTTAAACCAACCATAAAATATGGTTATGAAAAATGAACTGTGTTACAATCATGGAGATGGTAGGTCCTACGTACGCATACATAACATTTCCATTTTTCAAAGATTGTGATGTAAAGAATGTAAGTGTTATTTTATATTTAAATGATTATAATTACATCATAAATATTATATTATTTATTTAAATACCCTACACATTCCTTTTAGGTGGTTCGGTAAAAAAACCAACCACATTGCTTCGTGGGGAGATAATCCATCGTACACACGAATGTCGTTATAATTTATTTAATGAATGATATTTTAAGAAATTATATGAAATATTTATTTTATATAATTATTAATATTTAACTAATATAATATATAAACATAAAATTAATCCTTATTACCTTCTATGTAAAGCATAAGTGAAAAACAAATCACATCACTTTATGAGTGGTAGTCCGCCATACACACGAGCGATGTTATCATATTCACTAAAGAATAGAAAGTAAGATGGT
This sequence comes from Viscum album, assembly GCA_963277665.1. Taxonomy (NCBI): domain Eukaryota; kingdom Viridiplantae; phylum Streptophyta; class Magnoliopsida; order Santalales; family Viscaceae; genus Viscum; species Viscum album. The sequence continues at coordinate 453,030,594 of OY728137.1, read as the reverse complement.
ATATATGATATTATAATTCCATTGGTAAAAATATATCATAAATATCATATATAAACATTATAAAAATTATTACATCCATTTTTGAGAAGCAGTTATGGAAAAATATTTACATCGGTTTGTGAGGCGGTAGTCCATCGTACACACAATCAACAGTTTCATTTCCCATTTAAGGGAGGAGGAGATGGATGTGGGTAAAAAATTGAAATAAAAAATTTTAATTATATTTAATATATTTAGGATATTATATAATCAAATTTTAATAATATTTTAAGGATTTTAGTAAGAAATAAAATATAATTCCTCGTTAAGGACAATACCTCTTCTTCAAACAACTTCTTTTGGTTTGCACAAAAATCCTTATTAGGTTGTATTTATGACCAAACCAATGATTCTATAATGATTTTAGGGAATTATGTAAGTTATTTGGTCAGTTATTTGATAAAACAATGGGTTTTGGAAGTGTGTAAAGGAGGGGAGAGGGGTGGCCTTTTATAAGTGGAGGAGAGGGCATACTTGGAATTTTTGAAAAGAGAGATTCCCACCCATGTTTTTATCATACCAAAAGGCTAAAAAATGAACCATTTTTTAACCTTAGAATATATAAGGTCTAAATATGAACAAAAAATAGGAATTATACATGTTTTTTATCATTTATAACCCTTATTGTTTTAGTTTAACCCCTAGTAAACCCATTTTTACCTTAACCGTAGTAAATAATTTTTATTGTTTTCACTATTCATTATAATAAAAAATTAAGCTGCAATTATAAGATAATATAAATTATTATTATTAAAAATATATAATCTATTTTTTAAAATTCAAATGACATAATTTTCATAATTTAATTTTCAATTTAACCCACATATGTATTGAAAAAATGGTTTTTTTCAAGAAATACATTTTTTAAGGAAAAGTTGATATCAAATTAACTATATGAAAAGTAACCATAACTATATGTATTTAAATTTAAATTTATAAATATATAAACTATAAATTTTATTTAAATAATTCCTCATTAGTGGTAATTTTAATTATTTAAAATGGATAAACACTGTACACTATAATTTTCAGAAAAAAGGTGTTTTAATGTATAAAAATAACATTATACTAAAATATAGTATAAATATGATTCAAATGTAATTAATGGGATTTCATATAAATAAATAAAAATGATTTAACTTTAAATAAAATTAAAATAATAATGACACTTTATTTTTTAAAAAATAAATGACAATTTTATAAAAACCATTATTTTTCATTATTCACCGAAAAATTAATATTTTTAAAAAATATAAAAAATTCACTATTAGGTAATATAGATATTATGGTTGAAAAAATTATGTTCATTTTATAAAATAAAATTTCTAAAATTTTTAAAAATTAATTTTAAATTATTTGCTCAAAGAGTGACTAAACCGCCTTTTAGAATAATACAATATTTCAAAAAACATTTCATTTTTATTTAAAATTGTTATTATTTTATTTATAATTAATTGATAACCATTTAATTTATTTTATACACTTTTATACTATATATTTTTCATAATTTAGTCAGTTCTATTCATACCCACCAAATTAATGGTTAATTTATAACGGTATATTAAATAATGGTTCATTTAGATTTAGGGTTGCATGTTCTACAAGCTATCAAAGAGATTGATTTTTAAAAAAAATAAATATATCATAAATTATATAGGTGTAACATTCTATTCTAATATTGGTGTTGTGTGTCATATACACCATTGAATATGACATTCCTCTTTAAAAATCTTGGGGTGTTGCACTGGGTATTAGATGCATGAGAGAGTTCATGTAATGATTATTTTCAATGTAAATTTATCAATAATTTAAAATAAATTCAAGGATTAGTTATCATTAATTCTTGAATTTTAATATATTTAACATGAATAGTATAGTGATTCAACCCATCAAAGTATGACTTTTAGTTTTAATTAATCGATGATCCTCATGGATTATTATTGGTTTTGATGATATGTTAAGATTAATATGAGTATAAGTCATTTATAGGAGTCAATGTTGACTCATTAGATTATATGTAGAGTCTTATCATTAGGTTTAACCGACTAAAGTGTAACACCCCAGGTAAATAAAGAATATGACATTTTAATATTTATCCATATTTGTGAATAAAATATTAATATGACTTTAAAGGGGACGCTATGCTCTATGGCATACCCAACACGCAACAATGAGTTTCTTGGGAATCTTACATTGCACTCTAATAATAAAATAATATTCTTTTAAATGGTAGTTAACATGTAGCCGTTGTATTGGTGGGAATGGATAGAAATAACAAAAATATGATTATATATGTTTTTAAATGTTTTTACATCTATCCAATAAAAGATAAAGGCTTAAAATACGGAAAGAATTCAATTTTAGGCGTATATTCCCTAGTTTTCACTAAAGGTTCACTTATCCCCTTTTGATGGAGAACCGTCATTAAATATAGTTTTTTTCACTCTTATACATTCTATTGGACCAAATAAAACTCTTCTTAATAATTGGGACATCAAAATTTACTTTTTGTAAATTTTTGGTATCTTTCCGATAAAGTTCATTTTTTAATGAATAGTGTAAAATGTTGTAGTTTAATTCAAAACCTCTTTTTAATCTAATTTATTTATATGATTATATTATATTTTTAATTGGTTTTAAAGTGAAATTAGAATATATTTTTACCATTAAATCCAATAGTGGTCGTTGGAATTAATTTCACTTTGAAATCAGACTTAAACTAGTGTCAATCTTTTGATACTTATTGTTTCATAAAAACACGCTATTTGCTCTAACAGCGGGAATTAATTATTAAACTAATTAATGTGACTTATATGTTTTGAATTTTTTAAAATAGACTTAATTTTTGAATTCGTAATATCAAATATAACATAGGGTGATTTTTTGGGATTTTTCTGAAAAACTTCAATTTTTGATGAATAGTGAAACCACTAAGTGATACTTATAAAAAACTGATTTTTCCGTTTAAATGAAATTTTTCCATCTTTGTGTTTTTAATTTCAAAAATCCGACATACATGGTTGTCATTAGGAAGTAAAATTTGGTTCAATGGGATAAAAATAATTTTTTGGTGAATAGTAACTTATTATGTTTTTAATCGCGATTAGAGGTAATTAATGTAGTTTATCGTAAGAATAATGTTTTAATAAAATGAAATGACCTAGAACCATATCCTACCCTCATTGGATGTGTCATGGCCGACCAATACAATCCATGGGTCAACTTGGGGACCCCATGGAGCCACTTTGGTTGGGAAATGACATAAATATCTTTTTATTTAATGTTAAAGTAAAAATGACACAAACATGAGATGTTTTACTAAAACAATTTTTACATGGGGTTATACAAGTCATATTTTTGACTATAAATAGTCATTGGAAATATAAAAATATTTACTACATCATAGTATTTTTTTTATAATTTTTAGACATTAAGTAAATTAAATTATTTATGACATCATGATGATGCAGCGATGACCTCATTATTTAACGATTAAAATAAAATGGAAAGATAATGTAATATCTAAGACCTAAACATGTCAAAAACCTATTGGATGAGTGGATTTCGAACCCTTATCACCTTAGACTCAAAATAAATCAATGTGGGACCTTTAAAATCCGAAACTCTTTTGAAAATAAAGTAACATTTTGTAACTTTACAAGAGTGCCCCTCTTCTCCTCTTATAAAAGGCCCCACCTCTACCTCTTTACCCACACTCCCAAAGCCTTTGGCTCGGCCAACCCCTGTCCATTTTGTCTCTCCACTTACCTATATTACTCTTTGAAGCCTCACTTTGGGCAGAATCCTTTACAAGGAAGCCTTTGAGCTCAAATCAAAGGAAGTTACCCGATTTTAAGGTAATGTCTTCACTTGAGTCCTTTTGTTTTATTTTACTTCTACAACCCCCTAAACTCTTTTTATTCTTTTATTTTGTAACAAATACAGTATCTTTAATATACTAGTATGTTTTTATAAGAATTATTAGAGCTACACTTACACACACCTACCTCTAATGGTTAAAGAACATACTGTTTCTGTGGATGGAGAATTTCTGCCTCCCGAAACAATGATTGTTCAACATTCTTTTAACACATTCAAAGGTGGCCATTAAGATGAAACTATACTTATATATGATATATAATATGTTTATGTTTTACTTAAGCTTCTGTATTTTTAATTTATGGTATACCTTTATGGTTTCCATTATGGGTAAACGCGATATCTTCATTTAAGGAAGTGCGGACTACCGCCCCCTCAAAGTGATGTGATTCGTTAATGCCATATGCGGGACGTATAAAGGATGGATTTAAAGTTATTATATATGATTTTATACTGGAATTATAATATACCTTTATATAATTATTATTTTATTTCCATTAAAGTATGAGATAGAAATGAAAGTAGTGTTCATGCGTACGTACGGCTTACCGTCTCCATAAACGGTGCATTTCATTTCTTATCCCCAAATGTAATGTATTATTATGAGTACATATATATAATGTAAATATATGATGTATGTTACATCTAAATGATTAATATAATTCAGGAATTAAAATATACGTACCTCTCATATAGTTTTAATTCTATTAATACGACATAGAAATGAAAGTAGCGTTAATGCGTACGTACAGCTTACCGTCTCCATGAACGGTGCATTTCATTTCTTTCCTATAAATGATTATGTGATATTATAAATACATGTATATGCTGGATATATATGATATATATGATATCCAAATCAGTAATGTCATTCTGGATATAAAGAACCTTTGACCACACGAACAACATGTAATTGTAAGAAGTCCACTTTCGACTTAAGAACCAAATATCGACAAAACAAACATTATTAACTTAATGATTACATAATGTTTACAACATGGAAATAAGTGATATAAAAGGAATAATAATCTTGAAAAATTTTCCTTAATAAAGTAGAAATTAACTCAAGTTTATTATTCAGGAGATTAAAGAACGATCGAGTCAAGTCGGACCCGAGGTAAGGGATCCTACACCTCTCTTTCTTTTTAAGTACACTCTTTTATGTCATTCCTTTTAAAGATCATATTTCTTGTTATTGGGATGTTCTTTTATATTAATCTTACTGTAATTTTTATGTTCATGTGATTAGAGACCCTATTCTATCTCATCAATCCATTTTGGAAGTTTTGAGTGGCGCCGTTAGGCTGCCGAATTTTCGTAAGAGATCTAACCTATCTCTTTCTTTTTAAGTACTCTCCTTTATGTCACTTCTTTTAAGATCCTATTTTTTATGTTGGGGGATGTTATTTTATATTCCTATTTCTATAAACGTTATGTTAATATGATGAGAAACCCTATTTGATCTCATCAATCCATTTTTGTAAGTTTTATATGGCGTCGTTAGGCTGCCGAGTTTTCGTAAGGGATTTTTCATCTCAATTTTATTCCCGTGAGATTTATGCTACATTTGCCACAATTTCCTTTGAGTGGTGTATGTACTTCCCATTATTTTACTCATTGTGTAATATACTTTCTTTTATGAGTATTTACATCAATGTTGTATTGTCCTTATTTCACGAGGTGTATGTTTCGAAAGATACCCATGTCGGTAAGGGAACCTTTCACCCTCCTCTTTTTAAAAGAATTATTTTGTTGGGACTTTTAATTTACATATTGTTATGTTGGGATATGTTCTCATATATCCTTATTTATGTAAATTTTATTTCCAAGTGATGAGATACATTTTTTTATCTCTCATCAACTCATTTTGATGTGACGTCTTTAGGCTGTCAAGGGAACTTCTTATCCCAATTTCGATTTCTTTGGGTTCAACATGTAGTTATTGAATATGTCATCCTTTGGATATGTGTGAATGACCTTCGATTATTTTACACTTAATATCAACTTATATTTGGTGTATTCGTTTTTCACACATAATTATGTAATTGATTTATCCTTAAACCAAGGATACTGTCTTTGTATGGGACTTCATCTCAATCTCCTTTCATTGAGGCATATTTTGTTTTATACACAACGTTATTTTATACGGTGTATAAACCCCTTTTACTTTTACGTTTATTCAAAAGGAATATTTTTTTATACGAAGCATTTACTAAATGACAAAAGGGAATGTTTTTGTCGTACGTATGCGGCGACAACAACTTCTCCGCCGCCGTGACCATTATTTGAGTTTTGGCTTCCTCTACAAGCCATACCATTTTTTTAAAGAAAAATAAATACCATGTTTTACTTTTCTTTTATTTTGGTTTTGAAAATGGTTTTCATAATGTTTTTATATCAGTGTGTTGTATTGATATCTTGTGATTGAAAGGTGGAAATGTTATGTTTCCTTTATGCCTGTTTTATGTGACATGTTTATGTTATGGTTCTTGGGCATTGTTATGAAAACGGGTGGTTCTGTGATAAACTAAGGGAGGGTGAGCCCGATATATCTCTCCAATGCATTGGGTAATGCGAAGGAGTGAAACGTTAAGGTTTCTCCTAAGAGATTTAGGGAATATACTGTGATGGGTATTCCAAAACGTAACCAAGAGGGTTACTCCCTACGTACGAATGTTATGAATGCCTCAAGTTATCTTTTATGTCTTATGATTTCTATGATTTATTAATTATTTGATGAGGTATGTTAAAGTGCCTATGTTTTATGGGTAAAGTATGATTTCATTCTTATGTATATATGAACTCATGTTTCCTTTCCATATTTTTATATCCCTTACTAAGCTTTTTATGCTCATACCAAGTTTTTGAAATGTTTTTTACAGGTCAAGGGAAAGGTACGTGATGTGATGATAGTTTCAAGGATGTGTCAAGAAAGAATCCAAGTTTTATTTTAAATATGTTTCCGTTGATGGGATGAATGAATCCTATCTTTTATGTAACCAATTTGTTTAAATGTGGAATGTAATGCAAGTTTTATGATCTAATTCTATAAAACTCTAAACCTGAAAAGATCCTCAATGTGTAATCTTGTATTAACTCAAGATTAAGTAAGGTTTAAGGTTGGGGTCTTATAGTTGGTATCAAAGGTCGGTTTAGATAACTCTAGAGGTTAGGGTATTCTTTAAGCATAAGTGACATTACCATAATGGTTAAGATTTCAGAAAGAGTCCTAGTTTTAGATAAAGTGAATGAGTAAGTATATCTTGGTTTTTATCTTCCTCATTAGTATATGATGGTTTTGTTGATATACTCACACTGACCTTTTTGGTTTTAGTAAATGGATGGATCTAGTAGGAACCAAAGTGACAGTAGGTTTGAAGGAAACTGTGGTGGTTCTCTGATTAAGAGACTGGATGAAATGGGGGATTCAATGAGGAAACTTGTGGTTGTTCTAAACCAACTAGAAAAGAGTCATGATCAACCACTTGAACCTTGGTATGATCTGTAATGCATCATGTACGAGATAACCAATCGATGTGGAAGTTCAGGTAATAATTATAAAGGTAACCATTAGAGTTTATACGATCCTTACTTTTGAGGTAATTATGGGTTACTATATGTTATGATTGAAGTGAAAGGAATCAGATAAAAATGAGGTTAAATTATGTTATGGTTATTTTTGATGATTTTATTCCTTTTTGTGGAATGATTTGAGAATTATATAGTTTTGGAAAAAGGACAACACGCAGACCGTGTGACTACCCGTCGCATCGGACAAAGCTGCGGGAATCGAACCCACAACCAAAGTGCGACTGGTATTTATCGCCTACCACTGGACTACGTGAAGTCCCTGGTTAGTTTGACTGATTCTTTTTTAGTTATATGATTTTATGAATTAAGAGTAAGTTGATTTTGGGTTATTTATGAAAATGATTAACCTATCATGGAGGATATGTGATTAGGTTAATTACTTTTCAATACGAGACTTTAGGAGCAACTGATGTTGTTTGGAGATAAATGTTACGATTTAACTTGAAAGACTATGTGACTAAATCATTCAAATATTTGGGTTTCAATCTTAGTTTGGTTTACTTTGAAGAATTTTATGGACAAATTGATTATAGAATGGTCCTCGTTGAACTTTGGGTTTTGTTGGACAAATTTTGGAGATTAAGAATAGATTTTCTTTTTATAAAGGGTTATCCTTTTCTGGATTATCTGATCTTGTACTAACCTTTTTGGTTTTGGTTTTGGTTAAAGTATAAAGACATGGGAAGTATATAGTTATCTTTTGTGAATTAGGTGACTCTCTAGAAGTTGATTATAGTACTCTTAATGCGAACAAGTCTCCCGAAATACTTGTCTTTTGGAAAAAAATATGAGTTTGATTAAGGAATCTAGTAAAAGTTGAAAGTCAACATGATAAGTGATTATGTTTCCTTATGAATAAATTCCTCAATAAAAAGTAACTTAAAACAAAAATGTTGTCTATTAACTTTTCCTACTGGGGAATCAAATACTGTTTAACCCATCACAAGTTTGTGATTTTCTTATGGTTAACTTTCTCCTAGACATGTTTACTATCACTCTCCCTCAAGAACATGACCCTTAGCTTTTTCTTCCATGTCCATGTTTTCCTACATGGAATCCTAGTATGGGTTAACTCGGGTGACCTTTGTACTTATCTTCCTTTATTTTAAAGTGATTGTTTTACCGACTCTTGTTCCGATGTGGGACTTTCAAGGATGTTTCCAAGCTCAATTTTAAAAATTGCGAGGACGCAATTCCCAAAAGGGGGGAAGGATGTAACACCCCAGGTAAATAAAGAATCTGAAATTTTCATATTTATCCATATTTGTGAATAAAATATTAACATGACTTTAAAGGGGACGCTATGCTCAATGGCGTACCCAACACACAACAACGAGTTTCTTGGGAATCTTACGTTGCACTCTAATAATAAAATAATATTATTTTAAATGGTAGTTAACATGTAGACGTTGTATTGGCGAGAATGGATAGAAATAACTAAAATATGATTATATATGTTTTTAAATGTTTTTACATCTATTCAATAAAAGATAAAGGCTTAAAATACGGAAAGAATTCAATTTTAGGCGTATATGCCCTAGTTTTCACTAAAGGTTCACTTATCGCCTTTTGATGGAAAACTGTCATTAAATATAGTTTTGTTTACTCTTATACATTTTATTGGACCAAATAAAAATCTTCTTAAGAATTGGGACATCAAAATTTACTTTTTGTAAATTTTTGGTATCTTTCTAATAAAGTTCATTTTTTAATGAATAGTGTAAAATGTTGTAGTTTAATTCAAAACCTATTTTTAATCTAATTTATTTATATGATTAGATTATCTTTTGAATTGGTTTTAAAGTGAAATTAGAATATATTTTTACCATTAAATCCAATAGTGGTCGTTGGAATTAATTTCACTTTGAAATCAGACTTAAACTAGTGTCAATCTTTTGATACTTATTGTTTCATAAAAACACGCTATTTGCTCTGACAACGAGAATTAATTATTAAATTAATTAATGTGACTTATATGTTTTGAATTTTGTAAAATAGACTTCATTTTTGAATTCGGAATATAAAATATAGCTTAAGGTAAATTTTTGGGATTTTTTTGAAAAACTTCAATTTTTGATGAATAGTGAAACCACTAAGTGGTACTTATAAAAAATTGATTTTTCCGTTTAAATGAAATTTTGCCATCTTTGTGTTTTGAATTTCAAAAATCCGACATACATGGTTTTCATTAAGAAGTAAAATGTGGTTCAATGGGATAAAAATAATTTTTTGGTGAATAGTAACTTATTAAGTTTTTAATCGCGATTAGAGGTAATTAGTGTAGTTTATGGTAAGAATAATGTTTTAATAAAATGAAATGACCTATAAACATGTCCTGCCCTCATTGTATGTGTCATGGCCGACCAAGAAAATCTATGGGTCAACTTGGGGACCCCATGGAGCCACTTTGGTTGGGAAATGACATAAATATCTTTTTATTTAATGTTAAAGTAAAAATGACACAAACATGAGATGTTTTACTAAAACAATTTTTACATGGGGTTATTCAAGTAATATGTTTGACTATAAATAGTAATTGGAAATATAAAAAGATTTCCTACATCATAGTATTTTTTTTATAATTTTTAGATATTAAATAAATTAAATTATTTATGACATCATGATGATGCATCGATGACCTCATTATTTAACGATTTAAATAAAATGGAAAGATAATGTAATATCTAAGACCTACACATGTAAAAAACATATTGTATGAGTGGATTTAGAACCCTTATCACCTTATCCTCTAAATAAATCAATGTGGTACCTTTAAAATCCGAAAATCTTTTGAAAATAAAGTAACATTTTGTAACTTTACAAGAGTGCCCCTCCTCTCCTCTTATAAAAGGCCCCCACCTCTACCTCCTTACCCACACTCCCAAAGCCTTTGGCTCGGCCAACCCCTGCCCATTTTGTCTCTCCACTTCCCTCTATTACTCTTTGAAGCCTCACTTTGGGAATAATCCTTTCCAAGGAAGCCTTTGAGCTCAAATCAAAGAAAGTTACCTGATTTTAAGGTAATGTCTTCACTTGAGTCCTTTTGTTTTGTTTTACTTCTCCAACCCCCTAAACTCTTTTTATTCTTTTCTTTTGTAACAAATCCAGTATCTGAAATATACTAGGATTTTGTTATAAGAAGTATTATATCTACACTTACACACACCTACCTCTAATGGTTAAAGAACATACTGTTTCTGTAGATAGAGAATTTCTGCCTCCCGAAACGATGGTTGTTCAACATTCTTTTAACACCTTCAAAGGTGTCCATTAAGATGACACTATACTTATATATGATATATAATATGTTTATGTTTTACTTAAGCTTCTATATTTTTCATTTATGTCATACCTTTATGGTTTCCATTATGGGTAAATGTGATATCTTCATTTAAGGAAGTGCGGACTACCGCCCCCTCAAAGTGATGTGATTCGTTAATGCCATATGTGGGATGTATAAAGGATGGATTTGAAGTTATTATATATGATGTTATACTGGAATTATAATATACCTTTATATAATTATTATTTTCTTTCCATTAAAGTATGATATAGAAATGAAAGTAGCGTTCATGCGTACGTACGGCTTACCGTCTCCATGAACGGTGCATTTCATTTCTTATCCCCAAATGTAATGTATTATTATGAGTACATATATATAATGGAAATATATGATGTATGTTACATATAAATGATTAATATAATTCAGGAATTAAAATATACATACCTCTCATATAGTTTTAATTCCATTAATACGACATAGAAATGAAAGTAGCGTTCATGCGTACGTACGGCTTACCGTCTCCATGAACGGTGCATTTTATTTCTTTCCTCTAAATGATTTTTTGATATTATAAATACATGTATATGCTGGATATATATGATATATATGATATCGAAATCAGGAATGTCATTCTGGATATAAAGAACCTTTGACCACACGAACAACATGTAATTGTAAGAAATCCACTTTCGACTTAAGAACCAAATATCGACAAAACAAACATTATTAACTTAATGATTACATAATGTTTACAACATGTAAATAAGTGATATATAAGGAATAATAAGCTTGAAAAAGGTTCTTAATCAAGTAGAAATTAACTCAAGTTTATTATTCAGGATATTAAAGAACGATCGAGTCAAGTCGGACCCGAGGTAAGGGATCCTACACCTCTCTTTCTTTTTAAGTACACTCTTTTATGTCATCCCTTTTAAAGCTCATATTTATTGTTATTGGTATGTTCTTTTATATTAATATTACTGTAATTTTTATTTTAATGTGATGAGAGACCCTATTCTCTCTCATCAATCCATTTTGGAAGTTTTGAGTGGCGCCGTTAGGCTGCCGAATTTTCGTAAGAGATCTAACCTATCTCTTTCTTTTTAAGTACTCTCCTTTATGTCACTTCTTTTAAGATCCTCTTTGTTATGTTGGGGGATGTTATTTTATATTCCTATTTATATAAACATTATGTTAATATGATGAGAAACCCTATTTGATCTCATCAATCCATTTTTGTATGTTTTATGTGGCGCCGTTAGGCTGCCGAGTTTTCGTAAGGGATTTTTCATCTCACTTTTATTCCCGTGAGATTTATGCTACATTTGCCACAATTTTATTTGAGTGGTGTATGTACTGCCCATTATTTTACTCATTGTGTAATATAATTTCTTTTATGAGTATTTACATCAATGTTGTATTGTCCTTCTTTCACGAGGTGTATGTTTCGAAAGATACCCATGTCGGTAAGGGAACCTTTCACCCTCCTCTTTTTAAAAGACTTATTTTGTTGGGTCTTTTAATTTACATATTGTTATGTTGGGATATGTTCTAATATATACTTATTGATGTAAATTTTATGTCTAAGTGATGAGATACCTTTTTTTTATCTCTCATCAACTCATTTTGATGTGACGCCGTTAGGATGTCAAGGGAACTTCTTAACCCAATTTCGATTTCTTTGGGTTCAACATGTAGTTATTGAATATGTCATCCTTTGGATATGTTTGAATGACCTTAGATTATTTTACACTTAATATCCACTTATATTTGGTGTATTCGTTTGTCACACATAATTATGTAATTGATTTATCCTTAAACCAAGGATACCGTCTTTGTGTGGGACTTCGTCTCAATCTCCTTTCATTGAGGCATATTATGTTTTATACACAACCTACTTTTATACGGTGTATAAACCCCTTTGACTTTAACATTTATTCAAAAGGAATCTTTTTTATACGAAGCGTTTACTAAATGACAAAAAGGTAATGTTTTTGTCGTACGTATGCGGCGACAACAACTTCTCCGCCGCCGTGACCATTATTTGAGTTTTGGATTCCTCTACAAGCCAGACCTTTTTTTAAAAGAAAAATAAATACCATGTTTTACCTTTCTTTTATTTTGGTATTGAAAATGGTTTTCATAATTTTTTTATATCAATGTGTTGTATTGATATCTTGTGATTGAAAGGTGGAAATGTTAGGTTTCCTTTATGCATGTTTTATGTGATATGTTTATGTTATGGTTCTTGGGAACTGTTATGAAAACGGGTGGTTCTGTGATAAACTAAGGGCGAATGAGCCTGATATATCTCTCCAATGCATTGGGTAACGCGAAGGAGTGAAACTTTAAGGTTTCTCTGAAGATATTTAGGGAATATACTGTGATGGGTATTCTAAAACATAACCAAGAGGGTTACTCCCTACGTAAGAATGTTATGAATGCCTCAAGTTACCTTTTATGTCTTATGATTTCTACGATTTATTCATGATTTGATGAGGTATGTTAAAGTGCCTATGTTTTATGGGTAATGTATGATTTCATTCTTATGTATATATGAACTCATGTTTCCTTTCCATATTTTTATATCCCTTACTGAGCTTTTTATTCTCATCCTAAGTTTTTGAAATGTTTTTCACAGGTCAACGGAAAGGTACGTGATGTGATGATAGTGTCAAGGATGTGTCAATAAAGAATCCAAGTTTTATTTTAAATATGTTTCCGTTGATGGGAAGAATGAATCCTGTCTTTTATGTAACCACTTTGTTTAAATGTGGAATGTAATGCAAGTTTTTTGATCTAATTCTCTAAAACTCTAAACCTGAAAAGATCCTCAATGTGTAATCTTGTATTAACTCAAGATTAAGTAAGGTTTAAGGTTGGGGCCTTATATAAAGTATCACAATAAATGACATATGGACATTGATATAATTGGGGGTTTATTCATCATATTAATCCATATTTTATATGTTTGACAAGATTCTTAGCATGTGTACCTTCATATTTTGATACCTTTTTTATACCAACCTTGAGGATATGTTAATTAGGTGGTGGTTATGTATATTACTGTTCATGATTTCTATTGAGTTTAACCAAAGTTATATTTTTTTCAATTTTTGTAATAAAAAATGATATATGATTCTTCAATTAAATTAATAATAAAATACATTTCCATGGATACGTAAGTGACATGTTATGTGATTCTCAATTAGAATGATTGGAATTTGATGTAATTATTATATATTATCAATATACTATTAGAGTAAAAAAATTATGTGTATTTATATATGATATTGACAAGTTATATGTCTAGTTATAACTCAATCTCATATACAATGGGATTACAAAATTATAAAAAAATAAGAAATAAGTATAACTATTGGGTGAAATGTTCATATGTATCTAAGAGTATGTTTGATCAAAATAAAACCAAAACCCTTTAGAAATTGAATAACAATGATTTTTTTCTATATTATTTTCATTTATTATATTTATAAATTGTAGAACTATTTTTTTAATGTTATAAATGTTCATATAGTCACATAGTAAGGACTTCGAATAAGGAATAAATTTTGGACAAAGTGTTTATTCTAAAATAAGAGTGTTTGATAAACTATATAAAAAAATTGTTTGGTTGGATTCATAAGAATTTATAGAGTTTTTCATAAATTCCTTATGAGATTTCAATATAAGTGATAAGTTGATCGTTATGAACTAAAATTGGATGAATCATAATGTATGATTCATCTATAACATGACTAGTGATATACATGGGAAAAATATCATAGGTATTGACATGGTGCTAGATATATTGCTCTGATAGGGCATGGGATACCTATTTCATAGCATGAAATACATTCATGTTCTATAATATATGATATTAGGTTGATATTATTATTCCATGCCCTAAATTGTGACACCCTTCAAGTCATAGGTATATTTAATTTGGGAGTAATTTTCATCTATTATGATTCCAATGGATTTTGGGAATTAGTGGTTGAGATTTTTGAATTTTTGGAGAAACAGGCTAGGTGAATGGTCTATGCACAGTTAGTAGTAACTATATGTTAACTGTGAAATATGGATCTATTGATTCCATTGGAAATTTTCATGGCTGGTTCATGGTTTTCATAACTGTGTAGGAGCCCAAGAAAACCATGCAGATGGATAGGTTTGAATCTAGAGGTGGTTTCATAGCTTGTGTATAGTTTTTCTTACCACCAACTATTACTAAGTTACTATGTGCTTTAGTTTTCAAGGGATAGTGGGGAACACATTGTTAGTGAATTATTTTTCTAACTATGTGTCCTAACCAGGAAACCCATATGACTTTTTAAAAAATAAAAAATTACCATAATATCGTTTCTCTATTTTAACCCAAATCTCACCTAATCTCTCATTATCTGAACTCAACCTTTCCCTAATACTCTATGAAGTTCTCCCTTCGATCCTTTGGTGATTCTCTATTGGTATTGGTGGATCTTTTCAAGGTATTTTATAATTTCCATCCTTTTCCCCTCCCTTTTCAACATCTCCCCTTGATCTATATTCTCATTCGTGTGTTGAAACTCTTAAGGGATTTCATGGTCAAATATATAGGTTTTTCTAGGGTATTGATGATGTTTGTTATAGATATATTCTTTATAGGACCTGATATCTTTGTTTCCAACCCCCATTTTAGAATGTGTCTAAGTTTACTTCTTTTTCAAGGTAGTTGTCTATATACAATTCTTCTTTATCAAGGATCACCTTATAGCTATTATTATTCCCTTTGGTTGGGCTTGTGGAAATGGTTTATTTGATATCAATGAGTATTTTTTGGTCATTTAGATATTTTTTTAAGTTAAAATGATTTTAAATGGGTTTTTATTTAAAAATAGTTTAACATACATCATGTATTTGATAAAATTACTACAATATGGTTTGGAATCTAAAATAGATTTGAAATCATGGTAGTGGTAATTCTTCCCTTGAGACATAATTTTATAAAATTTTGGGCAAGTTATATTTGAATTTTTTAAGAAAAAATAGAACCTGGGAACCTTGGGTGAAGTTATTATAGATATATGCACATTTCTAGTTAATTTGGTGTCACTAAGGAATTTTATTATGATACTGATAGAATGTATAATGACTTGGTTTTGTTTAGATTCAAAATTTTCTATATAGTTAACCTTTAATGTCCAAGTTATGTATTCCCATAGTCTAGATCCCATTTGGGATTTATTTTATTCATTATGGTGACATTTCATGCCTTGATTGATCACAAGTATATTTATTGAGTTTCCACGGATGGTTTTGATTATTTCCATCTATTTATCTTTCATGAAATTTTTTCATATTCTTGGTTTATATTAATATGTATTATTTTAAAGGAAACCAAATGATGTTTTATGAAAAAAATTAAATGAAATTGATTTATAAAACATGTTTTTTTTAATGTGGGAATTGATGGTTTCATGGTGTCAAACATTGGATAGAACCATGGTGGTATCCTAATGGGCATTTCCTCACACCTTGTATATGACTTTGGGTGTATGAAAAATTTGTTTTATATAGAAGGGTTTCATATATATTGAGTAATTCTCTTGGTTGATGTCACTTTCATGATGGTTTGGGACAGTGGTGGCAGATGGTCACACGGAAACATGGATTTGATCTTGGATTTATTTTTCTTTTGGGATTAGTCTTTTGGATTTTTTTATGTCTCAAGGCTGCGTACCTTTTCTTATATGATGTAATTTTATTATTTATCTTTATCTTATTATACAGGAGACATGTTGTGTTGTGATTTCATAGTTAAATAATTACCATGTTTATGGGTATTCTTAACAAGATGCTTATCACTAGTCCATGGTGATTAGGATTTTTCTTCAGGCCATATAGCAAGCCACCTTGGGTGATATGTTAGGTTGACCCTAAATAGATCATTAAAAATGCTATGAGAGCACCAAGTTTTTTAGGGTTGGTCAGTAGATGGGATTTAGGAGCATTAGGGCTCAAGTGGTAAGTTTGGATGGATGCCTATCCATTTAACTTCAGTATATGACCTTGAGTGACTATGGGTGGTCATGGATTATTCATCAAGCATTGTACATGATTTTGGGTTTATCTAGATGAACTTTATCATTTTTTTTCTATCTATTTTTTATGTTTCCATCTCTCGCTCATAAAATATGATGCTGCCTTTAATTTTTGTTGTTTAAGGGTTTTAATATGGATTCTTAATGTTCATATTTTGATTCAGAGATGTATTCTTGAGATAATCAGGAGTTATCTATTGTGTTTTAATAGAAAATTATTCCAAAAAAATATCTCCTTGAAATAGTGGAAATGACCTATGGGGAAAGTCCTACAGTCAAACCCTATAGTCAACCTTTCTTTAGTGGAAAATTTAATCTAGACTATATAATCCCTTGATAAATTGGGTGATGAAAAAATGGAATTAACATTGGATCATTATTTTTAGTATACCAAAACAATCCACTAATATTCCATGGTGCCAAAAAACCCAAGAACCCGAGGAATGGATTGAGATAATAGATATAATTTTTTAATTCTTAAAGACTCTAGAGGGCTCTAATGTGGTATTATCCACTTATATGCTTGAAGAACTAGTAAATAAGTGGTGTTATTCCTTCATTCAAGATAAATTATATAAGGAAATCACAAGGACTACTTTAAAGAAGGCATTTAATTTGTAGTTTTATCTTGAGATGTTGTCTGTGGCTAAGGATAAAAAAAATTTGTCCATGGATTTAGAAGGCCATTTAGTGATGGAGGATTCTAAAAAATTTACTATGTTGTTTCATCAATATCCAAGAATTATCACCAAGGAATACCTCAAGGATAAAGAGTTTGAGATGGGTCTGAAGCCTAAGATATGATCAATTACTATTCTCAAGTTCCTGTTGAACTTTGTTGAGGTAGTTGATAAAGAATATAAGGTTGATGAAGACTTATCCTGGAAGATAGGTCTTAGTATAGATTATTTTTCAATAACGGATAATTAGGGTGTGTCATTTTCCAAGAAAATGAAGTTAATTAAGGGTGGTCATTTTACATTAGGGTCAGTTATGGCGGATTATTCGGTACAATACCAACTGTTTTGCTTCGAGAGTGGATGATTGGGATATACTAAGCCTAACTATATGGTTCCACCCAAATTTTTTCATTTTTGTGTACAATATGATCACCTTAACTATTTTTATGGAAGAATATCCCAAGGAAATAGAGACGGATCTACACTTACCAAAGGTTCCAATGCTTAATCATATATAGTGAAAGTTGGTGGATCTCATTCTCATGCAATGAATGATACATATTCAATAAAGAGAGATCAAGGAGGGTTTGAGGCCGGGATCCTTTATTAAGTGAAGTATGCACTAGATGAATCTAAAGTGGGGATAGAAATTGTAAGAGGTACGATGTTTATTTTATCCTCTATAGTATCATATATTTTCGATACCATTGCATCTAATTATTTCATACCATCTATTTTTATTGTCATGTTGGTATTATTCTAGAATCTTATACCAGTTATGGTTGAAATTGTGACATCCTGAAACCAGGTTCCACTCAAATGTTCCCCAAGCCTATGGGGTCACATATCCTCAAGTGCACCTACCTGAATACCAGAGGTTTTCGATTAGCAGTGAGGGCCAAGGGTGTGTCCATGGAGAGACTATGACCTCATTATCAGAGTGGAGAGCAGTGGATAAGTAATGATGAATAAGTACCAGAATCATATATAAATAGATGGAAAAGCATAAAAATACATTTTAATGACTCGACCGATAACCCACCGTAGCGAAAGAAGACATAAATAAAAAAAATTAATAATAATAAAAAGTAGTAAACTTAATATTGAATAATGGATGATAATTTCATGAGTCTAAAAAATAGGTAAAATATGTATACATGGTAGTAGGAATTCAGAACACAACACGATATACAAAAGGTACAGAAAGGATAAAAAGTCCATCCAAGCATCCCGAGCTCCTGGCCAGTCATCTGTTACCAAGATCCCATCCTAATTCATGCATCTGTAAGAGGATGATTCCCCTTATCTACACCTAAAAGCATATATTCTACCTAGGTATCATTAGCTACCTAGAAAGGGTGTGATATAAACTCAGTAGTCCACCACCAATGGTGTCTACAAATATCCATCATGACTGTATAACATGGAAGTGTGCATATATAATAATGATAAGTAGTAAAATAACCACAAATAGGTCGTATGAGGTTTTTGAAGGGAAAAAAGCTGACACTACCTAATTCAGCTCATTCCTAAATATTTCTGAAAGTATCAAGGGATGTAATTCCCAATATCACAACATTAAGGGATTCCATGCCTAGTATCACAATAGTAAGGGACACCATTCTCCATATCATAGTATAGGGATTACGTGATCGTATCATATCAGTAAGGTTATCCATTCCCAATATCACATATATAGGGTCTCCATGACTAGTATCATAGAATAGGGATTCCATGCCTAGTATCATGGAATATGGATTCCATACCCAGCTTCACATAATAGGGAATCCATGCATGTGTCATAGTATAGGGGTTCCATGCCTGGTTTCACATGTATACAAAGGGTTTCCATGCCCGTATAACTTATATATAAAGGGTCTCCATGCCTGTATAGATATAAAAAACACAAGGGTTATCATGAATATTTAGGTATAACAAGGTAAATCGTGATCATACATCAATAGTGATAAGAATCATTGGCTTTAATATGATCCAATCAATAATTCATAATTCATTAACATTTAATAATAATAAGGGCATAACCATTTTTTCATTTAATCAGATTCCATGTTCATACCAATCACCTCCATTAAATTTATCTCTAACTGATAAGTGTGTTAGCCATGCTACACCACTACATTCATCCATTATCAAAATGATATGCTCATTTAGAAATAAAATAACACAATCCATTAGTTACTTTGTATATATATTCATGAAATCCAATTAGGCATGTAAGAGGGAACACCCAAAGTATGGATCACTCTAAAGTGGAAAATCTCCACATGTATTGGGTTATAACAAGTCATTTGGTTCCAAGAAAGGCAACCAATTTAAGACAGATTCAAATTATTAGAAACTTATGGTGAAACTGGTGTGTGGAACATATAACAGATTATAAAACATAAATAATTGAAGGGATAAATACTAGACCACCTACATCAAGTTTGTATTACTCTCCTTGTCCATTAGCTGCCCTTCGTTTATTATGGATTGAGAGGAAACAAAATAATGAAAGAATGCCCCAAAAATATGTCTTATGAGACTACATAAAAATAGAATCATAGAGGGAAATAAAAATGATGAACAGTTCAAGATGAATGAGGAGATTACCTGGAAGAATCCAATGAGACAAATAGTTCTCGATTCTGAGCTGAAATGATGGATCTGGATCAAAACTTATGAATGGGGTATTTGAGAACTTAAAAAGAGATTGGAAGGGTGTTCAATCACTTGAAATAGAAAATATTAAGAGGGGTAATATTATTAATAATTTAATGGAATTCTGGTCTTTTCACCCAAGAAAAATAGGGGTGCACGGTTTGGTCACCCTATTGGCTAAATCATGCACCAACTATGCTTGGATCACTACTTAAGGAGGGAGCCCACACGATTAGGCTACACAATTTAAAAAACCATTATCAAACCATGATAAATGGATCTGCTAAAAATTATAGACTATCCTCATGGGCATGTGGTTTCATATGCATAGTTTCCTCAAACCATGCATCCCCCCTACTTCCCACTATTAATCCCCATATAGTTAGGGGTAACAGTGTAGCTTGTCCCACGTGGTTTCTCCTAAGTATGTATCCAGTATGTTTCTCTGAAAATTTGGTTTCTAAGCTCCAAAAAATCCATTTAAACACATGAAACACTTATTACCTTATTAACCATCCCTATTAGGTCCAAAATAAGGAATTAGACCTAATTTATAAGGATCCTTACCAGAGATAAAAATTGGGTTCTTACAGTATTCCCCCTTAAAGAAACTCATCCCCAAGTTCACATTCAAAGGGTAGAAAAACCTCTTCTATGAAGAAATCTAGCTGCTGAGCATGTAAATATGCCTCTCTCTCCCAACTATTGTCCTGTACCCATCTTTACTTTCATAAAACTCATACTAAAGGGACATACAGGCCTTCGAGAGCCTTTATGATTAGATCAATTATGAATATAGGATACTCCTCAAAAGAATCATCAGTATCTAATTAAAAATCCTTGAGATCAAAAGTGTGATATGGGTCATCATGATATTGGAGAATCTATGAAACATGGAAGACATTGTTCATGGAAAGGTACCTATAAGGTAATGAAAATTGATAGGCTACTGAACTAACTCTCTCTAGAATCTCAAATAGCCCAAAAAGTGTGAAGACAACTTACCTTACCTCAGTATCCTTCTATTCCCAAGTCTGGGTGATACCCATAAGAAGACATGATCCCTAAACTTGAACGTTAGTGGTCATTAGCGATGATTGAAATAAGATTTATGTTTAGACTAAGCTATAAAATTTTTCTTCCTGATCAGATGAACCTACTTCCAGGAATCATTAATGAGATGAGGACCAAGTAGTACTACCTCTCCTTCCTCTAACTAGAATAGTGGTGAATGGAATATCCTACCATATAGGTCCTTATAAGGATCCATCTGAATCGTCGCCATATAACTATTATTGTAGGATAAATCTAAGAGAAGGGTATGTTTATCCCAAGAATCACCGAAATCAAGGACGTATTCTCAAAGAATGTACTCTAGAACCTTTATAGTCTGTTTCAAATGTCCATTATTCTGAGGGTGAAAATTTGTGCTCAAAATCACTAATGTACCCATATCCTTTTGCAACCCCTACTAGAACCTTGATGTAAAACAAGTGTCCCAATCTGCAACAGTACTGAGAGGTAATCCTGGTAGCTATATAATCTCACTGAAATACAATATAACCATCCTATAAAATGAGAATGTCTCCCATATAGTAAGGAAATGAGATACTTTATTTAATCAATCCATGACTACCCAAACTGTGTCGCTACATCGAGGCGAGCTCGGTAAGACAATGAAAAAGTTCATAGAATCATCCTCTCATTTTTATTTTGGGATTAGTAATAGATGTAAATAAACTATAATGTAGTTGGTGCTCTATATTCACCTACTAATAGGTAGAATACTCAGTGATAAAACCTTTTATCTGATGTTTAATCCCTGGCCACAAGTACTGTCGATGCATGTCACGACACATCTTGGAAATACCTGAGTGAATTGCCCACTAAGAACCATGTGACTCACATATCAGCTTCTCTATCATGTATGTGGGAACCAAAATATTCCCATGTATATATAGGACATCTTAATGATCGATTGTATAATCTAGAGTTAGGTCCTCACCAGCTATACTCTCTCATAGGACCAAGCCTTCAGGATATGAAAACCACTTCATATTCACTCTATCTAGAAATGAAGAGTTCATTGATAGAGATGCACGTATATACTATCCATGATGTTCATGAACCTCTATATTCATCTCAAAAAATATACCCATAAGCTACCATTCTCTATTGGATTCCTAAAACATCTATGTCTGAGTCCTCCTACTCATTACATCAGCAACATCATTGCATTTCCCAAGCATATAGGCTATCTCAAAGTTTAAGTAATGTAGATATTGAACCCATATTCACTTCCTAAGATTAAAATATTATTTTGTGAAGATATACTTGATACTTTTGCGGTCCTTAAACACCAAAAAATGATCTTATAGTAAATAATGCCTCCAACAATACAAGACATGAACCACAACTACCAACTCAAGATCATGTATCAGGTAATTTCACTGATGAGGTCTCAAATACCATGATCCGTATGAAACTACTAGATATTAATACATCATAATATCTCCTTTACCGATACCTTATGCATCACAATGGACTGTATAACTCCTATTAAAATCTAGAATAATCAGGATCAGTGGAAAAGTCAATATCCCTTTTAGATCTTAAAAGGATGTATCATAGGATTCAGACCATATATAATTCACACCCTTCTTATTCAAGCATGTAATAGGTTTTTCTAAGATTGAGAATCCTTGTATGAAATTCCTGTAATAACCTACTAGACCCAAGAAACTTCATGTGTCAAAGATGTTATTGGGAAGCTCTTAGGTAGCCACATCTCTAACCTTCTCTTGGTCAACTGAAACTCCTTCCCTTGAGATAATATGACCCAGGAAGTGAACCTTGTCGATCCAGAAATGACATTTATTGATCTTAGAATATATCTAGTGCTCTCTCACTGTTTTTAAAACAATCTCAAGATGAGTGTCATGGTTACTTTGAGTATGAGAATACACCAATATGTCATTTAAAAAAACCATGATATAAGAATCTAGATAGGGATAGAAAAACTTATTCATGATATCCATGAATATGAAAAGAGCGTTCATAAGATTGAATATAATAATGATATACACATATAAACTGTACCGACTATGTAAATTCATATGTGGAATATACCATGGAATGACTTGAACCTAATGACAACCCGATCTTGGGTTGATCTTTGAGAATTCCCTCACTCCTCTAAAAAATTCATTGATCATCTATGTGATGTAAAGGATATCATCTCTTCACTATAAACTAATTCAATTTCGAGTAGTCCTCACAAATCCTGAGGGTTCTATTTTCATTTTTGGAGAAAAGGATTAGTGAACCCTAGGTAGAAGTACTAGGATGTATAAAACCCTTGGCATATAAATCCTCTACACCATTAAATAATTGGTTTTTAACATTGCTAGTAAATGTCCTTTATCTGGGATTATAAAGCACTAACTACCAAAATGAGGTTAAAGATTAGGCTTTATCAGTTCTTGAAAAATGATGATAAAGTCTCTATTTAATAGTGCTAAAAAATCATTGATAAAGGGGGGCCTTTATGAGTTCTTTTTTAGGTTTATTAAAGGGAGAATTTATCATCACTTTTTTTATCACTGATAGGGGGATTTTGGACCCCTCTAAGCTCCCCCTATTAGTTCCCCCTTATCAGTGCTTTATAAAATTCAAACATCCTGCACACATCGAGATTTGATCCATGTACCTCTCCTTTTGAACTCGAACACCTTTACCACTACACCAAGATGTTTTATTTTCTATTTTACTATATTTATATTTATTTATATATATATACATATATATTATTTATTCATATATTTATATAATTATTTTTAAATACATCTATAAAATATATGTTTTTGTGTGTGTGTGATATATATATACTTATATTTATTTAAATATATTATTTTCATTTACATATACTAAAATATAATATAAATATATATCTTTTTATTAATACTCACATATATGTATATATTAACATTATATATATATATAGATATATATATATTCATATATTTTTATAATGTAAAAAATTGTTAGATATTGTTTTAAATACATTTTTAGAGTTTTCATTTATTTACATATATTAGAATGTACATAAACATGTATATTTGACTTTTGACAGAAACATGTTTACATATAAGCATTACCTATATAGGTATATATATAAATTAATTCATTTTTATAAGGTAAATTAAATGGAATTTTTTTAATTTAAATAAAATGAATAAAAAATATTTATTTTATACATTTAAAAATAAATTTTTACAAAAATATATTGATATATGTACTTATACAAGTGATTTATTGTAAGTAAATGTAAAAAAAATGAATATATTTAATTATAAATAAAATTACATTATAAAAATGATAAAATTTTGAAACCATAATATTAATATGAATACAATACCTATGAATAAATTCAATCCCTAGTGAAAATAGGTAAAAAAACCCCACTTAAACGTGGTTAAAATTCCATCAAATGTTTAAAAATTGGGATACCCTGAATAAAAAATCATTTTTGGAGGCCTTATGGGTCTTTTTGGACTAAAACAATTTGAATGTGGGTTACAAATGTCACTAATGTGTAGATATCATCATATACTTCAATTTGATATTTGGTAGAGCCCAAATAGACCCCAGGATCAAAAGTTATGGTCATTTGAAGTTTAATTCATTTTTTCAATTTATCTTAGACCATTCCTCAATTAATTTAATTTTTATGTTATACAAATATTATAAAATGAATATTACTCAAAAATAATTATTAAATTATTAATTAATAATATTTTTAATTATTTTATAATTCATTTTCACAAAATATCTTATATATTATGTGTAAATTCCTATTTAGCCTTATCTAAAACATATTTAAAATATATATGTTATATTTATATCAATATAATTAAATTTATATATTAATATATTAATTATAATAAAATATAATTTTTTTATG
This sequence comes from Viscum album, assembly GCA_963277665.1. NCBI lineage: Eukaryota > Viridiplantae > Streptophyta > Magnoliopsida > Santalales > Viscaceae > Viscum > Viscum album. The sequence goes on along the minus strand of OY728137.1, from coordinate 453,005,415 downwards.
AAATATAACCTTTATGAGAACTAGACAAAAAAGCACTGATAATGGGTGACCTTTATCAACGCTTGTAAAAAACCACTGATAAATGCCCCTTTATCAACACTTTTTTACTAGCACTAATAAAGCCCCCCTATCAGTGATTTTTTCTAGCACTGATAAATCCCCCTATTAGCAATTTTTTAATATAACTGATAGGGGGGGGGGGGTTATCAAAACATTTTTTACAAGTGATGATAAATGAGGCCTTTATCAGTGGTTTTAGATCATGTTAGATAAACTCAGTTTTTAGTAGTGCTAGCTCCCTCTTGAGCTCCTACAACTCAATAATATCCATCCTGTAAGGAGGAATGGATACCAATCCAGCTCTAGACACTAGATTTATAGTAAAATCTACCCCTCTCTCAGGAGGTGGTCCTGAAAAGTCACCGGAGAAGACATACCTAAACCGATCAACTATAGGAGGAAACATAGTCTGATGTAGTCCCAGATAATCTATGTAAAGGATATAAATCTAGGTGGTCACTCCACCTATCCCTAGATGCTCTGGTCCAACTCTACCAGCCTTGACATCCCACTCACCCTTGTGAAGATATGTACCACCCTTTAGTGTTATAAAAGACACCCTTCGACGATAAAAATCCACATAGGCATGATAAGTAACCAACTAGTCCATCACAAGAATTACATCAAAGCCTATAATATCAAGGAAAAAGGGTTTCATATAAAATTATGGCTACCGAACTCAAGTGGACAGTACTTGCACTGGTGTACGCTCTCTAATCACATACCCAAAGGTGTATCAATTGTCATCATGTCATAAGAGTATTCAACATTGATCATAAGTCTATCCAAAACAACCATAGATATAAATTAATGTGATTAAAATATATCAAAATATAAACATCGAGGGAAATAAAAATAATTAATGTCTCAAGATGAATTAAGAGATTACCTAGAAGAATATAACGAGACCAACGGTTCTCGATTCCAAGCTAGAATGATGGATCTTGATCACAACCTATGAAAGAGGTATTTTCGAGATCAAAAAGGTAGAAGAAGTTTGTTTTGTCATTGGAAATATAAAAATAGTAATATTGTTAATATTATTGATATTTTATGTTAATTTTTGTCTTTTCACCCAAGAAAAATAGGGGCACACAGTTTGGATGCACAGTTGGAAAAACTGTGCACTAACTATGCTTGGATCACCGCTTAAGGAGGTCACCCACATGGTTAGGACACATGGTTTGAGAAACCCTATTCCAAAGGTGCTAAATGTATTTTCTAAAAATTTCAAACCATCTATATAGTTCCCTCAAACCATGCATCTCCCTACTACCCCACTGTCAAGCCCCACACTATTAGGGGTAACCGTGCATCTTGTCTCGCACAGTTTCTTCTAAATGTATGACCAATCTATTTCTCTCAAAAATTTGGGTTTTAGGATCCAAAAAACCCTATACAGACTTTAAACACTAATTACCTCATTGATCATCCCTATTTGGTCCACAAAAATAATTAGACCAAATTTATAAGTATCCATACCTGAGATAAAAACCATGTTCTTACAGAGATTTCTTTTCCCTTGGGAAGGAGGAAGTTGTAGAGTTTTAAATGTTATGAGTACTGAGTTGTGATCATCATACATGAGGTCATGTGATATTTCCTATTCCTTGATATTTATATATTCAAATTTATGATTGTAATTGATTTGATGGTTATTTTTGCGGCCTAGATCAATTGTTATCGACATCAAGTTTAGTTTATATCTCCTAAAGGGGTTACTCATGGATTTTAGGGTGAGTGGGATCCTAGATATTGGTGAGTAGGGATTGTTGTTACTAAGTCCATAATTATCTCATGCCTATTTTTGATGATGTTTCCTGAAATCATTGACAATAATTTAAGTGTTCTTTTTTCTCGTCATAGTGAATTAGTACCCTGAGGTCTTTCCTAATGATTTTTTAGTTTACTACCCCTGAGGGAGGTCGATTTCACTATTGACCTACTCTTAAGGATGAGTCCCATATTTTTGAAATATTATCATATAGAACCAGTTTCATTGAAGGAAAAAAAGGTTCATCTATAGGAACTTAGGTTAAAGGATTTATTTTTCCAATTGTATCACCTTAGGCTTCATCAGTTCTCTTCACAAAGAAGGAAGATAGACTCCTCTAGATTTGTATTGATTACCGAAATATCAATAAAGTGATTATTAATACTAAGTATAATTTTCCTAGGATATATGATCTTTTTTATCAACTTAGGGAACCCTGTTTTATTTATAAGATTGATCTATGATTTTGGTAACATCATCTAAGAACTCAAAAGGATGATATTTCTAAGACACTGTTTAAGAGAAGATGTGGACACTATGGGTATTTGGTTAGTCCATAAAGTCTTAATAATACTCCTATAGTTTTTATAGAAATAATTAATTTGATATTTCACTAGTTCATGGAATCTTTCATGGTTGTTTTTGTGCTTTATATTTTGGTGTACTCCAAAATGAAGGAAGAACACAAGGATCACATGGATATTATTCTCAAAACTTTTAAACAACATCTTCTGTGTGGAATTATTTCTAAATTTCAAATTTGGATCCAATAAGTGAATTTTTTAGGTTATGTTATATATAAAAGGGGAATCTTAGTGCATCCTAAAAACATTCAGGTGAATATGTATTGGCAGAAATCCAAGAATGTGTTTTAGGTTCAGAGCTTCTTGGATTTTTATAGAGATTACAAGTGTTTTGTTCAGGGTTTCTCAAAAATTTATTCTCTTATGAAAGAGTTAATTTATAATGGTGTTATGTTTTAATGGAATGATATGTTTGAAAAATCATTTGAGGAACTGGTGGTGGGGTTGAATTCATCTCTGTTTATGATTCTTACAGAGTTGGGTTTCAATAATGTGATTTTTTATGATGCCTTCAGTATGGGATTAGGATGTGTTCTGGTGTAAGGGAGGTAGGTGGTGTCCAAAGGTTATTTCCAATTATTACCTCATGAGAATAATTATCCTACCCATGTTCTCAATTTTTCTTTAGTGACGAATTCCCACATTACATGGAACCACTATCTCTTTGAATAATGGTTTATTATATATTTAGATCATAATATATTGAAATATATTTTCACTCAAACATATATAAACCTATGATAGAGATGTTGGGTTGATTATCTTTAGACTTTTAATTTTTATATTGCATATAAAATTGGGAAATTTAATGTGGTTGTTGATGCATTGTGTAGGAAGTTACCGACTCAATCCTTGAGGGAATCTATAAAGGAATGGTCTTTGATGATTCTGTTCGCTAATATGTTCTTAGATGTAAAATAAGCGAATGTGTAAGTGTTATTAGGTTGTGTAAATTTTATTCTTATTTTGATTATTATATTAATCTTGGTCAAGAAACAAACCCCAATTTTTAGTGGTTTAATGACATCCTTTATGGTGGGGAAACCTTGGGTGATTAATCTCAGTCTTTGGATGATGTCCAACAATTCTGAGGTAGATTGGTCATTATAATGTCTCTAAGGAAGGGATTTATGGATAGTGGACATTGTTATAGTTTTCATGTACACCTTGGGACTACCAAGATTTATATTATTTGAGATTTTATTATTTTTGTTCAAGGATGAGGTGGTCGATTTTGGACTTCATATCATGATTCCTTACTTATTAAAAGATTAAAATTGGAGTACTAAAGAACTTCCATTTTGTTGCATACATTAACCTTTTGGTTATATAAGTGGAATGAGATATCCATAGACATCATAGTTAGTATACCATGGAATCCTAGTGGGAATGAATCAATTTGAGTGATAATTTATCAACTTAAAAAATAGGCTCATTTTTATCCTATTAAGGAGATGATGAAGGTAGAATATCTTGGGCACATGTATGTCTGAGAGATCATGAAACTCCATGGAGTTACTTATGCTGATATTTCTAATAGAGATTTATTATTAAAATCCTAGTTTTTGATTTTTTATAAGAGGTAATGGGTACCCATTTGAAGTTATACATGGCATACCACCCTCAAACAGATGAAAAAACTAAGCAAGTCATTCAAATTCTATAGGATATGATTTGATTGTGCATGATTAATTTTGATGGTTCATGGGAAAAGAATCTACCCATATTTTAATTGAACTATAACCATATTTACCTATATTTGATTAAAATGTATCCTTTTAAAGATTTGTTCAGGATACAATTTAAATATCATTTATTTTGGGATAAGTTGGGAGATAAACCTTTGGTTGGATTGAGACTTTTTCAAGAGAGGATGAATAAGGTAAAATTGATCAAAAAAAGGCTAATCACACTTTCCAAAAATCTTATGCAGACCATCTTCATCACCCATTATATTTTTCGGTGGGAGAATGGGTTTTTATCAGGGTTTTTCCTCATTTTCTACATCGTTATTTGGGAATACAGGGTAAGATATCACATAAGTTTATTATTCTTTTTGAGATCATCAAATGTCTTGAAAAGGTGGAATACCAGTTGGAATTATCATATCAATTGGCATTGATTCATTAAATTGTTCATGTTTCTCAGCTGAGGAGGTATCAACTATGCTCTTCTAATGTGATATAATGGGTATATATTGATATTTATCCCAAAACCATAGTGGTTGAGTAACAAATTTATATTATGGATTGTCAGAATAAGGTGTTTCATAATAACACCATCAAATTGGTCCATCTATTGTGGTAGTGTGGATGGGATAGACATAATATATGGGAATGTGAAGCACTGATGATGTAGTAGTTGAATTATAACTTTGGGAGTCTATAATATTGAGTGGTTTCTTCAGACATAAACTGACATGGTGGGGAGAATTTTGAAACCCTTTTGGCTATAAGTATATTTAATTTTGATCTTATTTGATCTCTCTTGTGTTTCTAAAAGAATTCAAGAGTTGGAATTTGATATTTTTTGGAGTTTTAGGAGAAGAATTGTAGGGTTCACTATCTATTCATGGTTCATAGTAACCATGTTGTAACCGAGTGATATACCTATATTGATTCTAGTGGAAACTTGTATAGTTTGAGCATAGTTTTCCTTACCATGTGGGAGACCAAGTAAACCATGAAGGTGGATGGGTTTGGATCCAATGGAAATTTCACAACTTATGCATGGCCTGTATAATCATTCAATTATTCCTAGGTAACTGTGTTATTTAGTTTTTAGGGCATAGTAGGGATTTCACAGATAATACATGGTTGGTCTAATAATGCAGCCAAACCATGTAACTCGTATGAATTCTTGAAAAATGGAAATTTCACCTGATAAATTTTCTTATTTTGAACCCAAATATCAGACCTAATATCTCATTATCATGATCTAGCCTTTCCCTACCACTCTTGGAGGTTCTCCTTTCAATCATTTGGTTGTTCTCCTTTGGTCTTGGTGGATTTCTCTAAGGTATGTTTTGAATTCCACCCATTTTATCCTCCTGCTTCTTTATCTCTCCTTGATATATCTCCTCCTTTAAGTATTGAAAATATAAAGGGATATCATAGTTGTATATATAGTTTTTTATGGGTAATTAGTGATGTTTCTTATGGATCTAGGCTATAGATAACCTAATCTCTTCATTTCTAACTACTATTTTCGAAGGAGTTTAAGTTTCCTCCATTGGAAATGTAGGTGTCTCTATAAAATGGTTATTTATTATGGAACACCTTATATTTATTGTTTTTTCCATTGGTTTTGTAATTTACCAGTCCCGAATTCTATTAAATGGTTCCCTAGGCCTGGTTGGCCACATGGCCTCAAGTGCATCTCTCTAAACACCAAAGGCTTTTGACTAGTAGCGAGGGACTATGGTGTGTCTGTGGGGAGACTATGAACTCTTTTAATAGTTTAAAATAGAATAATATCATATCATTCAAAAGGTGAAAGTTGTAAATCATCTAGATATAAGATAATAACCAAGGAAGGAATATATAAATAATACCAGAAGTAATCTCATATACAATGATGATCATGTCATCTGTCTAAAATCATCCAAAATAGGTATAAATACATGAATACAATACATGTATCAAAATACCAGAAATACCAAAAAGAACTATCACCAGATAGCATCATGAGCCTCAGCTCGGTCCTGTGCTCCCCTACTCCTAAGCATGGCACAAATTCAAGAATCGAACTGTGAGTGCTTTCCTTGATCCCCACCTGTATCTAGATAGTATATTCAGGTACCCAATGGAATCCCAGACAGGGTGTGAGATACAATCCTAGTTGGTCACAACCTGGGGTGTCTATACAAATTCTTAGCTATGTAAAATAAGCTAAATCATAGTGCAAGATATATAACAGATATGATAGTAATACAATTAAAATTAATATAGAAAAAGTAAAGTTATAAAGTGATACTTTCAATCCATACAAGGCTCCCTACAAAATAAGGGTCAATCTCCTATAACAAGGTAGCTATAAAAACAAATAGAAGTAAACTCCATAGCCATGTCATATACATAGTATATCATATCACCCACATACATTCCATATAACATGTATATCATATCAACCATGGTTGACCCGTATAACTAGAAGTGTCAGAACAACCATGAACAACCCATACAATCAAGCATGTGACATTTACCATGGTAGTTCCATACAACTAAAAGTGTCATACCCCACGGGGCTAGATCCAAGGTATAGTGGACCAAGGCATCCTCATCGAGTCTCAGGTGAATCTCAATGGAAACTTGGTTAGACTTGAATTGGTGTCTAAGGAGCATGTCAACAGACCATGTCCACTGTGAGCCTTAGAAAGCTAGATCCAAGGGGTATCAAGTCCCATGGAATCCCATATATACAATACCCTATAATAAATCTCATCCAAGGTTTCCACTACCACTATAAAGATCCATGTAAATAGCATATATGGAATCATATAGAGTTAGGATCCATGGTATACCCCCCAAGGCATCCACTACCATCTCAATTCATCACATTATTATTTCATAACATTTTACAATCAATTCATTTCATGATTTTACCCAATCATATAATAATTCCATAAACCATTTAATCAAAAGAATCAACATGAAAAGGAGGAAATATATATCCATATAAATCAATTGAGTTAAATTCATTTATAAATGGTATTCCTATAACTAGTAAAGCTCAAACACACACCCCTTAGGTGGTTGAACAGTAGTAAATCCCAAAGGTACACCCCATGGGTGACCTTGGTTGGGGAAACAACCTCCAAAAAGTCTCAATGAATTATAGGGAATCCCTACTAGGTTTCAATATGTTCGATTTAATTATTAAATTCAATTTTGGGTATACATCAAAAGTTCCAACATGCCACACTTTAAAAACTAGATCTATAAAGCCTCAAACCACTCAAGAAAATTATAGAACACCTATAGTAGGTTCATAGCAGAGTGATCATCTAGTATTAGGTTTTCATTTGGTACATATCATAAGAAAAAAAAGAATGGATGAAGAACCTGAAAATTGTTCATATTATATTGCACCTCAATAACTCCACAAATACCAAGAAGAATGAAGAACGACTTGAGTGGAATTGAATAATCACTGCTGTGAATCCAATGAGATGATCGGCACTCGATTCTAAGTTTGGAAATAGATTCAGGATCAAAATCTACCAAAATTCCTTTAAATGAGCTCCCAAGGGATCACCTCTATTGACTGATGAATAAAAAAAATATTTTAGGTTATAACATAAAATAAGTTTAATTCAGTCATTTTTCATCAAAACACAAGGCCATACAGTTTGGCTACATAGTTGGCCAAACCATGTTCCAATTGTGCACCCTCTGTTATGCTAAGGGGAAACCAGTATGGTCACTATGCATAGTTTTTCAATCTATTTTCAAACTGTGTCATTTGACTCAGCTAAAAATTGTAGTTTCTCCGCACAGGCATGGGCATCCATCTACATGGTTTCGTCAAACCGTACAGGCTCATCATTCCCACTTCCCATCCCTCACATGGTTAGTTAGATCATGTGTCCTATCCCTTGTGGTTATAACTAACCATTCATATTTCCTATTTTTTTCCAAATAGTCAGGCACCAGGCTCCGCACAAGCCCCGAACACCCCTGATACACTCATGATCACATTGGGTACTCACATTAGGCCATAAAAAAGAATTTAAACAAAAAAAATCCATATATCATAGGAAAACTATTAATCTTATAATCTTCCCCCATTAAAGTAATTCCTCATTGAATTTCCCCCTAAAGGGTGGTTAAGAATCATCTGAGAAGAACTCTAGCCACTGAGTACATACATTAGCCTCCTACTCCCAAGTATCATCCTATAAATGGATGTTCTTCCATAGTTCCCATACTAGAGGAACTGACCGACCTTGGAGAACCTTCATGATCCTGTCAATGATATGAATAATATGCTCCTCAAAAGACACATTTTCCTAGAACTCAACCTTTATATGTTGAAAAGAATGAGACGTGTCCAAATGATAAGAGTGTAGCTAATATACATAAAATAAATCATTCATGGCTTGGTACCTCTGAGGTAAGTGAAATTGATAGGCTATCAACATGACTCTACCTAGAATCTAGAATGGCCCAACATATCAAAATAAAGGATTAACCTATATTATGATCCATATGTTTCCCAGCCTTAGTGATACACACAAAAATTCCCAATCCCCAACCTCAAAATCTAGATGTTATCGATGGTGATCAGAATAAGATTTATGTATATACTATATAGTATCCATCCATTTCTGAATCAAATATACCTTCTCTTAAGTCTCCTACATGAGACATGGTCCCAATAAAGCTACTCCACTCTCCTCTAACTAGTACAAGAGTGATTGGCATGGCCTACTGTAAAAAGCCTCATAAGGTTACATCTGTATAGTCACATGGTAACTATTATTTTAGTTGAACTAAACCTGGGGTATATGTGCCTACCAAGAGCCCCCAAAATGTAGGACACATACTCACAGCATGTCTAAAATCACCTATATCATATGCTCTGACTGGATGTCTATTTGGGGGTGGTATGTCATGCTCAGAAGAACCTATATACCCAAGGCCCTCTGCAGACTCTTCCAGAATCGATATGTGAACCAGGTGTCTCTATCTAAAACAATATTATGAGGTACCCCTTGAATTTTTATTATCTCATGGATATGAAACTTCCAAATCTCATAAAAACTTAATTTCTCCCTAATCGGAAAGATATGACAACCTTCGTGAGCTTATCAATAACTACTGAAACTTCATCGTCGCCTCAAGGTGAACTCTGAAAACTAGTCACAAAATCCATCGCAACATCTTCCCATTTCCACTAAATAATGGATAAATGCTTTAAAAGTTTATATGGTTGCTGATGTTATGCCTTCACCTTCTAATAGGTGGAATAACCCATAACAAAACCAACTACCACACATTTCATACTTGGCCACTAGTACTAACGACATAAGTCACGGTACATCTTGGTGATGCCAAGATGCATTTCGCAAACTAAGGAATGAAACTCCTACATTATCTCCTCAAATATGTTTGTGTTAATCAATAAAATACCATGTATACACAGAATCTCATCCTCACCCACAGTCCAACTAGGAGGTGGTTCCTCTCCCGTCACACTCTCTCGTAGGACTAGGACTTCTGAATTTGATAGTTTCGATATCCTTACTCTATCTAGTAGGGTATAGGTCATATCTGAGGATGAAAGACAAGTCTACCCATGACTATCCTGCACTTCAAAGTGAATATTAGAGAACAAATACATAAGTTTCCACTCACTACTAGCCTACTAAACTTTCTGTATCTGAGTCCTATTGCTCAGTGCATCAACCACTTCATTGTCTTTACTAGGCATATAAGAAAACTCAAATTCAAAAGACTGTAGGTACTAAACCAACCTTCACTGCCTCAAATTAAAATAATTCTATGTAAATATATACTTGAGGATTTTTTGGTATTTTTACACCACAAAACTCTCTCCTAGTAAATAGTGTCTCCAACAACATAAGCATGAACAATAATAGCTAGCATAAGATTTTGCATCGGGTAATTCCTCTCATGTGGACTCTATTAACGAGACTCGTATTCCATGAATCTATCCCCCTATATCATAACTTCTCTTAGAAATACACCTTATTCATCATATTACACAATGTATTTTATGCCTTGCTCTGGTAGAATTAGGACTGGCACTGAAGTCAATCTCCCTTTCATCTTCTGAAATGTTTCCTGAAAGATATCTGACCATAATAACATCACACCATTCTTATTCAAGCCTATAAATGGTGCTTATAATCATGAGAAGTATTGTATAAAATTCCTATAGTAACCACCTAGACCCAAGAAACACTGTATATCAAAGATGTTATTGTGATGTTCCCAGGAAACTACAACTCTAACCTTCTTTGGGTCAAAAGATACTCCTGTCTCTAAGATAATATTACCAAAGAAGTGAATCTTATCCATCCAAAAGTGGCACTTTGTGAGGTTAGCATATAATTAATGCTCTCTCAGTGTGTACAAAATGATCTCAATATGTTTTTAATGGTCACGTCGATTGTGATAATACACTAAGATATCATCCATGAAAACCACCACAAAAAATCTAGATAAGGATGGAAAATTGTGTTCATCAGCACCCAAAAAATCGTGCTAGTGCAGAAAATGTTTTCTACGGTGTTTATATTATATTTTTAATGTCATATTTTGGTCGAAGTTATTATAGGAGACGTTATAAACATAGTTTTTTACGTCGGTTATTTTACAACCAACGTAAAAAACAAAAAACCTAAGCGTTTTTCACGTCGGTTGATAAAAACCCGATGTGGAAAACGCTTCGGAGTTGTGGTTTATTATGTCAGTTATTTAATAACCGACGTGGTATATACCCTTTCATGTCGGTTATAAAATAACTGATATCATAAAGCACTCCTCTGAAGCATTTATCACGTCCATTATTTTTATAACTGGTGTGATAAACCTGTCTGCCAAGCGGTTACCAATGTCGGTTATATAATAACCGATGTGAAAAAATATCTCCGACGTTGGTTATTTTATAAACGATGTAAAGAAACTATCAATTTCCAATTATTATATTAGTTATGAAATAACCGATGTAAAAACTATTTCCAATGAATTTATTACGTCGGTTTCAAAATAACAGATGTAAAAAACAATTTTTTTAAAATAAAACTGAACCACTGCTATGCCCAGCCAAAATACCTGAAACAGACCAAAAGGTTACCAAAATTAGACCAAAATAGACCTGAAATCCCCCCACCCCACTGGACATCCCCCACCACACCCCTGGACACCCCCCCCCCCCCACACACACACACCCCTGGACTGCCCCCACCCCCTGGATAGCCCCCCACACCCCTGGACAACCCCCACCCTCCTGGACACCCCCCACACTTCTGGACTGTCCCACCACACCCTGGACTGTCCCCACTCCACTGGACAACCCCCACCCTCTTGTATACCCCCACCACCTAGAAAGCACTCCCACACCCCTAGACAACACTCCCACATCCCTGAAACAGACCAAAAAGTTACCAAAAACATACCAAAATAGACTAGAACACCCCCCACTGGACAACCCCCACCACACCCCTGGACCCCCCCCCCACACCCCTGGACTGCCCCCACCCCTAGACTTCCCCCCACACCCCTGGAAAACCCCCCACCCTTCTGGTCACCCCCCCACACCGCTGGACTGCCCCACCCCTGGAAAACCCCCCACACCCCGGGACAACCCCCACCTTCTTGGACACCCCCCAACACCCCTGGTCTTCCCCCATCCCCTAGACAACCCCCCACACCCCTGGAAAAACCACCACACCCTAGAAAACACTCCCACACCCCTGGACAACCCTACCACACCCCTGAAATAGACTAAAAAGTTACCAAAAATAGACCAAAACAGACTAGACCCTCGTCCCCTCCCACCCCACTGGATAGACCCCACCACACCCCTGGACACCCCCATACCCCTAGAATGCCCCCTGGACATCCCCCCGCACCCCTGGACAACCCCCCAGCCTCATGGACACCCGTCACACCCCTGGACTTCCCCCACCCCCGGGACAGCCCCCACACCCCTGGACAACCCTCCCCCCCCCCCCCACCCACCCTCCTGGACACCCCCACCCCCTGGAAAACACTCACACACCCCTGGATAGCCCTCACATGCCCCTAGAAACCTTCCACCCTCCTGGACACCCCCACCCCACTATACATCACTCCCCTGGACAGCCCTCCCACACCCCTAGACCCTCCCACCCCACTAGACTACCACCCACACCCCTGGACTCCCCCTGGACATCCCCCAACTCTCCTGGACATCCCTCCCACCCTCTTGAACACCCTCCCACCCCACTGTATAGCCCCCACCACACCCCTGGACACTCCCCACCACACCCCTGCACACCCCCACCTCACTAGACACCCTCAGACTAAAAACAAACCAAAACCAGACCAGAACCCCCCCACCCCACTAGACAGCCCCCACCACACCCCTGGACACCCCCACAACCCTGGACTACCCCCCACCCCCTAGACATCCCCAGTACATCTGGTGTTGGTAGAGGAGGCGTCGCCATACCTTGGGGGGGCTGAACGCCACTGGAAGGTACTCATCACTCCCACATGCGAAGCTTGAGCTCTCAAAATGTTTCACCAATGCTTTCTTACCCTATAAACATCATTCATTCTATCACATTGATGCCAGTATAACCTGGGGGAGTGTTTTCCCATGGTTATACTGGAATCAAAGTGATAGAATGAATGATGTTTATAGGGGAATAAAGAATTGGTGAAACATTTTGAAAGCTCATGCTTCGCATGTGGGAAGGATGAGTACCTTCCAGCGGCGTTCAACCCCCCGAGGGATGGAAGGGACTCCTCTACCACCCCCATAGACTACCCCCCCCCATCCCCATGGACACCTTAGACACCCCCACCCCACTAGAAAGCCCTCTCACACCCCTGGAAACCCCCCTCACCCAACAGGACACCCCCACACCCCTAAACACCCCCTGGACAGCCCCCCACTCCCCTGGATATCCCTCCCACCCTCCTGGAAATGCTCCCACCCACATGGACTGCCCCCCACTCTCATGGACACCCAGGACACCCCCCCTGCCCCACCCCACTGGATAGCCCTTCTACACCCCTAGATACCCCCACCCCACTTGACACCCCCACGCCCTTAGAACCCCCCTGACTAGAATCCATACTAGAAAAACCATCATAAGTATACCAAAACAAGAAGTAGATAAAAATTAAACATTCACATATATAACATTAAAAACATACAATGTCAACATAAAAAAACTAAATCCAACCTAAACGACTACCAAATTCACAATTACAATGACAATATTCAAAATTACATTTTACACTACAAACAACTAAAATTCAATCAAACCTGTAAAATAATTTCACCATTCCACTTGTAAGTGTTTGACGTCTTAAGAACTATAGGTCTGAGGGTCATAAAATAGATACAAATTAAAAAGGATAGTAGTTAACATGTATAATGAATAAATCAAATGAAATATTATGGAAAAGTCTAAATGGAAATCTTACCAAGTCAAAGTTCACAACTATTCTAGTTGTTATTATTTCATACATAAATCTTAACATATAATATCCGCATTCGATGACACTCTATTGTTCATGAATTTTTTTTTTGAATGATTGTAAATTCAATATATTATTTTTATTTAATAAATCAAAAATGTACAAATTATAAATGCATATTTACCTTTACATTTACATATTTTATCTTCACACTCCTTTTCTTTGTGTTTTTTCGAAAGTAGACCCATCCCCTATTAGAAAATAATATGAATGGGATAAACTTAAAATTCATTATAATATATAAAACTATTGAGAAATTGAAACTTAATTTTCCCAAATTTTCTTAAAACTTTCCTGCACATCACCATGGATAGAGCATATCCAATAAAGTGTTTTCTTCCTTGGGAAAAAAACCCCTAACATCCAATGATCACTGATAAAAGAAAATTTAAGGTTAGTGGTTTTTTATTTTAGAAGATAATGAACTCTTTGAGAGATATGTGTTTCATACCTCTCATAAAAAGGCATCATCCAACATTGTGTGACTATATTCTGTTCAAGTCTTTCAGCAATATAAAGCATTCTTTGTTCCTCATCCAATGCACATGCTTTAGGGGAAATCAAATACGGGTCGATGGATCCATATACATATGTCCTCTCATTCTTATCATAGATTTTATAAAGATACCTAATACAAAATAGACATAAGTATACATTTTTAATAAATATAACACAAGGAAAAGGTGTTAAGACTTTCATGGAAAAAATTTGCACCACATTAATGCCCAACTTATCTCCAGTAACAAGCTCCATGATATCATTTTTCACAATCCCCATAGTTATTGCACATCCAAAAACATGAGATTCCATTGGGAAATGATAATGATCCACCAAAAAATTTGAATATCTTGAAAATCTGTCAAGACTACTAGAATCTATATCTGATGTCATATCTATTTGTCTTTGTTGTTGTATATACAGTATTTCTTTAACTTTTAAGTATTTCTATAAAAATAAATAGAAAAATATATTCATTTTTAAATGATAAAACAACTTTAATAAAATAAAATAAAATAGAAGATATAACATACATACCTCTATGGTAATGAGTCGAAGAATTCTGGATGGCCAAATTAAAAAATGGTCGATACTATGTCCAACTGTCTTCACATCATCAGTAGGTAATGGTACTCAAGATGATATATCTATAATATCATGTACAATGACCCTATGATTCTCTACCTCTAATTGTTGATGATGAATTGTATCTCCTATACAATATAACAACCAATATGCAACTATATGATGTTGAGGATCATAAACATACAAATCGAAATAAGTAGGAAGTTGTGGTGGAGGAGTAGGATAAAAAATGGTGTCTTCAGGCTGAGGTGGGGGAGTGGGAGCTACTGGTGGAGGTGGAGGATAAATAATGGGGTCTGTAGGGGGAGGTGGAGGAGTGGGAGCTGCAGTCTGAAATTGTCTTTGCATGTCTGAAAACATAGACTGTACTGACTCTCTAATCTTTTCCTCCATCATCGCATTAATATTATGAACTTCAGCCTCTAAGGATTAAATTTTTTTTATAAACATCCTCAATGTAAGAAGTTGAAGAATATGGGAACACTTTTTTTACTAATACACCTACCGGATATCCTCGTACATGACCAGGATGTTTGGGCTTTCCCAATGCTGCAGATAAAATATCTTGCCTCCCAGCAGCTGTAAATACCCCATGTGAGCTCTACTCCTCAAGAGAATCCTGTATTAATTAATTGAACATTTCTATAATGATTGAAATTATATGAAGAAAATAGTTAACTTAAATAAATAAAATAGATATCTTACAATCCTCTTAGCTATGATTCTCAAATCTTCCAAAAGATATTGCTCTTTTTTGCCCATCCGAGCTATATTCCATTTTTCATGTCTAGATGGAGGGGGTGGAGGGACCACCTCTCCAGAGCTTGAAGACTCAACTCTTAGTTTTTGTAATTTTTCCTCCATCATTTGTTCTTCCAATAATGTATACCCTCCTCGAGATAAACTATGAGGGTATACATTTTTATATGGGATATCCAGATTAGATTTCCTTGTTTTCTATAAATTTAGAATAATAAATCATTAGAAAAACATTAATAAGATCATTTATATAAAAAATCTTATAAAAGTTTACATTTCCCTTACCAAAAATGAATCTTTTTCTCTACTTTAAACAAACTGTCTCCATGTGTATTCATCTATGAAAGGATATATATGACATGGATTTTCATGAATCCTATGACCAAAAATGAAATCAGATGAGAGGGTTGATTTGAAATCCATCCATCTCCTGGAATCCATCGATAAGAATTTCTTCCTGACTCTTCCAGTGTCAGGAATATCAAATGTCATCTAATAAAGAAGAGGTTAAATATATTATATATACTAGAGACATTTAAAGAATAGGCAAACAATATCAAAATATCTTACCAAAATCATCTCCCACAACTGAGAGATTATCACTTTATCCACACTTCTCTAGTCATCATACAAAATGCTTACTTTTATCTTACCCTAAGTTGATACAAATCTCTTAAAAATATTTTACATTTGGACCTCTAGGAATATCATCCTCATCATACTCAATGAGTATCCTCTGATCCTGCGTATGGGCAAGTGATAATTTTGGTAAACGTGTGCACCCACATTTACCAACTCTTGAAATCTTTGTCGTAATGGGAGCACATGAAGAATATTGGGGAACATCAAGAAGAGCATGTGAATGTTCCTCCCTAGAGGTATGACCAATATGCTTATCTCCAGAATCTTGTGGTTGATCAACTGATTGATCTGTCATTATCCTTCAAATCAATAAAAAAACATTAGTTCACAAATATACAAATTCAAATATTACAATACTAATGTAAACATAAAATAGGAAATTGTTCTAAGATATGTAATAGTAAACATGGTTAATATGGTAAGCATGTTAAACAATGGTAAAGATGGTAAAGATGGTAAACATGGTAAACATGGTAAACATGGTAAACATGGTAAACCTGGTAAACATAGTAAATATGGTAAAGTAATTGTCACTAAACAAAAATTATAGATATATAATTTATGTAATGGTAAACATGATAAATTAAACTAAAAAAATTAAAACAAACAAAAACTTATACTTATTTGTTTTAATATATGTTTTAATAAAGAAAAAAATACAATATCTAACATTTTATAAAAATAATAAATGTAAACAAGAAATAAACAAATGTTACCTGTAATTTTATGAATGTACAAATGGATTTTTTCCCAAATTCCTTTGTCGTGATCATTCCTTATGGAACAAACCATGTCTTTAACATGCTCATCATTATATTCTGTTAATCTTTCTATGGAAGTAGGGATATCACATAAATCAGCATCTTTATCAAGTTCATCCTCACCAACATACTGTTTTTTACCTTGTAAAACAACAGCCCACTGCATATCTGATTGATCTAATATATAGAAATTTTTTTTCATGTGTTTCCATTATAAAAGAATTAGTTGTGTCTTCCAATCTATTTAGATTAACAACTATCATTCCAAATTCATCATGTCTGACACTGTTGTTACTGATAAGCCATTAACAGTTAAAAACAGGAACTTTAATTTTAAAGTAATCAACCTCCCATATATCTTCAATCACTCCATAATATGCACTTGATGTAGAAATTGGGTTTTTGTCTTTAGCAATCAAAAAATTCATTGCTTCTACAAACACCAATACACCACTATTTTGAACTGCACTTTTGTTGTCATGAGCGTTCATATGAAATGTATAGCTATTAATGTCATAACTAGACCATGTCATCACATTTAAACAAGGACCACCCACTACCCATTTTAATGTCTCTGATACATCTGATCTACCAAGAAATGTCTTTTTAAACCATGAAAAAAATGTTTTGTCGTACTCATTCAAAATCCACATTTCTTTCTTCTTTGGATGACATTGTTTCAAATCATTAATATGCAGTGTGATATACGGTTGAGAATCAGCTATGTTATTCAAGATGTATAATTCTAACTTCTTCATATGTTCAACTAACAATGATTATACTTTCAAGCCACAAATCCCCTTTCCCTCATTATTAACTCGTTCATGGTGAGAAGGAGGCAAACCTATGTGTTGCACCACAACCAAGTAGCTCGTACAAAACTCTGCAACCTCCTTAGAAATATACTTTTCAATAATGGAGTCTTCAGGTCGATATGAATTTTTAACATACCCCTTTAATATTTTCATATACTTTTCAAAAGGATACATCCAATGAATATATACAGGTCGACAAAGCTTTATTTATCAAACTAGATGAATCATTAAATTCACCATTATATCAAAAAAAGTTGGAGGAAAATACATTTCCAATTGAAAAAGTATACAAATTTCATCATTTTCCAAAATGTTCAAAGAATTCAAATCAATCACCTTATTAAAAATTGAATTTAAAAAATAACACAACTTCATTATAGTCTTTCTGGCACGGATGGACAATATTCCACACAATGAAACTGGTAGAAGTTATTGCATCATGATGTGACAATCATGAGATTTCATACCAATAAACTTCAAGTCCTTTAATGATACAAAATTTTTAACATTTTAAGAATAACCTTGAGTCACTTTGATATCATGAAGAAACTGACAAAAGATAATTTTCTCCCTCTTAGATAATGTATGACAAGCTGGGGGAATAAATGTTTGTCTTCCATTAAGAGTGGGAGATAACTCCAAATGTATTCCCATTGATAGTAAGTCTAATATTGCATTCAAACCGTCTTTTGTATTTCCTTTAATAACTGACAATGTTCCAATAAAACTATCACAGATATTCTTCTCCACGTGCATGACATCAATATTATGTTTAACTTCATGATATCTCCAATATGGTAGCTCAAAAAATATTGACCTTTTCTTCCAAATATGTCTATAATTACCAGATTTCTATGTCTTTCCCAATGTCACATCAAGGTTTTCCACCCTCTCAAAATACAGATCAGGGGATAAAGGTTTTGGAGAAATATCAAATTCTTATGAGCCATTGAATACCTTTTTTAGTCTTTTATAAGAGTTATCTATAGGAAAAAACTTTTGATGACCCATTTACACTGTTTTCCTCCCATGATGCAATTGACAATATGAAGTCTTCTATTCGCAAATTGGACATTCTTTATGCCCTTTAAAACTGTATCCAGACAAATTTCCATATGCTGGGAAGTCATTTATAGAAAACATAAGAACTGAATGCAGTTGAAAATATTCCATTTTATAAGAATCATACACCCTAATACCATCCTCCCATAAAAGTTTCAAATCATCAATCAATGGTGGCAAGAAAACATCAATATCATTGTCGGGTGACTTCAGACCAGAGATCATTAAACTCAATATGACATATTTTCACTTTATACAAACTTCATGAGAGAGGTTGTAAATTACCAATAAAACAGGTCATGAACTATGTGTGCTACTGAGGGTTCAGTATAGATTCATTCCATCTGTGCACAACCCTAGTTTGAGATTTCTAATTTCATTTCCAAATGTAGGATACTACTCATCAATTTTCTTCTATTGTGAAAAATTAGCTGGATGACGTATTTTTTCATCACATAATCGCTCATCAGCATGCCATCTTAACCTTTTTTCATCATGTTAATTAGAAAATAAACGTTTGAAACGATGCATTATAAGAAGATACCAAAATACCTTTGAAGGGATCTTTGTAAGCTCTACATAATCCTGTGTTTTTTCTTTCACCTTATACCGTGATGTCCCACATTTAGGACACTATGAGAGAAATTCATATTCTTTCTTATATATCATATAGTCATTTGGACAGGCATGTATTTTCTTGTATCCCAATCCCATCAGGCATAATATTTTCTTGGCCTTATAATGTGAATCTGGAAGATCGTTATCTTTTGGAAGAATGTCCTTCATCAATTTTAGTAGCTCTGTAAAACTTATGTCACTCCATCCACGTTTCGACTTTAGGTTAATCAATCTTAACACCGTCTAAAAAACCATAAAATCTGTACAACTAGGATACAATGGTTTTTCAGCATCACCATATAGACGCGCAACTGTCAGTTCTATCTCAATTTGTTCTACTGCAATATCTCGAATCATTTCTTAAATTCCATTAGAGTTACCATCTTATGAATCATCATCATCAATGACATTCTGTCTAGTTTCACCATGCCAAATAAAAGGGTTTTAACTTAGATTAAAACCATGACAAATCAGATGATCTTTTATCTCTCCACTTTTCAACTTCTTCATATTCAAACATTTGGGGCATGGACAGAAAAAAATTTCACTACTTGGAACATTTCGTTTAGCATATTCCAAAAAGGCATTAACACCTTCCTCATATTTATTTCTCATTTGATGTGCGGTAATCCAACTTTGACTCATTATTACATATAAAAAATATCAAAATTATACATCTTTTTAAAATAAGACAAATATATGTTTATATGAAAAAAATCATAATTTGATTGTAAAACAATTTTGAAATATAAAACAAATCCATGCGTATTTAAAAAAATATGGTTGAATATGATTTTAAAAAGAAAATATAATTAGATATAACAATTTTAAATTCATCTTGGATCCTTTCTTCTTAAGGTTCACAAAGAATACATCCTGGTGCAACTGGATACTAAATTCACCCTTCCATAAAAAAGAAATATGAAGTACAAATATTAAAATATGTATACATTCATTACTAAAAATTACAAAGATCCTAAAAATTTGAAACCTCTGGATATCCCCCCACCCCTCTGGACAGCCCCCCCCCAACCCCTGGACACCACCCCCACCCCCCAGGACATCACCCAGACCCACTTGGACCCCACCCCCACCCCCTGGACACCCTACCCTCTTGGAAAACACCCCCACCCCCTTGGACAACACCCCCACCCCTTGGACACCACCCCCACCACCTTGGACACCCCTAGACACCACCACCCCCTTAGGCAGCCCCCCCCCACCCCTAGACACCACCCCCACCCCCTTGGACATCCCCTTGGACACCAACACCCACTTGGACAGCCCCCCACCCCTCTGGACAGCCCCCCACCCCCTGGATATCCCCCACCCCTCTAGACAGCCCCCACCCCACCCCCTTTGACACCCCCACCCCTTGGACACCCCCACCCCTCCTGGACACCACCCCCTACCCCCTAGGACACCCCCTGGACACCCCCAACCCCTTGAAAACCACCCCCACCCCCTTGGACACCCCCTGGACACCACCACCCCCTTGGACAGCCCCCCCCCCCCCCTTGGGACAGACCCCCCCCCCCCTTGGACACCCCCACCCCTCATAATAACCCTAGACCACATAGATTACTATTAAATCATCAATTTAAAAATGACCAAACATCCCTAATAATATAAGGAATGAAGGAGAAGATGAAGTGGATGAAGAAGAAAGAAGAAACAAAGAAGAAAGGAAGAAGAACATGGAATAAGTATCTTATTTAAGGAAATTACATGGAATCCAAGAAAACCATGGGGCCTCCAATGGTTGATAGAAAATTGGAGAAAATGGAGTAAACCTGAGATTCAAATCAAATTTAAAATAAAATATTAGATGGAGAAAATCAGTGTAAAGCCTATCATCACGACACAATGTGGTCAGGATAACTGCACATCTTTGAAAACGATGACATGGTCTCCCCCATAACCCATAATTTTTTCTTAGTCAATGACTGGTCAAAATATATATATAACCAAATATAATCATATTGCAACACCCCTCATCTTTTCATAATGCTTGAATCTCTAAAAATCATAGTGGAAACCTCAAACATAGATTGTACCTACCCCCTTGGACACCACCCCACCCCCTTAAACAACACTAATAAATTATAGCCTAATATCCATGAAACAATACAGTCATCATGTCATAATCTCACAAACCACGATGAAATAGTCAATACCAACTAACACTTATCCCCCACCCCCTTGGACACCACACCCTCACCCTTGTACACCCCCTGGACACCACCACCCCCTTGGACAGTCCCCCACCCCTGGACACCACCCCCACCCCCTTAGACACCCCTTGGAAACCACCACCCCCTTGGATATCCCCCCACCCCTATGAACAACCCCCACCCCTGGACATCTTCCCACCCCTCTAGACAGCCCCCCTCCCCCCCACCCCCTTGGACACCCCCACCCCTCCTGGACACCACCCCCACCTCCTACCCCCCTGGACACCCCCAACCCTCTAGACATCCCCCCAGGACAACCCCCCAAACCCTATGGATAGGCCCCCACCCCCTTGGACAACCCCACCCCCCCACCCACCCCCTTGGATCCCCCCCCCCCACACACACCCCTGGACTGCCCCCCCCCCACCTCCATGGACACCCTGGACACCCCCCCCCCCCCCCCAACCCTCTGGACAGCCCCCCGAACCCACTGGAAACTACCCCCACCCCCTTGGACACCCCCTGGACACCACCACCCCTTGGACACCCCCCGGACACCACCACCCCCATGGAAAACCCCCCCACCCCTCTGGATAGCCCAACCCCCACCCCCTGGACAACCCCCACCCCTCTAGACAACCCCCCCCCACCCCCTTGGACACCCCCACCCCTCCTGGACACCACCCCCACCCCTACCCCCTTGGACACCCCCTTGACATCCCCCAACCCTCTGGATAACCCCCCCAACCCTCTGGACAATCCCCCCACCCCCTTGGACCCCCCCCTTGGACAGCCCCCACCCCCTTCGACACCCCCACCCCCTTGGACCCCCCACACCCCTGGATTCCCCCCTCCCCACCCACCCCCTTCGAAACCCCCAACCCCTTGGACCCCCCCCCACACACCCCTAGACTGCCCCCCCCCCACCTCCATAGACACCCTGAACACCCCCAACCCTTTGTACAACCCCTCGAACCCTCTGGATAGCCCCCACCCCCTTGGACAGCCCCCGCACCCCCTGGACACCACCCCACCCTTTTGACATCCCCTACACCCCCTTAGACACCCAAACCCCTTGGAAAGTCCCCTCACCCCCATGGACACCACCCTCACCCCCTTTGACACCCCCTGGACACCCCCACCCCACTGGACAGCCCACCCAACCCCCCTGGACACCCCCACCCACTTCCACAACCCCCCACCCCCTTGGAAACCCCCTGTACACACACACACACATGATAGAACACACCAAAATCATATACTTTCATGATATCACTTCTATAGGTTTATTTTACCAAAAAATAATTTAGTATGGTATAGATGAACACTATGAAACTTACCATGATAGAATGAACAAAGAAATATAACATCTCAAAAAATTAGTTTAGGGCATTGTGGAAAATAAAAACTGAAAAGGAGTCATGTGAGGCTTATTTGAGTGTTGTGAGTCGACCTGATAGATCTGATAATAATAAATATAAAGAATGATGTTGGAAAAATGGGTCTGGAGGGAATGACTTCGACGAATTGTTTCTAGTTTTTCTATGCGAGAGAGACGAGTCGCTGGTTTCCCGATCGAAGAAAATAGAATGACTGAATACGGGGTGCAATAAATCATTTAAAAGATTTAGCAGGTTGGATATTTAATAACCGACGTGGTAAAATATTTTTTTTAATTTTTATAACTTTGGTTATTTAATAACTGACGTAGAAAACAATTTATCACATCGTTTATAAAATAACTGACGTGATATATGTCACTTTATACCAATGTGATAAATTACTGAGATTAGCTTTATCACGTCGGTTTTTTTATAACCGACGTGGTAATGTTCTGATATTTCCTTTATCATATCAGATATAAAATAACCGACGTGATAAAGCACCAAACTTTCCTTTATCATGTCGATTATTTTATAACTGATGTTATAAAGTGCGCCGGATTTGATTTTCACATCGGTTATACAATAACCGATGTGATATATTGATCATTAAAGCTTTTCAAGTCGGTTATATAGAACCGATGTGAAAAATGCTGACATGTTAAACCTTTTTTCCACTAGTGTTGATGGCATATTCATTAGACCAAATGGAATAACCAGAAACTCATATAGATCGTAAGAACTATGAAAATATGTATGAGGTATATCGATTGGCCGAACACATACTTGGTGATATACAGACCTCAAATCAATTTTCATGAAAACCTGAGCTTTTTAGAGCTGATAAAAAATATCATATATCTATAGAAGAGGATATTAGTTATTAAACATCAACTGGTTGAATTTCTGGTAATCCACACACAACCTAATGGTACCATCTACATTTTTTTTTCAAAAAAGGACCGGTAAAACCCACAGATAAGTACTAGGTCATATAAACCCCTTTTCCTCCAAGTCCTCTAGAGGCCTATTGATCTCTTGCAACTCTATCACAACCATCCTATAAGAAGGAATGGATACTGGTGCAACTCGTAGTACTATATCGGTAGAGAACTCTACCTCTCTCTTAGGAGTTGAACCAAAAAAGTCATTCATGAAAATTTCTTTGAAACAATCAACCACTAGAGGGAAGTCCACATGAAGTTATCCTTAATAATCTATATTTAAACTAGTTATATGGGATGTCATCCCACCCAACCCTAGATTTTGGGGTCCAGATCTTCTAGACTAGACATCCCAATCACCATTTGGAATATAATCTCTACCCACTGGTGATGTGAAAGTCACCCTCTGAGATAGAAATAAACATTGGATCAATAAACAATTGGGTAATCCATCCTGAGTAAGACATCAAACCCAATCATCTTGTGTAAAAAAGATTCCAAGTGAAGTGACATCCACCAAACTTAAGGGGAAACTACCTATACTAGATTAAATCCTATGTAATGATCCCCAATGGAGTTGTGAGCATTATAATTCCCTTATAAAACTAAATAAAAATCTCAAGGACTTCCACAATAAGTACCGATACAAAAATATGTAAAGAACCTGTGTCAAAAAGAAAAGATACATTAGTTGAGTCTAATAAGATCATACCTCTCATCATATATGGAATGTCACTCTTATCCTTAGGAATAGGCTATACAGAATATATCTAGCCTGAACCATGGCCCTATGAAACAACCACACTACCCAGAGAAAGCCCACTCTGTTGTCTTGGTACAACTGATGCTTGGATTCCTCAGCCATGACTGCCACCACCTCAGCCCAATTGACCAGTACTACTCCAGATCCAATCTTAATATGGACCAGTGAAACGCACTCCAAAAATTGGTGTTGGATCTCATCCCCAGCCTCTCACTGTTTGAGGTAAGGTCCTAAAAATGTGATGTACTTGGCCCATCATGTTGCAATCTTGGAACTCGATTGGATTACGATCACACTAATTCTATATGTGTACCTATCATCCATGATAATGATAGAAAATTTTACTACCATAACTCACATCCTAGCTGGTACTCATCTCATGGGAATCCTCAAAATTTTACTTCCCGCCACTAAAAGTCGGTCCACTAGGTCGAGAGACTACACCGTGTTTCTCTAGACCCCCAGCTTCCCTCAGGTTTCACTCTATAATCAGTGCCTAATTTACAATTTTAGTAATATTCTTCAACCTTAATACATTTACCTGATATTGAACAATATTTAAAAGACCTTCCTCGAAGCATCCCACCCTTGATAGATCATCAGCAACATATATCAGTGAAAAACACTGCATCTTACTAAATCATGTTGAATACTCTATAACTGTCATTGTGCCATTATCTAGACGCATGAACTCATTGGCCCACTCTACTCTTTGATTCTTAGGGAAAAATTATTCATAAAATATGGATTTGAAATCCCTTAAAAACATATCACACAACGCATCTTCCTAGTTCAAAACATCCCACCAGCACCTTGCTGCTCCTCGAAACATGTAAGTCATGAGCTTCACTCTCATCTCAGAAGGTGTCTCCAAATGATCAAAGATTAAAAAATTAGTATTAAGACACAACTATTTAGATTTATGACCTTCATACCTAAAAATTGTGGGAGGATGATGCTGTTGTAACACATGTTTTAGCTCTTCCATAGATGAGGCAAGTTGTGGTGCTCCTTGAAATTTATGCATAAAGTGCATAAAACTCTCATGGAACTATGATTCATAACCTATGTTTAGAAAATCTATTGGTACCTCAACTAGAACTATAGTAGTATCCACCAGTTTCCCATGGCCCACCACCTCTAGATCATGGTCATCACCGCCCTCCTGGAATATGACTGGAGGTCATCATAGTGGCATGTCTCTACAATTCCAAACACATGCCTTAGAAAATATTGATAACCAAAGATCAAATCTAAAAGCATATGATAGGTAAAAACATTATTAAAAATATAATTTACCATATATCCTTCTCCTAAATCTATGAATAATATAAATAATAGTCATAAAATTCACTAGAGACACTTCCTAAAACCCACTCAAAAGTTAGGTTAAGGTCAAGTTCTTTGTTCACAAGTTCAATTTTTCATTTGGTCTCATATTTCATTTTAAATGGATAAAAAAATGGTTTACCAATTTTGATCCAAAGGTTCAACAATACTCCTCATGAACCAATATGTGGTGTCCACCAAATACATACCATAACACATTCCAATCCATGTGTCTCATGGTCCGTGACTCAACGTGCAACAATTGGATTCTTAGAGTGTCTATTATAGACTAATCAAGAAAAAACTGTTTAGTTTACAAAATTCACTCTAAGTACCAACCATGTTTCTAAATTTCATTGAAAAAACATTTATCAAATAGAAGTTATATCACACAAGGCACATATCATAACATCATGCTAACAAGCAATGCACCCTATATGGCATGGCATAATGTATAGAAAGTAAATCATATAAAGTTCCTAAAATTATGAATGAGATTAATACCCTCATATCATTGTGAAATGGTAAAACCAATCCTAAATCATATCAATAATCAAATCATAATTCAATTGCACCACCCATTGGTGGAATCAAGTCAACAGTAATAGTCAAAATCTAGAAAATAACAATTTACATTCGAGACAATTTGGATTTTCTCTATACATGGGTTAGATACTCCTAGGAACATATCATTAACAAATCCCAATTCCTTTAAAATTCCTTATATATTATTTTCAAATATTAAGTCAAAAAATAAAACACCTCGAATACCACTTTTTGACATCCCAAACCCGAATTCCATTGTACAGTGCCCTAAGCCCAGTTGGCCACATGGCCTTAAGAGGATCTCCCCAAATACCAGAGGCTTACGAAAAGTAGTAAGGGACTAGGGTGTGTCTATGGGGAGACTATGGCCTCTTTTCAGAGTGTAACATAGTGTAATATCATATCATCCAAAAGTTGGAAGTAGTAAATCATCTAAATAGAAGATAATAACTGAGTTAGGAATATATAAACAATACCATAAGTAATATTATATACAATTATGATCATGTCATGTGTCTACAAAACATCCAAAATAGGTATAAAGACATGAATATAGTATGTGTTTCAAAATAAAAAAAATAAAAAAAATAATTGTCTTCAGATAGAATCAATAGACTTAGCTCGGTCCTATGCTCCCTTACTCCTAAGCATGGAACAAAGTAAAGCATCAAATTGTGGGTGCTTGCCCAAATCCATACTTGTGTAAAGGTAGTCTGTTCAGGTACCCAATGGCAGCCTGAATAGGATGTGTGATATAATCCCAGTAGGTCAGCACCCAAGGTATCTATAACATATCCTGGTTATGAAAAATAAGATAAAGTGGATTTAAAGGTTTATAAAAAAATGATAGTAATATAAGAGAAATTACCATGGAAAAATTAAATCTATAAAGTGATGTTGTCAAGACACAAAAGGCGCCCTATAAAATAACGGTTAATATTCTATAACAAGGAAACTATAAAGAGAATATAAGTAAACACCAAAACCATGTTGTATACACAGTATATCATATCACCCACATCCATGTTGTATAATATGTATATTATATCAACCACAACTGAGCTATATAACTAGAAGTGTCAGAATAACCATGGTCAATATGTATAATCAATAATTTCACATTTTCCATGACCATTCCATATAACCAGAAGTGTCAGAACCCACGAGTCTAGATCCAAGGTATAGTGGACCAATTCATCCTTGTCGAGTCCCAGGAGCATATTGATGTAAACTCAGTAAGAATTGAATCGGGGTCCAAGGATCATGTCAATAGACCATTTTCAATGTGATCCTAGGCAAGCTAGATCCAAGGGGTAGCAAGGCCTGAGGCATCCTAGGGAATCAAGAGACAAGGATCAATCTCATCCAACGAGTCCACTACCACTATCAAGATCCATGGAATCATCATCCATGGCATCTAATGGAGTTATAATCCAAGTTATACCCACTGAGGCATCCACTACCATCTCAATTCATCACATTAACATTTAATAATGTTTAAAAATCAATTCATTCAATGATTTTACCCACTCATATAAAAATTCCATATAAATCATTTAATCAAAATAATAAACATTAAAATGAGGCAATACATCTTATAATTAATCAATTTGGTTCGATTCATTTATAAATGGGCTTCATCTAACTAGGAAATCTCCAAAACACACCCCTTGGGTGGTTTAACAATAGGCAATCTCAAAGTCACACCCCATGGGTGACCTTGGTTGGGGAAACAATCTCCAAAAAGTCTCAAGGAACTAGATAGAATCCTTAACAGGTTCCAAGACATTCAATTTAATTATTCAATTCAATTTCAGGGCCATTCTAAAAGGTATGGCATTCCACACAATGGAAATTATCTCTATAAAGCATCAAACCACTTGTAAAAAGTATAGACCACCTACCATCGGTTCAAAGTAGAGTGATCATCCAGTATCAACTTTTGATTTGGTACATATCAGAAGAAAAATGAAGAATGGATGAAGAACTTGGAAATAGGGAAAATTATATTTCACCTTAATAACTCTGTTGATACTAAGACAAAATAATAATGGCTCAAGAAGAATGGAGTACTCACCAGTTCAAATGCAGCTAGATGTTTGGCACTTGATTTGGAGTTCTAATGAAGATTCGGGATAAAAATCTACCCAAAGTCATTCAAAGGATCTCCCAAGATATCAGCACTATCTATGGATGATGAATGAAAAATTATTTTAGGTTATAACATAAAATAAGGTAAATTTGGTCATTTTTTTCAAAACATTGGGCCTCAAAGTTTGGATGCATGGTTGGATAAATTGTGCAACAATCATGGGCCCTCTGTTGTGCTAAGGGGTACCCACATGGTCATTAGGCATGGTTTTTCAAACCGTGCACAAACCATGTGATTTGGATCTACTAAAAAATGCAGGTTCACCACATGGGTGTGCACCTCCATCCACACAGTTTCCTAAAACCATGAGGGATTCTCTTTCCCACTATCCATGCCTTGCACAGTTAGTCAGACCATGTGGCCTATCCCACACGGTTACTACTAACCATGTGGCCTACCTTTTTTTCCAAAAAGTTCAACACTAGGCTCTTCACAATCCCCGTACACCCCTGATACACCTATGATCACATTAGGTACTCACATTAGTCCATAAAAAAGAATTTAAAGGGGTTTTTATTTGAAAAATTATGGATTTTATTCCTATGTATAATGTTTTGGATATTCACATATTTGTTTGCATGATAAATTATTTTAAAGGGGTTTTTATTTGAAATTTTTTTTATGCACATCATGTGTTCAATTAAATTCCTCAAAGTTGTTTTTAACTCTAAAATGGATTTGAAATCATGGGATAGGTAATGATTACTTTACAACATTGATTTATAAAATTTTTAGTATGTTTTACATGAATTTTTTAAGAAAACATAGCACATGAGAACCTTAGGTACATTGGGTTATGGACATATGAACATTTAGATTCATTGTGGAACCACTAAGGAATTTTATTATAAAACTGATAGATTGTATCAAGAGTCAGTTTTATTATAATTCACATTATTTTGGATAGTGTTCCTTGTGTTTCCTAGTTACATATTCCCATAGGCTTTAACCCATTTTTTCTTGGTTTTATTCATGGTCGTGACGTTTCAAGACATGATTTCTGACATGTTTATTTATTATGTTTCTATGGATGGTTTTGACTATTTCCCTCTATTTATATTTCATGAAATTTTTTTATATTCTTGGTTATATGAAAATTTCATGTTTTAAAGGAAAAAATGTTTTTTATGAATTTTTTTTTCAAATGAAATTAATTTATGAAACTTTATTCATCTTAAAGCTAGATTTAATAGTTTCATAGTGATAGATGTTATACAGATCCATGGTGGTATCCTAATGAGAATTTTCCTCATACCATGTATATTCCTTTCATCATATACGGAATTATTTTTGTATGAAATAGGTAAAGATAAGGTTTTTTTGTATCTTGAAAACTTCTCTCAAAATATTTCTCTTTCATGTTTGGTAGGAAGGGGCATGATAGATTTTCACATAGAGACTTGCCTTCGGTCTTTTTTTTCTCCTAGGATTATCCTTCTGGATTTTTTTCTATGTCTCGAGGTTTTATGTCTTTTCTTCCATGATGCACTCTTATTATTTATTTTTATATTATTATACCTGAGACATTTTTTATTTTGATTTTAGGGTGAAATCATTCCCATGATTATGTGTGTTGTTACCCATAATTTTTTATCCATCCCATTGCAATCGAGAACATGCTTGGGCCTTGTGGCAAGCCATCTTAGGTGAAATTTCAGGTCAACCCATGATGGTTTCTTGCAAAAAATATTTATATTCATTTATGAATCATCAAGAAGATTCGTTAACTTATTGATAAATATAATATAAACATTGAAATTTTAAATAATCATAAATAATAAATGGGTATATGTTATGGCTAATGTATAGTGGAAAATAAGTTTTAGTAGTGAATCTCAACCTCATTTATTGATTAAAGTAAGGATATATAAAGGATGATATCCTTCCTATTTGAAATGTGTGGAAAATAACATGTCTGGTCAATTCTATTTTATACCATGTTCTTCATTACTTAGTGAGGAGAGGGTGACATCCCACATTTTGAGTATCGAGCAGTCCTCGCATACTATATTTTTATTCTAATGGATGGTATAGTACCTTGGTAGGCAAGATCCCGAGTGTTGTTGTATATATATCTTCATCCAAAATACTCCATTAAGATGGAGCTCACTATATTTTAAGTACATGTGATTATTTTTTGTTCTTCATTTTTTATTTTTATTATATAATGATATATTTTTATTTAAATGGATTTATTTTATTTTTTTATGTGCATTCAATGTTTAAAAAAACCATTAAATTTTTTGTATCATGTAGTTATGATGGTATGTTAAGTTTTTGAAGTTTATGATTTGTGTGTAGTTGTTTCTAAATAAAAAATACAATTTCTCCTATTAAGTGTATTATATAGGCATAATGATAGTCACCACCCCATGGATTATTAGATGTGGGATTTAAGAGTCCCTATAAATCCCTTTTATTGCTCAAGAGTATTCCTAAAAATGTTGAGATATAAAAACCTTAGTACACATAGGGTGTGAAGTTAATAATAATATCTAGTACATGTGGTTAACAAAGTACCATGTATATAAACCTTCATAATTTGATACCTTTTTATGACAATATTAATGATTGAGACAATCATGATGTAGTTGAGAATATTTCTAATAAAATCATGGTTTTTTCTTGACCAACATGAATTTCTACACCTGCATGATGGGTATGATATTAGGTGTAACATACCGACCCATTTTCCATGGAATAGTGCCCCTATTTGGCAAGTCACATATCCTCAAGCCCCCTATAAAATAAAGGCTACCAAATAGTAGTGAGGGGCTATGATGGTATGGTGGGGTGACTATACCCTCATGATTAGATTAATGTAGTGGTATCACATCTAAATAAGTAATTAAAAGAATAATATAACCAGAAGTAGTGATAGAAGATAAATAATTCATACATCAGTAATAAATAAAGCTATAATTAGTTCTATATACAATATTATTAACATACCATGTCTCAATAAAAAATGAATTGAAATGCATGATAACATGCATCTCATATAGTACATGTATAAAAAGAACAAAAATAAAAAAAATAATTATCTCCAGCTAGCATAATGATCATAGCTCAGTCCTATGCTCCCCTAATTATAAGAAATGATCTAATAAAGCATCATAAAATAGGTGTTTTCCTCATTCCCTACTTGCATCTATGAAGTCTATTTAGGTACCCAATGATGGCCCAAACATGGTGTGAGAGAAAGCTCGGTAACCCACCACCAATGGTGTCTATAACATGTCCAATATATGTATAAAATATGAACCAATGTGAAATATTTAATAGATATAACATTAATAAAAGTGAAATTCATAAGAAGGAATGATAATTTAAAGACAACATGGCTCCCCGAAATCAAGAAACCATAAGCACAGGATGAGTATAAGCATGGTAAAACATCCACATCAGCCTATTCCCTATAATGTAGTGTCAAGATTGAAATGGAATGATCCAATGTATTAAATGACCAAGACATACACATATATTCTATAGAGAATCTCTATAAATAGATTGGTAAATACTTGGGTGGAATCCAAGGAACATGTCCAAGGAGTTCCAAGCAAGCTAGATCCATGGAGTTGTAATGTATTTTCCATCATAATTATTCTGGATCCATAGAGTAGAACTGTCCATGTAATCCCAGGAATAAGGATCCATGGAGTAAAAAAATTTATGGAATCCAATGGATTCATGATCCAAGGAGTAGAAATATCCAAGGCATCCACTATCATTTATAAACACATTCATCATTTCACAACCTAGTTCATAATCATAATTAAGGCATGACTTCACCCAAATGTTTCCACGTTTTCCATTTAAATATAATTAACCAAGACATTAACATATAATGACATGGAAAAGAGGCATAACCCTTCTCCTATAGCTCATTTAATTCTGATAAAGATGATAATAGGTTTAACTCACCCCATAGGTGGTATAATTACATAAAATGGGAAGAACACACCCCATGGGTGGATTAGATTGAGGTGAATGGCCTCCAATCATATAATGGTTCTAAGTGGGAACCATACCAAGGTTTTAAATAATGCAATCATTGAATTTAATCAATTTAAGGGAAACATTGAAAGGTCCTTCATGTAGAAAAATTGAAACAAGGAATATAAAACACTAGACATTGAGGGAAAGGGATAAAACACATATCATATACTCATGATAAAACACTCATCCAGTATCAATTCCCAACTCGACCCGGATCAGAAGAAAATAGAGAAATGGTCAAACACCGTAAAAATAGGGCATATTAGCTTGCATAAAAATAGAAATTTCAATACAAATAATAACAATTAAAGGATATTAAGGATTAAATTACTTACCAAAGACTATCCAATGAGATGATTGGGTCTTGAATAAAACTTCATATGGTGAAGATATCAAGGAACCTAGCTTGGAAGGGAGGAGGAGCTCAACATAAGAGGGGAGGACCTCCAGTTTCTAGAGAAAATAAAAGAGAAATGGAGTTTATAATTTAAATCCACTAGGTCAAAATGATCCTTTACACTTTAAATTCAAGATCAAACGGTTTTTACACATAGTTGGCCAAACCGTGTGCTGATCGTGTGCCCTTATCTATCTAAGAACCCCCCTCACATGGTCATGGTGCATGGTTAGGAAAACTATGTATCAAATATTCATTTTAACTCTGTTAAACAGTTTAGGTTCTTTTCATATGCGTGCATCCTTGGGTGAATGATTAGGGAAATTCATGAACCTTTTTCTGCTCTCTCTCCCACTCAAAAATGTTAGTAGAAACTGTGTGGCCTAGGATACACAATTTCTACTAACCATGAATCCTATATTCCTTTTCAAAAAACTAATACTCCTACTCTGAACAATCCCCAAACACCCTTGACACTCTCTTGATCTCATTAGGCCCTCACATTAGTTTAAAACTAAGTAATTAAACTGAAATTAAAAATATATATACCTTATAAGAAAACACAAGATCTTACAATCTCCCCCTCTTAAGAAAAATATTCCCCAAGTTTCCCTTCTGAGGGTGGTAAAATGATATCTAAGAATAAATCTGATCACTAAGCACATACATTGTCCTCCTTATCTCAAGTCTCATTGTGTACATGACTGTGCTACCACAACACTCGTACAAGAGGGACATACAATCCCCATAGAGCCTTTTTTCTCCTGTTAAGGATGTAAACATGATTCTCCTCTTAAAATGCATCAACATAAATCTCAACCTCATCTAGTTGAAGAGTATGAGACAATTTTGAGTCATAACAGTGCAACTGAGAAACATGGAAGACCTTGTTCATGGATCAATACCTTTGAGGTAACTGTAACTGATAGGATATCTATTTGTCTCTCTCCAAAATCTTGAATGGTCCAATATATCATAATGAAAGTTTACCATGTCTCCTAATACGATTTCTCCCAACCTCAGTGAGATATATAAAAATACCCAATCCTTAACCTCAAACTGTAGAGGTCATCGATGACGATCAGTGTAATATTTCTATCTAGATTGTGTAGTAACCATCCTCTTCTTGATCTATTATACATTCTATGAAGTATCCTAAATGATATAAGGATAAAAAAATGATTCCTCCCATACCTCTAACTTATATAGAGGTGATTGGAATAGCCTTTTGTACAAATCCTCATAAGGTTCCATCGGTATAGTATCTTGATAGTTATTATTATAAGCGAACTCAACTAGGGGTATATGACTCTCCTAATAACCCCCAAGGTCATGGACACATGCTCTAAGCATGTCCTCTAAAACCTGAATTGTACACTCTAACTGGCCATTGGTCTAAGGGTGGTATACCATGCTCAAAATCACTTGTGTACCCAATTCCATTTGTAAACCTTTCCAAAACCGAAATGTGAATCAAGTGTACCTATCTGATACAATGGTATGAGGAACCCCATGAAGGTGTACAATCTCATGGATATAAATTTTCCCAAGTTCATCTAATAAGAAGGCCTCCCAAATAGGCAGGAAGTTGGCGACCTTTTTTAGCTTGTCCACAATAACCCAAATTAAATCACTAACTTGAAGTGACCTCGGTAACCCAGTCATGAAATATATCACAACATCATACCATTTACACTTAGAAAAGGGTAGCTATTCTAAAATCCATGTCAGTCATTTGTGTTCCACCTTCACCTACTAAAAAGTGGAGAACCTCATGAAAAATCCAACTACCTCTCATTTCATACCCAACCACCAATACTAGTGTCGCAAGTCTTGATACATCTTGGTGACACTGGGATGCAATTTCCAAGCTGAGAAATGAAACTCCTATATCAACTCCACATGTATATATTCTATAACCCAATCAAGACCATAATTACATAAAATCTCATACTCTCCAATGGTCTATAAGGTGGTTATTCCTCACCCACCACACTCTCCCATAGGACTAAGCCTTTAGAATCTAATAGGTGTTTCATCCTCACCCTATCTAAAAGAGTACAATGAACTACCAAATATGAGAGTAAAGTATTCTTGTGACCATCATTAAACCACAAGTGCATCTATGAGAACAAGTCCATTGACTTGCATTCACTACTAGCCTCCTCAACTGCCTGTGTCTGAGTCTTTAAGCTTAGATTATCTGCTATGGAATTGCCTGTATCAGTCATATAGACTAGATCAAAATAAAAAAAATGGAGGTACTAAACCCAACTTCTCTACTAAAGGTTCAATTCATGCTGCGTAAATATTTATTTAAGGATTTTGTGGTCTATGAACACCATAAAACGCTCTCCCAACAAATAATTCCTCCAATAACTCTAGGTATGAACAAATGAAGCTAACATGAGATTGTGTGTCATGTAGTTCCTCTCGTGCATCCTCAACTAATGATAAATGTATGCTATAACTCAATCCCCATGCATCAGGAGATCTCCCAACCCAATTCTCAATGAATCACAATATACCATATAACTCCTTCCAGGATCTGGAAGAATCAGTATTGGCACTAATGTCAACCTTACCTTTAGATCTTAAAAGGCCTTTTAATAGACTTAAAACCATATAAATTTCACCCCTTATTTTTCTATCCCATATGAGGTGTATCTATATGAAAAAAGTTTTGGATGAAGTGCCTTTAATAACTAACCAATCCAAAGAAACTATGGATATAAAAGTCATTCTTGGGATGCTCCCAAGAAACCATACTATTCGCCTTCTCTAGGTCAACTGATACTCTTGTTTATGAGATGATGTGACCCAGGAAGCGAACTTAATCAATATACAACTTAAATTTTGTGATCTTTTCATATAACCTATTATATCTTAGTATATTCAGAAATATTTCAATGTGTTTATCATGATTTTGTTGAGTCGTAGAATAAACCAAGATGCCTTCCATGAAAACTACCAAAAAAGAATCCAAATACAGGTGGAAAACCCAATTCATCAAGGCTATAAAAACTAATAGCATGTTTGTGAGACTGAAAAACATGACCAGATACTTTTAAAGACCATACCTGGTATAGAAAGCTATGTGTGGTATGTCTCTCAGCCTGTAATGTACTTGGTGATATCCTAACCTCAAATCAATTTTCAAGAAAACCCAAGATCATTCGATAAGGTTGAAGAGGTAATTAATTCAGGGTAAAGGATACTGATTATTCACCATCAAATGGTTAATTTTTTTTTAATCCACACATAAAGGAAGAGTTCTATCTACCTTTTTTATAAAAGGGACCGGTGAACCCCATAGAGAAGTACTTGGAAATATAAACCAATTTGTCTACAAGTCCTCTAGTTATCTATTGATATCTTGAAACTCAGTAGTGTCCATCCTTAGGAGGAATGGACACTAGTGCATTTCTTGGAACTAGATCGATATAGAAATCCACCTTAAGATCAAGAGGTAAACTAGAAAAATCATTCAATAAGACATCCTTGAAATGATCTACTAGTTAAGGGAATTCAGTTTGTCATACTCCTTGATCATCCAAATCAAACATTCAATCTGGGTTATTACCCCACCCAGTATATATTTCTTAGGTCCAAATAAACCCGCATAAACATCAGATTCATCCTTATGAAGAAAAACCCCACTTTATGATGATGTGAAGGTCACAATTCTGTGATAAAAACCAATATAATAATGGTAATAAAACATCCAATCCATCCTGAGTATGAAATCAAACCCTTTCATCTTAAGGAAAAAAACATTCCATATGAACAGACACCCAGTTACCTCAAGGGGAATTTTTTTCACTGGCATATACCCTTCAAGCAGACCCCCAAAGTAGTTTAAAGTGTCATAACACCATCAGAAAACTGAACAACAAGTCCAAGAATCTCCACAAAAGGTAATGATAAGAAATAATTGGAATCACATGTATTGAAAAAGACTAGATACTAGTGTAGAAGCTACTAAAAACATACCTCTCTCCATATACATCCCAATTCTCTACTCCTCAAGTGTAGGCTAAACAGAATATATATAGAAAAAACCACGGCCCTGTGAAATAACCTAACTACTCAGAACCGAACCACTCTACTATTGTGGTATAACTAGTGCCTAGATGCCTTGGACACTACCAACACCTCAACTTGAATGACTTATACTACTCCATCTCCCAGCCTAGTATAGAGCTATGAATCCCACTCCTGAACCTAGAGTCAGATTCAACCTCCTTTCACTAACTACTTGAGGAAAGGTCCTAAAAAACTATTGTACATGGCCTATACTGTCATATTATAGGCACTTAACTGGGTTTATATCACACTGATTACTCATTTTTTCTTATCTCCCACGCTGATGATAAAAAATAGATCTACCATCACTCACAACCTGGCTGGTATTCCACTAATGGGAAGTCTCAAAATGTTGTTTTCTTCCACTTGATACTCAGCCCTTGGGTTAAGAAGTTTCACTAACCTACTATGGGACCCCAAATTCACTCAAGTTATATTCATTAATAAGTTCCTGATTCACTATATCAGTTATGGAAGACAATTTAAACACATTGAATCATGATCGAATGACATGCTTGAGACCTTACTTGAAGCATCTCAACCTCTATGGATCATCTGCAAGATAAACAGTCACAAAGCACTGAATCTCTATAAAGCATGTCGAATAATACATAATGGTCATCACACCCTACTCAAAACACATAAAATCACTAGCCTAATAATCTATCAGGGTCTCAAGAAATAACTAATCATAAAATACGGATTGCAAATCCCTCCAAACCATATCTCAAAGCCTATCATCCTGGTTTAGAACATCCCACCAGCACTTAGCGGCTCCCTGAAGCATATACATCATGAGCTTCACTCTCTTCTCAGTGGTGTCTCTTGACGCTTTAATATTGATAAATTAGTCTCAAGACACAATTCAGTAGCCTATGGATCTCTATATCCCAAAAAGGTGGGTGGATGATGCTACTGGAACACATGCATCAGCTTGGCCATAGAAGAAACATGTTGTGGGGATCCCTGAATGGTCTGTATAAAATATTGGAAAATATATCATATTTGGGAATTATCACCCATATCTACTATAACTACTAGTTCTACAAGCATCATTAGTAGAGGTTTTACTAGTGGCTTAGGTATCACCACCTTTAGAGCATGATCCTTGCCACCCTCCTGGCACATGACTAGAGGTTGTCATGGTGGAATGTCTCAATAATACAAAGCATATGCCTCATAAAATATTTGAGTAGTGATAAATATAAAAGATATAAACATAGGAAAAGTACAAGACTTACTATAAACATGCCATACCCCTCCTCCTGCTCCTAAATCCAGGACTGGGTAAAAGTAACAACTGTAAAGAACACAAGATACATTGCCTACTGGACACTCCTAAAGTCATGTATGGGTCAAGTTCCCTATTTCATAGCCCAAGTCCCGGAATATGGACTATAAATTATAATTTATAGAGTAAAAACCCTTTAAATTTTAATTGAAAAGTCCATTTAACAGTTCCCTTTTTCTATTTCAGAATTTAAATCCATTCAAATTCATGTTTTATCACGATTATCTTTTAAGGGTTGAATTAGATAGATTACCATTAAAAATTTATAAAGGCTCATACACTTTATAAATTAAACTATGTAATCTATTTAATCTTGACCATAAAAAATTCCATCCTAATTCAACCAATGTTCCATGGATCAAAATTCCATAACTGATTGTTTAAAGTGTCTTCTTTAGCCTATGCAAGAAAAAACTATTAGGTTAAGGTAGGAACTGTATGTATCAATTATATTTCCTAAAAAAACTACAATAAACCTTAGTATAATAACATTTATATCACACAAGGAACATTTAAAAATGTTATGAAATCAATCAATGCATCATATATAGCATGGGATATGCATGGAATGTGAATTCCCTATGTGCCTAAAATTATGCATGAGACCCAAAATTCCTTTACATATTGGGACAAGGTTAAAATGACTCCCTCAATCATAATAATAAAATAAAAAATCATCTGCATCACTCAATGGTTGAATCAAATCAATTGTAGTAGGAGAAATATAGAGCAACAATTTCTTATTGAGAAAACTTGATATTTACCCCGAATGCAGGTTAGTTACTCCTGTGCACGGATCATAACCCAGTTCTAATATTTTTCTAATATCCTATATATTATCAAAAAAATAGTAAAATAAGAAAAGAAATATAATAAGATACAACTTTTCAATGTCTCGACTCAGTTTCCGTGGAACGTTTCCCCAAGTCAGTGGGTCACATGGCCTCAAGAGTGCCTCTTCATATTCTAGAGGCTTCCGACTAGCTGCGAGGGTCTAAGATGGTATGGTGGGGAGAATATAACCTCATGATCATATTAATGCAGTGGTATCACGAGTAAATAAGTAAGAAAAGTCATAATATAACCATAATCAGATATATAAGATAAATATCCAGACATCAATATTTTTTTTTTTGAAGTAGTGTCATATACAATATGATGAACATGTCACATATCTATATAAAAATGGAAAGAAATAAATGGTAAAAAGAATCTTATACAATACATGTATCAAAATAACAAAAAGACTAAAAAGGAACTACCACCATCTAGCATCATGAGCATAACTCAGTCCTATGCTCCCCTACTTCTAAGAAATGACCAAATAAAGCATCATAAAGTGGGTGTTTTCCCAAATTCCTATTTGAATCCATGAAGTCTATCTAGGTAGCCAACGGTGAATCAAATAGGGTGTGAGATAACACTCAGTAGTCCACCTCCAATAGTGTATATAACATGTCTAGTCCATGTATATTATATGAATTAGTGTGAAATATATAATAGATATAATATTAATAGAACTGAAAGTCATAAGAAGGAGTGATATTGTCTATCTAACATGGCTCATTGAAATCAAGAAACTGTAAGGATGGGATAACTGTAAGCTTGATAAAACATCCACATCATCCTATTCTATATAATCCAGTGTTAGTCCTGAAAGGTCTAGATCAAGGTATAAAATGACCAAGGCATCCACATAAAGTCCATGGAGAATCTCCATATAAAACTTAGTAAAGAATTGGGTGGAATCCAAGTATCATGTCCAAGGTGTTCCTAGTAATCTGGATCCAAGGAGTAGTAAAGTCCTTGGAATACTAAATATTCCTTATCCATAGAGTAGAAATGTCTACATAATCCTAGGAATATTTCTCCATGGAGTATAAATTTCCATAGAATACAATAAAATCATGATTTAAAGATTAGAAATTTCCAAGTAATCCACTACCATTTATCAAATCATTCAACATTTCAAAATCTAGTTTGTAATCATAATCAATTCATGAGTTCACCCAACTCATTCTATATTTTCCATTTAAATCCAATTAACCAATTCATTAACATGTAATCACATATAAAATGAGGCATAAATTTTCCCTATAACTCATTTAATTATGATAAAGATTAAAATAATATCAAATCACCTCACATGTGGTATAATCCCATAAATTAGGAAGAAAACACCTCATGGGTGGCCCAGATTGAGGTGAACAACCTCCAACCATATGATGGTGCTAACTGGGAAACCTACCAAGGTTCTAAATAATTTAATCATGGAATTTAATCAATTTTGGGGAAACACTGTAAGGTCCATCATGAAGCACAATGGAAAAAGGCATATAAAACACTAGACTTTGAGGGAAAGGGATAGACCACCTACCTTATACTCATGGTAGAACACACATCCAGTATCGGCTCTTAACTCGAATCTAATCAGAATAAAATAGAGAAATAATCGAACTCCCTAAAAATAAGGTATATAATCTCACATCAAAATTGAACTATTGATACGAAGAATAATGAAGAAATGAACTTAAGGATTTAAGAACTTATTGACAACTATCCAATGAGATGATCGGATCTCAAATCAGACTTTAGACGATGGAGATATCAATGAACCCTTCTTGGAAGGAAGGAAGATCTCAACATGATAGGGGAGGACCACCTGCCAGTAGATAAAATAAAAGATACACAGAGTTTGAATATTTGAATTCAAAAGGGAAAAATGTTAATTCCCCCTTTAAATTCAAGGTTATAAAGTTTGGCTACATGGTTGACCAAAATGTGCACCAATCATGTGCCCTTCTCTATCCAAGAATCCCCTCACATGATCATAGAGAATAGTTAGGAAAACCATGCACCAACCATATGTTTTCCATATATTAAAAGTTATAGGTTTTTAAAAAGGGTGTGTGGCCTAGGGAGCATGGTTAGGGAAAACTGTGTTCTCTTTTCTTCTCTCTATCCCACCCTGTATGGTTAAGAGAAACTATGTGGCCTATGCTGTACAGTTTCTAGTAACCATGTGGCCTAGTTTCCCAATCAAAAAATTGATCCTCCAACTTTGAACAATCCCCTAACACCTCCAAAACTCCCATGAACTCATTAGGCACTCAGATTAGGTCAAAACCAATCAATTAAACTAAAACTCAAAAGATCTATACCAAATAGGAAAACCCGGGATCTTACATTAGGTCCCCCAATTAAGTTGGACTGAAAAAAATTCATTTCTTGTATTAATTGAGTTATGTATGATGTTTTCATCTATTTAGATGAATTACATGTGAAACATTCATCTAATTTGGCTAGTATGCTTTTAAGAATGATAATATTAGAGTTAGAATATACATTATTGACATGTTTTAGGTCTCTGTGATATATACAATTTCATTGATAATGGGATTTTTTGAGCATTCATATAGTGTATTGGGGTACATCTAGTTAAAATATTCATATATAGATAATTGTGTTTTATGTTAGTCACACCTAATCCCTATATATCTTGAATAACAATAATTTTTTTCTAGATTATGTTATTTTCTTATTGTTATGAATTATGAATTCATAATCATTGTCAATGTTTTAAGGAATTAGTGGGTAACACATAAGTCTATGTGTCTGGGGATTTAATTTTGGTATAAAATTCAAGTCTAAATCATGGGATGGTTTTCATGATAGTTTAATATGAAATATTCATGGTGTTTGTGAGGAATTAGTATAAGTATGATACTAAAAGATATTTACATTAAAGATCATATTTCATATAATGGTGTATATTATATATATTATTGATATATATATAGTTTTAATATGATACTTTTTACTATAATACCACTAAATATGTTTTTTATACCATTCATGTAAATACCATGTATTTATGTGTCCACATTATAAGATAATGTTTTTTAATCTTGCTTCAATAATTATAGACTTTTAAAAATATATATACGAAGTTGTTTTAAGTCATATATTATAATGTATGACATGTGATAAATAAAATATGGTCAAATGTTGAGGAATGATTAAACTCTAAGATCCACATTCATTTATTAATATACATCTATATAATGGGAGATTCATCTTGATGCAATGAATTTATTATTATCCTTAAGGTTGAAGAACTCTCTCTATCTATTATCTCTTTTCTTATACTGAGAGGTGAT
The DNA here is from genome assembly GCA_963277665.1 of Viscum album. Lineage (NCBI taxonomy): Eukaryota > Viridiplantae > Streptophyta > Magnoliopsida > Santalales > Viscaceae > Viscum > Viscum album. The sequence goes on along the minus strand of OY728137.1, from coordinate 452,962,812 downwards.
AGAACAACACGGTAGATGGGGAATTCCTATAATAATAGTATTGTGATTCCTTAGTTAGAAGATCAACTAATGAGGCAAGAACTATATTGTTTTTTTCTTAGAGATCTTTATGAAGATCACTATTCATTGAAGATTGGTAAAAAGTAGTCGGGTATGATTTTCATTTTTATTTAAACATAAATTAATTCATATTCATATTCAAAAAGAATATGGTGTTTGAGTTTGATTTTCACTATACTTTTAGAAAATGTGATGTATTATAAATAGAAAAAAATGAAATTTATATTCTTTTTCAAAATTGAAAATGGAATCAATTTTTTGGTTTTATTAGTAAAAATAAAAGTTAATCTGGGATAAAATATAAACTTGTTACACTGTATGGATTATTATTGAATTTTTAAAATACGGAGTATTAACTAGTAAATAATACAATAAATATATCCGGTCTTCTATTTTTTATGAAAAATATAATAAAAATATATAGGCATGTTTTATTATAAATAATTGGAAAATTTATTTTAAAAATATTTGGAATTTCATTAAAAATAAAAAAAAACATTGAAAATAATAATATTTTATATCTGTAAATTTCAATTAAACAACACATAACATATGTTCCTTATGTTCATGTTTGAGTATGTTAATAAAAATATATAAAACAAATTTTTTTATAATACTATTAGAAACAAAAAAAATTCTATCCATTTTTTTATTTTCATAAGATATATTCTATTTAAAAAATTTAACAAAATACCAAAAAAAAATTGTGCATAATTTAATATATAAATTTTAATAAATATGAAGAAAAAATGTTTTTCTAAAAAATATTAATATAATAAAAAAATTAAATGTTTTATTTCTATTTTGTATCGAACTAAAATAACAAACAAGAAACAAATACCATCAACAAATAAACACAAAAATATGAAAAAACAATAATATGAATGAAAAAAATACAGCACAACATCATATACAACCAAAATATATATTTCAAAAAATAACACAAAGTAATTTTTTATAGAATATAATAATTAGATTCACATAATAAATAATAACACCATGATTAAAACCTTTTATGATGCTAAAATTAGTAAAGGACTCTACATTATAAACATATATAAGGTTTAAAATGTGATATGGATTTTTATACAAATAATTTAGTTTTAATATAAAAATGGTATATTATCAAATAAAACTAACATAATTTTTATACAATAATTTAATGTAATTGTTTTAGGCCTGTCAATAAAAAACATCATTTGGATTAAAATGTAGTTAGAGAACACAAGATATATTAATTAGTAAATTTATCTAATATGGATTTTTAATCACTAAAAAATTTATATCTAGTATTATCAAATTAATTTTATGTTGAAATTGTATTATCAGATTACTTTTTTATGAAATTTGTAATAAATTTACAAAAAATGTATTTTTTTTAAACAAAACTGACAAAATATATGTATACAACACATGATATGGTAATAAAAAATCAAATATTAAAAAATTAAAATGGTTTGTTTTAAAATGTAAATAAAAAAACAAAATATATACTGTGTGATTTTTTAGAGTCAAACAACCTTTATTCTATGAAAAAAATCAATAAAATAAAAAAAAATATATGTTTTCTTACAAATTTTTTATATAAAAAAGTAATAAAATAATAGAGAATATTTTTTTTATCAAACATTAACAAAATAACATATTTACTTTGTTTTCATTAAAAAAATATACCAAAAAATATTATAAACATATTAAAAAATTATGATAAATTTTTTTAAGAAACATATCATGACATCATATACAGAAAAAAATATATTAAAAACTTATTTTTTTATTTTTATCATATAATAATATATTCAACTTAAAAACCATTAAAATAATGATTCAAACATGTTATGAAATTATAACTAATTTAATCTTATTCATAATAATAATATTTTTGTTAAACAATTAGATAATCATTTTTTACTAATTAAAATATATTAATAGATAAAAATGGTAAAATTTTCAAACAAAACTATAATTATTTATTAAATGGTAAGTAGAACCAATTTTTATTTAGCATTAAAAATAATAATTAAATTAAAAAGTAAATGAAGAATGCGGAATAGATTTTTCTATAAATTATTCTAAATAAAATTGATATATATATGAAGTATTTCAAAATTAAATAAATATATTGATTCATAACTACCCATTATAGATGGGGTATTTTTAGAATAGAAATATTTTATTTAAGGATTTATCTTTGTAGTTTCCTCTTTTACATATTTTAAAATTATTGCCCCATTTTTTCTATATTTTGTTATTTGGTCTTTTTCATAGTAACAAATTTATACAATAATTTATTTTATTTATTTTCTATCATAGAATTTTGAAATTTTATTTTGTCCACATATAGGATTTTCTTTAATAACCTATCCTTTGTGAGAGGAAGCCTAGAGTTTCCTAAATCCTTGTAGGTTTTTTTCTACCTTATATGTGGTTATGGTTATTCTTATCAATTATTTTCTAGGTTTTCATATTATATTGTCTCTCTATCTCTTACATTTTAGTTTATGATCTTTCCTATATTCTTATCTATATTTTAGGGAGTTTTTATTTTGTATCTTTGGAATAATGTCCCTCTTTGAATGGATTTTTTGGTTCCTTTGAATCATGAATATATTTTTTTGGCTTCATATAGATCTTATATTTTCATCATTTAGCTTCTTGTGGATTTTTTCTACACATGATATAGCTACACATGATTCATTTACTTCTAGATTTCATTTCCATGTCTTACATTTTCATATGTTTTAGTTGTCTCACATATTGATACAAATAATTTTGGGATCCAGTTTATATGCTCAGTAATACTTTTTATAACCCCTATGTTTCTAATTTGTATATCTCTAAAGAAAAAATTGTGTTATATTTTTTTAGATATAATAGGTTAAAAAAATTATTAATAATTACCTTTAAAAATGAATCATAAAGGGTTTATAGAACAATGAAATTGTTCTTTTAGAAATTTTAGTGAATTGGAAACACCAATATAGTTCATACACTCTATAAGTAGAATCTCAAATGTTTCCCTAACTTAGAATTTTGGAAAACACATCATATTTTAATGATAGAGGTTCTCTTAAATTCAAACTCGAGTTTCAAAATTCTTCATGGTTAGAATAGTGGTTCATGTAGATAGATCACATATTTTATGTAAGAAGGAAATAAAAGATAAAAATAACTCTTAGAATCACATTCTTGTGTGTGTTTTGAATGCCCATTTATTAGTGTATTCACCTGAGATAGAGGGATCAATCAGGATGGTGTATTTTTTAAAATTCTTTTATACTTAAACTTTTACCAATTTAAATTCCCACACTCAAAATTTGAACACAAATTACTAACTAGGATATAAAAGTATTTGATTATTTTTTACCTAGAACATAATACCACAAGTAGTGCAAAAAGTAAAATAAATAGAATCACATAGTATTTTTTAATGTTCCCCCTGGTGTGGGTCACTACGTCCTTCATATGTTCAGTTCAAGTTATATATATATATATATATATATATATATATATATATATATATATATTTCTAATAATATCATCAGTGGTACAATGGGGTAAATATCATCATGTACCCAAGGGTAGGTATTTATTATCCACTGAAATAGGATAGTGTTATTTTTTCATATTTCAATATTCATTTTCATCAATTTTAATAAATTCCAGTTTTAGTGCATTTTATTATTTAAATCTCATTTCACATCATTATATAATTCATGTTTAAAGTGTGTCAATTTGGGCCCAATTAATCATCATAGTATGGAATATTTTTTAAAAATTATTTGAATTTTATATTTTGGGATATGATTTATCACTTTTATATGAAAATTTTTTCTTTTAGGATCAATAGATGAATCAGAAGAGAATATGGACATTTTTTCCCATTGATGTAGAAATTTTTGGACAAAGCAGATTAGGCCATAGGCCTATAAAATAAAAATAGAGCGCACAATTCAAACCCAATGAAGCTAATAATTTTAATAGAGTTAGATAAAAATATGGGTAAAATTGAATTCAACAATTATGAGAGATAATTTCGACATTATCAAGGTGATCTATGTGGACCAAGTTAAAGTTTAAATTTTGGTCCAGATTTAAGGCACATAAAATCGTCCTGGTAATTTCATCATAACTTCTGAATGGAATATCCAATTGAGACAAAATTTCTACATAAATTATAATACACATGTAAGAAAAAAAATTTATTCTATGACCATTGAAAATTGGTTCATCTTCAAAGTCAAGTTAGCACATCAAAAAGGGGGGTGAATCTAGTTTGGTTTTTGTCGTCGAAGTTGAAATGTAATCTTTTCTTTTGTTCACCCACCTTTTACTATCCTAATTAATTAAGATGATATTAAATGATGGTTTATAGACTATAGGACTCAAAAATGTCTCTTTAAGTTGGTTTTTGTGAAATAATTTTGGGTAGAAGTTTTATTCTTTCAACTGTAATGTTACACTGTCATTATGTAATTGCATGTTCAATTTACCTCATATAAAGTTTTTCGGATCATGTTAGTTTCTTAATAAATGTTCTAATTATACAATTTTTATATCATTTTTCTTAACAATTTGATATCATTAAATCTTTTTGTGAATTTATTTACACAAAAAATTGTGAAATTTCTTAGATAACAGTGGAGTGTTTGTTATTTCTTTGTTTTCACTTCTTCAATCCCACTTCTTTAAGTTGAATCTTATATTCTATTAAAAGATTTGTATCAATGAAAGAATAACCGTTTTGTTATTTGATACTAGGTAGTTTTTTAGGTGTGGATTTAATTTTATTTTATGTTCTTTAATATTTTATTCAGTTAGTAATTTTAATATTTTCATCTAATGAGTTACTTTCTTCTCCATTTTCGCCAACTTTAACGATAAAAAATTTTGAGTTATAGTACAATCCAATTCCTTTGAGTGATCATTAGATGAATCATCTAACTGAATTTTTTATTATCCTCAGAATTGTGTAAGGATTAAATTGGTGAATGATGTTAGGGAATTACCTTTTTATTTGGATTTTTCGTGAATTAGTGATCTGGAATTTTCTACAACAATAAATACATCCAATATAACCCTAGAAACAAACTAGGATGGGCTCATATTATTTAATTTTTTATATTTAAATATTTAGGTGTCTAATTCTATAATTAAATCCATTCTCTTAGGTACTTTATTATTCTATTATTCCAATTACAATCGACCCCAATGTTGTCCATTTCATATACAATCCTACAGAGAATGTATGCTTCTGTAGGTTTCTTATTAGGTCTCTATGGATTTGACCCCTACTTATAATACAACAACTGATTATACCTATAGGGAAATTTGGGAGCCACCAAATTTTGGTGCTTTTTTTTTGGGATCTAATTAATTTATCTTTGGTACTAGCATCCTTTTCTCACCCTAAATTATCTATTCTCACCCCCATTTATCTTATAATTTCCCCTTTATGTTTGTGTGTGTCCTAAGAATATGGAATCCTAATTTTAGTCTACTCCAATGGAGTATCATCAACATTACCCCCATTATAAACCTAGGCTAGAATTAAATGGAAAATAAATATTGGGAATCCCTTGACTTAGGTATTTTTTTATCAAACCTTGAAAGATTACCCCACACCTGGTGAGATGTATAATAATTGGGATGATGAATGTTTATAGGATAAATTTACCACCATCTCAAAGATGTTTGAAGAGATAAATATTGGGGAAGTCCATGATGTTCAACCTCCAAACCATTTTGTCCCTTAAAAATTGATTGGAATTTTTTTAATCAATGGAGATAATGAATTTCTAGGTTTCATATTTGATATTAGAAATAAAAGGCATTAAAAATTATGAGTAACCCATCCCTAAACTGACTATCTCTCCCATAACTTTATATAGAGTGTCTAGATTCAAAAAACCTCTCATGAATTTACTAAATAACCATCCTTTGGATTTAGGATATCCAAAGAGGATCAATTAATTTTTGAAGGGTTTTTAAATAAAGAGGAAATTGATTTTATGTATTCATAAGAGGGTAATTAGACATAAAAAAGTGAGTTTCCCAAATATTACTCCATTATTGATTTTTTAGAACTAAAAAACACTAAACCATTTAAAATAATCTTGAACTCTAAGTCTGTACCAACCCCTAACACTGAAATGGACAATTTCATGGTTGAAAAATATTTTCATAAGGAAATAATTCTTTATAAAAAATTTGGGGAAAAAACTAATGTTTATTTAAATTTAAAATATTATTTAGGAAATTTAAATCAAACAAAAATCTAAATTATATTCCTTCCTTACCCACTCAAGTATCCCTTTATAGGGTATAACCATGTTCTTTGTATTTAAAATTCATTATTCTCTTGAAACCCATAAAAGAGGACTAATCCTTGATGTCTTAGTCAATACTATAGAAGCAACTGGATCAACCATTTATGATATTCCTTAGATTTCCTCACTCATTAGAGTATATAATATTATACTTGAAACAGATTATAAATAAATTATCAACATCAATCTTTTAGAATTGGTAAAAAATGGAATCCTTAAAATTTTTAAAATTGTTATTTGGTAAGTTGGGGGGTCCAAGTTGTGCTAAAGACATGAAACTAAGTGCTTCCTGGAAGGCAACACGGATTCTATATTTATTTTATCTTATTTTATTTTATTTTGTGTTTTTGTTTTTTTTTTGTTAATGAAGCCCCATTGGGGTATCCAATGTGATCTAATTTCTCTGGTGTATGAAATTTAGCAGCTAAAGAATTTTAATATTTTCTAATGGAACACATTCCTTTTAGAGTTCAAACCTAACCTTCAAGTATCCCCAAGGAGTCTACTTGTGACATGAATCCAAAGTGATAAATTTTTTATTGATGGGTCATAAACTTCAAACTAGGTGATTTTGTTCCATGATTTCATTTAAAATCACATTCCCCCACTCTTCCTTCTCAATTTTGAAATCCCTATTCTCTTCTCTTTCAACACTGATGGCAAGATTATTCTAAGTTGGGGGGAGTGAAAATATGAGATTTTGAAAAAAAGGGGATTTATGGAAAATTTCACTTCAATATCCTTGTTTTAATTGATGTACATTTAGAAACATGAATAATAAATATCAAATAATTTTTCATACCTTTATTCTAATTTTAATGAAAGTTTATGTTCACAAGCATAATTTTTTGGAAAATATGGTTGTACAATGTGATTTTTCACTGTTAACATTTACTTTTAATAAAAAATCCACAATGCGCATCCTTTAGATTATGGGGTGTGATATTGAGTTACTGGAGTCTATTTTTCATAGAATAGGGTTTGGGTACAATTTTATTTTAATTTGAGTATCTAAAAAAATAAATAATAATAATAATATCTCTTAGAGAATTTTTTTTCCCAAATTTGTGGTGTCTGGAACTTGGGGATTGTGAATCCATAGTTTTCTTACCCATATTTAGGCTTTGAATCTCTATTGTGGAACATGGAATTGACAAAATACATGACATTAGACACTTGGAGATCTTGAATCTATAATTTTCTTTCACGGAATTAGTCTTTTCATATATATTTCGGTTCAAAAAAATTAAAAGAAAAAAAAATAGGATTCTTATTTTAAGGTTTAATGTGATTCCCACCTAGTTATTCCATTTATTTTCCTCTTGAATAAGAAAATGGGACCCATATCTATTTTGATACACAACACATCATCATGACTAATTAAAATTGGATGAAATGCATTGATAAATTTTAAAAAAAAGGAATGGGATTGGGATTGGGATATAATTTTGAACCTATCTTGTGCTAAATTATTTGGATAGGTTTTATGATTTTTTGGCATGATTTATTTTGATGACCATTTTATGATAAATGTTTTTGAAAAGTGGAATTAAATTTTCATATTTTTTAGATACATTTTTACTTGGGAATAGAAAAACTCAATTTTGGGGTGTGATTATCCACTAAAAGAGGATAATATTAATTTTTTATATTTTAATATTCATGTTTTTCAATGTTCATAAATACTGGTTCTAGTGCATTTTATTATTTGAACCGTATTTCACATCACTGTGTAATTGATATTTAGAGTGGGTCAATTTGGGCCCAATTAATCATCAGATTGTAGAATACATTGTTTTAATTATTTTAATTTTATATTTTGGGATATTATTGAACAATTTTATTGTAAAACTTTTTCTTTTAAGATCAATGAACAAATCACAAGGGAATCTAGACATTTTTGTCGATTAATGCAGAAATTTCGGGATAAAGCAGATTGAGCCTTAGGCCCATAAAATAAAAGTGGAGCCCACAATTAAAGCCAAAAAAACTAAAATTTTAACTATAAATGAATAAAATTATGGGTAAAATTTCATTTAATAATTGTGATTTCTAATTTGGAAGTTTTCAAGGTGATCCAAGTGGTCCAATTTAAAGTTTAAATTATGGGCCAGATTTGAGGCCCATAAATTAATCCCACTAATTTCATCATAACTTCTTAATTGAATATACAATTGGGTTGAAATTTATAAATAAATTATAGGATATATGTAATAAAATATTTATGTTCTATGACCATCCCAAATTGGGCCATCTTCAATGTCAAATTTTCACCTCAAAAAGGGGGATTAATCTGGTCGGATTGTTTTGGTTAAAGTTGAAAAGTCTTCTATAATTTTTCTTCCACCCACCTTTTACTATCCTAATAAATTATAATGACATTAAACTGTGGGTTATTGAACCTAGGATGCAAAAATTATTATTTAAGGTGGTTTTGGTGAAGTAATTTTAGGGAGAAGTTTTATTCTTTCAATTTTAATGTTACACCATCATTTTGTAATCACGTGTTCAGTTTCTCTCGTGTAAGTTTTTTAGGTCACCTTAGTTTCTTAATTAAATTTATACTTATTAACCTTTTCTATAATTTTTCTTAACCAATTTATACCATTTAATCAAGTTGTGAATTTATCTACACAAAAAAATTGTCAAATTCCTTATACAATGGTGGAGTGTTTGTTCCAAAAATTCTATTTTTTTTTTATTTTCAATATAGATGATTTAATGGAAAGCAGGAACCACATACATCAAGCGGGAATCCAAATACAAGATTCTTAAATGAAATTTGAAATTCAAAACCAACTTTAACTCCAATGAGCCTTTGATCCAAGAGTCACCGTGTCATCTAGAGTCATGTTCCTTCCATTCGCCATCATCAACATGGTAAGCCATTTTAGACTCGACATCCACACCACCCAAACCACTGGAGCCGATTATAGGAGTAAAGAAAACCAACCAGCTTGAGTGTTTGTTATTTATTTTTTTCACCTCTTTAATCATGATTATTTAAGTAGACTCTCATATTACATTGAAAGATTTTCATTGATGGAAGGATAACCATTTTATGGGTTTATACTAGGGAGTTTATTGGGGTGGATTTAATGTTATTTCATGTGCTTTAATATTTTAATCACTTCATTATTTTATGATTTCCATTCGATCAGTTATTTTTTCTTTGTCTTCACTAACTTTAGTGATGAAACATCTTGAGTGCTAGTAAGATCCAATTACTTGGAGTGATCATTAAAGTGATCCTATAAGTGAATTGGTGATTAGACTTGAAATTTTTTAAGGATTAAATTAGTGAATGATGTTTCATAATTACCTTGTTGTTTAGATGCATATTGAATTTTTGATCTTAAATTTTTGAAGAAAACAAATACATACAATATACCCTAGTAACAACCTAGGATCGACTCGTCTTATTTAATAATTTCCATTCAAATATTTTAGTGTTTCATTCTCAAATTAAATCCATTATCTTAGATACTTTAGTATTATATTATCCCAATTACAATAAACCCTAATGTTGGCCACTTCATATCCAATCCTCCATAGAATGTATGTGTCTGTAGGTTGCTTCTTAGGTCTCTATGAATTCAACCCCTACCTATACTACAACAATTGATTCTACCTATAGGGTAAATTTGGTCATCACCAGGTATCATCCATGATCCAAAAGTATATTTTTATAAAATCCTATTATAATTTACAAATTGTGTTTTTTATACCAGTACCAACTAGTTTAAAATATTTCCTTCCATTATTGAACAGGATCGCTAAGTTTCTCATTAATGTTGTTACATCAAGTGATCTAATCATATTCTTTAACTATAGTCTTAAATAAACTTAATATAATATACTAATATATATATGAAAATTGATCTTTATAAATTATCAAGAAACCTAATCATATATGGATACTGGATTATTGGTCTACCTAGACTCTTTTTCCTATTGTGATCTTTAAAACCTAGTAGATCATCCATATATATAACAACCATGCTCTTTATTACACACTGAAACATGATTTATTACATAAAATTGCACTTAATTCAACCCAAAATACTGAGAGATATAGTTTATATGGGTCTTAGGAACATTACATGAAAACTTAAGACATAAAATAAAACATATTTATTGAAGATTTCTTTTACATGACCATAGAATTCCTTCATACTTAGCTTTGCATGGGATAACCTGAGGACATATATAACAAAAGGGTGAGCTATAAAGGCCAGTAAGGGAGTAAACAAGGTATAACATGAATAATAAAATACATGTTAGTAAATAGTTGTATCAATGGATCATAAGAGAATCATGAAAATAAAGGCATGATATAGTATGATTATCATAACATGGAAATGTGGCAACAACAAACAACATGATATTAGCATGATCCAAGGCTCATTGCACATGGATTAGTATGAGTAAACACTAATTTCACATGAATTAGAATGAGTAAAACCTAATTTCACAAGAATAAGCATGACTAAACCCTCATTTCACATGGAGTATCATGATACTAAACAATTCCCAATTCATTGGAACTCTATCAGGGTGCACCCTTCATGAACATTTTAATCACATGCTTAAGTGTGCCACATTTATCATATAACATGGATTCATTAAATATCATCATTTATACCATGATCAAGAAATGTGGAATAAATAAATTTAAGTACCATTAAATAATTATATGTGCATAAAGGTGAATACCATTGATTGAGAAATGGGTATGGTAATCACTACACAATGATTTTGGCTTGGAAAATCATGATGCAATTTCGGTAGCATAACGACATAATATGGAAATTCATAAATTTGGTTGATGAGAGAGAAAAGGATCTCTCATAATTTATACATGAAATATACAATATGGGTATCATGGAACATAATATCCCAACATATAAAATGGAATTTAGATGTATAATATATAAGAAATGTTTGAATGGAAATAAGAAGAGTGAAATCCCTTATGTAGTTTCGACATGGTAACAAGTGTACACAGAAGGAATTAATGAGAGATAAAGTGGTATATCATCATTAAAACATGAGTATGGAAGTATGGGGGAGGTGTAAAATCATACCCCAACATTTTTAATTTAAAATAAAATGGTATAACAACATGAAGAAACATGGATAGAAATGATAAAGGGAGGAATCCCTTATGAAAATTCGGCATGGTAATGGGTACGCATAAAGGTTCATAAGAGGGATAAATGAGAGATAAAGGGGCTCTCATAATTTATAAATAAAATGGGAAAGTAATTATTATATTTAATAATATATCCAAACATAGGAATAAAATAAATTAAAAAGACATAACATGAAAAGAATTCTTGATAAAAGAGGAGGGTGGAATACCCCTTAAAAAAATTCAGTATAGTACCTTCTTAGGTAAGGGTAAAAATGAGGAAGGATAAATAATCACTCATTAAAATAATATAAAATGTAAATTAATATAATTATTATAAAATAATTAAATTATAACCATTATAAATTACAAGAACTACTTTCAAATAAGATGCTTGAATTTGAAAGGAGGAGAGGAAAGTGAGGATCCCTTACTTAGAAGTGTGGTCCCAAAGGCTTGGGAGAGGATTATAGAGAGGGTAGGGAAGAGTATGGATGTGATCCATGGATTTTGAGTGAAGATAAGTAGGATCTTGGTTAGGTTTATATAGGAAATGAGTGGGGAATTTTTTAATATTTCACAAACTTAGGTTTTGGAATCTATATAATTAAATATTCGAAAAAACAAACATTTCAATGGTTTTTTCCATATTTGTTTTCCAAAGTGGTGTGGAAAAAATTATTTTATAAGGCCAATGTACGAACATATTAAAATATTATCCTTTCTTATGTGGAGGTGAGTCACATTATTAATGAAATGAATTTAAAATTATAAAATATATTATACATTTTGGAGGATTCAATAAGGCATTATAAAATAAGTAAAAAAAATATAAAATCACATTATTTTAATGGTAAAACATATATTGGGACAATAATACCCATTATAGTATTTATTACATTATTTTGGGGTCATTAAGATGTCATAAAACACATATTTTATTTATATGGTATTTAATTTTTACCCAAAAATTTGGCTATCTTAGAAAATTATGAAAAATTCACCATTGGATAATTTAGAAATCCAGATTCCAAAAATAATATTCATTTTATCTAAATAATTTTCTAAATAATTGTATTTTCAGTTTTAAAATGAAAATCGATATTTATTGAAAATTCACAGGTTTTGACAAAACAATTTTCAAACCTTAATAAAAATTACATTTCACTTAATAAAAATTATATACTAATTTTCTATTCATAAAAGTAATTTGATAATATTATTTTATTAAAATATTAATTATTTCAAAAATTCATTAAATCCTAAAAATATACACTTTCTGTTTTATCGTATAAAAATATAACTCTTATCAAACTGATTACCTAATAATTTACAGATAAAAAACTAATATAATCATCCTTTATAAGAATTGTTTTTATAATATTATTAATAAAAAAATTATTTTAATATAATAATGTATATATTTCTCAAAATTACCATTTTTACATGAAAAATCAATTTATCAAATTCATCATTTTTAAGAAAGACTATTCCTATAAAGGAATTGATGGAAGAAGGCTTTTATTTGTAAAAAAGTATTACACAATAAGTAACTAATACCTTATTACATAAACTCGTATAACACCCGCACAAGACCTAAGGGTAAGGTGTGAGATGGTGACAGACTCTTAGGGTGGATCAGAAAACATCGCTCAGGTGGAAATCTCTATAAACTTGAACTTATCCCATAGAAGATTCCATTTAAGCTTAACATGTTGAAGCTCGGGTTGGGCTTGGTCAAGAGAGAAGCCTAGTGACAGTACCACCTTTCCGAGCTCTGACAGATGAGCTTCATACGACCTGAGTCTATTAGATGAGGCCACCATCTACTTTGTGTCGAAATTATTTTTTAAAAAACATTATATTCATATCATTCATGTTATCAATATTCAATTTCTATATTATCAATGTTAATGATACTTAACAGTCATTTAAACTAAAAAAACAAGTGCATGTGTTTTCTATATTTATAAGTCATTAAAAGAAATGGAATTTTATTCATAAATGGTCAAGTCATTACAACATCCCCACCTAAGAAACTTCTCACTCAAATTTTACTTTTTCCACACTAAAATAGATGAGGGTAAATCTACGTCATCACTTCCTCTGGTTTCCATGTTGCTTCTTTAAACATGTGGTTTCTCCACAACACTTTGATGAGGGGCATTGTCTTATTTTGTAGAACTTTTTCCCTGCGATCTTAGATCTTCATCGGATTCTCTTTATAGGAGAGGTAATTATCTAATGGTACCACCTTTTGATTGAGTACGTGCGATGGGTCAGGTATGTACTTCCTCGAGAGTGATACATGTAACATGTTAGATGGGCGTGCTAGTCAATAGGCCACTACTCCAATGCGATCAAGGATCTCAAAAGGGTCGATGTACCTTGGACTAATATTTCAATTCTTACCAAATCTCATAACTCTATTTCATGATGATTTGTAGAGGAATACCATGTCTCTAACATCAAATTATAGGTCTCATTGATGATTTTCAGCATAGCTCTATTGTCTACTCTGAGTAACTTTAAGGTATTGCTGGATGGCCTTAACCTTCTCCACCATTTCTTAAACCATTTATAGACCTATAAGTTTTTACTCCCCAACTTCATCCCAACACAATAGTGTTCTACACCTCTTCCCATAAAGGGCTTTATAAGGATCCATTTGGATCCTTGAGTAGAAACTATTTTTGTAAGAGAACTCAACCAGAGGAAGTTGTTGATCTCATCCTCCTTTGAAGTCCATTTAGCATGCTATCAACATGTCCTTAAGTGTTTGAACAGTCCGCTCAGATTGGACATCGGTTTGAGGATGATAAGTCGTACTTAAGTTTAGCTCAGTATTCAGAGGATGTTGGAGACTCTTTTAGAACTTATAGGTGAATCTTGGATCTCAATTGGATATAACCGATAGTGGTAATCCATGTATCCTAACCACTTCTCTAATGTATATCCATGGCATTTTATCTAATGAGAAATACTCTCAAATTACAATGAAGTGTGCAGTCTTTGTAAGATGATCCACAACAACCCAGATAATTTTTTTCCTTTGGATGTCTTCGGAAGTCTGGTGACAATTTCCATAGTGATGTTCTCCCATTTCCATGTTGGTATGGGTAATGGTTTCATCATCCCCTTAGAATTCTGTCTCTCAGCATTCACTTGCAGACATACTGGGCACTTTGATGTATACTCGGGGATCTCTTTCTTCATGTTATCCCACCAATAATTCTCTTGGAGATCCTAATACATATTTGTGTTTCCCGTGTCAATAGAGAAATTTGAACTATGCGCATCATCCAAAAGTTCTTTATTTAACTCTAGATTTTATGGAACACATATTCTTGACCCAAATCTCACAATTCCTTCTTCATTACCATTGAACTCTGAGGATTTCTATTTTCTGATAGTTTATACTTTCTTCTAAACTCCCACATCATCATTTTTTACATCCTTTAACCTTTATAAAAGATATGTTTGAGAAATCATTTGTGAAATGATTGATGATGTTCCCTTATTTATGATTCCAATGTTCATATTCATCAAATCTAAGAATATTGGATCCTTTAAAATTCTCATCAATGAGATAATCACTAGGTCCTTTATACTTAAAGTATATGTTGCCTTGTTCTCTTTCCCAAGATGGTAATGGATTGATTAGTCATATTCTTTGATCAGCTCTAACCATCTTCATTGGCACATATTCAACTCTTTCTCTGTGAATATATACTTAAGGCTTTTCTGATCCGTATATATTTCAAACTTTTCCCCAAAGTGGTAATGTTGCCAAATTTTCAAAGCAAATATTACTACATCCAACTCTAGATCATGTGTTGGATAGTTCTACTCATGAACTTTCAATTTCCTTGAAGAATAGGAAATGAATTTTTCATTTTTCATCAACACATGACCCAAGACCTTCTTCAAAGCATCACTGAATACTACAAAAAGTTCTCCACTTGTGGGTAGTGTGAGCACAGTTGTAGTGATAAGACTCTTTTTCAACTCCTTTAAGCTCTATTCGCATTAATAATTCCAAAAAAACTTGACTCCCTTCCAAGTTATCGTAATAACAGGGTTTGAAAATTGTGAGAAATTTTACACAAATTGGTGATAATATCTAGTTAACCCAAGGAAGCTATGTATATCTATCATATATGTTGTCCTCATCCATCCCTCAATTGCATTATTATTGGAGGGATACACAGATATCCCATTGCTTGTGATGTTATGTCCCAAGAATGTGATTTCCTTCAACTAGAACTCACACTTACTATACTTTTCATAGAGCTTCTCCTTTCGCAAGGTCTCTAGTATAGTGCTTAGATTCTCCTCATGCTCCTCCTTGGTTTTGGAGTATATTAGAATATCATCTATAAGAACTACCACTAATTTGTTAAGGTAATCTCTAAAGTCTCTATTCATCAATTCTATGAATATTATTGGATCATTAGTGAGTCTGAAAGGAATTACTATGAATTTATAGTGCCTGTACCTTGTACGAAAAGTAGTCTTGGGGATATCCTCCTTCTTCACCCTTACTTGGTAATATCCCAACTACAGATCCACCTTGGAGAAGTATTGTTCTCCACGTAGCTGATCGAACAAGTCATCAATTCGTGGTAGAGGATACCTGTTCTTCATCGTGATTTTGTTGATCTTGTGATAATAAATGAAAATGCGTATTGACCCATCCTTCTTCTTGATGAATAGGACTGGTTCACCCCATGGTGAAGTACTTGGGTGTATAAACCCTTAATCTAGATTCTCCAATAGTTGTTTCTTTATCTTCTCAAGCTCCAAAACAGCCATTCAATATGGATTCTTAGATATTTTAAATTCCCCAAGTATAATATCAATCTATAATTAAACATATCTTCTAGGCGAAAGACCAGGTAATTCCTCAAGAAACACTTTAATGAATTCCTTAACAATAGGAGTATCTTAGAGGATGATTCCTTCCTTATACTCAATCATGTGAGAAAGATATGCATGCTCATAGGGCAGTAATATCCATGCTTGAGATGATGTTACTAAATAAGATTCATCCTCCTCTTTACACTTGTACAGAATTAGGGGTCGATTCTCCATATGGAGAGTGATTTACTTCTCATGGCAATTTATGTTGGCTCTATATAGGTAAAACCAATCGCTGCCAAGAATTGAATAAAATTCCACCAAAGGGAGTATGATGAGGTTCGCCAAGAAGTAAAATCCACAAATTGTGATAGGGGAGGAGTTATATTCATGAGATGTAATAATTTCCCCATTTTTCATTCTCACTGACATCTCTACTTCCAGGATTTGTAGTGGTGTCTGGATTGTTCTACTAAACTTTCGGGATATAAAAGAATGCATAGAACCAGAATCAAAAAGTACATTCACTATTCTTGAATAAATAACGAGAGTACCTGTCACCACTTTGTTGTTAGGATTCGCTTCAGCAGTAGTGATAAAAAAAGATCTCCCTTTCTACCTTAGAGGTTGTTGGTTGCCTCCAAAAAGCCTTAGCTTAGGAACTAGTTTTCAAAGTTCCCTGGTTATTTGTAGTTGTAGCAATGAACAATGTGTTGAGGGTCAAACCGAGTGTTCCTCTCCTCTATCACCACAGTGGGTTTTTCTTGTCAGCAATAAATGGCCAGGTACCCTTCTCTTCCACACCTAAATCATTTCCTCATCCCCTTTAGGAAATTTTTAGGGTGCTTCTTTCCACACCTTTGGCAAGTGGGGTGCTAGAATTTCAAAGCACTATTGGATTTATTTATCAGACCACCAGAATTAAAGTCCACTTTCTGCTTCCTATCCTCATGATACCCCTAAGATCACTAATCTCTATTTTGACTTTGAGGGAACATCATAAAATTTCCTCATAGCTATTTAAGTCACATATCTCTAGGTATTTCCATAGGCTGGGTTTTATCCCACCAAATAAGTGGTCAACCTTGATTTCATGGGTAATGACAAAGTTGGAGGTGTATCATAAAAGCCTTGTGAAGTTTTCCTTGTACGCTCCGATAGATTCATCATATTTTTTCATGAGGTAAAGGAAGTATCTTTCCATCTTAAGTCGAAGGGTGAGAGGAAAATATTTATCGAAAAACATTTTTCAGAAATCCTTCCATTCCAATGCCTTGATCTCTTCCTCATGATTCATATTTTTGATCAATGTCCACTATTGATCATCTTCACCCTCCATATGGTAAGAAACCATAATAACCTTCTCTTGTTCATAACATTAATGGATGGAGAATATTTTCTCAATGTATTTGATTCATTGTTTAGTGATTGAGGGATCAGATGATCCATTGAAAGTAAGAGGCATTTATCTCATAAAGCTCTTGATTGCGGCTTGTTCTTTATTAGGGGGGTTGTATGTTCCTCTTCACCCATGTTTTTATTAAAAACTTGAGTTAACTGAGATACTATTGTGAAAAAGTTTGTGATTCTTTCTCTCATTAGATTGGGCATCTCATTAGAAAATTCATCATATTAATCTTCACATCAGTTGTTAGCATGAGTCCTTCTATTACCGACCCTTGGCTAGAATAAAAGGAAAGTTAGTGGTAAGTATTTTAAACTATTAAACACATAAAGTGGAATACAATTCCAAAAAGGGAAAAATTATAAATTAAATTTATTTCCTTAACTTATGAATTTATAGGATTCAATAACAGTTATCCATGATCTACTTCCCAACATAAATTTTTAGGTGCACTTTTTTATTCCCTTAATAATGGTTCATTTTTTTAAAGGTTGGGGCTGAAGCCTTATTTTTATTATTAAATAAAAGTCCTCTTTTTTTAGAGGGAGACCCATTACACAGCCTGAAGGCCCATGGCCATGTCTCCTGAATACAAATCTTTAAAGCCCATTTTTTGGCCCAATGGGCCCTTTGGTGAATAGTACTACTACAGTACCTGGGCTTCTATAGTCTCACTAATGCTATAGTTCCTGCTACAATGCCTCCAAGGATATATTATCACTGATTCTATAGTTCCTCCACTGCTACAACACAACTATAGTGCCCTGCTACAGTGTTGCTGCAGTACCCTAGAAATTCTTCCCTTCCTAGATTCGATCCTAAGTCTTTTTGGATGCCAAGAAGAAGTCTTTACCACTTGGGTATAGGCTCCTTGGATCCCTTAATAATGGTCCATAATAAGATTATTAATTTACCAAAGAATATCCCCCAGGACTGTCAAACCAAGAATGTAGCATGGCCTATTTTCTTGCACCAGTTCTCGTTCGAGTCTAGCTTAAAGCGGTGTTTTCAAGTTTTACCCCTGGATACATATCTTCCAGAGCCACCTCTACTTGTTCGTATCCATCTAGGGATGTATTTTATTGATAAACCACTTGCTCTATACTCACCAAAATTTTGGGATTATTTTATTATACTCAGTCTTATCCCTAAGGTTTTCACTAGAGTTTTATAACCCTAATCTCAAAAATAACTAAAATTATCCTTCGATACTAACTATAACAACCCTTCTCTTTATTACACACTTAAACATGATTTATTACATAAACATGAACTTAATACAACCCAAAAGATCAATAGGTCTAGTGTCTTTGGGGATTAGGAAAATTACATGACAACTTAAGACATAAAATACAACATCTTTATTGAAAACATTTTTTACATGACCACAACATTCCTTTGTACTTAGCATTTCATGGGATAACCTGAGGATATACCTAAGAAAAGGGTGAGCTATAAAGACCAATAAGGGAGTAAACAAGGAATAACATAAAGAATACAATACATGTTTGAAAATAGGCATATCAATGTATCATAATAGAAACATGAATATAAAGGCATTATATAGAAAGATTATCATAACATGGAAATGTGGGAGCAATAAAAAACATGATATTAGCATGGTCCAAGGATCATTGCACATGGATTATCATGAGTAAACCATCATTTCACATCAATTAGCATGAGTAAAACCTCATTTCAGATGAATTATCATGATTAAACCCTCATTTCACATGGCATACCATGATACTAAATATTACCCAATGCATTGGAGTGCTATCAGGGCGCACCCTTCATGAACATTTTAATCACATGCTTAAGTGTGCCACATAGATCATATAACATGGATTCATTCAACATAATAATTTATCCCATGATCAAGGAATGTGGAATAAATAAATGTAAGTACCATTCAACAAGTATATGTGCATAAATTTGAATACCCTTGATATATAAATGGGTATGGTATTCACTAAACAAGGATTTTGGCTTGGAAATTTGTGGTGCAATTTCGGCAGCATAACAACGTCATATGGAAATTTATAAATTAAGTTGATGAGAGGTAAAGGGGTATATCATCACTTATAAATAAAATAGACATTATGGGGATCATGGAACATAATATCCCAGCATATGAAAAGGAATTTAGATGCATAATATAGAAGAAATTCTTGAATGTATATAAGAAGGGATAAATCTGTTACAGAATTTCAGCATGGTAATAAGTATACACGAAAGGAATTAATGAGAGATAAAGTGTAATATAATAATTAAAACATGAGGAGGAAAGTATGGGTGA
The DNA here is from genome assembly GCA_963277665.1 of Viscum album. NCBI lineage: Eukaryota > Viridiplantae > Streptophyta > Magnoliopsida > Santalales > Viscaceae > Viscum > Viscum album. Next base: position 452,942,725 of record OY728137.1, on the reverse strand, counting down.
GGTTATAAATCATATAAAAATTTTAATTGAAAATAAAAGGGTATAACAACATGAATAAAGTTGGATAAAAATGATAAAGGAAGGAATCCCTTATGAAAATTTGGCATGGTAACAGGTGTGCACAAGGGTTTATAAGAGGGATAAATGAGAGTGAAAGGGGATATCATAATTTATAAATAAAATTGGTAGTAAGTAGTATATTTAATAAATTATGTCAATATAGGAATAAAATAAATTAAATACATAACATGATAATAATGCTTGATAAAAGAGGGCGGTGGAAGATCCCTTGTGAAATTTAGGCATAGTAACGGCTTAGGTAAGGGTCAAAATGAGGGAGGATAAATAATAACTCATTAAAATAACATAAAATGGACAGTATTAGAATGATTATAAAATAATTAAATTATAACCATTCGAAACTACCAGAACTACTTTCAAATAAGATTCTTGAATTTGAAAGGAAGAGAGGAAAGTGAGGATCCCTTACTTGGAAGTGTGATCCCAAAGTCTTGGGAGAGGCTTATTGGGATCTTAGGGTGCCTTGGGAGGATTATAGAGATGATATGGAATATTAGGTACATGATACAAGGATTTTTAGTGAAGAGAAGTGGGATATTGGGTGGTTTTATAAAGGAAATGAGAGGGGAATTCTTTTATATTTCACAAACTGAGGTTTTGGAATCTATATAATTAAATACTCAAAACCACAAACCTTCACATGGTTTTTTCCCATTATTTTTTACAAAGTGGAGTGAAAAAAATTATTTTATAAGTAAAATTTCCTAAAATATTATAATATTAGTCTTTCTTATATAGAGGTGAGTCACATTATTAAAGAAATGAATTTAAAATCATAAAATATATTATACATTTTGGATGTTTCACTAAGGCTTTATAAAATAAGTAAAAAAAATATAAAATCACATTATATTAATTTTAAAACATATATTGGGCCTATAATACCCATTATAGTATTTATTACAACATTTTAGGATCATTATGATGACATAAAATATAAATTTTATTTATATGGTATTTATTTTTTACCCAAAAATTCGGTTGTCTCAGAAAATTATGAAAAATTCACTGTTGGATAATTTCGACATCTTGATTCCAAAAATAATATTAATTTTATATAAATAATTTTCTAAATATATTAATTTTCACTTTTAAAATTAAACCGACATTTATTAAAAATTCACAGGTTTTGAAAAAACATTGTTCAAACCTTAATAAAAATTACATTTGACTTTATAAAAATTATATACTCATTTATTATTCATAAAAGTAATTTGATAATAAAATTTTATTAAAATATTAATTATTTCAAAAAATCATTAATTCCTAAAAATATACACTTTCTGTTTTATCATATAATAATATTATTCTTATCAAACTTATTATCTAATCATTTACAGATAAGAAACTGATATAATCATAATTTATAAGAAATATTTTTATAATATTATTATTAAAAACCTTATTTTAATATAATAATGTATATATATCTCAAAAGTCCCATTTTTACCCTAAAAATAAGTTTATCAAATTCCACATTTTTTTAAGAAATACTATTCCTATAAAGGAATTGATGGAATAAGACTTAAATTTATAAAAAATGGATTACACAATAATTAACTAATACCTTATTACATAACCCCTTATAACACCCACATAATACCTAAGGGTAAGGTGTTCGATGGTGAAAAACTCTTGGGGTGGCTCAGGCAACATCGCTCGGGTGGTAATCTCTTTTAACTTGAACTTCTCCCTTAGGAGATTCCGTTTAAGATTAACGTGTTGAATCTTGGCTTGGGCTTGGTCAAGAGAGAAGGCCAGTGATTCTACCTCCTTTCTGAGCTCTGCAAAATGATCTTTGTATAGCCTGAGTTTACTGGATGTGGCCATCCATCCTCTCCTTTTTTTTGTCGAAAGTATTTTTTTAAACCTTATATTTATATCAGTCATGTGATCACTGTTCAACATCTATATTATCAACGGTAATGATACTTAATGATCATTTTAACTTTAAAATATAAATAAAAAAAAAGAGTTCATGTGTTTTTTATATCTATAAGTCATTAAAAAAATGGAATTTTCTTTATAAATGATTGGGTCATTATAATATAAAAGTCTTGATGCCAAAAAAGAACAATAGTAGTTTATATTATTCACACACTCAAAATTTCTTCTCCTTTTTTCTCCCTTCTACATCTTATTCAATATTCTATATGATACAAAAGTATCATAGGGAAATACATGGTTGCCACTTCTTCTTCATCTTCTTCCTATATTCTTATTCTTTTATGAAAATAATATTTCTCTTCAAGATATTTTCATCTAGACTATTTTCTTTGATACCCATAGAGTTATTCTTTAAAATGAAGTATCTAATTCTCCTCTTCTCACTTATCTTCTTCTCATCATCACAATATTTCTCTATCTAATCCTTTTTCAATTTATTTATTTATATAATCACAAAAATATATAATCTATATTTTTAAAATATATATTACTTTAATCTATACATCATGATCCCTCTCATTAGATTCTCAAGAAAATCATGTGGTTATGATCTCCATGATCTTTAAATATTCTCATTCTTTTAAATATATTGTCTCTAATAGTATTCCAAGAATACCATTTCTCTCATTAAAACTAGTAAAAAATATTTCTATGAATTTTTCTATTTTTTATTCACATTAAATCCCATTTAGTTATATCTCAATTTAACTCATCCAACAGACCTAGGAGAATTCTTTCTAAAAAAATTCACAATGTTCGCATTCAATAAATCTTTATATATTCATGATAATATGAAGAACTACTGTTTTCATGTGGAATATCATATATCAACATGAAAATATCTCATATAACATAATAGAAACAATGTTTTATTATACTCTTAAATTGATTCTTAGTTTTATATTCTTATCTATTTCATGAATAATATATTCTCACCAATTTTCTTGAATCATAATTCCTTCAACTCATTGTTATATTTAATTCATAGTTCCATCATAATCTAGGTTTACATTCGGTAGTATCTTATGGAAAATAGAAACTTCCCAAAATTTACCAAATAATGATTTCTACATTTTTAAAAAGTTACTTTTACGCATCACAATGTGCCTAAAAAATTACTTTTATATTATCTCAATTTGACTCTTACACATTGGATGACTTGGAACATTTTAAAGTATATTCTCATAGTTACTATAACAAAGCAATAAATTTAATCTTACACATTACAAACTTGTTTATTATTTATATATAAACTTTTATATGACTCTTACATAATAATTATTCACTCTAATGTATCTCAGGGAGTCCCACGACATAGCAGTATACTTCTGCTCTATATCTGAGTTACTTTACATATGTCAATGTTTCTTCAATGCTTAGACAGATTTCTAATCATCTGTCATAACTAAATTTTTGTATGATTAAAATGAATCTTACACAAACACTCATGTTGAAAAATTTTCACTTTACTATAGGAATGAATCTCATGTATACACTAAAATTACTTATACATATTATGTTCCTTTTCTATGTACTTTATTTTGATCCAAACTAAAATTTTACATTTATAATACATTTATCAAAATTCTAATCAAAAACCAAAACTTCAAATAACTATATCAAGAAATTTTAATTCAACTCTAAACCTTATCAAATCCTTTATTTCTACTCCATAACATCTCAAAACACATTAAATGAATATAAAATATATCAAAATGTATCCAAATATCTTAAACCATAAAGTTAAAATACTTTTTTAGTGAATAAATGCTCACCATTGAGTATTTCATGAAACTTATCTACCTTAATAAACTCCAGGTTCAAATCAACCTTCTCCAATTATCATACAAAAAATGTTCTATATTGATTTCAATAGTTTTCATACTCAATAATACATGGATGGATTCTTAATCCTTCATATTGATTAATATTTCACACAACTCAATAATTGCCTCTTAAATTTTCTAATACAGAGAGCCTTCTCAAAAATAATTAATCTAGTTTACTGTAGGAAGTTCTCTCAAAAACCATATATCTTATCATTGAATCATTATAGTTATTCTCACTAATCATTACATGTATATTTTGATTCCTATAATGTTTTTAGCTGGGTATTTTAAGTATAATATTAATCTCTATATCAATTTTTATTCATTCATAATATAAGAAACTTAGATATATTCCTTTAACAAAATATAAATGAATTTACAAGATATAATGGAAGGTAGTATGTGTTCCGTTGAATCTTCCAAGATGAATCTCACTTCTTCATTAATTAGGATCTTCCTCTGTCACCCAACATCATCATGCATTTACTTTACTTCATAAAAAAATTAACAACAAATAAAAACTCATCTTAAAACATCCATTTGGGTTCTTCAATGTTAAATAAAATTGTTTCTGTGATAGATTTTTTGTTGGGATATATGGCTTACCTTTCCAAGGTGATAAGTGGAAGAGATGAAATCTTCTTAGGCATGCTCATTATAGTTTCACTCCATCTATGTTAGTTGGTAGTGATATTAATGAGATTTTTTATTATCATGAGATGAAGTGTGTCATGAAAGAGAAGGTCAACACTAAGTTAGATTTTCAAAATAAAGTTTATGATTATTAGTTTTTAGGAATAGGTTTAAAAGGTAATGGTTCACCTTGTTCAGGGGGAAGAATATAAACATAAGAATCAATAAGTGGTTTATTCATTTTTTAGGATCTATGGATTGGCAAAACTTGTATCCACTTTTTAAAATATATCATGTTCCTTCATTATCATCCAATAATCATCTTATTCTCTTATTAAAGGATAATCATTTTTTATTTATCAATAACTAAATTAATTTTATGTTTGAAATCATGCGTGTAAAGGAACCATGTTGTGTGAAGATTGTAAAATCTATAAATGGATATTAGTGTTTGAAATGTGGTAGAAATATCAAAATTGTGGTAGTGACATTAAATAATTAGTGTAACAGAGAATTCAAAAATATATATGGAATAATCACTGGTATTGAAATGAAGTATCAAGTGTGTTCTAGTGAGAATTTGGATAATACAACCATGTATTTGGCATCTTTATTAGAGTAGGAGTTGGATAATATTCTAAGTATCAAGGAGAATTATCGGCACAAGAGTGTTATGGGGTCTCATATCAAAGAGGTGAATCCAAATATGGATTTATTCTATTAAAAATATAATAGGAAACATAGGGGGAAATATATATCAAAACCAAAACCATATTAATTAAAATTATATTAAGATGGTAATTTTAGAGTTTTATGATTATCTATATACTACATAACACTGAATTTTGTCCTAGGATGTTTTGAGCTATATAGTTAATATTATTTTATACTCAATTAATGGATAATTTATATATTATATCTAGGATAATGATTTTATATACACCCTTAATTAAATTCATCCAACCAAATCTATTATACAAGTTGGTTTTCATGATTTATTTTATAAGGGATGTTTTTCTATAGTATGAAGGGATATTTTACATTTTATTAATGATATATGGGGGGTTCATTTAAATTAGTTTAACAAAACTCTCATCAAACACATTACTAAGGTTAAAAATATGATTAGGGTGATTAAATTCTGGCCTATAATCCATTATAATGTGATCTAGAAGATCTTATCAATGGTTCATATAAACAGACATAAAAATATCATTCCAAAAATCGTTTCTAAATAATACAGTTTGTTTGTTCCTAAAATCTTTATAAAAGACAACATGATCATTTATATTGAGTATTTTCGATTAATAAAGGTATGATATTTCAATATAAGAGGTTTTTTGGCCTTGGAGATCGATATAATAATATATTATGATAGATTAGAGTGGAACTTTTTCTATTCCATTATGATTTTAATGGGATTTCATAAATCTTGGGTTAAATTTATTATTAATAATATTACTATAGTCACATATAATGTGACCATTAATGAGGATTCATCAATATTTGTTAATCCTTAAAGGGGAATATAGTAGAGAGATCCCATTTCTCCATATTTATTTATTCTTGTTGCTAATGTTTTTTTAAGAATTCTTTTTATAATAGGCACCCTATGTTTGATTCATGGAGCATTGGAAAGTAAGTGAGGACCTCAGTTCACTCATTTTTTCTCAACTGATAATAAAATACTATTCACTAAATTCATGCAATAGGAGTTCCAATAAATAATTAACATTATTTTTAGTTATGATAAATCATCGAGACAAAAGGTTAATTACAACAAGTATAACATTTATTTCAGTAAAGGAGCTATAGTAGAAATAAGAAATAAACTTAATGTTTTACTGATAATTACATAGGTGGAGAAACAAAATATTTATCTTGGTCTCTATATGATTTTTGGCCACAAAAATTGGTATATATTTTTATTTATTTTAAATGGAGTTTGGAATAAAATTCATGACAAGCCCTGAGTTTTTTTCTCAAGATAGAATGGAATTATTTTTGAAATTTATGACTCAATCAATTATTGTTTATGTCTTCTATTTGTTCAAGATTCTATACATATTTTTCCATAATATTGATTATTAATTTTAAAAATTTGGATGGGTTCAATAAAATGGAAAGAATAAACCTCATTGGATAGGATATAATGATTTTTGTATGCCTAAAATTAAAGGTGGATTAGGTATCACATGTATGATGAAATTTAACATGGATATCTTAGATCAACATAGCTAAAACGAATTGAAAATCCATTACTCATTAGTTTATAAAGGTTTTAAATTGAAATATTTTACTAATTTATATTTACTTCTAGAAAATATGTGTTATATACTAAGATATATTTAGATATGGATTTGGGGTACATGATATCTTCTTAATTATGGAATGAGTTGGAGAATTGAAAAGGGTAACATATTGAGAATCTATAAGGACCCATGGTTATAGGGAATATTTTGAAACCTATCTAATTTATCTCTAAAACCAGGTTTGTAGGATTCTTATATTAGAGATATTATTAAAGATAGCCTCTTGAGGTGGTGTTTAGATATGCTTGATGCATGGTTTAATGAAAGTGATAAAGGGATTATTAAGAGTATCCTTATTTCTACAAGACCTATTACTAATCACATCTTTTTTCCATTCTCAAAAAATATATTTTACATATTTTGATCTTGATATAAAATGTGGATGAACATTAAGATAAACTCAGGTAACAGTATATATAAATTTATTTGATACATTTATATACCTCTAAAGTTAAACCTTCTATGGTGGAAAGATTAAAAAATATTACCCCTACCAATCTGTTCTTGAAGATATAAAATGTGGATAGAAATGATTTTTTTCCATAGTTCCAATTAGTAGTTGAGACAGCGGTTCTTATTTATTTTGATTGACCCAGTGTTCAAGGTATTTTAAAGATATGGAAGGAATATGTTTCTTCGGACCTTGAATCTAATGCTGATATGACACTAGTTTTCCCCATGTTGGTAGTGATGCTCAAGATCCATTTATTACAGAAATCCTTTACACTTAAATATTATCTTTGGATTAATAAGAATGAATTTTATTTTCATCAAGGATTGATTCTTAATGATATGTGGATCAAAAGGACTTTCCATTTTATTGATACTTGGAAGAATTCTAAGACTAAGGTTGCTCAATTGGACTCTTCCCCCACCTAGTTACGTTAAAGTAAATATTAATTTTGGATATTTTTGTGGGATTCATATTTACTTGGGATATTTTGCTCATGTTTTTATGGGATAAATTTTGGTTATTGTTTGTATAATAGTTTTTTATAAATAGAACCCCTTGATTGATAAGTTAAAGGTGATGTTCAAAGGTATGAAATTTTCTCTATCTCACCCTTGGGTGGATATTTTTGTTAAGTCATATTTTTAGGGAGATAATAAATAAATTTAGTCTAAGATGGATAATTTTTATTTTTTGGTCACCTCATATAAGAGGTTTTGAGGTTAGCAGTTTTCTTTAATTATTGTGTGTTTTTCATTATTATAAGTGTAGGGAATCATGTTTCACACAAACTTACTCATTAGTTTGGTGATGTTGGAAATAAATTTTGGTTGAGTTATATTCCTTAGGGGTTTCATAATTTTGTGTCATAAGAAATTTGATTGTGAAATAATTAAATTTACACTAAAAAACATATAGAATTATATGAAAAATGTATCTAAATATATAATAAAATAAGTATTTCATTATTTTTTAAAATTTCTAAATCTACTTATTTATTATAATTAAATTGGTATCATTAATTATTATAACCTTCTAGAAATAGTTTTTTATTGAAATAAATTATTATTTATCATTATAGAATTATGGTCTACTGTAAGATAGAAATACTATTGTAGGAATATAAATATTAACATGTTATACATCACCAAAGATTCATATGAAGGATTGTAGATCCTGATGAATGTATTAGTGTCATCATTTGGTTCTGAGAACTTATAGAAAAACACCAAATGATTGGAATATTCCCAAATTTCATATTATATAATATTGTATGATAGGTTTTATCGTAGTATAAGATAAACCATTTGATATGTATTTTATAGAAAAGTGTAGTCATGTCATATTTTGTGATATGAGATATCATATAATGGTTGCATGGCTTAACGTATTATAAGATATGGATGAATCAAAACACCAAGTAGAAAATGGTTTGGCGCTATCATGATTACTAAATCCATATGAAAATTAATGGGATAACATTATAACCCCCTTATAAATCAGTTATCATTAAATTGGTATTGGAAAATTAATAGTGGTAAGGTAAATGAGATGTAACCAAATCCATTACTCATACATTTATAAAACATATGAGTCATGGAATGAGCCAAATTTATTTCTCATTCAAATTCCATGTATTATACATAAAGTTTCATCATCCATGGTCAGTTGTGTGAGTCATTGCTAAAAACCTCTTCTCAGACTTTCTCCCTCCTGAAGATCTCTGTAACACCCTGAGCTTTTATGAATTTTTTTTTTTGATTAAATTAAATTTTATTGATGACTTTATTTACACACAAAAAAAGATAATCTTTAATTTTACACAAAACCAAGTTAATCTTGCCCTATATGTAACATTGTATTATCTTTTTTTATATGTAACACTGAGTTTTAACAAAACCATGATATATTATTAATATAGTTATTTAAATGTAACCATAATAACTAAGAAATTAATCTAAGCGATATCAATAATAATTAATAATTTTAAAATATTAATTATAATGGTTTTATATAAATATGAAATATTGAAAATAAAACACATAATTTTCATTAAAGACTTTATATGTTTCAAAAATACTATGTTGGTCGGAGTGGTTTACTCAAGAGGGGGGTGAATTGAGTACCAATTAAAATTTCTGTAATTAAAAACAGTGTCTTAATGACCCCCAAATAAAATAATAAATTAAACTGTAGTGAATTTATATTAAAGTAGAGGTTCTGTCAGATTCTCAAGGGATTGATTAATTCCCAGTTAATCAACACAGGAGTGTGTGATTATCTTTTGAAACTAACTTACTAATCCACACTTAACATAAACACTTGCTAATTTAATTATCAAAGTAACTTTAAAAAACAGTATTGGTTTTAAAGTGATTAGCAGCGGAATAAAACTTTGAAAGAGATGGCACAACAATGTAACCAAGAGGTTCAGTCTCAAGCCGAGACTTAGTCCTCTCAAAAGTTTATGTAAAAAATGATCCACACCCTGGATCGGGGTTCAACAGTTTACAACTGTCCAGGTCCAAGACCTCTACCACTGTTCTTCGTGGGAAACAGTACAACAGCAACCAGCTGTCCAGGTCACACACGACCTCTACCACTGTTATTCGTGGGAAACAAAGAATGAAAGAGTTTGGTAAGGATTTAAAAATCCTTTAGTTTGAGTACAGGAGACAGTGTATGTGTTAGATACAGCAGATAACACACACTGCTCGAAAAGAATGGTAATAAATCACAGAATAAGAGATGTAGAGTTTAGAGATGGTTCTGGTGATTGCAGTATAGCTCTGGACTTCTTCAGATTCGATCGCAAGTGAGTTTGAGTCCTCTTCTCGTTTCTATTTGAGAAACAGAGTGCTGTATGCTCCAGGTTCACAGGTAGTGAGAATGTAGTCGATGAAGTTCTTCTTGTATGCACAGAACACTTCTCGAGTATGCTTGATTGTCTATGAGCTTCTCTGTGTTCTTCTCGTGCTTGTGTCATTTTTTGGTATATTGGATGCACCGCACTTGTCTGGTTCGCTTCTTGTTGTTGTTTGTTTTTCCTTCACACGTTCGCATATTTCTGGTATGTAGTCTTCTCGTATTTATCTCCCATCAGGGGACAGAAAAGATTTATTTTCAGCAGGTACGAGGTACGGGTTCCTGACATCCGACAACCTTTATCAGATATTTGACAAATCATTAAAATGTATGATATGACCGTTAGATAGATTAAATATAGGAAATAAAGAAATTCAAACAGTGAGTTGAGTGATCGGTAGGTAATCAGCATCGGTAGCTTGAACATCGGTAGATTGAACATCGGTAGCTTGAACATCGGTAGTTCGATGTCATTAGTTGCTTTGACTCTATCGGTGGCTCTATGCGTCGGTTGGTACATGCTTGTATCAGTGACTTTGTTTATCGGTAGCTCCATGCGTCGGTAGGTACATGCATCGGTAGCTCCTATGCATCGGTAGCTCCATGCGTCGGTAGCTGTGAGTCTGTATCGGTAGCTTCCTCCATCGGTGACTCTTATTCCATCGGTAGCTATTTATACTTACACCGGTAGCTCTATGTTTGTATCGGTAGCTGTCTGTAAGTCAGTAGCTTATATTTATAAGTACATCGGTAGCTCTGTGTTAAGTCTATCGGTAGCTGTCTGTCGGTAGACTAAGTCTATCGGTAGACTGGTTACCGGTAGCTCTTTATCAGTAGCTATAGACAGATTACTTATCTGTTTTATGCAGAACACATCTGATTGTGTTAGAATCAATTTATAACTTGTATAAACATGGATAAATGAGGATTAACATATTTCAAAGACTATTTTAAAGATTATTATTGGTTTGATCATAGATTTGAAAGAATTAAAGTATAGATCAATGATACTTAAAAATATCACATAGAATGAAAACATAATTGGGATTTTCAACACAAATGAATACATGATTGAGATTATCAAAACAGGTGAGGTCAACAATCTCCCCCTTTTTGATAATCACAATTTATGATATGGGCATTTAACATAGTGAAAATATAATAGTAAAGAGTATAATATTGAATTCAATTTTCTCAGAGAAAACAGCCTCAGAGATAATAGAAATAGTATGATATAGACATAAGTTATCAGAGGTAACAATCATAAGGTACTAAATAGACATAAAGTATCAGAGGGAAAAATGAAAATAAGGGTAAAGTGTCTCCCCTTATTCCTTATTTTTCTCCATTGAAAATATTTTTCATTCTCCTTGGTCTCCCCCTTATTCTCTCATTATGTTCTCCCTATTATTCTCCTTATTATTCTCCCCCTTTGTGATAATCAAAAAGTGGGAAAGCATATATATATATATAGGAGACAAATAACACATGAGAAGTAAAAAGAGTTCTGTATTAGAGTAGTCAAAAAGTACAAAAACAGAATACAAAGGAATTCCTATCAAAAATCCTGGCCACTGATTCAATCCTCATCTGCAACGAGAGATTTTACTTTAGGATCAGAAGGAGGCTCGGGTGGTGAGGATTCAGGTGAAGGTTTGGGAATGCCAGAAAAGATCAAAGGAGGCTGGGCCACTGACACAGAGTCAGGCCTGTAGGTTGAAGATTTTTGGGTGATCATTGGTGTGAGGCTTCGAATGGCTTGAACAGGAGTCAGCTGGACTGTAGAAGCAGCTGAGGCAGAAGCAGGCAAAGCAGAAGGGATGATGACTGGTCTGACATCAACATGAAAGAAGGGCAGCATCAGATTTCTAAAATCCATAATAATTCCTCCTCCTCTTTCCATAGCAGAGATGAAATCATCTTTGTTTTCCATGAATTTCTCTAAGGCAGGAGTCAGTTCTCGTAGCTTGCTCACTTGTTCTCTGAAAGCTTGAGTGACTGGAGGGAGCTTCATGTGTTCCAACATTAGCTTGAAGTGGTGTTCGAGTTGATGCTTGGTGAAAATTTTGGAGAAGTAGTAGTCCACTTTGATTTTTATGGCTTCCTGAGAGGCAGAGGCTTCTCTCATAAAGTCTTGAACAATCTTCATGATTTCTCTGGCAGAATCTCTTGTAGAAAGCACCACTCGGCTCAACTCTAATGAGTCCACAGAGCCACTGGTAGAAATAGAGTCAATCTCCTCCTTTAACATTGCACGAACTTGATTCAGGTCAACTGATAGTTTGGATGTGAGAGGGCCAAGAGAGAAGGAAACAGTTTCTTTAAAACTCTTAGACAAACCACTGATTAGACTTTGAACTTGAGAGTCTTGCAATTGAACATGATCCTTCACTGAGGTTTTGAAACTTTCAAACACTGAGACAAACTGGCTTACTACACTCTTCACATAAGCTAGGTCCTTGTCAGCTTGAGACTTGGAGCTCATATAGGAATCCAAAGCAACAACTGATATCTTGAGAGCTTCCAGATCTGCTTCGATTCTTGAAGACTGAGTCTGGAACTCTTTCACTTCTTCCACAAGCTCAGACACAAAGGAAGATAAATTACAAGCCAAAGATAGCTCGAAGGATCTCTCTAGCATTTTCATTTCTTCATAAAATCTTTCCTTCATCTCAGTGACTGATGCACTGAATGATTCTTTCAGCTCATTCTTCATGGATTCAAGATCTGATTTAGAGACAAACTCATTTGGGATAACTGCAGCAGATCCCCTTGCTGAGGCCAAATTAACTACAGAAGTAGTCATTATTGAATTAATTGAGGATGCAAGAGAGGTTTCCATTAACTTCACTTCTTCAACAAAACTGGATTTGAGGTCCTCTTTCAGCCTATTCAGATCATGAAATCTGACCACATCATCTGGCAACATCTCAGAGGCAAGATCATAATTGATCTTCGGTCTATCCACAGACACCTCATCATCTGAATCTGGATAATCCAATCCACAGACTATAAACCCTGGGTCTTCTACCCAGTATCCAAGCTCAACAGCTACTGTAACTTTTCCAAGCACAGACTGATGCTCCCCCTCAATGGGTGCATTCTCATGTATCACAACAGCCTTTTCGGCTGGTCTTTCTTCATCAGAATCTTCCACAACAACTTCCATCTCAGCAGCAGTAAGGAGATTTTCTGAAACAGGTACAGCTTCTTCTGTAACTTTTTCTACTTCATCAGCAGGCATAGCTGAGTTCCCAATCAAAGGGCTCATACTTAAACTACCAGAAGCAGACAATTCAGATACATTTTCCTTTTCCTCTTCTTCTTGGTGAGGTACAGACTGGTCTTCCTCATGAGTAGATACAATTTCCTCTACCTTTCCTTTCCTAGAATAGACCAATTCTGCAACAGGACTTGGGGGCAAGTCTGGATCTCCTCCAACATCCATAGGAGTTTATTCTTCTTCTTCTTCTTCTGTTTCATCACTATAAACAGGTTCCTCTTCATCAGGTCTCAGACTCAGATCTCTCATATCCTTTGGTCTTGAGGGATGATCCACAGGATTAAACCTATCAAAGATCTTCTGATCATCACTGACCCATTCTCCCTTCCATGGGTTCCAGTTAATTTTCATATACTTGCAAACAGTCGAGGTGATACAGAAATTGTTCTTGACTAAAACTGTCTCATCCTGAGACTCAACTATTTATTTCACTTTTATCATCACTGAAATCAGCTTGGCAAAGAACAAAGCATTGGTTTTTGACTTTAGTCTAATCATGTCTTCCATTTGAAGCATCAAAAATCTGCACAGATTGATTTTTACACCATGTCTTAGAAAATGAAGAAGATAGATATCTTGATATCTCAGATTTGCAAAATCTCCTCTCCTCGGTATCAACACATGCTGAACAAACTTGAAAAGCAGCCGATTCTCTCCATCCATTTCAGCAGCTACCACTTGCCTTTGATTTCCATTCCCAGTCAGCTCTTGTAAGGCGGTCTCATAATCAAAAATGTCACTACTAGGTGGCATTTCTCTTGATACATACCCAGAGACACCTTCATGTGGTACTTTCAAACTCTCAGCCCACTCTACTGAAGAAAAAGACATCTCTTTTCCATTTACAAAAGAGCTAACGCGATTCTCATTCTCAGACTTCTCGAAAGTTACAAACTCATAGAATTGCTTTACCAACTTCAGGTAGTATGGACCATTGTTATTCGAGAAATAATCCACCCATTTCTGGTCTTCCAGAATCTCGAGTACTAAGGATTTTCTAGGCAGTAGCCATTCCACGCACAGTTCCTTCTCGATTACTATGTCTCTATTCTGCAATTGAGGATTCACTGGTCGCCTTCCCGATCTAGTTTTGACTTCACTAACACTGGCTTTATGCTGTGTCTTTTGCTTTTTAGCATTTGGTTCTACACTTTCATCTCTGACGATAGGAAGCTTGGTTTTTTCCATCGCGGGTTTAGGGTTCTTGGCCGATTTGGGAGGTAGGGTTCGAAGGTGAGAGGTTTTGAGATCGGTGAGGTAAGAAGTGGCTTAGACTGAGTTTTATCATTTAGGAATTCCAAATAAACGACTAAAATAGAGTAATAAAATAAAATAAAATGATTCGTATTCTTGGCGGCAGACAGAAGTTTTAAAACCTTGCATCGGTGTGAGTTAATCATCGGTGAGAAAAACAAATCGGTGAGAATTTCTACGTTGGTGAGAAACTTACATCGGTGAGAATTTTCACATCAGTGAGAATTTCACATCGGTGAGAATTTTCACATCAGTGAGAATTTCACATCGGTGAGAATTTCACATCGGTGAGAATTTCACATCGGTGAGAATTTCACATCGGTGAGAATTTCACATCAGTGAGAATTTTCACACCGGTTGTGATTAAACATTCCCAGTTCATGTCTTATGTAACTTAGCCTATCCGAACTTAAAGGTTTAGTGAAAATATCAGCCAATTGATGTTCAGTGCCAATAAATTCAAGAGAAATATCACCTTTTTGATAGTGATCTCTTAGGAAATTGTGTCTTACATCTATGTGTTTGGTTCTAGAGTGAGATATAGGATTCTTAGAGATTTTTATTGCACTGGTGTTATCACAGTTGATTGAAACATGTTTAAAAATGTATCCATAGTCCAAAAGAGTGTGTTTCATCCACAGAATTTGTGCACAACAACTACCAGCAGCTATATATTCTGCTTCGGCAGTAGATAATGCAACTGAGTTCTGTTTCTTACTACACCAAGAAACTAAGGATTTTCCAAGAAAATGACATGTTCCTGATGTGCTTTTTCTATCTAACTTACAACCAGCAAAGTCAGCATCTGAATAACTCATTAACTCAAAGGATTGTCCTTTTGGGTAAAACAAACCTAAGTTAACCGTGTGTTTGAGATATTTAAAAATTCTTTTAACAGCAAGCAAATGAGATTCTTTTGGGTTAGCTTGAAATCTAGCACACATACACACACTAAACATAATATCAGGTCGACTAGCAGTAAGATAAAGTAAACTACCAATCATACCTCTGTAATTTGTTTGATCAACTGGTTTCCCAGTTTCATCTGCATCCAATTTACAGGTAGTACTCATAGGAGTTTCACTTCCCTTGATACTATCCAGACCAAAACGTTTTAAAATATCCTTTGTATATTTACTTTGATTCAAAATAATACCATTTTCATTTTGAAATACTTGAAATCCAAGAAAGTACTTAAGCTCTCCCATTAAGCTCATTTCAAATTCATTTTGCATACTTTTTGAAAAATTAGTACATAAAGAGTGTTTAGAATATCCAAAAATAATATCATCAACATATATTTGTACAACTAAAACATCTTTAGAAATTCTTTTAATGAAAAGAGTTGGATCAGCAATCCCTTTAGTAAAACCTTTTGAAATAAGGAAATTGCTAAGTCTATCATACCAAGCTCTTGGAGCTTGTTTTAAACCATACAAAGCTTTAAAAAGTTTAAAAACTTGATTTGGAAAATGAGGGTTAGCAAATACAGGTGGTTGTTCTACAAAAACATCTTCAATTATAAAACCATTTAGAAATGCGCTTTTCACATCCATTTGATATAACTTGAAATCCAGATGTGCAGCATATGCAAGTAAGATCCTAATGGCTTCTAGTCTAGCTACAGGTGCAAAAGTTTCCTCATAGTCTATGCCTTCTTCTTGACTATATCCTTGTGCAACTAGTCTAGCTTTTTTTCTAACTATATTTCCAGATTCATCTACTTTATTTCTAAAAACCCATTTTGTGCCTATTGTCAAAGTGTCCTTAGGTCTGTCAACTAATTCCCAGACTTTGTTTCTTTCAAACTGATTTAATTCTTCTTGCATAGCCATTACCTAGAATTCATCATTGATAGCATCATTGATATTTTTGGGTTCCAGCTGTGAAAGAAAGGCTTGATGTTCAACCTGGTTTCTTAGAGAAGCTCTAGTTTGTGTTCCTCTATCAAGATTACCGACAACAGCTTCTAAAGGATGATTCTTTAGAATCCTTGTTGATCTGGTAAAGGTTGGAATAGAAATCTCAGGTTCATCTATAGGTTCGGGTTCAACAGAAGCAGATTCTGGAGAAAGTCCAGAACTGGATACTTTTATAACAGGTTCTTTAGATTTATCATTAAGGTCCAGAATAGATAAGTATTCTTCAAGATTCTCAAGAGAGGTTTTAGTCTCATGTGGATCAGTTTCATCAAACTTGATGTGAATAGATTCATCCACACATTTGGTTTTCTTATTGAATACTCTATAGGCTTTACTTGAAATAGAGTAACCCAGAAAAATTCCTTCATCACTTTTGGAAGCAAACTTATCCAGATTATCTTTGGTATTCAAAATAAATACTTTGCAACCAAAAACTTTAAAGTAATTAACCTTAGGATTTCTATTGTTCCACAATTCATAAGGGGTTTTCTTAAGAACAGGTCTGATTAAGACTCTATTAATGACATAACAAGCTGTATTTACAGCTTCAGCCCAAAAATAAATAGGCAGATCATATTCATTGAGCATGGTTCTAGCAATTTCTTGCAGGTTTCTATTTCTTCTTTCTACTACACCATTCTGTTGGGGTGTTCTAGGGGCAGAGAAGTTATGAGTATAGCCATTGTGTGAGCAATAAGATTCAAAATCTTGATTTTCAAACTCACGACCATGATCACTCCTCAAAGTTTTAATCTTAAGTCCACTAAGGTTCTCTACAGACTTGGAGTATTTGACAAAGTAAGAACAAGCTTCACTTTTGTGAGCTAGAAAATATACCCAAGTATATCTAGAAAAGTCATCTACAAGAACATAAACATAGTGCTTCCCATTTAAACTAGAAACTCTTGATGGTCCAAACAAATCCATGTGAACCAATTCAAGTGGTTGAGAAGTTGAAACTTCTTTCTTTGATTTAAAAGAAACTTTGTGTTGTTTTCCCTTTTGACAGGGGTTACACACTCTATCATTTGGGAATTCTAACTTAGGTAGGTCTCTAACTAGGTTTTTCCTAGAAAGTTTTCTAAGTGAGTGAATGTTGCAATGTCCTAATCTTCTGTGCCATAGCCAAGATTCTTTATGAAAATCATTCAAACAAGTAATATTCTGCTTAGCTAAAGAATTCAGATTAACAGCATAAACATTTTCATTTCTTAAGGAAGAAAATACCAAAACATTCTTAGAATTAAAAACTTTGCAAGAATCATTTTCAAATTTAACATGAAAACCATCATCACATAACTGAGAAATACTTAATAGATTGTATTTAAGGCCATCAACAAATAAAACTTTAGAAATCAAAATTGAATCAGTGTTACCAATCTGGCCTAGGCCGATGATTTTCCCTTTTGAGTTATCACCAAAGGTGACAAAACCTCCATCAACTTTTATTAAACTATTGAAACAAGAGAAGTCTCCTGACATATGTCTTGAACATCCACTGTCCAAATACCACGTCTCTTTACAGGAGCTCTTTAAGCAAGTTCCCTACAAAACAGATTTAGATGGGAGATGATTTTGGTACCCAGATTTTCTTGGGTCCAGACAGGTTAGCCAATAACACTTTAGGTACCCATATTTGTCTAATGGGTCTCATATAATTTGTAGAATTGACATGCTTTGAAAGATAAACTTTATTAGATCCATAGCTATGTATATAACTGGTTGAAACATATGAAGTTCCAAAATTACCTTCATTATGTCCAGATTTAGAAATGAATCTAGTTTTAGCAATTTTCCTTTGTCCAGGTTGGTATCCTATACCAGTAGTATATTTAGGTGCTACTTGCTTTCCTAGAATCTTTGTTAGAGTATTCTTGCCATTGGTGAACTTCTCTAAGTCTTTTCTAAGTTGCTCATTTGACAGTTTCAGTTCTGTATTTTCTTTTAACAGTTGAGCATTTTTCTCTTTTTCAATAGTGAGTTCGGTTTTAACTGTAGTGGTGAGAGCATGTTGTTTCTTTAATGACTTGTATTTATCCTTAAGTTCATTACATGTCTCTTCCATCATATCACAGTATTCAAACAGTTTAGATTTAGACATGTTATCACCTTCAGAATCATCTCTAGAATAATATGAATTTGAAGCAGGAGTTTCAGCAGTTACCTCAGAAGTGTTTGTCATAAAACACATGTTGGCTCGATTGCTTTCAGAGTCTGAAGATTCATCTTCACTTGTGATGTCTTCTGAAGCACTCCAAGTAGCCTTCATGGCTTTCTTAAACTTATTGTCCTTATATTCATATTTCTTTTTATACTTCAGCTTTGGACAGTCGGCTTTAATGTGTCCTTTTCTCTTGCACTCATAGCAGACAACATCATCTGACTTGTCATTCTTCTTCCAATCCTTTTTCCATTTGCCTTGGTGATCATACTTACCCTTATAATTTGTTTTTATGAAGAACTTATTTTTCCTATAAAATTTCTTAAATCTTCTAGCAATGTGAGCCATCTCAGCATCACTGTCAGAATCACTTCCACTGTCTTCACAGCTTGAACTTTCAACTATAGCTTGAAGCTTTTCTTTGTCCTTATTCTTTGAAGTTGAGGATTTGAAAGCGACAGACTTTCTTGCAGGTTCATTTTATTCCTCTTTGTTCACTTTAAGCTCTTCTTCATACATCATCAGATTGCCAATTAGTTCCTTGACAGGTAGAGCAGCAATGTCACATGATTCTCTGATTGAGACAGATGTGCCTCTCCATCTATCAGGTAGACACCTCAAAATTCTCATAATTTGTTCCTTCGATGAGACATCCTTTCCCAGAGAGATCATTGTATTGACAATTTCATTGAACCTGAGATACATGTCAGAAATGGGTTCGTCAGGCTTCATTTTAAAATTATCATACTTGATAGTATAAGTGTTCAATCTCATTTCTTTCACATTAGTTGTTCCTTCATGAGAAACAGCTAAGGTATCCCAAATTTCAAAAGCAGTTTTACAAGCAGAAATTCTATTAAACTCTTCATCTCCTAGAGCACAGTACAAGGAATTCATATCTTTACAGTTGTTATTGTACGCAGTCTTTGTAGGTTCATCCCAAGTAGATCTAGCAGTAGTAGGAATTTTGTATTCTGATTCAATAGCAGTCCAAATATCAAAACCTATGCTTTCTAGATGAATTTTCATTTTCAGTTTCCACTGAGCATAATTAGATCCATTGAAGAAAGGTGGCCGGTTAGTAGAAGCACCCTCAAGTCTATTGTCCATGATGAGAAAATTTTAAAGAGATAAAAATTTAGAAATAATAGAAATTTTAAGAACTTTAAAATACAACTAAAATCACAGTTCAAAAGCAGAGTACTTTTAGAAAGTATTTTCAACCTCTGATACCAAGTGTTGGTCGGAGTGGTTTACTCAAGAGGGGGGTGAATTGAGTACCAATTAAAATTTCTGTAATTAAAAACAGTGTCTTGAAGACCCCCAAATAAAATAATAAATTAAACTGTAGTGAATTTATATTAAAGTAGAGGTTTTGTCAGATTCTCAAGGGATTGATTAATTCCCAGTTAATCAACACAGGAGTGTGTGATTATCTTTTGAAACTAACTTACTAATCCACACATAACATAAACACTTGCTAATTTAATTATCAAAGTAACTTTAAAAAACAGTATTGGTTTTAAAGTGATTAGCAGCGGAATAAAACTTTGAAAGAGATGGCACAACAATGTAACCAAGAGGTTCAGTCTCAAGCCGAGACTTAGTCCTCTCAAAAGTTTATGTAAAAAATGATCCACACCCTGGATCGGGGTTCAACAGTTTACAACTGTCCAGGTCTAAGACCTCTACCACTGTTCTTCGTGGGAAACAGTACAACAGCAACCAGCTGTCCAGGTCACACACGACATCTACCACTGTTATTCGTGGGAAACAAAGAATGAAAGAGTTTGGTAAGGATTTACAAATCCTTTAGTTTGAGTACAGGAGACAGTGTATGTGTTAGATACAGTAGATAACACACACTGCTCGAAAATAATGGTAATAAATCACAGAACAAGATATGTAGAGTTTAGAGATGGTTCTGGTGATTGCAGTATAGCTCTGGACTTCTTCAGATTCGATCACAAGTGAGTTTGAGTCCTCTTCTCGTTTCTATTTGAGAAACAGAGTGTCGTATGCTCCAGGTTCACAGGTAGTGAGAATGTAGTCGATGAAGTTCTTCTTGTATGCACAGAACACTTCTCGAGTATGCTTGATTGTCTATGAGCTTCTCTGTGTTCTTCTCGTGTTTGTGTCGTTTTTTGGTATATTGGATGCACCGCACTTTTCGGGTTCGCTTCTTGTTGTTGTTTGTTTTTCCTTCACACGTTCGCATATTTCTGGTATGTAGTCTTCTCGTATTTATCCCCCATCAGGGGACAGAAAAGATTTCTTTTCAGTAGGTACGAGGTACGGGTTCCTGACATCCGACAACCTTTATCGGATATTTGACAAATCATTAAAATGTATGATATGACCGTTAGATAGATTAAATATAGGAAATAAATAAATTCAAACAGTGAGTTGAGTGATCGGTAGGTAATCAGCATCGGTAGCTTGAACATCGGTAGCTTGAACATCGGTAGCTTGAACATCGGTAGCTTGAACATCGGTAGTTTGATGTCATTAGTTGCTTTGACTCTATCGGTGGCTCTATGCGTCGGTTGGTACATGCTTGTATCAGTGACTTTGTTTATCGGTAGCTCCATGCGTCGGTAGGTACATGCATCGGTAGCTCCTATGCATCAGTAGCTCCATGCGTCGGTAGCTGTGAGTCTGTATCGGTAGCTTCGTCCATCGGTGACTCTTATTCCATCGGTAGCTATTTATACTTACACCGGTAGCTCTACGTTTGTATCGGTAGCTGTCTGTAAGTCAGTAGCTTATATTTATAAGTACATCGGTAGCTCTGTGTTAAGTCTATCGGTAGCTGTCTGTTGGTAGACTAAGTCTATCGGTAGACTGGTTACCGGTAGCTCTTTATCAGTAGCTATAGACAGATTACTTATCTGTTTTATGCATAACACATCTGATTGTGTTAGAATCAATTTATAACTTGTATAAACATGGATAAATGAGGATTAACATATTTCAAATACTATTTTAAAGATTATTATTGGTTTGATCATAGATTTGAAAGAATTAAAGTATAGATCAATGATACTTAAAAATATCACATAGAATGAAAACATAATTGGGATTTTCAACACAAATGAAT
Organism: Viscum album; assembly: GCA_963277665.1. Taxonomy (NCBI): domain Eukaryota; kingdom Viridiplantae; phylum Streptophyta; class Magnoliopsida; order Santalales; family Viscaceae; genus Viscum; species Viscum album. The sequence continues at coordinate 452,920,887 of OY728137.1, read as the reverse complement.
ACATGATTGAGATTATCAAAACAGGTGAGGTCAACATACTATTTTCTCAAAAAAAAATTATTTTTTATATCTTTTTCTACAAAATAATAAAATTAATTATTTACACTTTTAGAAAATTAATTTTATAAAATAAAATTAATTTTTTAAATAATAATATAAAAAATATCTTAGGGTAAATTTTTTATATTTTTTTGGAATGTTTCATTGTTTGATGAATTGTGAAAAATACTGAATTTTAATTAAAAACATCCTTTTTATTTAATTTATTTATAAAGTTAAATTTTATTTTAAATTGGTTTTAATGTAAAATCAGTTAAATTATCCATCCATTAATTCAATTTAGATACTTTTAATAATTTTCATATTTTTTTATATGAAAACATTTCAAACTTTTGATCTTTATCTTTTTTTTAAACCCTCATTCTCATTGCGTTTACAGGATTATTTTTAAATTGAATTTTTAAACATATGTGATTTTAATTTCAAAAAATAGATTTCATATTTTTAATTAACATATTTTATATTATCTAATAATTTCATATTAATTTTTTACCATAATGATTAGTGAAAACAATTAAAATTAATTACTACGATTAAGGTTAAAATGGGGTTTTACACATTGCATGTGTTTGTATTAAAATTATTTTTACACACACATATTATTTGTATTTAATTAATTTTATTTAATATTTATAATAAATAGGTATAAATTATATAATAAATATATTTTTCATTTTATTATTAAAGGATAAGTTACCTAGGTAGATAAAAAGATACAAGTTACTTTGGTAAAAATTGTAAGGATAAAATTTAGTAAACTTAAAAACTAAAGAATAATTTGATAAAAATGTATTTATTTTGTTTTTTGGGGTGTGTCTAGACAAAATAATACCTAACCTACTTTATTGGTAAATTTTTATAGGCACATGAGGTAATATTTACCTCCTAATAGTGAATACTTTTGGGTATTTACAAAAAAAGTCACTCACCTCACTTATAAAAGGCCACCCCAATCCTATCTTTTTTGCACCTTCAAACCTCTTTAGTTCGGCCAATACCTACCCAAATAAATTACTAAATTACCTCCCCTCATATTATCATCCTTATTTTTTATATAAATATAACCAAATAATGATTTTAGTGAAAATCTATGGAGGATAATATAAGAATATGTAATGTTCATCAATAAGCGTTTTTTATTTATTTCTTCCTCCAGTCCCTTAAATTATTATTATATCATGATTATATAATAAAATTTATGTATTAGATATAATAATATGTTTTTATGTTAATTTAATGACCTAAAACTATCTCCAATTAAATCAAATAGGTCATGAAATCATCGATCGTGTGTATGAAGGACTACCACCTCACGAGCCGATGTCATTTTTTTTCATTACCACCTCTTACAGTTGTAAATAATGATGAATTTATGATATATATATATATAATATTTATGATATTTATGATTTTATTATTATTATGTAATTATTATATCACACATACATTCATACACTTCATTTTTTTTGGAACATGATAATGTCATTCGTGTGTACGATAGACTACCATCTCGCAAACTGATGTGATTCATTCCTGATTTACATGGAATGTGTTAAGGATGGTTTTAATAAAAATTTGTGATATATATGACATAAAAATTATTCTATAATTATAATATATATCATTTACTTTAATTTCTTTTAACCAAACAAGAAAATGAAAAACAACATTTATGCATATATACGACCAACTATCTAAATGAGCAGTGTATTTCATTTCCTATCACTAAATTTTATGGATTTATATATATAAATATATAATGAATATATATGACTTTTTATATTATTTTTATCATTCTATATATTATGGAACCATGATAAAAGTATTAGGATCAAAAATATAACAAATGAAAACATATACAAAAATCAAAGCAGTTATTACCTAAAACATAACATTAACATGGAATTGTTAATAAATGGGTAATAATTGGTCATAATAAAATCATATATGGTATTATATATATGAATATTTTTATTTAATATATTTATAATAAACTTATATTTATTATACATGATTTTTGAATGAGTACGATGGAAGTCAAGACTTAAGGTAATGAATTTTCGTCTCACTTTTATTTCCTATGAGACGCAATCCATATACACAACATGTTTATTTTATATAGAGTATATACAGAACATGAATGTATAATATTATTATTATTATTAAACTTATTAGTATTTAAATATCTATTTTAGGATCTCTATTTTATGGGGTTTATGGTTTAAGAGTTACCAAATCGGTAAGGGATTTTTGTCTCAATTTTCCTTCTTGAGATATATGTTATGGTATGCACCTATATATTTCACTAGGTGTATATATAGCCCCATTTAAATGTAATATAATGAATTTATTTATCATCATGATATTTCAAGTTCCATTTTATGTTATTCCTTCATGGGTATTATGATTCAATGTTACCAAAGTGGTAAATATTTTATGTTACAGTCTCATCGTTTATCAAGATTGTTAATGATTATGTTTCCAATGATAAAATATTATGATCCATCCCTCAATAAACTCATGAATTTTCATCTAATATGATTATTTCATGATAATTCATGATTTCCATTTATTTTACTCGCTTTATGTACTCAAAATTTTAAAAGAAATTTTTTATAAAAAATATTTTTTTCATTCAAAAACTCTTTTTCCTCCAAAACCATGTTTTTAAAAAATGATTTTTTTTAAAATTATTTTTCAAGTATGAAAAGATATTTTCATCAATAAATGTTTTAAATAATTTTTAAAATCTTCATTTATAATATTTCGTGGTTATTTTCAAGGAAAATTATTTTCAAACTATTTTATGTTTAAAAAAAATCAGTGTGGAAATGATATTTTCTTTAAGAAATTTTTTAAATGATTTTTAAAATATTCCTTTATAAATTTTCAAGGTTATTTTCAAATAAAATTATTTTTATAATGTTTTATTTTTTAAAAATTAAATTTCAATGAAAATCTATTTTCCTTATGATATGTCCTAAGTAATCTTTCAAAATTATTTTCTATCTCATAAGACATTCTTTGAGATTAATTATACTTTAATAGGGATATGATCTAAGGAAAACATTATTATTCTTTATATGAATGGTTTATGTTTTTTTTATGACAAGATGTTTATGAAACCCACTTCTCTTCCATGGGTTATACTATGATAAAATTCTTATGAATCTCATTTATTTTTCCACATGTTATACTTTGATGAAATGATGAAATGATTATGAAACCTATTTATTTTCCATAGGTTATGTTGTGGTGAAATTTTTATGAAACCCATTTCATTTTATGTGTTTTGATAAGATGAATGTTTTATGATCTTGTGGAATGCATATGTATTATTTTAATTATGTGATGGTGGTACAATATAACCATGGGCGGTGGTTATGTTATTACCAAGGATAGTGGTTACATTATAACAAAGGATGGTGGTTAAGTTATAACCAAATCTGGGTGAGACCTATATCTCCTTCAAATTAATTTGGTAAATAATTATATTTCATGAGATAGACAAGACTAGAATGGAGAGTGAACCCGATTTAGTAAGGGAATTTTTCTACTATGATGATCTTGGGAGTGAAACTTGACTATTATCATGTTATGTGTGGACCTATCTTTCATATCCAAAATGTTATAAGTGAACCTGATTACTTGTTAAAAATTTTATAAATGAACTTTATTAAATGTTCATGATGTTATTCATGGACCTGTATTTCATGTTCATAATGTTATGTGTGGACCTGGTTGCATGTCAATAAATTTTTGTAAGGACATTATTTCATATCCTTAACTTACTGAGTGAACTTGTTTCTATTTATACATGTTCACAATGTTATAAACTTATGTGTATGCCACAAATATATGTTTTATGATAATGTTATGCTCTCATGGATCATGTTATTTGATTCCCTTGTGATTCTTTTCTTATAAACTGCCAATATTTTTGTCAAGACTCATGTTTATGGTCTATAATAGGTTAGGTATGAACTTTATAAGTTATGTTCATTATCACATTCCCTTATTATTATATTATGATTTCATATGATCATAGGTTTATATATCTTATGTTTACCTATACTAGGTATCTGATATCACAATTTATTATGTTTCCTTTACCCAGGTTATGAAGAAAGGTTTTATGTAGGGTATGTCTATGAAGAGTAAAAAATGGGAAGATCTTTGTGGGAAACATTGATGATCATTCACCAGATTAGAAGATTGTATTCCAAGTTTCCAATGGAATTAAACTATTATGGTTCTCAGGCATGTTTTTGTGAAATGTAATGAACATTAATCTAAAAAGATGTAATATCCATGTATAAGAATCCTAAGTCTTTATAGTTGGTATCAAAGGAAAGTTTTTGTTAACCTTTGGTAACTAGGATGAGAAAAAAAATAGTGAGATACCTAGGGATATTTATAAGGATATGTATAGGGATGTCTCTAAGGAAAAGTATAAGTATGAGTTAAAATATTGTAAAATGTCATGAAACTTTGGTAAAGGATAGAGGAAGCGGTTTCCAAGAAATAAATCTCTATCTGGAGACTACAAGTAGATGTGGAAATAGAATATATATACCTAGGGGTAATAACCATGAGAACACTGTATTGGGCTAGACTCGATCAGGAACTGGTGCACAATAATGGGTCATACTGCACACTTCGTTTGACACTCCCAGGGGATACTCTTTAGAAATTCACAAACTCTTTACGAATAATTATGAAGGATTTAAATATATGATGACTATGAATGACCTAGGATAAATTTAAGGTGTCATATATTAAAAATAATGTTTCTTGATTTAGACCTCCTACATGTTTTTTCATACTATACGATTTTCCATTATGATTAACATTTCTCACACTATGCTTTCTAACCATATTCAATGGTCGGAACCTAAAGTAACCATGTTAATGAGGAATACAATTAAAATCGAAATTATTTTCCTCCTAATAAACTGAATGTTATGGGATAAGGAATGAAAAAATATCATTTCTATTCTCACACAACTTTCTCAAGCTATGAATCATGGTGAACATCCAAATGATCAAATGAGGGAACAATTTTCTATTGATTTCATTATGAGAAAATTACCACCTTCTTTTAGTGGTTACACTGATCTGTTAGTAGCAGATCCATTGATCTGTACCAATGAAAAGATATTTTACATTCTTCGGCATTGAGAGCATGAAAAAGTCACTCTGGGTGTGTACTGTTTGTAAGGTGAGGTGGATCAATGGTGGAATCTTATTAAAAATATGAGGTAATGAGAATAAATTGAATCCATGAAGTGGGATGATTTGAAAATCTTTTTTTACAATAATTGATTTCCCCATATTGTTTTTATATAAATAGAGGAGGAATTTCTAGAGATTAATTAGAAGGATGATAAATTTGTTGGTACTTTGAAGAAAATTTTACAAGTATTTCAAGGTACTATTTAGGTATTATAATTCATCTTGAAAGTAAAGTTGACCGATTCTTCAGTGTCTTGAAACAAATTGAAGAGAATTATCAATAAGGGACTTTGGATGCTATGGAGAAATCATTTGATGTGTAGTAAAAGTGAAAATGGAAGTTGGAAACCATCTTATTTATGGTGATAATAAAAGGAAAATGGTGTTCCATGGATAATCCAATGATATATCAAATAGAAGGAAGAAAAAGTTTCAAATTATTACTTTCAAAAATTGATGGAAGGAGCACTTAGGTGGGTTCCTAAAAGTAAAAAGAAGGAGTTTCAAGTGTGGGACGATTGACTATAGAGAAAATTAATTTATAAGTGATGTGAATAGGCCAATAAATGAAATTATTGGTGATATATATCAACCAAATTCACCACCCACACTTTAGTGTTTCAAGTGCAAGGAGTTTGGTCATTATGTGAATCAATTCCCCAATCTAAGGGCTAATATGGATGATAATTCACAATTAACTTTAATGAAAAAGGGAAAAGGTAAATCTTATTCAATCACCATAGATGAAGTGAATCATGATAATTTGGACACACATATTCTCTCCCCATTAGTTTTTAATTTCATGTTGTATTTAGTATGAATGAGCCCTGTGAAATACTTATTGTTCATCCTTTAGTGAAATTTCATGTGATTATCTCCCTCTACATGGATTCTAGAATAATAAATTAAAATTTTATATTATATCAGTATAAGTATTAATCCAAACATCCAATGAAAATGTTTTTTTTATAAGATAAGATCTTATTTAAGGAATAATGGGTGAATTGTAATTTGAAAGAATATATGTCTCCAAGTTTGATTAAAATAATATTTATAGATACCATCATGGGTTTATGATTTTAAGTTTGATCATAAGTTTAGATCTATTAACACCCCCTTTTAGGTTTTCTATTATTTTATTTTATGATAATTAAGGATATTTTAATATACATTTATAAAAATTAAACAATTTTATATTGTATATAGTGAAAATTTTATTTGAGTAGGAATGCCTTTACAACTTGTGAACATATGATTAAAGGATACTCTAAGATACTTTCCTATAGATTTAAAAGGTTGTTGAAACCAACACCTTCCCCAAGTTGAGTTTTCTAACGATGGTAGATTTCACTTGAGCATTCAGATGGATCTTTATGAAGCCTTTTATGGAGGGAAGTGTATAACTCAAATGTACTAGAATGAAGTTGCATAAAGAAAGATTTTGGGACCTGATTAATATAATGAGATGTAAGTGAAGGTGAAATCCACTCATCAAAATGTAAGGACTAAACAATCTTGATAGATATTTTATACTAATAATCATTGATGCGATCTAGAATTTGAAGTTGGTGAGAAGGTCTTTCTATGAATTTCTCCATGGAAGAAAGGAGGGAAAACTAATCCCAAGGTATATCAGTCCATTTAAAATAATTGATTGTATCGGGATAATATATTATCATTTGGAACTTATAATGAACCTATATTAGGTACACTATGAGTTCCATGTACCACTCTTGAGGAAGTACATACCTGATATATCACATGTACTTAACTCAGAGGTCATACCCCTAGAGCATGATATTTCTTATGAGGAACGACTAGTAGAGATTATGGATCATACAAAGAAAGTCATATAAAATAATATCACTCACATAGTCAAAGTTTTGTGGTGAAACCAACAGTTTGAGTAATCTATATGGGAACTTGACGATATAATGAGACAAAAGTATCCTCGTTTTTTTGTATCATGGTGACAAACTTTGAGGGTGAAATTCATTTTAAGAGGAGTAGAATGTAACACCCCGAGTTGTTATAAATTTATTTTGTATTAACTTAAATTTATTTGATAAAATTTATTGCATGAAATACTAAGTTAATATTTTGTTATATGAAACACTAAGAGAATATTACACTACATGCAACACTAGCTTAGCTGGGGTTACACGCAACACTAATTGTTAATAAAACCATGATATATTATTAATGTAACTATTTAAATGAAATTGATATAACCTAGATGTTAATATTTGCGATATGAATAGTAATAAACACTTTTAAAATATTAAGTAAAATAGTTTTATATAAATTGAACATATTGATAATAAAATACTTAATTTTTGGTAAAGTCTTCATATGTTTCAAAAATACTATTTTCTCAAAAAATGTTTTTTATATTTTTTTGTGAACAATAATAAAATTAATTATTGACACGTTTAGAAAATTAATTTAATAAAATAAATGATTTTTTTGAAATAATAATATCAAAACTATCTTAGGGGGTATTTTTTGGATTTTTTTTGAAAAAAATCATTTTTGGATGAATAGTGAAAAATACTAAATTTTAATTGAAAATTGTCTTTTCATTTAATTTATTTATAAAGTTAAATTATATTTTAAATTTGTTTTAAAGTAAAATTAGTATAATTATAAATCCATTAATCCAATTTAGGTAATTTTAAAAACTTTCATATCGATTTTTGATATAAAAACATTTCAATATTTTGATCTTTTTCTCTTTAGAAAAACTTGCATTCTCATCAGATTTGCAGGATTATTTTTAAATTTAATTTTTCCACTTATGTGAATTTAATTTGAAAAAATGGATTTGATATTTTGGATAATAATAATTTATATTATCTAATAATTTAAAATTTATTTTTCACTATAACTATTAGTGAAAACAGTTGAAATTAATTACTGTGATTGAGGTTAAAATGTGGTTTGTACATTATATGAGTTTGTATTAAAATTAATTTTACACGCACATATTATTTATATTTAATTAATTGGATTTAATATTTAAAATTAGTATATATAAATTGTCTAATAAATTTATATTTAATATTAGTATTAAAAGATAAATTATCTAGGTAAATAAAAAGATATGGGTTACGTTGGTAAAAACTATAAGGATAAAATTGAGTAAACTTAAAGACTAAGGAATAAATTGATAAAAAAATGTGTTTATTATGTGTGTTGGGAGTTTATCTCGACCAAATAATTCCTCCCCTCATTTATGGATTAAATATGTATGCACATGAGTTAATAGTGACCTCCCAATAGTGAATACTTTTAGGTATTTACAAAAATTCCGCTCACCTCACTTATAAAAGGTCACCCGCTCTCCTCTCTTCTTCACAGCTTTAAAAATATTTGTTTAAGCCAATAAATAATAAAATTAATTCCCAAATTATCTCCCATAATCCTAGAAGAATTATTTTTTATAGAAATCCGACCAAGAATCCTTTATTGAAAACCTAAGGAGGATACTCGAAGAATAGGTAACGTTCATCAACAAGCATTTTTATTTTACTTCTTCCTCCACCCCCTTAAAATATAATTATACAATTATAATATAATAACCACACTATATTCCATATAATTATATGTTTTTATGTTAATTTAATGGCCTACAAACATCTCCACTTCCATCAAATGGGATACAAAATCATTGATCATGTGTACGATGGACTACCACCTCGTGAACCGATGCAGTTTGTTTTTCCATTACCACCTATAATGGTTATAAATAATGAGGATTTATACTTTATATATGATATTAATTATATTTATGATGTTATTCTTGTTATTTAATTATCATATCACACATACATTCATACTCTCCATTTTATTGGAATATGATAACATTGGTCGTGTGTACGGTGAAATACAACCTTATGAAGTGGTGTGACTCATTCCCAATTTACCTGGAATATATTAATGATGGGTTTAATAGAAATTTTAGATATATATTACATAAAAAATTATTCAAGAATGATAATATATATCATATACTTTTTTTTCTTTCAAACCAATAAGAAAATGAAAAACAGTGTTCATGCATACATACGACCTACCGTCTCCATTAACGATGTATTACATTTCCTATCACTAAATTTTATGGATTAATATAAATACATATATAATTAATATATATTAAAATTATATTATGGATATAATTCTGGATATTATGGAACCATGGTCAAAGTAATAGGACAAAAAAATATTATAAATGAAAACATATATGAAAAACAAAGTGATTATTACCTGAAACATTACTTTAACATAGAATTGTTAATAAAAGGGTAATAAAAGGTCATAAAAATAGTATATGATATTATAGATAAGATTATGGTTCTTTAATATATGTATAATAAACTTATATTTATTATTGGGGATGTTTGAATGAGTATGGCGGAATTCAAGACTTAAGGTAAGATATTTTCATCTCACTTTTATTTTCTATTAGACACAGGCCATATTCACACATGTTTATTTTATGTGGTGTATATAATAAACATTAATTTATCTTATGATTATTATACTTAAATTTGTTTTACATATCCATTTTAGTATCTCTTTCTCATGGGGTTTAGGGTTCAAGAGTTATCAAATCGGTAAGGGGTTTTTGCCTTAATTTTCCTTCTCTGAGACATATGATATAGTATGCACCTATATTCTCTAAAAGGGTGTATATACATAAAATTTGACATTAAATATCATTAATTTCTTATCCTCATGGTATTTTAAGTTTTGTTTTATTTTATTACTTCATGGGGATTACGATTCAAAGTTACCAAAGTGGTAAATATTTTATGGTACAATCTAATCATTTATCAAGATTGTTTATGACTATATTTATGATGATAAAATATTATGATACATATCTCAAGAAAATAATTAATTTTATTATACTATATTTCAATAGTATACATTTTCCCCTCATTTTTCCTCTCTTTATATACTCAAAAGTTCAAAGGAATGTTTTTATGAAAAATCATTTTTTCAGTTGAAAACTCTTTTTCTTCCAAAACCATGTTTTCAAAAAATGTTTTCAAAAATTATTTAAAAAGTGTTTTTCAAATATGAAAGGTTATTTTACTCAAGAAATTTTTTAAATTATTTTTAAAATATTTCTTTTAAGATTTAAATTTCATTTATAAAGAAATGTATTTTTAAAAAATATATATGTTTTAAAAAGTATTTTTCAATTTGGAAAGGATATATTACTCAAGAAATGTTTTAAATTATTTTTTAAAGATTGATTTATAAGTTTTCAAGGTTATTTTAAAAAATGTATTTTCAAAATGTTTTATGTTTTAAAATTTTATTTTAAAATAAAATCTATTTTCCTCATGAAATGTCCCAAGTAGTCTTTCAAAATTATTTTCCATCTAATAAGACATTATTTGATGTTACTTATGATTTACTATGGATATGATCCAAGGATAAAATTATTATTCTTTCTCTAAATGTTTTATGTTTATGATTAAAATATGTTTATGAAACTTGTTTCTCTTCCACAGGTAATACCATGATAAAATTCTAATAAATCCCATTTATTTTTCCATGGGTTATGATTTGATGAAATGATGATATGATTATGAAACCTATTTATTTTCCATATCATATGTTATGATGAAATTTCTATGAAACCAATTTCATCTCATGGGTTCTGATATAATGAATTTTTTATGATCTTGTAGCACACATATGTATGATTTTGATTATGTGACGGTGGTTAAGTTATAACCAAGTATATTGGTAACATTATAACCAAGGAAGATGGTTATATTATAACCAAATATGGGTGGGACCTATATCTCTCTCTAATTCATTGGGTAAAGAATTATGTCGCATGATATAGATAGGAATGGAATGGATAGTGAACCAAGTTTAGTAAGGGATTTTTTCCACTATGATGGTATGAATTGTCATATATTTCTTGTCCGTAATGTTATGCATGAACCTTATTATATGTTCACAATTTTATTCATGAACCTGATTACATAGTCACGATGTTATGCATGGATATGTCTTTCATGTCTATAATTTTATGTGAGGACCCAGTTGCATGTCTATAAGTTTAGGGTCTGATTTCATGTCCTTAACCTAATGAGTGAACCGATTTCTATTTATACATATTTATAGTTTTATAAACTAATTTTTATGTCCCAAATCTATGTTTTAGGCCAATGTTATACTCTCATGGATCATTTCTTTGATTCCCTTATGATTCATGCCTTATGAAATACCAATATTTATGCAATGACTCGTGTTTATGATCTATGAAAGTTTGGGTATGAAATTCTTAAGTTATGTTAATTATCACATACCATTATGCCTATATTATTATTTCATATGATCATAGATTTATATCTCTTATATTTACCCTTAATGAGAATCTGATCTCACCCTTTCTTATAGTTCCTTCCCCCAGATTATAAATAAAGATTTGTTGTAGGTTATGTCTATAAAGGGTACTGAATGATAAGATCTTTGTGGTAAACATTGAATATATTTCACTAGATTATAATATTGAGTTTAAGGTTTCCAATGGCAGTAAACTATTATGGTCATCAGGCATGTGTTTGTGAAATGTAATGAATATTCATCTAAAAATATGTAATATCCATTTATGAGAATCATGGGTCTCTATACTATCTCTTAATGATTATTCTATTATTTGACATACTATCAAATCATGAATGATTGAAAAATACTTCCCAAAGAGTTTTAGTTATTTAGTTCTACCATTCAATACACCTTAGAGGGAATAACCATTGTTTGTTCCTTTTGTTATTTTTATCAAAAAATAAGGTTGGAAACAACTATAGAGCTTTCATAGTGAAAGGTATTCACATTATTCATTTCTAATTTTTTATGTTAATTATATTTCATACACATGTTTAACATAGTTTCAAGGTTTATTTATCGCTTTGACTAGTTAATTAATGGTTAATCTACAATATGAAACATCATAGTGGTATCAGAGCCTATCTATGTATTTTGATTTATAAAATCACTAGTGAAATTAATTTTTTCAATATCATAATACCCATCATAATTCCAATCATAAAAATACGATTCAATGAAAAAACCCATTTTTTGTACATGTAGTAGCATACGAAATCAATATATCATATCTTAAGATAGTATTTTACGAGCTTACTAAAAAAGTATCTTGTTTCCTTTATAATAACTTTCTATATAGAAAAATATGATTTGATATATAAGGGTATACTATTATGTGGAAATCAAAAGATACAATATGAATATCAGTCATAAATTGTAATTGATAGTGTTAAAATTGTGTTAACAGTAATGGGAAATAAATTGTATATTTTTATTTACCATCAATCATAAAATATGATTAATGTAGAAATTTTTTTCTTAATTTTCAATTATGAATTCAATATTATTATTTATAAATTGTATGAAAATAATTATAAAAGGTTTTTTGGGGATATTTATTTATTTATAAAAAATATAAATTAATTAATTATAAAAAGTTTGTAATTAATTAATTAATTCTGTGTTAAATATTTATAAATAAATATTCCATAATATTAAGAGGTAATATTATATTCCATTTCAAGATTATATGTCGTGACTTATAATTTGGATATAAATTTTTTACATAAAAATTATAATTATAATTTATAAATTCTTTATAAATTATAAAAAAAACTAAAATATAAAGTATTTTCATTTTAAAATTATGAATTTTTCAAAAAATTTAATTTCAAATCTTTAAATTAAAAGGGCCATATTTGGAATTTATTTAAACATTATCAAAAGAATATTTTATAGATGATATACTTAATGGATTAAATGATGTTAATACGTGATATTTAGATTATATTAAATTCATACATAAGTATAAAATGTATATATTTCCCGAAAGGTTGTATAAGAAAATAAAATTCCATAAAATGATTAATATGAAGTAGTTCATATTAGAAATTAAATATAAAAATTTTATATTCAAGGTTATAGAATGTATATAATGAATGATAAAATGTTTATAATAAGTTAATTATAAATGTTTCATAAATGGATATCTCATGTTTTCAAGATAAATAAAATTTATATTTATTTGATTAATTCATTTTGGATATTCAAGTTTATAAATGGTTTATGAAATGTGAATATTTTGTATTCTTTAATTTATGTAATAAATTTTTTCTTATAAATTTTCACACCATACATTAAATTCTTGGTATGATAACATAACATTTTATTTTCATCTACCAACACCTTGATTTGTAATTGATGTTATTAGTATTATTTTTTTAATATAATTTGTGTATATTAGGTTTTCGATTTATAATGAATTTAATTCTATCTTGAGTAAAATATCCTATGGAAAATGGAATTTGGGTTAGATTTCCCACTATTCTATAGGCTTATAACTTGTTTAAGAAAGTTATGGATTGTATATATGTCATTATGGGACTACTTATATGGAGATTCTAAATCTAATATAATTTTAAACCTTCATATGAATATTTCATTTACTTTATTCATAAGATTCATTTTTATATTTATGAATATGGTTGCATTATTTTTTTGGGTGAGTAACACAAACTATGGGTTATATAAAGAGTTACACATTAATATAGTGTAAACATATTAATTTGGTGGATGGAATAGGGATTTTGAAACTAAATCATTATAATCAGGCAAACAAAAATGAATAAAAGATGAGATAATAAATACTGCATGTGATGAAATAGTTTTGAATGTAATATTCATTTGATATATATTTTATTTGTGTGACCTTAAAATAAAACCCCTCAAATACCAATTGTTAGATTCCTTCAAAATAAATAACTTGTCAAGACCTCAATCATTTAACTAGTTAGGTTCTTCTAAACCAGGGTTCCCATGTATTATCTCTTGTTAAACATGGTGGAAATGCCTAACCCTAAGATTCATGTATCAAAATCCTGATGTGATATTGGGGATATATTTAGCTAGGAAACCCTTAGGAAGGATACCAATGTAATTGTGTTGAGTTTTTCTATATTATATACTAGACAAAGAGTTGATTGATCATCCATCCAAGAGTTATATATGATATGATTGGGATGTTTCACTACCTAAATAGATAAGTGGTGAGAGGAATGTAAAATTTGGATCATTTCTTAGAAAAAAATGGATCTTATCTAAGTAAATTTAAATAACATATGTGATCATCATTTTTATAGGGAGTAATTTAATAATTCCTTATAAAATGAATATAAAAAATGATACTTATCTGATATATGATTTCATTTCAAATTATGGAATCGTTAACCTCATCGATATTTACCTTGAGATAATTATTGGATAAATAAAATGCAACACACTGAGATTTTATAGTATATTTCTCTTTAAATAAATTTAATTTCTTTGACAGCTTTCTTTACATGAAACATTGAGTTTTAACGAACCATGATATACTATTGAATTATTATTATTTAATGTGAAAGTTATTTCCTAACCACTGGATTGAAAGGTATTAATAATAATAACTAATTTATTAAAAATTATTATTAATATTATTATAAAATTAATTCATTAATTTTCAATTTTTTATAAATTAAAATAAAATCATTTAGAGGTAAAAAGAGATGTTTTTCAAAAAAACAGTATTTATATATACAATATGTTTTTATCTTAATAAATAAAATTAATTTCTATTTATGAATGATTTTAATTAAATTAGTATATAATATATTAAATAAAATATTTTAACATTCATTTAATTGTTTTTACATGGAAAGGAATGAAGTTAAACCCTATTTTACGCTTAAAAATTCACTTTGGTAAAAACAATTTTGTTGCATTTTGAACACTTATTTTAAAATGAATTTATGCTAATTATAGAAATTAAAACTTGTAAAATGGATTCAATATTTTTAATTAGCATAATTAATATCATTTTAAAAATTTTAAATTAATTTTTTTCATTATGAATAATAATCGAGGTAAAAATTCATTACTATAATAAATGTAAAAATGGGTTAATGAGTGGATAAACTAAATAGATAAGAGTTAAAATGTCCTTAAAACTTTTATAAATAATATTGGATGAATAAATTTTTATTATATCTCATCTTATATTCAAACTTGAGCCAATTTTATGTCACTTTCCTATGAGAGTGGCTTTATTATATTTTAATATTCTTAAAAATTACAAGTGTTCCACTCCCCTCACTTATAATAGGTTACCCCCACTCCTCTCTTATACACACTGCTTACAACATTTATCTTAACCAAACCCTACCCAAATCTCTTTTCAACTTCCCTATTCATGTACTAGAGGTTTTTATAATCTTAAAAGACCAAAAAAATGGTCCTTAAGAAGAGATTCAAAGTATGTTTCTCAAGTAAGAGGTATATGTTCTTACCAATATTTTTCAAGTTTCATTCTTCTTCTAATTACCCAAAATCTATTATATTAATCCTAATATAGTGAATCCATAATACTTAGTATACTGAGATATTATTTTTATTATGGTAAAACTATATTTTTACTCATTTTAATTAAATGGGAAATTAAGTGTTTCTCTTATGTATGTGTGGACTATCTCATCCATATTGAGATATGATTAATTTTTCATTACCATATTTCATGGTTGGTTTTATTATGGATTTAATGTTCATATATGATATTTATGAGAAAATTATTCTAGTATAATTATATTACCTTATTTACCTTCTTAACTTCTAATCTCTTGCAAAATTATAACATCGATCATGTGTGTGTGTGGACTACCACCTCCATTAAGCAACGTGATTTGTTTTTCACTTATGCTTTAAATGTATTATAATAATGATAGATTAAATGAATATACATGATATTTATTTTATAATAATGATTCTGTAAAGGTAAATTATAATTTACCTTTCTTATATTATATCTATCAAAAAGTGAAAATGCATCACCCCATGTTTTAGGTAATTAACCATTTTATTATATATTTTTATGTTACATATTACTTAGGTTGAATTTTGCTTGTTTATGGAGTGTTTTTGAGTGATTTGGAGTGTTTTAGAAGTTTTTTTAGGTAAAAGGTTTGATAAAGGTTAGGGGAAATTGTGCACTACCTCTAAGAAACCATTAAAGGTGATGATGGGAGTCACTAATTAGACGCACAGTTGGTGCATAGTTTGTCTGAACCATTCATAGGCTATGAAAAACTGTGTGAATAGAGATAGTGGTAGAAGCAGAGTTAGAACATGGTTTTTCAAACCATGCAAGATAACTATGTGAGGGGTTTTCCTTATAATGTTATCATTAAAAAGTTGGCCCAAATATACTTGGGTGATGTCCAGTAACATATGTAAATTTGGAATGTGATTTGTTAAATCAGGTGATCTAACCATGATATGTGAATTAAATGCTCTAAAATGAGTCTTTAACTCAAATTAAGACCCCAAAACCTCATTTTTTCTTATTATCATAACATCTTGAACTTATCTCATATTATAAACTCCCTTAGTGATTCCATTTTGTCCAAAATGTGATTTTGATGAATCAAAGTGGGATGGATCTATGGAATCATTGATAAGACTCTATTTCCCCTCAAACTCTTTAGATCCTCTCATATCCTCACACCAGGATCATTAAATATATTATATCCTTAATAGATATATTTCCTATTTTTTGTATCTTAATGAGATATTTTTAGATCTATTAATGTTAAGAATATTCATGTATGTATCTAGAGGTTTCTTGTGTTGTTCTTCATTTTTGTTAATCATTACGAGGTAGGTGGGTTCTCTATTTTCCACACTTGTTCTAGAAATTGAATTCAAAGTTTTATTTAAATATTTTTCATGGTTTAAAAATAAAACATTGATTGATTTCTTGAAGGAAACCATTTTTTATTGATTAATTGAGAACATTGTATTTTGGATGGATTTTGGAAAACCCCTCATTATTTATAATTTTCATGTATTATTTTAAAATGATGGTTTTGGTTTGATGTAAGAAAGATGTTCGATAAAATGTTTCAAAGGGAAGAAATGTTTTATGTGAATAAATTTATTTGTAATATGGTCTTAGAATAGATATTGGTGTGTGTTCATATTGAATTATATAGGGCCTTATTTAAATAAGACTTGGTACTTAGGGAAAAAGGTGTAATGGAATATGGGATTATCACCTTGCGAAGGATTGGTGAAGGAAAGGTCACCAATTGAAAGTATTGGGATTTTAATTTGACATGAATGTGTGTATGAGTGTGGAATAAGGATGGGTATTCCAAGTGGATATAAAGAATGAACAAATTAATTTACTTCAATTTTTTTGTTTAAATTGTTCTATTATGATAAAATATTTTGATATCCTCATCCTATTTTTATAAATGTGATCTAACATGTTCTTGTTCCTAGTGGTGTGAGTTGGAAAGTCTTGGGGATTTTATATTGAGTTTTATACTCACCCCATTACTTGGTAACTTAGGTGAATTTTCATATATTGTCTACCAAGATATAGGTGAAGTAAAGGTTTCATGCTTTTATAGTGATGCATCAGAATGAAATGGCCTTGGGACTTGGAGTTAGAGCTTGTATTTTTTTGGGTTGATTCTCGGGTTGATGCTACTTTGGTTTCATTGAGTTTTGTTTCTCATTTTTTATGTCATCGTTGCACCCTTTTATTTTTCATGTACCAATAAGATATTACTTTATGGTTATATTTTTATTGTATTATTTTACATGCATCATATAGTGTCTCTTAAATTGTTTCATCTTCTGTGGGTAGTTCTTATATTAGGTATAATCTTCTCCCAATGATCTTGTATTCCCTTAAAAATTGTTTCCAACCATTGGTGTCCTAGGGACATCACCTTAGGTTAGTAGTACCTTTTTCACTTCCCATATCCATGGGTGAGGGGAGGGATATTACAAATTATATCAGTCTTGGTTGGTCTATAATTATTTTTGAGATGGTATCTAGGAGATAATAATGTGGGAACTTGAAATATATAGAATACAAATATGTATCTAACATATTTATAATGAACTTCAAGTAACTAGGGTGGTTTGGGTGTATAATTGTTTTAAGACACTTCTAGGTGCATTTTTATCTCATTTTTATAGGTTTAGCTTATGAGTGTATTATATCACACATTAGTAGTAAGACATCCCACTAGGACTGTAACATTCATATGTTGTTTGTTGATTTTTGGGAAATGGTTAAAATGGTTGATTTTTTAGATTATGGCTATAATTATTGTTATTTATGGTGATATTGAATTTTATAAGCCTTAAATTTCTAGTGATTGGTGACTAAGTAGTGTTTGATCCTATATCTAGAATAATGGTGTTGATTTAACATTAAAGAAACCCATAAGAAGAGGCAAAGACATATGTGGTTTGACCTAAGTCATAGATGAACCCACAACTTGTTCATATTCTTATTTAGGATTTTCAAGCTTTTGAGTTTGGAATATGACCAAATACACATTCTAAGATAGTCATCCTTTGTATTAAAAATTATACAGACATGGTTGATAGAGAGATAGTGGTAGAGAGGGATATATTGGGAAACTCAACTGGAGGAAGTACGTTTGTCTCCATGTGAGTAGTTGGGAACTCTAACATTGGGGAAATGGAAGAGGCAAACCTATTCTTAAGGAGGTGATGCACCTCAGAATCAAACCTCTGAATTAGTTAACTTTCCTATAAGACCCAATATCAAAACTGGTTGTTTCCAATGTGGTTCTTATTCTCATAATAAGTGATATTATAAAACACAACCTAGATCACGTTAAAACTATAATAAGATAGGACATATTCAATGTTATTGTTTTTGCACTAAAAATTCATTTTTTGGAGATACATCTCTTATATCTCAAGAAACTAATGCTTAAACTAGATGATCTCATCAAAAAAATTCTCATCCTCATAACCGAGTGATTCAAGGTGATTCTAGGAACACCATGACTCCTTAATCTATGAAATCCCAATAAAGAAATAAGGATCAAGGGAATATTATTTAAAAATTTTGTATTGCTGAGAATATGATCATGTAGGATCAATATGGTCCTTTGATGGTCGATGTACTATTCTCTTGAATTCTACTCCTGTGAAAGCGGTAAAACATAACCAACATAAACATTCATATTAAAACTAGCATATGGAATGTCAATACTTAAACCATAAGCTATGAATGATATCAAAATAGAACATCCACAGTCAAACATATCATAAAACCTTCAATACAATATGTAATATTGTATCATAATATATTAACCATAATTAAGCACAAAATCCAACATAGGATATAGACATAGATGAAAGTGATATAACAAAATCATTAAAACTCTTTTATAAATAACCCTTTTTTACTTTGAAATCATTTGAAAGTCTGAATAATTATAAAACAAAAAATTTCCTTTGAAAATACCCTATTAATATTTTAAGGTAAGATTCAAAAGTTTATGGCATTATAACAATGGAAAATAGCTTCTTGCGTATTATAAGTTAAAAAAACATTCTTTCCTTAATTTTTCGAAGAGGTCGTGTAGTACCACGTTTTGAAAATGACAGAAAGAAAAAACGTTTTATAAAAAGTAAAACATGGTTATAAATGAATTTCAAAAATAGTCTAGGAATATAAATACTATTTTAAAATACATATATAATAAACATGTATGTGGATGATAAATATTTCCTGGTAGATACTTATATATAAACAATCTCAGATAATAATGAGATTATGAAATTAACCTTTACCTTATACTTTCCTTTAGTCAAGGGTCCATTAAAATCTTATATAATGGTTAAATATTGTTAATAAATTATACCATGACCATATACATATTTATTATATCATATACGGTCCTCTTATCTCGTTTTGTTAATAATATCTCAGTATTAAAAATATTTTGTGTGTTAACTGCTTTGTTTTCCTATGCATGTTTTATTGAGTAAGTCTTATTTCTTATGAATAAGATATATTTTATTCAAATATATAATGATATTAAGTTAATAAATATTATATTTACTTATAATATTATGTTTATAATCATTCTTTAATGGTTAATGTGGAGAATGAATCTCATTGTGTCGTGGAGACGGTAGGTCATACGTACGCACGAGCAACGATATCATTCATTTAATTGTTAAATGATATGGAACTGGATGGTATATTAATTATAAATAATCATAATAATGTAATATTTATTATTTATTTATATTATACTGATAATTATACCAATCCAAATAAAGTAATGTTGAATAAAAAATTACACCACGGCATGGAGACGGTAAGCTGTACGTATGCACGCATGGTGATATTATTATTCATAGGATGGATAAAATGATGAATATGGTTGTCCCATGATTATAATTACATATCAGTATATTCATGATAATGTATTTATTACTTTGGTATGGAAACAACATAGAAACAGAAAGTTGAAGAAGAAAAGAACTTTGAAAGAGAAGATAAAACGATTACCTCTTCTTCGGGTATCTCCTTTTTATTTGCACAAAAGGACTCCTTAAGCTGGTTTTATACCCAAAGGTTGTACTATATGATGAATTGAGGGAAGTTGGGAGTAAATTGGGTAGGGTTTGGCTGAGACAAAGGGATTTGGATGTGTGAATTAAAGATAAGGAGAAGTTCCCTTTTATAAGAGTGGTGAGGGGCACTTTAGAAAAAGCTTGAAATATTAATTTATTAAAAATTTATTTTCAGTTTCTAATATCTCCAAAGTGATTTATTTAAAATATAATAATATTATGGGTCTATATACTCTCAAAAAATAGGTTTTATACAAGTTTAGGTTACAAATTTAACCTTATATTTTGGATTTATCCCTTAGTTAAATAAGTTAACTCTTACCATGTCCTCTTGTATGTTTTTTACTATATGGTTATTATAGTTAATATAAACTACAAAGAGAGACTAAATTGGATCATTAATGGAATTTTTAACACTATATAAGTCATTTGGAAAAATATTATATTTTTTATGACTATTATATCATTTAATAAAATAGTGTTCGTTTTAAAAACTCATTTATGTCAATTTTAACACTATTTAGTAATTGATTTTTCTTTAGGACCTAACAACTTGATTCCATTAAAAAAAATTAACTTATCCCTAAAATGTTGATTTTATCCAAAAAATCATGTATGTAATCAAAAATCTCAAATTACATTTATTTTAATATTTATAATATCATTTATTTCAATCATTCATTAATAAGGTAATCGTTTCATCATCATTGTGTTATAAATAAATTTATTTATTTGTTGTATAAAAATTATAAATAAAATACAATGATGTAGTAAATATTTTGATATTTCTAATTAATATTTATAGTCAAAAATATCAGTTATATAACCCTATGTAAAAATTGTTTTAGTAAAATGATACATGTTTATGTTATATTTCTCTTTACTTTAAAATAATTATTATAACAAGTCATTATCACACCAAAGTGGATCCCAAATGGAAAAAATTAGGAATAAGAATATTTTTGGTCACCCATGACTCATAAAATAATATTAGTATATGTGTTAGGGTAGTTTTATATTATTATAATATTATTTTTACCCTTATTTTCCTAATTTACCCTTTAACCGTGGTAAATAAAAAATAATTACTGAAATTACTATTCATAATGTCCAAAAATAAAAGGTTACTATTTAGAAAATTTGGACATTCTGATTCAAAATATAGAATCCATTTTTTCAAATTCAAAACACAGAATTTGCCGTAATTAATTTAAAATTAGTCCTCATTCTCAAAATGAAAAAAGAGGTTTTTCAAAAGTAAACCCTATCAAAAGATTGACATGTGTTTACATCTAATTTTAATGTGAAAATAATTCCAATGACATAAATTATATTAAATGATAAAAATAAAATCTAATTATACTTTAAAACCATTCAAATTTATAATTTAACACTATAAATTATTATGATTAAAAAAAAAATCAATTAAAATTTAGTATTTTTCACTATTCATCAAAATATGAAAGTTATATGGAAAACACCAAAAAATTATCCAAAATAAATTTTTATGACCCACTTATAAATATAAAGTTTATTTTGACAAATTTAATATATAAAAGTGTCAAATATTGGATTTAAAAATGGTTCACCATTAAAAGGAGAAAAAATTGTATTTTTGGAAAAATACTTGTTTTATATAAAAAAATGAATTTGTTATTATATTATGTATAGGAAACACATAATATAAATGTTAAAATTATATATAATATATAAAATTCAAATTTTGTTTAATACTATTCATAACCACTCTTTAAAAATCTAGTCATGGTGCACTCGAACTCAGGTTTGTGTGTAGTGAAAGATATTTGAATTATCTAAAAAGAAGCATACTATGGAAACTTGGGGTGTTACATTATCCCCTCCTTCAATAAATTAAATCCTTGCAATTAAAAATCGGGATTAAAAACTAGGGGTTTGAAATTTCAAAATCTCTTTTTTGAAACCCCGCATCGAAAAATGGATTAATGAGACCTTTATTTTAAAATAAAAAAAGGAAAGTATGAAGGTTACAAAAAATAATACATACTAGGGTTCCATTTAAGAAAACATGGACATGAAAGAAAATTTAACCATCAATTTATGATGGAGAGTGATAAATAACATTATTAAGATAAAGTTAACAACCAAAAAGCTATAAATATGTAATGATATATGGAACCATTTCAGTCATCACAAAAGATAGTACTGAGAAAAAAAATTTGGTTTTATGATCCGTTACCTAATGTTGAAGAATTAATTTACTTAATAGAATAATAACACAAGTATGAATAGTTAATTTACATGTATATTTTCATCCTTTAACTAATTTCTACAAAAAAATCATCTTTCTCTCAAAAAGATAATAAAATTAAAAAATATTTTATTTATCTTTATCATATATGGTTCCAAATATAAAATTATATCATTTAAATAAAAAAATTGTACTATAATAAATAGGGACTTCCTTTAGGACAATGGTAGGTGATAAATTCTTGTTGCACTTCAGTTTTGGTTTTGATTTCTGCAGCCTTGTAAGACGTGATGGGTTGTCACCTGACATGTGGCTTGTCCTTTTCTTAAAATTACATTAATATAAAATTCTAGAAATCATCTTAATAAATGTTTTAATATTAAACAATAATATCCAATATCTAATTTAATCCATTCCTAACTTTAAGATTATATAAAATACTTATGTCCAAACTCACAATCCAAAAATTTATAAGGAAAGTTGCATAACATAATGAATATTTTTTTGTCATATAACAACCATGTGAATACCTTCATCATGTATTCTCTTAAAATATATCAATGACCTGATTTATCATAAAACCTTATTTAATATTTCTATTATTTCTTATTCCTTATATAAAACATATAATATTGGATATACTCCTTAAATCCCAAAAATGTTGTAAACTCTAACAATGATGGAATAAACAACCATTAATCAGTTCCAAGATAGTCAATAATATCCAATATACTTTATCAAAATCAACCACCTCTTTATTCAAAAATCATTATATCATAATCATAAACATGTTAAGGGTTATCTTTCCATCAAACATATATTTCATAAAAATTTTAACTTGCAACTTTGTCACTTTACTTGTTACTATACAATCTCAAATCCATAATGAAATAGTACTATAGTACAATCCTTATTTATTTCCATAATTAATATAACTAGTGCATCGTTGATACAATACTCAAATAAAATAATTCTTCAATCCCAACATAGCACATTAATCATTCCTCTTCATCCATGGTAGAAGCATAATCTTGATTGTGATCCTTTAGAGGATTTTGGGGTATATTTCTTTGACGATGGAGAAATTGATTGACATAGTGTATCATCTCCTTGCAGTTGAAGCATTGTACATTAGAAACATTTTTCTTACCATTGTAATCATGAACATGGTGTCCTTTTTCTCCAAACTTATAACAAACTTCCATTCCCTTCAAGAATTTACCAGGATGATTCTTTCCATAGTTATCACTTGTGAGAAAATCATTTTTCCCTTTTTCTCTTTATCTAATTTTTTCACAGTTATCCTTGTATTCTCATTCTTCCCTCCAAAGTCATAATACCAAGGATATTCTTTACTTTTCCCACTATCACTTGATATTATATCCTTATATGATGATAATTCATGGGAGATTATTTCCTTTCAAAATATTGGCATTAGACCATGAAATATATGATCCTTATTACTCTTTGGACCATGTGTGTTGGTGTAGTTCTCATTCCTTCTATTGGGATCCATTTCTAAATGACTACATACACTAGGGTAGATCATATCATAGTGTATAATCCAAAAACTAGAAAAAAAAATAACTTAAATTGAAGATTTATACGTATCTATTCATGTAATCATAAAAATGGTTTCTTTGGGGGCATATTTACCCATAAATCCTTCATAAAATTTTGTAAAGAAATTGTTAATTATCCTAAGCATATCCCCTAGGAGTTTCAAACCAGGTGTGCAGTAAGGCTTGTTGTCATGTACCAGGTTACCCCGAGTTAAGCCTGGAACACCTTGTTGTAGTTTTCACCCATAGGTATATCTGTGCTAGAACTGTGTCCACTTGTGGTATCCAAATAGGGATAAATTTGCTAGTAATACATGCATAATCTCTACATTGCCCAAAATTATTAGATTTTCCTCTATACTTATCCTCAAATTCTATCTTAGGGTAATGTTCTGTAATCAAAGTTTTTCTAAATCCGGTTTCCAAGGATTGTACTAAACTTCTCATGATACCAATTTTAACTCTCCAGCCCCAATTTCTTAGAGCCAGTGAATTATTCATTACATTTTCATGATCACAAGAAATTATAATCCCAAAGTATCGATCAGTTTAGTAGACTTAGAAAAACAAGATACAAACATAAATTTTTACATTATATCTGGAAATGAAAGACAACATAAAAACTCCTTTGAAAACATTCTTATTACCTTTTCCCATCCCTATAAGTCATTCATAATGTACATATTTTCATCTTGGGGAAAATAAAACATAAGAATGGTGTGATCTCAGATGCTCATTAAGGGTAAATAATTTAGTGGAAGCTATCATAAATAAACATAAAATTTTAATAAAAAATGTATAATAAAAACATCATCCTTTCAAATATAAAGTTGAAAATAATATGGCAAGAATAAATCAAACATTACCATATAAACATTCACATGGATATTTTACTAGTTGAATAATCACATGTAATAACAAACCTTATAAAGAGGGAATACATAATGCGGGACATCTTAAACACACTGTCAAGGTTTCGACCAAGACACTATACATAAATGGGTAAGACATTAGCCAAAACCCAAATATAATTGTCTCATGAGACCTACCGATGCATCGAGGGGATTTAGAGGGGCCCTTCCGACACTTACAAAGTCTAATGTATTCCTATTATGAAAGGGGTAAAACATAACCAACATAAACATTCATATTAAATCTAGTATATGAAATTTAAATACTTAAACCATAAGCTGTGAATGACATCAAAATAGCACATCCATAGTAAAAAATATCATAAAATCTTCAATACAATATGGAATATTATATTATGATATATTAATCTTAATTAAGCAGAAAATCCAAAAAAGTATGATGACATAGATGAAAGTTATCTAACAAAATCATTAAAACTCTTTTAGAAATATCCCTTTTTACTTTGAAATCATTTGAAATCCTGTGTAATTATAACAGAAAACATTTTATTTCAAAATAAACTAGTAATCTTATATTGGAATCTTTAAAATGTTATGGTGCCATAACAATGTAAAATATTTTCCCGCACCGTATATGTTAAAAACATTCTTTCCTTAATTTTTCAAAAAATTCATATAGTACCTCGTTGGAAAATGATAGAAAGATTCCTTTCAAAACATTTTATAAAAACTAAAACATGGTTATAAATGACTTTAAACAATAGTCTAGGAATAGAATTATTATTTTGAAATACATGTATAAGAAAAATGTATGTGGATGATAAATATGTCCCAGTAGATACTTATATATAAACAATCTCAGATAATAATGAGATTGTGAAATTAACCCTTATCTTATAATTTCCTTTAGTATAGGTGTGTTAACATCATTTATAATGGTTAAATATTGTTAATAAATTATACCGGTACCATATACATATTTATTATATCATATATTATCCTCTTATTTTGTTTGTTAATAATATTTCTGTATTACCATTATTTTAGGTGTTAATTGTTTTGTTTCCAATGCATGTTTTTTTGAGTAAGTCATGTTTCTTATCCATAGGATATATTTTATTCAAATACATAATTATATTAAGTTCATAAATATTATATTTACTTATCATATTATGTTTATAATCATTCTTGAATGGTTAATGTGGAGAATGAATCTCATTGCGTCATGGAGACGATAGGTCGTACGTACGCACATGCGACAATATCATTACTTTAATTGTTAAATGATATGGAATGGGATATTATATTAAATATAATGAATCATAATCATTTCATATTCATTATTTATGTCTTTTATACTCATAATTATACCCATCTATATAAATTAATGTTGGATAAAAAACTACATAACGGCATGGAGACGGTAAATCATACATATGCACGCATGGTAATATTATTATTCATAGGATGGATAAAATGATGAATATGGTTGTACCATGATTATAATAATATCTCAGTATATGTATGATACTCTATTTATTGCTTTGTTATGGAAAAAACATACAAATAGGAAGTAGAAGAAGAACAAAACTTTGAAAGAAGAGATAAAACGATTACCTCTTCTTCGGGTGTCTCCTTTTGATTTTCACAAAAGGACTCCTTAAGTTGGTTTTATACTGAAATTATGGCCTATATAATGAATTTAGTGAAGTTTTTAGTATAATTTGGCAGGATTTGGATGAGACAAATGGATTTTTAGGTGTAAATTAAAGACAAGGAGAAGTTCCCTTTTATAAAAGAGGTGAGGGGAACTTTTGGAAAAGATTGAAATATTAATTTGTTAAAAATTTATTTTCAGTTTATAATAGCTAAAAAGTTATTTATTTAGAGTATAAGATGATTATGGGTCTAAATACTATCAACAAATATGTTTTAGTCAAGTTTAGGTCACAAATTTAACCTTATCTTTTGGCTTTAATCCTTAGTTAAATAAGTTAACTCTTACCATGTCTTCTTGTATTTTTATACTATATGGTTAGTATAGTTACAATAAAATTACAAGAGAACCTAAAGTGGATCATTAATGAAATTTTTAAAACTATCTAAGTTATTTGGACAAATCTTATATTTTCATGACTATTATATCATTTAATAGAATATTGTTTGTTTTAAAAGCTTAATTATGTCAATTTTGACACTATTTAGTAATTGATATTTTGTTAAATTCATAATAACTCTATTCCTTAAAAAAGAATTAACACATACCTAACATATTAATATTATCCAAAAAAATCATGGATGGCATCAAAAAGCTCAAATTTAATTTATTTTAATATTTATAATATCATTTATTTCAATCATTCATTAATAATGTAAACACTGCATCATCATTGTGTCATAAATAAATTTATTTATTTCATGTCTAAATTTTTTAAATAAAATAAAAAAATGTAGGAAATTTTTTTAGATTTCTAATGACTATTTATAGTCAAATATATCAGTTATATAACCCAATATTAAAATTGTTTTGGTAAAAAGATACATGTTTATGTTATATTTCTCTTTACTTTAAAGTAATTATTATAACATGTCATTATCACACCCAAGTGACTCCCAAATGAAAAAAAAGTTGTCCTAAGGACTTTTTTGGTCTCCCATGACTCATCCAATAATATTAGTTCATGTTTTAGGGTAGTTTTATATTATTATAATATTATTTTTACCCTTATTTACCTAATTTACCCTTTAACCATGGTAAATAAAAATAATTACTCAAGTTGCAATTCAGAATGTCCAAAAATAAAAGGTACCAATTTAAAAATATTTAAACTTATGATTAAAAATATGGAATCCATTTTTTTAAATTCAAAACATAGAAGTTTTAGTAATTAATGTCAAATTAATCCACGTTGTCAAAATGAGAAAACAGGTTTTTCAAAAGTAAAAACCATCAGAAGATTGACATGTGTTCATATCTAATTTTAATATGAAAATAATTCCAATGAACTAAATTATATTAAATTATAAAAATATAGTACAATTATACTTTAAAACCATTCAAATGTATAATTTAAAACTATAAATTATTTCAATTAAAAAAGTTGTTTTCAATTAAAATTTAATATTTTTTACTATTCATCAAAATATGAAAGTTATCAAAAAAACACCAAAAATTTATCCAAAATAAAATTTTATGTCCCAATTATAAAGAGTAATTTTATTTTTTCAAATTTAATATATAAAGGTGTTAAATATTGGATTTAAAAAGGGTTCACCATTAAAAGGTGGACAAACTATATTTTTTGAAAAATACTTCTTTTATCTGAAAGTTGAATTTGTCCTTATATTATGTATAAGAAACACATAATATGAATGTTAAAATTATATGAAATATATAAAATTTAAAATTTGGTTAATACTATTCATAACCACTCTTTAAACGGCTAGTCATGGTGTGCTCAAACTCAGTGTTGTGTGTAGCGAAAGCTATTTGAATTATCTAAAAAGAAGTGTACCATGGAAGATTGGGGTGTTACCTTTTAGATCTATTTAAAGGATATTGGGATGTGAATGAAAGAAAAGAAGAAAATTTGGCATCGATGATCCATACTATATCTTAACAGTTGGAAGTAGATTCCTTGCATGTTGTTGACGCAACCAAACATAGATATTTTCCAACCATCATGGATTAATTTCCAGATGTATTCCCCAATAATTTCACTAGATCCCCATCTAAAAGGGTGGTAAAATATATGATTGATATCCTAATATGGAAAAATCCTATTTCACTTCTGTCATATAGTATGGCACTATGGAATTAAAATAATTCAAGGTTCATCTAGAAGAGTTTGAAAGAAAAGGGTTCATATGACCTAGTATGTCTCCATGGTCATTACCAGTTTTTTTTCAATGAAGTAGATGAAAATCTTAATCTTTGTATAGATTATCATAATATCAACCAGATTATGAAAAATAACTGATATCCTATTTCATAAATTTATTATCTATTTGATTAATTGTTGGGATCCCAATGGTTCTCTAATATTGATTTACTCTCCAGGTATCACTAACTTAGATTTTAGAAGTAGGCTATTCTGAAGACTAATTTCAAGAGGTGTTATGCTCATTATGAATATATATTTATTCCCTTTGGTCTTATAAATACATAAAAAGTGTTTATATCATTTAAGAATACGATCTTTCATAGTTATATTGACTCTTTTGTGGTGGTATTCATTAATGATATTCTGGTGTATTCTAGGATAAAGTATGATCCTGAACAACACATGACCATAGTGTTGGGTATCTTAAGGGAACATTGTCTTTATGAAAATATTTATAAGTATGATTTATTTATAAAGGAGTTACATTTCCTTTTCTATGTCATTTCAAAAATAGGAGTTTCCATATACTTTAAAAAGATATAATATGTTATCTCTTGGAAAAAACTAAATAATGTCTTTGAGATATGATGTTTCCTAGGCTTAGTGGGGTATTACTGATGCTTTGTTCATGACTTTTCATGACTTTCCACTCTGATAAAATATTTTATGAGTAAAGAATTTCTTTTCCAATGGACCAATGAGTTCAACAAATCTTTTCAAATGCTTATGTTATGGATTACATCAACACCTATCCTTACATTTATAAATTCAAAAAGAGGCTATTTGGTTTATTATGATTCCTTTAGATATTGGTTAGAATATGTTCTCATGAAAAGAGATCATATTACAGAGTACGGACCACAACATTTAGGGGTTCATGATAATAATCACCCAAAACATTATTTTTAATTATCTATTGTATTCTATGCCTTGAAAACCTGGAATCATTATCTTTTTGGTGAAAAATTTACAATGTTCAATCATCATAATATATTGAAGTGAATTTTCTCATAAAGGTATTTGAATCTAACATAACTAAGATGGATGAAATAACTACAGATTTTTTACTTTGACTTGCTATATACATAAAGAAATAAAATTATTTGGTTGATGCATTGAGTAGGAAGTCATGTAGTCAATTGGCTAAAGAGGATTTGGATCAGTGGTAGCTGATGTCGATCAAAGATGATATTCACCTAGACTGTGCTAAATTATGTGATGTTGTGGTTTTCTTTCCTGTTAATATTGTTCTTGATTTAATTGAGTATTTTTAATATAATTAGACATCCAATTATAAATTTATAACCATGAGGTAAAAACTTAATAGTGGGGAGACCATTGAGGGATGAATGTTGGATGCAAGTTATGTGTTGTGCTAGAGATCATATTTCAATTCATCTAACTTATTATTAATGGATCATAATTTTATATCACCATCTGATATTGGTTTTTCATCCTAGTATTCATAATATTTATAAGGTGATAAGATAATGGTTTTGGTGGGCTATCATGAAGAGTAAAGTGGCAAAGTATGTCTTGAGATGCCTCACTTGTCAGCAAGTCAATGTGGAGCACAAATGGCTAACTGGTATATTTAATTATTTACCTATTCCTGTGTGGAAATGAGAATAGGTAGTGATGTATTTTGTTATTGGTATACCAAGAATGGTTTGGAAACATGATTCTATATGGGTGATTATGGATCAGATCATGAATTTGGCTCACTTCATCCCTATTCTAGAATCCAATATGGTGGAAGGATTTTCAAAAATCTATATTCAGAGATTTTTAAATATGAATGGTGTTTCAATTTCAATTGTTTCTTATTATGAACCCGGGTTTAAATATAATTTTTGGATGTACTTACAATGATCCCTTGGAACCTAGTTGACCATGAGAACACCTTATCATCCTAAAAAATATGGTCAGTCAAAACTAACAATTGAAATATTGGAAGGCATGTTTAGATCTTGTGTAATAGAATTTAGAATCTCATGGGAGGATCATATACCATTAGTGGAGTTATCATACAATAAAAATTTTCAGGCCTCAATACATATGGATCATTTTGATGTTTTTATGTTATTTATTATCATTATCCACTTTTTTGGGTGGAAATGGGTGATTCTTCGCTTATCAAACCTAGACTTGTCCATGAAGAGATAGAGAAAACTCAGATGAGTATAAAGAGAATTAATATGGCTCAGAGTCATCAGAAATCATATGCAGATCATCATCATCGACCATTATAGTTTTATATGGGTGATCATGTTTTCTTGAGAATCTTTCTAGGGATAGGTAATCATCATTTTGGTAATAAATACAAGTTGTCTTCTCAGTACATTAGACCTTTTGAGATACTTTAACAAATTGATTGTGTGGATTATCAGTCAGATCTACCACTAAGGTTTATTTCTATGAATAATTTGTTTCATGTATCTTAGTTTAAGAAGTACCAACCTCATCCTGACCATGTGATTTGATGGGACCATGTTAATACTGAACCATATGCTACATTGATTCATGTGATGATACCATTTTTGGATAGATAAGATAATTAATTTCATGGGGAAAAACTAGTTTAGTTTGGATTTTATGGTAGATGGTCATATTCAGGAAGAGGCATGGGAATGTGAGAAGTTAATGCAAGAGAAGTGGCCTGAAATTTTCCAAAACACCGAACACATCCAAATTTCCAAGGATGGAATGAAAAATGGTAGGGATAATTTGTCACATCTGTGATTTTATTTTGAGGTATTTTTCATTTTATTTTTGGTCTACCTTTTCCCCTTGAGGTTTTTTTTGAGTTTTTGAGAAATGTGTGAATTTTTGGGTGGACATACTGTGGTGCATGGTTAGTGGTAACTGTGTTCCTTGGCCCAGGTAACCATGTGGTAGGTGGAAGGTTTGAGGTAGTTGTAACACCCCTAGAAAAGTGAGACTTAAAAAGGCTAAATGTTACTACCCATGTCAATAAGGTGCACCTTTATTTTCGGGAGCCTACCTGATTAGAACTCCATAGTTAAGTATGCTTGGCCTGGAGTAGTAATATGGATGGCTGACCTTCTGAGAAGTTTCTCAGGGTGTGTGTGAGTGAGGACAAAACACACTGAAAGAACATGTGTTGGCCTGTGGGGATAGTCATTAGTCTAATAAGCGACCCTAGTGAGTAATATCCTATGGTGTGCTGGGAAGGAAACCAAGGTATTACATGAGACCCATTGGGTTAGATGACAAGGTTCATGGTCCGTGGAGGTGGGTTGTGACAAATGGTATCAGAGCCAATAACTAGCCTGAAGTGCTTAGGCACTGCCTGGGTTTAAGGCTTGGGGTCTACAATGAGGGAGTTTTGGTTTAAAGGGTCATTAGTCTGATAAGCGACCCTAGTGAGTAATAGCATATGGTGTGCTGGGAAGGAAACCATGGTATTATATGAGACCCATTAGGTTAGATGACAAGGTTCATGGCCCGGTGAGGTGGGTTGTGACAAATGGTATCAGAGCCAATACCCATCCTGAAGTGCTTAGACACTGCCTGGGTTTAAGGCTTGGGGTCCACAACGAGGGTGTTGTGCTTTAAAGGGGTGGATAATGTAACACCCCTGGAAAAGTGAGACTTAAAAAGGATAAATGTTACTACCCATGTCAACAAGGTGCACCTTTCTTTTCTAGATCCTACCTGGTTAGAACTCCACAGTTAAGTATGTTTGTCCTGGAGTAGTAATCAGGATGGGTGAACTTCTGTGAAGTTTCCCAGGGTGTCTGTGAGTGACGACAAAATACACTAAAAGAACATGTGTTGGCCTGTGGGGACAGTCATTAGTCTGATAATTGACCCTAGTGAGTAATAGCATATGGTGTGATAGGAAGGCAACCAAGGTATTACATGAGACCCATTGGGTTAGATGACAAGGTTCATGGCCTAGGGAGGTGGGTTGTGATAGTAGTAGCTACCGCATAGCATGTGCATGGTTAGTAAAACCATGTTGGATGATTGTGTGATAGGTTCTTCTTAGACAGTGAGGGCAGCACAATTTCTGCATGATTTTTCAAACCATTCGGACTAACCACGTGCGGCATATCCAAGTCATTAAAGATTGATTTTAAAGTTTTTATCTCCATTATTTTTAACCCCAAACCTATATTTTATATCACCATTCAGGATTATTCACCCTAGGAACACCTCCCTCTCCTTTCCCCTCCCTTTGAGCTCCATTTTTGTGGGAGATTTGGTGTTATTTTCCTCCAGATATTTAAGTAAGTGTCTTCTCTCCTTGATTCCTTATCTATTCTAGGGTTTCTTCACTTTTTCTTTGGGGTTTCTCTTCTATAGTGGGTTGGGTGATAATTTTAGGGTTATATATTGATTCTTTGAGTTTAATCTTTATTTCTAGGGTTTGATCTTTCTTCTTTAAGGTACATTTGAGGTGTGTTTGGAGTTTCGCATCAGATTCCAAAAGCTTCTACACCTAACGTAGGTGATTACATGCTTAAACATTATTTTAAGAATTTATTATGCTTTATCGAATATTTTTATGTGTTCTATGATTTATTTTTATAGAATGAAAGGATTTTTTGAATTGATTTGACATGAATATGGTTTGAAAATGGCTTTTTTAGAAGAAATTGGGTGTAATTCTTGTGAAAATCCTTGTTTTTCCTCTTGAGGGTGTTTTATAAATTGTGAAAATGGTTTATTTGATTGTTCAAGTGGTGAAAATCATGTTTTTAAATAGTTTTTATTTGCATTTGATTTCAAAAGAGGATTTTGATTGTGCAAGTGTTGGAATATTGTGTATGGTTCCTTGTTTAGCTTTAGTAATGTAAGGATGATATGTTATTTGTAACATGGAGCATATTTGAGCACAAAGGAAAACCTGGGTAACTAATTGGGAATATTAGGACTAGAATGATAGATGATTTGGAAGTGGTTAATCCAAGTTTCATCTAACAGGATTGATGCTACAACACTGAATAAACATAGTAATGATTTGTGACCACAAGGTCCATGGGGTTTCTCCTTTTAGTCGATCATGCACAAGAATTCTATTAGTCATGGTTTCTATGCCACATTTCACCTAGATATGAGGTACCTAGGGTCCCATTACTAGCTACTGCCTAAAGGGTTCTCTCGTGACTTAGTGATCTATGGTGATATCACACTTACCATCGGCATATAGTATACTTGGTTGGTTATTTCAAAGGTAAGCATGTTTTCTTTAAAAATTGATTTCCATAAAATGTTTCTATTATTCCGTTCATAAAACATAAAAGTTTATTTATCTTATAATTTTTATATCATGGAATATTTTATTGTGTGGCATCCTACTAGGCTTTGGCTCGCACCCTACTTACACCTTTAGGTGTAAGTAGACTTGGTTATGTTTGAAATAGGTAAAGGAAAGTCATTTAAAGATGGTGGTTTGGGTTGCTATAGGTCTTCCTTGTGAGGTGTTGTTGGTGGTGACTTTAGGGAGATTCTCCTATTTTCATATGGTGGTTTTGGGATATTTTTGTTCACCTTTGTTGTAGTCCCCTTTTGGATTTTTGTCTAGTGTTATAAACTCAAATCTGGAAAATTATTTATGCCATGTTTGGTTGTATAATTTTAGTTTCAGATTATTTATTTTGATGGTTAGTTATGACAATAAAATCAGGTAAAATAGTTCCCATGCTTTATCATTGATACTTGGGCACTTTTTCTAGCCTATGGGGATCGAGAATTCCCTTCAGGCCATTCCACTAACCGGGTTAGGCACTGGTTCAGATGATGACTAGGATTGGTTCATGAAAAAATGGTATCAGATGAGGTCATGCTCTTTTGGGCCATGTTATTTGTAATTTTTCTAGATATATAGGAGCTATGAAAATTGGGGCTTGAAGTTCTGGATGCGAGTAGGGTGCCTGGCCAGCACACCTCATTACAGACCTAAAGTCTCCATGGGATGTTGGGATTTTTGTTTGACTTATCCTTTATGTGGGATGTATAGGTTGTTGAATGTATATGGAAATTAGGTGGGGGAGAAGGGATTTGGTCATTACGGTGTCATGATGAGTTATATTTATTTGTAAATATTGTTATTGCTAAAAATTTTCAGATTTGTTGTATTGATTGTTTTTCTTGTGATTATTTCTTTTTGTAGCAACATACCTCCCTAGAGAATTCCATTACAACTGTGGGAAGAATCCATAGAGGGTTCTATCTCATCGCTTGATAAGAGACGAGTAAAAGTTGTGGTACAGGCTATTTAGGCACTATGATAGGGAGCAGGTCCTGGTCCTACTCCAGTTAAGGAAGCTGAATCTGGTCCAAGGAAGGACAGAGCCCAAGAGTTCCTTAAGAACAAACCTCTTTCTTTCTCAGGTAGCATAGAGCCTCAGGAAGTGGAGGAGTGGCTTGACAAGATAGAGTGCATGTTTGAATTCCATGAAACTCTTGAGGAAGTCAGATAGAAATGAACCTTGTTTCTACAAGAAGGTCCTAGTTGAATGTGGTGGGACTCAATCGTCCAAACGGGGAAGCATGAGAAGATGGGATGGAAGGACTTTAAGGTTTTATTCAATGACCAATATTTCTATGATGTCTTGTCCTATTCCAGATCCTATGAGTTTATGGATCTCATTCAGGGGAACCATTTAGTAATGGAGTATGCCAATTTCACTGTTGTGGTAGTTTAGTATGCACCCAAAATAGTTTCTAATGACCAGATGAAGGATCATGTATTTGAAAGGGATTTGTGTCCAGAGATATATTCTCATGTCTTTTTGTTCAAGCTAAATACCTATGTTGGTGGAGATCATCCAAAAGGGAATGTGTGGTTCCTTTGGAGCTATGTTAGTGATGGGAAGTGTCAGTTCATTTGAGAAGAAGAGGAAGCGAGATGGGTAAGGGAAAAAGAGAAGTGGTAGTTCAAGCCATCCTTCCCGGAAATATTCATTTGTGGATTTTGATGCAGGGTCACTTGTGTTCCACCTGTGTAGGAGGGTAAGGTACACTCTTCATGTTTGTAAATACCCTCCCAAACCCTATCATTGATGTGGAGATATGGGACACTTGTAGGATTTTTTCAAGGTGATGCACCCATACCAGAGTAGGGCGGGATCTATAGCTTCTGGAAGAATGTCAGCTCAATCGAAACCACCCAGGATGGTGGGATATCATTTTGGTGGTTATGGTGGCCGGACCAAATCCTATTCTATTCAAATTCAGTTCAAGGAAGACCTATAGGTTAGTGGTTTTGTTTAGACCCCGGTAGAGACCAGACATATTCATGTTTCGAACCAAGCACCAATGGGACCAGATACAGGGCCCTTGACAGTTCAAGGTACCATTTTTATTTCATCTTCTATCACCATTGTTTTATTTGATATTGGTGATTCTATTCATTTATCTCTTCCTGTATTTTGAATCTATTGAACTTGAAACTAATTTTATTCATTTTTCAATGGATTTGGTAATTTCATTGGGTAAGAAGAAGGAGTGGGGTCTCAAGTGCCCATATTGTGCACTCTCCATGTTAGGGGTTGATCTGGAATGGGATTTTCCTAGTATTGTATATGGACCTCTTTTATGTAATCCTTGGAATGGATTAGATGATGTGATTTTAAGAACATAATGATTTTTATAGGTGGTGGGTAAGTTTCATGGAACCTGATGGGAGTACTCAGGTTTTTCTTAGAGAGTGGGATCCTTAGTTGGGTCATGTTGGACCTCCACTCTTGGAGTTAGGTAATCTTGTTTTTCAGTTACTGTCACTCATTTTGGATGATAGTGGTGGTTCTCTTGAGGTTGGATTACCTCCTATAGTGTATTTTTTCCCATAGGTATTTCTAGATGACTTTTTAGGTTTACCCCTAGAGTGGGATGTGGAGTTATCGATTAATTTGGGGTTGGAGACATGGACTATATCTCTCCCCTCATAACATATGACCCTCACCACATTGAGTGAATTAATTATATAGATGAACGTTTTGGAATCCAAAGGGTTCATTTGCCTGATCATATCTCTATGGGCCTCTCTAGTCTTGTTTTCAAAGAAGTCCAATGGATCTTTCTGGTTGTGTATCGATTACCAGAAGCTGAATAAGGTAACCATCAGGAACAAGTATCATTTTCCCCAAATTGATGACTTGTTTGATCATCTAAAAGAGGTAAGGTGGTTCTTTAAGATATACTTGAATTCTGGTTACCACCAAGTCAGGGTGAAAGAGGTGGATATTCCAAAAACAGATTTCCAAAGTAGGTATGACCACTTCAGGTACTTAGTCATTCCTTTAAGATTGAAGAATCCTCTGTTAGTTTTCATGGAACTCATGAATGGATTATTCTACCAGTATCTCGACTCCTTAATTGTGGTATTTGTGGACAACATACTAGTTTATTATAGATCTAAGGAGGATCATGAGAATCATTTGAGTATTGTGTTGGGCACTGTTTGGGATCATCATCTTTATGAAAAGTTTTCAAATTTCACTTTCTGGATCAGGGAAGTGAAGTTCCTGGGTTGTTTCATCTCAGAGAAATGGGTTTCTATGTACCCCAAGAAAATCAGTGTAGTTATTTCATGGGAGAAGTTGAATAATTTATTTGAGGTTAGAAGTCTTCTTGGAATGGTTGGTTATTATATTTTGTTTGTTCAGGACTTCTCTCATATTTCTTCTTCCATGATAGAGCTCACCTAAAAAGGATTGAAGTTTGAATAGATCCCAGAGTTTTAGGTGTCCTTTGAGAAGATGAAGCGATGGTTGACTATTTCTCCTTTGTTGATCTTACCAGAATCAGTAAAGGGCTATATGGTTTATTATGATACATTAGGTATAGACCTCAGATGTGTTCTTATGAAAGATGTTCATGTGGTGGAATATGGATCTCACCAACATTGGACACATGAAAAGAAATACCCAACCCATGATCTAGAGTTAGTAGTGGTGATGCATGCCCTAAAGACATGGTTTCATTATCTTTTTGGGGAGAAATTTTTGGTCTACTCTGATCATATGATCTTAGCCTATATATTCTCCCAAAAGGATTTAGACTTGAGGCAACGCCATTGGATTGAGTATTTTCATGGGTTAGACTTCGATATTGTCTATACCCCAGACAAGGGTAATGTTATGGATGACGCCTTGAGAAGAAAAGTACAAGTGTAGGCATTAAGGAAGTCTAGTGATGAGTGGACCTTGATGGGGCTTTTTTCCCTAGATGCACTTGGAATCCAAGGAGCATAATGGAGGTGCATTCTTGGCCAGTTTTCAGTTGGATCCTTCTCTTATAGATCAAATTCAAAAGGAGAAACCTGGTGATGAGTTGTTCTAGTAGTCTATATAGTTTCTTCATGGTGGGGAGACACCTCACGATTGATCATTTTCTCCTAAGGGAGTTATATGTTTCAAGGTCCATTTTGTTGTTCTGTTGTCTCTGAGGAAGGTCATGATTTAGGATATCCACCAGTCTTAGTGGATTGTTCATCCTAAATCTATCAAGATACACTATAATGTTCATTGGTTGTTTTTGTGTCCATGCATGAGGTGAGATATTGCTGATTTCATATCCAGATATTATACATGTTAATAGGTAAAAGCATAGCATCAAAGACCCTTTGGTTTTATTCAACTGTTGCCCATTCTAACCTAAATGTCGGATGAGGTTTCCATGGATTTTATTATTGTATTACCTCATAAACCTAAGGGAAGGAACAACATTTTGGTGGTAATTGACTATTTAACCAAATCATCCCATTTCATTCCGATCAAAGATTCAGAAAAAGTTGATGATATGGGCTGATTATATGTTTAGGAGGTGGTAAGGATCCATGGTGTATCATCAAAAAAAATGTATGATAGAGACATTTTCTTTACATATCAGTTCTGGGAAGTCCTTTAAAGGAATTGGGGTCACAAATAAAGATAATTATGGCATACCATCCTCAAACAGATGGCCAGACAGAGTGGGAAAACCAAATTCTGGCAGACATGCTTCATTCACATGTCTTAGATTTCATAGGATCATGGGATAGCCATTTGGGACTAGTCTAATTTGCATATAATAATAGTTACTAGTCCTCAATTCAAATGGATCCTTTTAAGGTGATCTATGGTCAGCTGTTTCGATCACCTTTATGTTGGGTTGAGGTGGGTGATACCTCACTTTTGGGACTGAGTTTAGTGCAAGAGATTTCTGATAAGGTCAAGTTAATTAGTAATTGGTTATTGATAGCCTAGATTCATCACAAATCTTATGATAATCAGATGCACTGAGATCTTTAGTTCTTTATGGGTGACCGGGTGTTCTTTAAGGTGGCACCTCATTTGGTTCATCATTGTTTTTGCAAGCAAGGGAAGCTAACATCAAGGTATGTCTGACCTTTTGGAATCACTAAGAGGATTGGAAAGGTGGCATATAGGTTAGATTTTCCCTCCAGTTTGATATCAATTCATGATGTATTTCATGTATCCTAATTTAATAACTATAATCTAGACCTGTCTCATGTGTTAAATTGGGAAGAATTGAAAATAGAGCCTGACTTATCTGTGTTTGAATGGACAGTGTGGGCAGTGGATTCCCAAGAGAAAGTGGTTTATGGGAATTATATTTCATTGGTCTGTGTCCTTTGGCATCATGGTAGTGATATGGATGATACTTGGGAGTGGAATTCATGGGTTGAACAAGAATACCCGTTCTTATTTTCTGATCAAGCTTAGAGTTGACTTTTCAGAGACGGAAAGTTTTCCTGGTGGGGAGAATTGTCACATCCGTGATTTTATTTTGAGGTGTTTTTCTATTTATTTTTTTCTACCTTTTTCCCTTGAGGTTTCATTTGAGTTTTGAAGAAAAGTTTGATATTTTGGGTGGACAGACTATGGCACATAGTTAGTGTTAATCGTGCATCTCGACCCAGGTAACCATGCAGTGGGTGGCCAGTTTGAGGTAGAAACTACCACATGGCTTGCACACAGTTAGTCATACTGTGTTGGATGACCGTGAAATAGGTTCTACTTGGATAGTGAGGGTAGCATGATCACTACATGGTTTGTCAAACTGTTCGGACTAATCATGTGGCATATCTAGAACATTAAAGTTTGAATATAAAGTTTCTCTCACCCTAATTTTTAACACCAAAACTATATTTTCTCTCTCCCTTCAGGATTACTCACCCTAGGAACACCTCCCTATACTTTCCCCTCCAAT
This sequence comes from Viscum album, assembly GCA_963277665.1. NCBI lineage: Eukaryota > Viridiplantae > Streptophyta > Magnoliopsida > Santalales > Viscaceae > Viscum > Viscum album. The sequence goes on along the minus strand of OY728137.1, from coordinate 452,880,332 downwards.
GTAGATCCATTTTATGGGATATTTAGTGTGATTTCCCTCTATATCTTCAAGTTAGTGTCTTCTCTCCTTGATTCCTTCTCTATTCTAGTGTTTCTTCCCTCTTTATTTGGGATTTCCCTTCTCCAGTGGGTTGGGTGCCGATTTTAGGGTTAGATCTTGATTATTTTGGTTTAATCATGATTTCTAGGGTTTGATCCTGCTTCTCAAATGTGTGTTTGAGTTGCAGTTGATGTTTCGAATGGGATTCTGGAAGCTTCTATACCCAAGGTAGGCGACTCTGTGCTAAAACATTATTGGACGAATTTATTAGGCTTGATTGAGTATTTTTATGTGTTCAATGATTTTTTTGTTTGATGTGAAATGATTTTTTCAATGTATTTGACATGAATATGGTTTGAAAATGGTATTTCTATAATAAATTGGGTGTATTTCTTGTGTAAAGCCTTGTTGTGCCTCTTGAGGGTGTTTTATAAATTGTGTAAACAATTTATTTAATTGTGCAAGTGGTGTGAATCATGTTTTGAAATAGTTTTGGTGTGTGTGTGATTTAAAAAGAGGATTTCAGTTGTGCAAGTGTAGAAATATTGTGTGTTTCCTTGTTTATATTGAGTAATGTGAGGATGATGTGTTATGTGTAACGTGGAACATATTTGAGCACAAAGGGAAGTCGGGGTAACTATGTGGGTGGACTAGGACTAGTACATTGGATGATTTGGAAGTGGTTTGTCCTAGTTTCATCTATCAGGATTGATTCTACAACACTAAATAAACATTGTGATGATTAGAGACCACTAGGCCCATGGGGTTCCCTCTCCTAGTGGCTTGTGCACAATAACATTGTTAGTAATGGTTTCTATGCCACATTTCACCAAGATACAACATAACTAGTGTCTAGTTGCTAACTATTTTCTCGATGGTTCTCCCTTGAGTTAGTTCTCTATAGTGATATTTCACTTACCATCGGAATACAATATACTTGGTTGGTTATTTAAAAGATAAACATGTTTTCTTTAAAAATTACTTTCTATAAAAATTTTCTAGTATTTTTTTAATAAAAAATTCAACTTTATTTATCTTATAATGCTTATATAATGGAATATTTTATTAGGTGGAATCCTACTTGGCTCGGTCCCACACCCTACTTACACCTTCGGGTCTAAGTAAACTTGGTTATGTTTGACATATGTAAAGTAAAGGTGTTTGGATTTGGTGGTTCGAGTAGCTAGAGGTCTTCCTTGTGAGGTGTTGTTGGTGGTGGCTTAAAGGAGATGATCCTCTTTTCATATGGTGTTTTTTGGGATATTTTTATTCCTCTTTGTTGTAGACCCTTTTTGTGTTTTTGTCTAGTATTGTAAACTCAAATCTAGAAAAAAATTTATGCCATGTTTGGTTGTGTATTTTCAATTTCACTTTATTTATTTTGATTGTTGGTTTTGATAATGAAATCAGTTAAGATCATTACCATGCTTTATCATTGATACTCGGGCACTTTTTGCTAGCCTATGGGGATTGGGAATGCTCTTTGGTGCATACCACAGACTGGGTTTGGTTCTAGTTTGGATAAAAACCTAGATTGGTTTGTGAAAGAATTTAACACCCCCAGTTTTAAGTACTTTACTATTTTATTATGTATTTTCATGTTATATAATACTTGGGTTGAGTTTTGGGAGTTTCTGGAGTGTTCTGGAGTGTTTTTGAAGTGTTTATGGAGGTTCATAGTTTTAGAAGAGTTAGGGTAAACTGTGCACTACCTCCAAGAAACTGTGTAAGGTGATTCTGGGATTCACTGGGCATGCACTCAGTTGGAACATAGTTTTTGCAACCCATGTTCAATCTAAGAGAAACTATGTGAGGTAAGATAGTGGGAGAAGCATAGTTGGTGCACATTTTTCAAATCATGTGATCCAATCATATGAGGGGCTGGAATTGAGACAATAGCACTGCATGGTTGGTGCACGGTTTTCTAAACCATGTGACATAAATCATGCGGCTACCTAGGTGATGTCTAGTAGAATTCACAAGGTTTGTTCATAGTTTGTTAAATCGTGTAACCTAACCATGTGACATGCATTAAATTAAATTAAAATGCGACTTTAACTAAAATTAAGGCCCCAAATCCCTCATTTTTCTATTATTCTCCTAGGATCTTGAACTCCCCTCCTCTCATTGGGCCCCTTTGTGATTCCCTTTTGTCTAGAAGAAAATTTTGATGAATCAAAGTGGGTTGGATCTCTATAATCATCTATAATCCTTTGTTTCCTCTCATTCTCTTTAGATCCTACCATCTCCACTCACTCGTATCATTAGATCCATTCTACCATGGATATATCTATGTCTTATGTTGTGTACCTTGATCATATATTCTCAATTCTATTGAAGGGAAGAATATTCAAGGCCATATTTAGAGGTTTCTTGTGTCATTCTTACTTATCATTAACCCTTGTGAGGTAGGTGGATTCTCTCTTTTCTCCACTTATTTTTGAACTTAAAGTATTAGTTTTATTGAAATGTTTTTCTTGGTTTAAAAATAATCATTTGGTCAATTTATTGAAGGAAACCCTTTTTTATTTATGAATTTAGAACATGGTAATTTAGATGGCTTTTGGAAAATCCCATTTTGTTTATAATTTTAAATTATGGTTTTAAAATTATGTTTTTGGTTTTATGTAATAAATATTTTTGATGAAATGTTTTAAAGGGAAGAAATGTTTTAGGTTGAATGAATTAATTTGGAATATGGTTTTGGAAAACAAGGTGCGGTGTGTTCATTTTTCATTATATGGTGCCTTATTGAAATAATACAATGTACTTGATGCCAAGGGTGTAATGGAACATGGGATTATCACATTGTGATGACTTGGTTAAGGATAAATAACCACCCATGAGTATTTGTATTTTTATTTAGAATTAATGTGTGTGTGAGTATGAAATAGGGATGATTATTCCAAGTGTAAAGTAAGAATTGATGAATTTATTTAGTTTAATTATTTTTTAAAACTATTTTATTATAATAAACCATTTTGATATCCTTTACTAATTTTTATAAATGTGAGATAAAATGTTATTATTCCTAGTGGAATGATTTAGGAAGCCTTGGGATTACCTAATAAGTATTATACACACCCCCAATTCTTGGGAAATTTGGTGCATTTTCATATGTTTTCTACAGAGATACAAGGGAAGGAAAGGTTTCATACTTCTCTAGCGATGCATCATAATTTAGTTGGATTGGGAATTGGATTTAGAACATAGAGATTTGTTTGGGTTAATTATTTGGTTGATGCCACTTTGGTGTCATTGAGTCTTGTTACTCCTTCATTATGTTAATAGTGTACCATTTTAATTTCTCTCTTCCACTCTGATATTACTTTCTGGTTTGATTTGTATTATATTATTTTACATTCATCATATAGTTTCACTTATCTTATTTTATCTTCATCGGGTTATTCTTATCTTAAGGAAAATCATCTCCCAATGATCTTGTACACCCATTGAACTTGATTCCAACATTTTGTGTTCTTGTAATGTCACCTATGGTTAGTAGAAGATTCACCACTTCCCATAATAATGGGTTAGGGACAAGATTTTATAGAAAACATTACTCATCCATACATACGGACTATTATCTCCATGAAGTGATGTAACTCATTTTTTATCATAAATTTATATGAATGTTTATAAAAGTTGTTATAATAAATAAAAATGATACTTATTTCATGATAATTATTGAGGATATGATGAAGCCATGACCAAGGTGCAAGGATTGGAACTGTCAAATCAAAACATACATATAAAATGGACTAGTTTTCACCCAAATGTTTTCTAAGGATGACATTATTAATATAATGATAGTAAGAAATTATAAAGTAATGATACATAGTATGTTATGTATGAATATGGTTTTGTAATATATTTATAATAAATCTAATTATATAGGATTTTTGAATGCGTATAAATTGGAATGAGACTTGATGTAAGAGAATGATGATACAATCTGATTTCCTTTTTGGGATTGTTTATGTTAAATTTACATTGAGGGAAATTATATGAGACTTATCCTTTAAACCCCATATATTTTATTCAATCATGATTATTCTTATAAAATTCAAGTAATATTACCACTTTCCTCTCTTTTTAACTTAAAATGACTGAGAAAGTGTTTTTAATAAAAAATGGCCTTATTTTCTCTTTGGTTAATTAAATCCTCCTTCCATGTCCATATTTTATTTAAAATGATTTCAATAACGTTCTTATTATTCTCCATTGATTTATTAAATTCATTTTTAACCATATTTTACTTTCTATAAAAGGTTTAAAAGTAATCTTCTTATCATTTTCCAAATGAGGTACTTTTTACCAAATGTGTGAACAAAATTATTTTTTTAACATAAACCACACTAATGAATTTTCCCACCATCAAGACTAATATTTTCTATCAAACTTAATTTACAAATTTTCATAGTTCTTTTCAAAGAATTTTTTTCCCTAATATTCTAGACTTTTTTAGATTTTAAATAATTTATTTCAAAATAAAAGGGGTATTTTCATAAATAAATATCTAAGTGATATTTTAAACATATTTTATTGTATGACAACATCCATTGATGTTACTTATGCTTCACTTGGGATATGATAAAATTTGGATCTACTTTACCATGAGAGTGAATTTATTATATTTTAATATTCTTAATGATTATAAGTGTGCCACTCCACTCACTTATTAAAGGGAACCCCCTTTATTTTCCACACCTATTGAGACATTTATCTTAACTAAAACCTATGAAAATATCTTATCGACTCCTTTATCTAGATACTATAGTTTATTGTATTTTTAGAAGACCAACCTAAGGGTCCTTAAGAAGAAATTCAAAGGAGGTTTCTCAAAGAACAAGTATATGTTCTTACCGATCTTTTTATAGTTTCATTATTATTAAACATCCTCTAAATTGGTTGAATAATTATTAAAATAATGATAAAAATATAAGAAGTATACTAATATTTTATTATTATTATTATGGGATAACCAATTTACACCTTCTATCCATCAAAAGTGAAATGAAATTATCGCTCATGTGTATGTGTGGACTACCACCTCCAAACAAAAATGTGATTCATTTTCCATAACAATATTTCTCTGTCAGTTATTATAATATATTTAATGTATATATATAATATATATAGAAAAATTATAATTAAAATTTATAATTTTTTATCTACCTTCTTACCTTCTCATCCATTTGAAAATGATAATGTCACTCATGCGTACTTGTGGAGTACCACCTCCATAAATCGATGTGATTCGTTTTTTATTTATGATATAAATAGTTGGTAATAGGAATGTATTTAATGAATATATATTATATTTATGATAAAATAATGGTTCTGTAAATTTTTAATATAATTTAATTTTCTTTTATTCTGTCCATCAAAAGGTGAAAACATCACTCATGCGTATGTACTAACTACCGTCTCAATGAAGTGATGTAATTCATTTTTCATCATATATTTACATGAATTTTTATAAAATTATATATAATTAATTAATATGATACTTATTTCATGATTTATATTTTTTATATGATGAAATCATGACTAATGTTGAAGGACTGGAACTATAGAATCGAAACATACATGGAAAACAGAACAGTTTTCACTAGAATATTATTTTTAATGATAATTTTTTTAATAAAAGGATGGTAGGATGGTATAAATTGATGATTCATAGCAAGTTATGCATTAATATGGTTTTGGAATAGATTTATAATAAATCTATTTATTATAAAAGAGTTTTTAATTCATAAAAAGTAGGATGAGACTTGAGGTAAAGGTATTATGATAAAATCTCATTTCTTTTTGAGATTATTTATATTAAATATCTATTGAGGAAAATTATATGATCCTTATCCTTTAAACACGATATTTGATTGTATTTTGGTTATTCCTATAATTTTCAAGTAATAGTACCATTTCCCTCTATTTCCTACTTAAAATGACTGAGAAAATATTTTTATAAAAACCCAACCATATTTCCTCTTTAGTTAATGAAATCTTAATTCCATGTCTATATTTGAATTAAAAAAATTTCATGAATGATTTTAATATTAAATAATGATTAATTAAAGTCTTTTTTACTCATATTTTACTTTCTATAAAAGGTTTAAAAATAATATTACTACCATTTTCTAAAAGAGGTAATTTTTACCAAAGGTGTGAACAAAATATTTTTTAATGTTTACTACATGAATGGACTTTCCCACCATTATGACCACTATTTTATTTGAAGATTATATTACATGTTTCCATGTTTATTTTCACTACCCCATACCCACAAATTATACCCCTCCTGGGATGGAAATGTGAGAAGATAGATAATGACCCCTGAGTCCCACCTTCAGTATGCCCCAGGTTGGTGACTAGCACTGAAGGTATAATAAACACACATATGGGAGGCATTACCCTCTAAGAGAACACATGAGAAAGAGAGAGATAATATAGACACCAACCAACTCTAAATCATAATTAAATATAAAATAAAACCCAATTTAACATATTTAATATCATGAAAAACTGCTGCAATCGGAAAGGAAAACTGCAATTACCAAAAGAAAGAAAAACAGTAGTAACCACGAAGCCCAAACAGATCCTGCAAAACCCTAAACTACTAGTAACCAGAAAAATCTCCAACCTTCCTCAAGTGACCTAAAAAATAGTTTATATAACATAGGGTGAGTATAAAAATATACTTAGTAGGATCCTCCCCATATCCTCTTGTGCAAAAGTAAAGAAAGCATGCTAAAGCACAGTAAAAAACAAGTGAAACTAACTCGTCACCTAAATAGGTATACTAAGTTCCCAACGTCACCATGAATACTCTCACCAATTATCGCATACAAGAGTATATAATATAATAAATAATTTCAATCATACCCCACTACCACTTCTCCACTGGTTTGCCGCTTTTCCCCAACATCGCACGTCCTGAACATCTCTCTCCAAAAAGTCTTACCCACAGACACATGGGTGAAGCACTAAAATATGCACCTCATGCAATAAAAAGGATTTCCTATAGACACCTAGGTAAAGCACCACACCATCCACACAACCAATGTAACCAATTAGTTCCTGGGAGCTACCAAAACCTGCATAACATGTATCATACATTCGGTATTATACCTCAAGCCATTACAGCCCATACGTCGAGTAAGGATCCTCAAGACATCAAAGCCTATACACGTTATACCTATAGTATTCTGTAGAAAACTATATCCATAATATATTTGAGTGAAATAACCACAATCCATTTCATCCCTCTACACACATATATGTGGAATACTAATTGTTGTGCATACCAGCACAAGTAACTACCAAGAAAAGAGAGTGGGGCCAAAGGGGGTAGTCAGCCTCCATCCTCCCACCAGAATATTGGGAAAACAACCCCCAGGGCTCAAAATACTTGTGGTTTCAGTCACCCTAAATTATAGAGTGTAGTATAATCTAGAAACAAAAAAATTATAGGATATAATATAGCTCACAACCACACTATAGTCATAAGAGAGTTTTAGACTCAACTGCAGCTCATGTCTCTCAGACTCCTGACTGACACTGCTAAGACTAGATATCCTATAAGCAAACAACCATTTAAAGAGATACATTAAATTAATTTATAAATTTTCATCAATTTCACTTTACATTAATTATTTCTTTAAAAATTATTTAACAATTAACAATTTCTGCATTACATTCCATTAGAATCACAACAAATCTCCATGCCCTACAAGAATAACCAAACCAAGTCCATAGCTTCTCAGAAGTACAACATCTACACTGAATCCCATAAATATCTAACCCCATGGGTTCAAAATCATCTATTTAATCATTTATTAATAGTATTATCACTTTTCCATAATTCTAGGTATTCTAAGAAAACATTATAAGCTACTAAACACAAGGGGTCAACACGGTGAGTAGATGAACTATCCGTCGAGTCTTTACCGCCTATAGTAAGAGCATAGACCCATCCATCCTCGAGAAGCTAAACACAGAAAGCATATGTCATACCCCAAATGTATTTGCCTCTTTGGGAAGGATGGTAAGCAAGAAAATCTGCCTCAAGTAGTGGGGAAGGTAAAGTAGGTAAACAAACAATAGATTCAACGACAACTAACTTTCACAACTATAGGTAAGCCCAATTTCAACATGTTCCATCATTTCAAGTGTCCTCCCTGACACCCACATAAATGAATCGATGATTCTCTCTAATCTAGATGTCAAATTCTGCCACATCCACTGGGCCTCCTTGCCCCTACATACTACAATATCCATCTAGGCTCAGCCATCCCAAGATCACATCACAAAACAAGCATCGGGAAACAAAAAACAAAGCAACTGGACTCTTGGCCCCAAGAAAGTCATCCAGAATTCACACACAATGAGCACTCACAACTCCAAAGAATAAGTATCTTGGCATTTACAAGAAATAGGGTAACTCAGAACCCTTCTAGACATTATCTTTTATCGAACAACCGGTTCTTTAATCCGTCTTGAATTAACCAATTCATTATTCTTAGGTTCCAACTATGGGGAACCTAAACTAAAAGCTATCATAGCTATCAAAAATTAATTAAAAAGTTGATTGAAATTCCTTTAATCAATAAGAATAAAAATGGTTCAAGTTTATCAACTAATTCAATTAAACATGCACATCTACATAAATTTGATTAACATAAAATTACAACAACCAGATTCATTAACATTTCTCTTTATCTTTAGCCAATCAGTTTACAATTAATCTCATATTTATGTTCTTTACCAATCTCCATTAAGAACAACATGCTAAACAGCAAGGCATATGTATCACATTATCTATCAAATCAAGAGGAAACAACATATGATCGATACCAATTCTTTAATCTGGTTCAAATATTTATTATGTCAATTCCATTTTGATCCAGTGGATAAATCCTGATAACTCTAAAATTTCATGTAAATAAAATAGAGAATCCACGAATACCCTACCTCAAAAGGTCCTTGATATTCTATATACGATAATAGTTCAAGTCAACATATCACAATCACCTCGCCTGTAGCAACTGCATCCACCCAAGGACACTAGTATCAACCAACATCTAAGAAAGTTACATTAGAAAGATAAAGATCACATGTCATTACATGCAAGTAGAAACAAAAATAAATATATTGAATAACCCATAATAATAGAGGTAGAACATGCCTTATCAAAGACGGATTGACACTTACTGCTTGAACCAAAACAGGGGGTGTGCTTGCAGCAGAAAACTCCAAGGGAAACATGATCCAATGTATACAACACAAATTCATGTCTCCTATGGGAGAAATAACTCTAAACGTCCCATACCATGGGAAAACATATAATTAAGAACAAGGGTTTTCCTTTGGAAAATCTAAACAGAGCATCCATTTAAGATAGGGTTTAGATTTTCCACTAAGGAGGATCTGGTCAAGATCACACGTTTTGACCAAGTAAAGGAACTAGGACCCTTATGAAAGTTTAGATAGGAGTTATGGGATTTAAATCAGCCTTAAATACCTTAAAACAAGGCCTTGAACATGTTTTACATCAAATAACCCATCAAAGGAGCAAAATTGTAGGAATCTAGAAACACTATTCACAAGTCTCTGCCACCGTTGGAACGAGCTATCATCACCATGGAAAAGTTGTTGTTTCTATTGGGATGAGATACCATCACCATTGGATGAGTCACTTCCATCATTGGAATGAGGTACTGTCATTGTTGGATGAGTCTCTTCCATCGTTGGACGAGTTACCATCACTATTGGATGAGTTACTGCCACCATTGGATGAGCTACTGCCACTATTGGATGAGTTTTTATCACTGTTGGATGATCTACCACCATTGTTTGATGAGGTACCACCACCATTGGATGAGCTACATCCACCATTGGATGATCTAACACTATTTTTGTATGAACAACAACCACCGTTGGATGAGCTAATGTCCTCAAAACACTGTTCACAAAACTGGAAAATTTGTCAAAGTGTTCAAATAAGCCACCTCGGCCTCCTAGAACTCCCCAAACACCAAATTTTAACGAAGTGATGGACCAGATAGGTCCAATCCATTATAGTTATTTTTAAATAATTTTTTCTCTAATATTATTGAAATTTTTAGATTTTAAATAAGTGATTTTAAAATATAAAATGTATTTTCCTCAAGAAATATTCTGGTGCTCTTTTAAAGGGTGTTAATCTATGATAAAACCCATTGATGTTATTTATGCTTCCTTGGGGATATGATCCAGTGATACCATATTTATTCTTTCTATGGATATTTTATGATTATGATGATGGTATATTTATGAAACCCATTTTATTTTACATGGGTTAATTTACGAAGAAATGATAAATGTTTTCTTGATCTTGTGTCATACATATGAATGGATTATGTGTAGGGTAGTCTCATTATATCCCTCTACAGAATTAGTTAAAGATATATAACTCATGAGATAAAAATTTTATGTGTGAACATGATTTATGTTCACAACATTATGCATGGACCTAGTTTCATGCCCATAAGTTTATGCGTGGAACTGGTTTCATATTTATAAGTTTATGTGAGGAATAGATTTTAGGTCCTTAACTTAATGAGTAAAACTATTTCTATTTATACATATTCAAAATTTTATAAGATTATTCTTGTGACAAATTCCTATGTTTATGATATTCTATCATGGATCATTATTGAATATTTATGATCCCACACTCTTATGAATTTTGTATTTTTTATGACAAAGACTTATTCCATGAATCTTGATTAAAGTTATTTAATTGATTTTGTATGAGTTTATTATGTTATGATCATGTTCTCACATCCTTATTCTCAAATATTATAATTTATTGATATATCATACATTTACCCTTACTTTTCATCTGAGCTTACACTTACTTATGATTTCCTTTCCCATGTTTTGATGGAAGGTTCTAAGTATGATATGTCTATGAGGGGACTAATATGAAGAAATTTTTATGAGATGTTGAAGATACTTTATGAAATAATATGTTTATGTATCAATTATCCAAATACATTAAAACTTTATGGTTTTAGGGAATGTATAATTATTTTATGTATTTAATATTCATCTAAAATGATGTAATATTAATATATGTTATTCTCAAGTCACCTTATAAAAACCAAATATTTGTAACTTCCTTGATTTTTTCATAACTTGAGAATAGTTATCATGCAAGAAATAAAATTATTTGTATTAGAGGATCCCCTTACTAAGCATCTAAATAGTGAATTCATTCAATAAAAAACATATATTCTAATGATAAGAATCTAAATGATTCACTATATTTATCTACAATAATGTTGGTTCCCATGGATGATATGTTGAAAAAACAACATGACACTATAGATTCCTATAAGATGATAGAAAACTTGAAAATTATTTATTAGGAATATATAATACATGAAATTCATGAGGTTTTGAAATCTATTTTTGGTGAAAAATAGTGGAAGGATCCTTATTATCAACTCATGTACTTAATATTATTGGGTATATTGATGACTTGGAGAGGCCGAGTTCGCCTATTATACTTGATCTGGCTAAAAATTCATTGTACAACCACTATTGGAAGGCTAAAAATTGAGTAATATGAATTATAACAAGAATGACTTCAATAAATTTTTACCTAATATTCTTAAATATTTTGAGGATATCAGATGTTGACCCCACTAGGTTTAATATGGTGAGAGGCGGTGAATTAGGGTATGGTCGATTAAAACACCCCCAGTTCGGATCTTGTTTCATTATAAAAAACACTCTTCTATCTTGTTCCTATAGAAATATATGAGAAAAAATGAAAACATGTATGAGACATAGTAATTTTTCTTAGTTCACCCATAACTAAGCTAGTAAAAGGATCATACAAAGGAATTTTGCCAATGTACCAAATCAATTATAGTGAACTATTATTATAATGATTAGAGAAGAACTGTTGTTCCTCCTAGTTCACTACCAGTCACACTTTGAAATGTCACTCCTCTCTTAGCTAAAGTGATCTCACTACTCCTCTAGAAGTTTCTTCTATTGATTTATTGAATCAATATTTTTTGAATCCTAATTAGTGCATCATAAAGATTAAATTTAATCCATATCTTGAATACCAATTTACGACATAATTTCTATGCAATTCCATCTAGTTTTCACAACTTTCACTTTTGCACAACTTTTTCATGACTTTAAAATAACTCCATAATCTTCATATAACTTTTTAATTATCCATGAAACTCCCAAGATTTGGGAAACTCTTGGTATTTCATGTAACTCACTTAGTCAAATAGACACAAGTCCCTTTTGTCCATTAAACTAGTGTTTTTTGTAATTAATTTTTATAATAAATACCTTCATGCAAATATTATGTGATTTAAAATCCTTAGAATTATATAAGTGTTACACACTCTAAATTTGGGGGTGGAGGCATAATTATAGTTGTGGTTGGCCCTTTTTATAGCTGACTTTCATGCCACTGACCTTCTGTGCAAATTTCCTAGTTTACTTAAATTTTATTATTTGATGTCTCCTTTAGCACACAACTCACTACCATTGTGGAACTACCATTTACATTATATAGTCTCACACAACGTTTTCTGCATCACACAAATCACACTTTCAATAAACTTTAGAACTTTCATGAAACATTTTCCTGTGTAATATTTTTATGAGATAGCCTTGAATATTCACTTTCACACAACTTAAAGAAACTATTTCACCAATTCACGCAACCTTTTAATTTGTAAAAAAAATATTTCATTTTCTTTAAAAAAATGTTCTATTCCTTTGAATTTTGGACACCAAAAAAATTTGGTAAATTCTAGAAAAGGTCTCCTCCTTATACATGAATCATCCTAAACACCTTTCGTAGTTTCCATCCCTTAATTCTACTATTTAATGGATAGTTGTAGCCCATCTCTCGATAATATTATTTGAACTTCTATAGGTCTCCACCATGCTGGAGCTTTGTCAACATAATTTTCAAAAACTGTGTTGGAACATCACATCTAACTTTTTCAAATGAATTTTTCAACAAACCCAAAAAACATTATAATTTTACCATGAGAATTTTTCCCCAAAAACCTCCCCTATTGGGTTTGTTGATAACTATTAACCCTTTGATACCACTTTATCACTTTGATTTCAATCTCATTGAAAGATCTTTATGATATTCCAAATTTAACCACAATTCACATCCTGTGAATCCAAATAATGATCAAATATTTACTCACAATATACTTTATTCCCACATGATCCATAATCAACATGATAAATAATATTATCATGTAAATTTTATCAATGAATCACTTTGTTATTTAAATTAAATTTCAAAAAATATACCTTTGTAATAGAAATTTTTTTTAATCTCTAAGATCAATGATAAACTCAAGAATACCAATTAATCAACCCCATTGGATAGATACTTTCATCATTAATGCATAGATTAAACTATTGTGATATATCAACTTTAAAAAAATATCTTCAACATTTTCTGATTTAAAACTTCTTATATTTCTATACTCCCCTAAAAAAATTCTCCCCCTTTTCAATGGATCAAAAGGTAACTCTTTTATGGTCTTCAATAAGGTAAATAACACATATAATAATAATAACACACTATTCCTTCATGATAAAGGGATCCAAATTCACACTATTTTATTTTTTGGGTTTGACTGGACTCTAAGATCCAGTCACTTACTATTAAATGATTATTTGGGTAAGGCAGTTATCAAAATGAATACTACATGAAGTTATGTAGGAACATAATCTAACTTCAACAAACCATTATAAAAAATCTCCTTGATAAAATTATACTTGATTTCAATGTTCTTCATCCTTTAGTGAGGGAATTAATTATCACTAAGGTCTAAAACACTTGAATTATCATAATTAATTATGATTGGATAGTTAAATTCAACCCCCGTAACTTCAATATATTGCTTCATCCAAAGTAAATTCATTCCATATTGAGTGGTTGTAATATATTTATCTTCTATAGTTCATAGAGAAATAAAAAATTGTTTCTTGATTAGCCAAGAAATATATAGTCCATCAAGGTATAATTCACCACTTAACATTGACTTTCTATTATCTTTGGAACCATCCCGATCTACATTTATATAACCCAGTAACTCTTGTTTAGATTTTTCATTATATAGAAAATTGAAATCCATAATTCCTTTAATATACTGAAGTATTCCTTCACTAAAAATAACTAGATTTCCTTTGGATTACATTTCTATTATACCACCTATTATGTGGAAAAACAATATTGGTCGTATCATTATTAAGTATAGTAGTATCCCAATGATGTTTCTATAATCAGTGACATTGAACACTTTGTCTTCATCATCCCTTGACATATTCATCTGGGTAGTGACTGTAGTTTTAATATCATTGGAATTATCCATTTTAAATCACCTAAAAAAATCCATAGAATATTTTTATTAAGAAATAAATTTGAAATGTCTTCCTTATATCACCTATAAACCTAGGAAAAATATCAAATCACCAATAATTGACATTCATAAGTTGCATTCATGAATTCTAAAAAATATTTTTATTTTTCTTATTTCGATCCACAGAGGATTATTTCATTAACATATACCAAAACAATAATCCTTTGATTACTCTAATTGTATGTATAGAGATTGTAATCAACTCCACCATGTTGGAAACTAAGCTTCCTCAAAAACAAATCAAGTCTTGAATACCACACTCACGGTGCCTACTTCAAACCATATAGCAAATTATTTAGACAATAAACTTTGTTCTTTTATTTATGGACAATAAAAACATCTGGTTGTTAAAAATATACCTATTCCAATATAACTCCATTGATAAATGTTTATTTCACATCCATCTGGAAAACTTTGAACTTCCTTTACACTCCTATGTCTAAGAATAGTAGAATAATCTATTATCTTGCAACTGTACAAATATCTCATCTATATATATTCCCTCAAACTAAGAGTATACATTACACACAAGTGTTTTTTTGTTTTTAATAAACATGTCACCAGCATTTAGTTTGTTTTGGAAGACCCATTTGGTCCTGATTAAATTATTATCAATCATCCCAAAAATAATCTATCATATATTATTATTCTTGATTTGGTCAACCTCTTCATTCATCACTTAAATACAATTATCATTACTTATAGTCTCTTCAAAAAAAATCAACTCTACCAACTATAGGAAGAATTTTTTATTTATATAATCAATCCTCTTTATTTTTACTGGCATTTTCTGGTCTTTGATGATGTTCTTCCTATCAATTTTAACTCAAATCTTTAGCTTCTTTATGTTACATGTTCAACTTTATCCTACTCATCATAAATTTCTTCTTCCAAATAATAATCTAACACTTATTCTCCCCATGATATGATAACCTCCTCATCACTATCCTCCTAACATATGGCATCCCGCCTTTTTATTACACAATTTTACATGATATTTTACAAATAGAGGATCTTTAAAGTCTAGTGTCTTGAAAAAAAGGTACATAATACATGAAAACATATAATATTATTTTAATCCAATTTAAAGGATACTTGAAAAGATCATCCTAAGTAAAATTACTAAATCTCATAACCTGGATACATACATCAAAGGAAAGGGTGAGCAGAAGGGACAGTAAGGAAAATAAGTGAAATAGTTTACAGGTGAACTTGTGTGATATCAATAAGAACATTGGGAATATGATAAAGGAATGATAAAGAGAAATATAATAATAAAAAGAAAATGAATCATAACTTGAAAATGTGGCTACAAAATTTAATTTATACATTCATAATCATATCACTATGGTCCATCCCCAAGGTGCCATAAAAATTACCAAGGTTATTCACCAAGGTATCAGAAAACTTGTCATCTCTAGAGATTAATTTCTTTACCCAATGAATTAGAGATATATCAGGGATCACCCTTAATATGTATTAATTTTAATGTTATCCACATATATCATAATAAAAAATTTAAAAAATAACCCAAATAGAATAAAATAAATGAGTTTCATATCAAAATCGTGACTTTTTAAAAAGTGCTTAAAAAAGATCATTATGTCATTTATAACGCACATAAAGGGGATGAGGGTTTTATTTATGTAAATTATAGAAAAGAATATATCATTATTATGTATTGGTGAATAAACCTATAAATTAAATAGGTTTCTTTATTCACATAAATAAAATAAGATAATTTCTTGAGAAAAAGAGAGAGAATTTGAGATGAACATTCTACAACATAACAGCTATGCAACATGGTTTTAGAAAACATTAAAATGATAGGGGAAAAAGTTTACCCATTCATAAGAGATTCATAAGATAGTATAAGGACATAATAAAATTTAGTTAATAACATGGTATGGAAACTTGAAAGACAAACCACATAGAATAGAACTTGAAAGGAAAAGAGAAGTGTAGAATTCTCTTACAAAAATTTGGCAGCCTAACAGCGTCACTTAAAAATTCATAAAATGAGTTGATGAGAGATAAAAGGGTCTCTCATCACATGGAAATAAATGGACAGAAAAAATGAGATATAAGGACATACCCCAACATAAGAAAATTGAATCTAAAATACATAACATAAAATAATTCTTTGACTAAAAGAGGAGGGTGAAAGGTTCCCTTACCTTGGAGAGTAAATTCAAAAACTCAAAGATTGGGACCTTGGGGGATTGAGGGAACCTTAGGAGGACTCCTTGGGTGGTAAAAATACCATATATTCATTGATGAGTAATTTGGAATGAAATCAATGAAATAATGGGTTGGTATTTATAGAAAAAGTGAGGGAATATTTTATTAATTTCCAAGGGACACCTCATTAGTGGTATTTGAAAAACCATGGGCTTGCCCATGGTATTTTCCCAGGGTATTGTCCACTTGGGACACCTAATATCATATTTTATCCCTCAATAGTTGACCATAATTATTACATCATTATTATATTATTAATTATGTCATTAAACTTGCCGAAATCTCAAAAGTGTATTTTTACTATTCACTAAAAATTCAACTGTTTCAGAAAAACCCCAAAAATTCACCCTAACCATTTTTTGACATGTAGAATACAAAAGTGAAATCCATTTTATAAAAATTTATATCATTTTAAAATAAATTAAAGAAATAAAATACTAATACTTGACTAATAATTTCTAAAACATTTATTTACTTATACTATGGTATAATTATATAACATTACCACTTATGATTACTAAAGCATATTTATACCTCCTTAGGTGATGTTACTATTCCATTGATAAAATAACCATTCATAAGGTTAAAATCAATATTCCAAAAGGTAAAGTTACTATTCACTAAAAAATTATTTTGATCTTATTAAACCACATTTTTCACCCTGATTACAACCATGTATGTCAAATTTTTTAAAATAATTTCACATAAAACGTTATTTAATAATAAAATATTTTTTACTATTCATAAAAAAACAATATTCATCAAACATTGTTTTAAAAAAAACACTATTCATAAAATATTATTCATCAAATTAAAACCTCTTATAAAACTTCTAAAAATTCAGCCTAGGTGAATTTTGAAATTTGAAATTCAAAAATGATGTTTAATTTACCATAATAATTATCTGTGTATGAAAAGTATTTGAAAAGTGAAATTTTTAATTCTAAAATAAATTTATCAAATTTGTCTTAATTAAACATATAATTTATTAATAAAATCTATTGTTAAAATAGGAATGATGAAATAACAATTTTATTTATACCAAGGGATTACACAAAGTAACTAAGGCCTCATTACATAACCCCTTATAATGACTGCATAGGATCTTAGAGTAAGGTGTGCAATGGTGATAGAATCTTGGGGTCGCTTAGAAAACATTTCCATGAGTGGTGATTTCTATTAACTTGAACTTCTCTTGTAAGAGATTATGTTCAAGATTAATGTGTTGAAGTTCAACTTGGTCTTGGTCTAGAGAAAAGACTAGTGATGCCACCTCCTTCCCATGCTCCGACAAATGGGCTTCATATGCGTAGAGTGTAATAACCCAAACTTTTATTAATGAAAATTCCTCTTGATCTAATTAATTGTATTATTATGTAAAATGGTTTTATAAAACAAATGCACTTCCTTGGTTTTATGTTTTTGGATTTTAAAATACCATTAAGAATTGTTAACATTGCTAATATAGTCGTTGAATAGTGATTACATGATTAGTATAAATATAGGGCTTTAACAAATCCAATTTACTCAGAAAAAGGTGGCGATGGACTCATCTATTGAAATTACTCCATACGAAGCCCATTTTTTGGAGTTCACAAAGGAGTTAACATCATTGGGATTCTCTATTGACCAATCTCAAGCCGAGATTCAACATGTTAAGCTTGAACAGAACCACCTATGGGATAAGTGGAAGTTAATAGAGATTACCACCCGAGCGATGTTATCTGAGTCGCCCCAAGAGTCTGTCACCATCGCACACCTTACCCTTAGGTCTTGTGCAGGTTTTATAAGGTGTTATGTAACAAGACTCTAGCACTATAATTATATTCATTATTTTTGTATAGAATAAATAATATACATTCATTTTATAATTGTTACTTTGTAAATGGTTTTTAAAGCAAAAATAGTATTTTTAATTAATATTTAAATTCAATTAAGAAATATATTTTTATAAATTAATGGTTTTTTGAATTAAATAATATTTTAATAAAATATTATTACTAAATTACTTTTTATTAAATATAAATGATCGTATAATTTTTATGCATTAAATTGTAAATTTTATTAAGGTTTGAAAACTATTTTTGTCAAAACCAATGAATTTTCAATAAATATCGGTTTTTATTTTAAAATTGAAAATTCACATATTTAGAAAATTATTTAGATAAAATAAATATTATTTTTGGAATCAGGATGTCAAAATCATCCAATAGTGAATTTTTCAAAAAATTTTGAGACACTCAAAATTTTGGGTAAAAATTAAATACCGAATAAATATATAATGTGTTTTATGACATCATAAGGACCCAATAGTGATGTAATAAAATATTATAAAATGTATATTAGGCCAATATATATTTTACCTTTAAAATAATGTGAATTTATATTTTTTTTATTAATTTTACAATGCCTTAGTGGACCCTCCAAGACTTATAAAATATTTTAACATTTTAAAATGATTTCCTTGAGAGTGTGACTCACCTCCACATAAGAAAGACTAATATTTTAATAATTTCGTCCATTGAACTTATAAAATAATTTTTTCCACTCCCATTTGAAAAAAACCATGGTAAAAACCATAGGATGGTTTGTGGTTTTGATTAGTTTAATGTGTAGTGTCTAAAACCTAAATAATAAAGAATTCCCTCTTCTTCCCTATATAAACCCACTCAATCTCCCATTCCTCTTAACTCAAACAATTTGGAGACCTACCAAACTCTTCCATCCTCTCTCTATAATCCTACCAAGTCACCCCAAGCTCCCAATAAGCCTCTCTCAAGACTCTCCCAAGCCTTTGGGATCACACTTCCAAGTAAGTGATCCTCACTTTCCTTCCTCCCTTATTGACGTCCAAGTTTCCTTATATTGTTATGACCTTTTATTTTCAATTAAAAATGTTGGGATATAATTTCTCACCTAACCTATACTTCCATACTTATTCTTGAATGATTATAGACCCCTTTCTATCTCATTAATGCCTCCCATGTACACATGTTACCATGCCAAAATTCCATAAGGGATTTCTCTCTCTTTATTTACTTTCAAGAAATTATTTTATATTATGCATCTAAATTCCATTACATATATTGGGATATTATACTCTATGACCCCCTTAATTTTCTTTTCATGTATAAATTATGAGAGACCTCTTTATCTCTCATCAACCCATTTTACAATTTTCTATTTGACGTTGTTATGCTGTTGAAGTTACACCAAAGTTTCCATGCCAAAATCATCATGGAAGTGATTACCATACCCATTTCTCTATTAAGGGAATTCACCTTTATGAACATGTACTTGTTGATTGAGTAATTAAATTTAT
This sequence comes from Viscum album, assembly GCA_963277665.1. NCBI lineage: Eukaryota > Viridiplantae > Streptophyta > Magnoliopsida > Santalales > Viscaceae > Viscum > Viscum album. The sequence continues at coordinate 452,860,256 of OY728137.1, read as the reverse complement.
GAATTCCATAATTCTTATTCATGGAATAAATTATGATGTTTAATGAATCAATATTGTATGATCTATGTGGCACACTTATGCATGAAATGAAATGATTAAGAAGGGTGTGCCCTGATAGCACTTCAATACATTGTGTAAAGAATAGTATCATGATACACCATGTGAAATGAGGTATTACTCATGATAATTCAAGTTCAATGAGGTTTTACGCATGCTAATTCATGTGAAAAGAGGGTTTACTCATGCTCCATGTTCAATGAGCCTTAGCTCATGCTAATATCATTTTAAATGTTGTTTCCACATCTCCATGTTGTGATAATAATGATATATCATGCCTTTATGTTCATGTTTCTATTATGATACATTGATATTCCTATTGCCTAAAATATATTACATTCTTCATGTTATGCCTTTTTTAATCCCTTACTAAGCTTTATATCTCACCCATTTTCTTATGTATGTCCTCTGGTTATCCCATGCAATGCTAAGTACGAAGGAATGTTATGGTCATATAAAATAATTTTTCAATAAATATGTTGTATTTTATGACTTAATTTGTCATATAATGATACTAGTTTCCCAATAAACTAGACCTCTCAATCCTCAGAGTTGTATTAAGTGAAATTTTATGTAATAAATCATGTTTAAATATGTAATAAAGATCAGGGTTGTTATAGTTGGTATCAAAGGATATGTTTAATTATTTTTTGGATTAAGATTATAAAACCCTAGTGAAATATTTAGGGATAAGACTATGTATAATAAAAACATACCTAAATTTTTCTGAGTATATATTAAGTGGTTTATCAAGAAAATACATACCTAGCTAGATACAAACTAGTAGTGGTGGATCTGGAATAAATGTATCTAGGGGTAAAACCCGAAAACACCGCTTTGAGCTAGACTCGAACGAGAACTAGTGCACGACAATGAGCTTTTCTTCACTCTTGGTTTGACACACTCAGGGGATATGATTTGGTAAATTCTTAAGATTAGTGTGAACCATTATTAAGGGAATAAAAAAGTTCCCCTTATAATATATGTTGGGAAATAGATCATGGATAACCTAGATTAAAACTTAGGGTATCCTAAGTTAGGATATACTATTCAATTACAAGTTTATCCTTCTATGTCCAATGTTTTTTTACATTATTATTAGAAAATTATTCAAACCCACTAATTTTATTTTCTCTTTTCCTAGTTAAAACATGGATGGAGGAGGATCACAAACAACTCTTATCTCTCTTCTTAAAAAACTACTTGAAAATATTATCCAGAAGTCATGCGCAGTTGATTTTGAAACTTTTTCAAATATCTAAGTTATATGAAAACAACTTTATGAGGTATCCAATAGCTTTATAATTTCATTATTATTTCAATATTAAAGTACCGTATATTGGAGAATCTTGTGATCTCAACTTTCTTACCATGCTAAGAATGGGAAGTACCATCAGCATCTTTTTAAATTCTTCACTTTATTTCAAAATTATGATGCACTAAAATATTTTCTAGATGCTTCAAGAGAAAGAGACCTCCAATCAGCCTATATTTATCAAATTATAGATTTATGTCTTTTGGGATATATGAAAACTGATTTACCAAAACCCTATTTTGAAATATTTGAAGATGAATCAGTAATACTTTTTTATAAAAAACATGTTCAAGACGATGTCTCAAAATTAAATATAGGAAATACCTTTTTTATGAAGTATATATGCATCCATCGATATAATCCATGATGGATGGGGAGTTTTAGGGTAAAGGAAGTATATGATTTTGGAAATATCCTGAGGTACCATTGTGATGCATGAAACCTTTCTACTTAAAGGAAATGCTAATAGGAAATACTAAACACCTCATTGAAGAGATAAAGGATAAGTACCCTCACCTATTTTCAACTTAGTATGTAAAATGAAATTTCAAGGGAGAAATTTCTTAAGGGGGGAATATTATAACGACCCAAACTTTTATTAATGAAAATTCCTCTTGATCAAATTAAATGTCTTATTATGTAAAATGGTTATATAAAACATATTCACTTCCTTGGTTCTAGGTTTTTGGATTTTAAAATACTATTAATAATTGTTACTATTGCTAATATAGCTATTTAATAGTGATCACATGATTATTATAAATATATGGCTTTAACAAATCCAATTTACTCATACAAAGGAAGCAATGGTCTCATCTAGTATAATTTCTCTATACGAAGCCCATTTGTCGAAACTCGGAAAGGAGGTAGCATAACTAGGCTTCTATCTTGACCAATCCCAAGCCAAGATTCAACACGTTAAGCTTGAAGGGAACTGCCTATGGGAGAAGTGAAAGTTATTTGAGATTACCACCTGAGCGATGTTATCTGATCCACCCCAAGAGTCTGTCAACATCGCACACCTTACCCTTAGGTCTTATGAGGGTGTCATAATGGGTTATGTAACATGACCCTAGCACTATGATTATGTGCATTATTTTTTTATATAATAAATAATATACATTCATTTTATTATTGTTACTTTGTAAATGGTTTTTAAGGAACAAATAGTATTTTTAGTTAATATTTAAATTCAATTAAGAAATGCAGTTTGATGAATTAATGGGTTTTTTAATTAAATAATATTTTAATAAAATATTATTACCAAATTAATTTTTATTAAATATAAATGATCATATAATTTTTATGAATACAATTGTAATTTTTATTAAGGTTTGAAAACTGTTTTTATCAAAACCCATGAATTTTCAATAAATGTCCATTTTTATTTTAAAAGTGATAATTCACATATTTAGAAAATTATTTAGATAATATATATATATATATATATATATATATATATATATTTGGAATCAGGACATCAAAATTATCCAATGGTAAATTTTTCATAACTTATTGAGACAGCCGAATTTTTGGGTAAAAATTAAATAACGAATAAATATATAATGTGTTTTATGACATCATAATGACCCAATAGTGATGTAATAAAATACTATAACAATTATATTGGTCCAATATATGTTTTAACTTTAAACTAATTTTATTTTAGATTTGTTTGATTAATTTTACCATGCCTTAGTGGACCCTCCAAGACTTATAAAATATTTTGACATTTTAAAATGATTTCCTTGAGAGTGCAGTTCACCTCCACATAAGCAAGCCCAATATTTTAATAATTTTGGCCATTAGACTCATAAAATAATTTTTTCCAATCCCATTTAGAAAAAACCATGGGATAGTCTATGGTTTTTATTAGTTTAATTTGTAGCTTCCAAAACCAAAATAATAAAGAATTCTCTCTCCTTTCCTATATAAACCCACTCAATCTCTCATTCCTATTCACTAAAACCATTTGGAGAACGACCAAACTCTACCCTAATTTCTATATAATCCTCATAAGGCACCCAAAGCTCCCAATAAGCCTCTATCAAGCCTCTCCCAAGCCTTTAGGATCACACTTCCAAGTAAGGGATCCTCACTTTCCTTCTTTCCTTATTTATGTCCAAGTTTCCTTATATTGTTATTATATTTTATTTTCAATTAAAAATGTTGGGGTATGATTATTAACCTCCACTATAATTCCCTCCTTATGTTTTAATTATTATATACCCCTTTCTCTCTTATTAATTCCTCCCATGTACACCTGTTACCATGCCGAAATTCCGTAAGAGATTTCTCTCTCCTCGTTTACATTCATGAAATTATTTTATATTATGCATCTAAATTCCATTAGATATGTTGGGATATTATACTATATGACCCCCGTACTTCCCATTTCATGTATAAATGATGATATACCCTTTTCTCTCTCATCAACCCATTTTTCAATTTTCTTTTTGACGTCGTTATGTTGTCAAAGTTACACAAAAATTTCCATTCCAAAATCATCGTGTTAGTGAATACCATACCCATTTCTCTATCAAGGTTATTTACCTTTATGCACATGAACTTGTTGATTGAGGGATTAAATTTATGTATTCCACATCTCTTATTCATGGAATAAATTATGATGTTTAATGAATCCACGTTGTATGATTTGTGTGGCACACTTATGCATGAAATGAAATGATTAAGAAGGGTGTTCCCTGATAGCGCTCCAATGCACTGGGTAAAGAATTGTATCATGATACACCATGTGAGATAATGGTTTACTCATTATAATTCAAGTGCAATGAGGTTTTACATATTCTAATTCAAGTGAAATGAGGGTTTACTCATGCTCCATGTGCAATGAGACTTGGCTAATGCTAATATCATGTTAAATGTTGTTGCCATATATCCATGTTATAATAATCATGATATATCATGAATTTATGTTCATGTTTCTATTATTCTCCATTGATATGCCTATTTCCTAACATGTATTGTATTCTTCATTTTATGTCTTGTTTACTCCCTTAGTGGGCTTTATAACTCGCCCATTTTCTTATGTATGTCCTCAGGTTATCCCATGTAATTCTAAGTATGAAGGAATTTTGTGGTCATGTAAAATAATTTTTCAATAAATATGTTGTATTTTATGTCTTAAGTTGTCATGTAATACTTATAATCTCCCAAGACACTAGACCTCTAGATCCTCATAGTTGTCTTAAGATCATGTTTATGTAATAAATCATGTTTAAATATCTAATAAAGAGCAGGGTTGTTATACCGAGTCTACTAGATGAGGCCATTGACTCTTCTTTCTAAAATAATAACCATTATCATTTATATAAATAATCACTAGTCTTAATATTAAGAGTATAATTTCCAATGTTTATATTGACCAACGGTCATATAATAGTCGAAACCCAACAGTCTCATTTCACTTATACTCACTTCATTAATAAAGGGATGTAGATTTTTTGAGTACAAAAACATAAATTTTCATGAAACAATTATCATTCAAAAATTTAGGGTTGTTACATTATCCCACCTTTAAGAAATTTCATCCCTGAAATTTCAACTCTTACCCTCAGAAGAGAAAAGGTGTGGGTACTTTTTCCTCATATAATCCTCTGGTTCCCACGTGTCTTATTCATATTTGTGGTTTCTCCACAACACTTGAACAAGGTGGGTAGTCTTTTTGTGTAAAACCTTGTCTCTACGATCCAAGATCTCCACTAGATTCTCCTCATAAGAGAGGTCATGTTCCAGTTGTACCACCTCTGAATTTAGTATATGTGAAAGGTTAGGTATGTACTTCCTAAAGAGTAATATACGGAAGAAATCATGAAATTTTTCTAGATTTGGAGGAAGTAAAAGCTGATAGACCACTCCTCCTATGCAATCAAGGATTTCATAGGGGACAATGTACATAGGGTTGAGCTTCCCTTTCTTCACAAACCTCATGAATCTCTTCTAAGGTGAAATTTGAAGAAAGAATTTGTCACCAACATAAAACTTCAGTTGTATTCATAGATATTTTCTCGTTCGATTCTACCTCGAAGCGGTGTTTTTGGGTTTTACCCCTAGATACATCTGTGCCAGAGCCACATCCACTTGTTTGTATCCAGATAGGGATTTATTTGTTTAGAACCCACTTAATTAATATTTCACAAAAATACTAAGAATTTTTCCTATATTTAAAATTTTCTATTGGGTTCATCCTAAATTTTTCATATCCTAATTTTCAAAAATAACTAAACCTACCTTTGATACCAACTATGGAATCCCACCTATTTATTTCATAATTTTACAAGACATTTTAAAAACAGAGGATCTTTAAAGTCTAGTGTCTTGGAAAAAAGGTATATAATACATGAAAACATGTCACATTATTTTAATCCTATTTATGGGATTATTTAAAATTTCATCCAAAGTAAAATTACTGCATCTCATAACCTAGAGACATACATCAAATTAAATGGTAAGCAGAAGGCCGAGTAAGGAAAATAAGTGAAATGGTTTACATGTCAACTTGTGTAATATCAATAAGAACTTGGGGAATATAATAAAGGAATGATAAAGAGGAATATAATAATAATAAGAACATGAATAATAACTTGAAAATGTGGCTACAACATTTAATTTAGACATTCATAATCATATCACCAAGTTCCATCCCTAAGGTGTCATAAAAATTACCAAGGTTATTCACCAAGGTATCATAAAACTTTTCATCTCTAGAAATTAATTTATCTACCCAATGCATTGGAGTTCTATCAAGGCACACCATTAATATGTCTTTATTTTTATGTGATCCACATATATCATAATAAAAAATTTCATAAATAACCCAAAGAGATTAAAATAAATGGGTTTCATATCGAAATCGTGACGTTTTAAAAAGTGTTAAAAAACAAGATCATTACGTCATTTATAACCCATGAAAAGGGGATGACGGTTTTATGTATTTCAATTCCAGAATAAAATATATCATTTTTATTTCTTGTTGAATACACTTATAAATTAAATAGTTTTGTATATTCACATAAATAAAATAATATAATTTCTTGAGAAAAATAGAGAGATTTTGAGACAAAAATTCTGCAGCATAATGACTATGCAACAAGGTATTAGAAAAAGTTAAAAATAGAAAGGACATAGATCACACGTTCATAAGAGATTCATAATAAATTATAAGGAAATAATAACATGTAGATAAGAACATGGTATAGAAACTTGAAATACAAACCACATAGAAGATAACTTGAAAGGAAAAGAGAAGTGGAGAATTCCCTTACAAATATTTGGCAGCCTAAGAACGTTACTTATAAATTCATAAAATGAGTTTAGGAGAGAAAAAATGGTCTCTAATAACTTGTAAATAAAATTTATAGAAAAATGATATATTATAACATAACCCAACACAAGAAAATGGAATCTAAAATACATAACATAAAAGAATTCTTTGACTAACAGAGGAGGGTGAAATGTTCCCTTACCTTGAAGAGTAACTTCAAAAACTCAAAGGTTGGGACCCTGGGGGGATTGAGGGAACCTTGTGAGGACTCTTGGGGAGGTAAAAAGACTATATATTCGTTTATGAGGAATTTTTAATGAAAGGAATTTAGGAATGAGTTGGTATTTATAGTAAAAGTGAGGGAATATTTTATTAATTTCCAAGGGACACCTCATTAGTGGTATTTGAAAAACCATGGGATTTCCCATGGTATTTTCCCATGGTATTTGACACTTGGTACACCTCATATAATATTTTATTCCTCAAGATTCTACCAGAATTATTACAATATTATTACATTATTAATGATATCAATAAACATACCAAAAACTCAAAAGTGTATTTTTACTATTAACTAAAAATTCAACTATTTCAGAAAACTCCCAAAAATTTACCCTAACCATTTTTCAACGTGTAAAATAAAAAATTTAACTCCATTTTATAAAATTTAATTTCATTTAAATTTAAATTAAATAAATAAAATACTGATACTTGACTAATAATTTCTAAAATATTTATTTACTTATACTATGATATAATTATATCACACTACCACATAAGATGACTAAAGCATATTTATACCACCTTGGGTGATGTTACTATTCCATTGGTAAAATTATTATTCATAATGGTAAAATTACTATTCCAAAGGGTAAAGTTACTATTCACCAAAAAAATATTTTGATCTTATTGAACAACATTTTTCACCCTGATTACAACCTTGTATATCATATTTTCAAAAATCATTTCATAGAAAAGGGTATTTAATAATAAAATATTTTTTACTATTACTCAAAAAAACTAATAGTCATTAAACAATATTCATAAAAAAATACTATCCAAAAAATATTATTCATCAAATTGATACTTCTTAGAAAACTTCTAAAAATTCAGCCTAGGTGAATTTTGACATTTGAAATTCAAAAATGTTGTTTAATTTACCAAAATAATTCTCTATTTATGAAAAATATCTAAAAATAACAACTTTTAGTTCTAAAATCAATTTGTCAAATTTTTATTAATTGAACATATAATTTATTAAGAAAAGTTATTCCTCAAACAGGAATGATGAAATAACAATTTTATTTATAATAAGGTATTACAGAAATTAACTAAGGCCTCATTACATAACCCCTTATAATTATTTTATAGGACCTAAGAGGAACGTGTGTAATGGTGATAAAATCTTGGGGTGAATCAGACAACATTTTCTAAGTGGTGATTTCTATCGAATTGAACTTCTCCCATAAGTGATTTTGTTCAAGATTAATGTGTTGAAGTTCGGCTTGGGCTTGGTCCAGAGCAAAGCCCAGCGATGCCAACTCCTTCCCATGCTCCAACAGATGGGATTCATATGGCTCAAGTCTACTAGATGAGGCCATAGACTCTTCTTTATACAATAATAACCATTATCATTTCTATTTATAATCGCGAATCTTAACATTAAGAGTATAGTTCCCACCAGTCATATTGAACAACATTCGTATAACATTCAAAACCCAATGGTCTCATTTCACTTATACTCACTTCATAAATAAAGGGATATAGTTTTGTTTAATACAAAAACATACATTTTCATGAAAAAATTATTATTCAAAAAGTTCAAGTCGTTACATTATCTCCCCCTAAGAAATTTTGTCCCCAAAATTTCAACTCTTACCCTCAGTAGAGAAAATGTGTGGGTACTTCTGCTTCATAGACTCCTCTGGTTCCCACGTGGATTATTCGTATTTTTCGTTACTCCAAAATACATTAACAATGTGGGTAGTCTTGTTGAGTAGAACCTTTTATCTATGATCTAAGATCTCCACAAGATCCTCCTCATAAGAGAGTTCAGGTTCCAGTTGTACCACCTCTGGATTTAGTACATGTGAAGGGTCAGGTATGTACTTCCTCAAGAGTAATACATGGAAGAAATCATGAAATTGTGATAGATTTGGAGGAAGTGAAATTCTATAGGCCACTGCTCCTACGTGATCAGGGATTTCATAGGGGACACTGTACCTAGGTCCGATCTTCCCTTTATTCCCAAACCTCATGACTCTATTCCAAAGTTAAATTCAAAGAAATACTTTGTCACCAACATCAAACTCCAAGTCCATTCAATGGTTGTCGGCATAGCTCTTTTGTCGACTCTGAGCAACCTTAATGTGTTGTTGGATGGAATGAACCTTTTTTGTCATATCTTGTACAAGATCAGGCCCAATAATCTTTCTCTCACTAGATTCATCCCAACAAGTATGAGTTCTATATCGCTTCCCATATAGAACTTTATAGGGTTCCATTTGAATGCTTCAGTGGAAAAAATTGTTGTAAGAGAACTCAACTAATTTGATATGTTGATCCCATACACCATTAAATTACATTGATCATGTTCTCATCATTTCCTCGAGTTTGTTAATAGTTCTTTCATATTGGACATCCTTTTGGGGGTGATAGGCCGTACTGAAATTCAATTCAGTACACAGAGCATGTTTAATACTTCTCTATAATTTTGATGTGAACCTTGGATCATGATCAGATATGATAGAAAGTGGAATTTCATGAAGCCTTACCACTTCCTTCACATAAATCCTGTAAAGTTGATCAAGAGAGAAATATTATTGAATAGAGATAAAATGGTCAGTCTTGGTGAGATAGTCCACTATAACCCATATCGTATTGTTTCCTTTGGAAGTTCTTAGGAGACCAGTGAAAAATTCCATAGTGATATTATCCCACTTCCATGCTGGTATGGGTAGTGGTTGTAATACCCCTTTAGGTAGTTTCCACTTTGCCTTCACTCTCTGACATACCAGGCACCTTATAGTATAGTTATCAATCTCCCTTTTCATATTATCCCACCAAAAATGATCACGAAGGTCCCTATACATTTTCATGCTTCCAGGAAGTATAGAGATAGTAGATCTATCAGCTTCATCCATCGGTGCTTTATTTGTTTCTAGAATAGATATAACACATAGTCCTGTATGAAATTTTAGTACACCTTCTTGATCAATATTGAACTCAGGAAACATCCCATCCTTCATAGCCTCAAACTTCTTCTATAACAAAAAAAATGTTCTTTCTGAGCCTTCTTGATCTTCTCTAGTAACAATGATTGAGAGATCATTTGGGATAGGGTTAATGATGTCCCTTCCCTTATAATTCCCATGTCCATCTTTACCGGGTCATTGATAAAAGGATCTCTTTGAATCATCACCATGGACAGAACAACTTGGTCTTTCCTACTTAATGCATCATTGACTTTTTTTCTCTTCTAGGATGATAATGAATTGAAAAATCATAATCTTTAATAAGTTCCAACCATATCCTTTGTCTCATGTTCAATTAATTTTGTGTGTAAATATACTTCAATATTTGATGGTCTATGTATATATCACATTTATCCCCATAAAGATAGTTCCTCCATATCTTTAGAGAAAAAACAACCACAGCTAAATCATGATCATGCATAGGATAGTTCTCCTCATAAGTCTTCAAATGTCGAGATACGTAATAAATCACCTTTTAATTTTTCAATAGGACACACCCAATCCCTTTCATATATTCATCTCTAAAAATAACGAACCATTTTCTTCTTAAAGGAAGAGTTAGCTCGGGTTCTGTAACCAATCTCTTCTTTAGCTCTTGGAAAATTTCCTCACACTCCTTTGTCCAGATGAATTTAACCAATTTTTCAAGTTAACTTGGTTAGTGGATTATAAAGTCGTGAATTTTTTTTCAAAAACCTCCTATAATATCCCACTAATCCAAGGAAACTATGAATCTATGTCGTTGTTTTAGTTTGAGGCCACTCTTCTACAATATTTTTCTTTTTATGGTCAACTGTGATTCCTTCATTTGTTACAATGTTCCCCAGGAAAGCAATTTTTTGTAACCAAAATTCACATTTTCTAAACTTTCTAAAAATCCTCTCCTTATATAGAGTTTTCAAAACAACCCATAGATTATCCTCATGCTCCTCGTGACATTTTGAATATATCATAATATCATCAATAAAAACTACCAAAAAGGTATTAAGGTTGTCCTTAAAGACTCTATTTATCAAATCCATAAAAATATAAGGATCATTAGTCAAGAAATAGGGCGTAAAAACAAAATCATAATGCCCATATCTTGATCGGAAGGCAGTTTTTGGAATATCTAATTTCTTCACCCTCAATTGAAGATAACCGTATTGAAGATCAATCTTAGAGAAGAATTGAGCCCCGTAAATTTGATCAAATAAGTCATCAATTCTTGGAAGAAGTTATTTGTTCTTCACTGTGATCCAGTTCAGTTCTCTATAATCAATGCATATCCACATTTATACATCCTTCTTATTTACAAAGAGAAAATTTGATCCCAAGAATACACACTCAGTTGGATAAACCCCTTATCCAAAATATCTTGGAATTTCTTCTTTAATTCCTCCAGCTCTACATTTTTTCATCCTATAAGGGGTCTTTGATATCGGATGTGATCCAGGTATGAGTTCAATGGAGAAATCTACCTCTCTTTCTGGGGGAGGTCCAGTTAACTCCTTTGGAAATACGTCATTGTATTCTTGGACAATGGGTACATTTTCTATCATTATACTATCATTTCATTATTTTTATTCACTAATCAACTCTATAAAGAATTATATAGGAGGTTATTTGAGAAAAAGATTAGGTTGAGATATCTCTCCCTGGAAGATAACTATAGGTTTTCCATTCAAGACTACTGTTATTTCCTTTCTTCTGGATTTGATCTTAGCATTATACTTTGAGAGCCAGTCCATACCTATTATAATGTAGAATTCCATCATGGGAATGACTACTATATTTTCGATAATATTGTTCTCACTAAAGTAAATACTAGAGTTTCTAAACATTGATGATGCATGGATAATTCAACCAGGAGTCTTGATTGATAACTCTACTTTTCAGGGGTTGATTCTAAATTCCTTGCAAACTAGGAGGAAATAAAGGAATGCGTAGAATCAGAATCAAACAAAGTACTTGCTAGCATTGAGAGAACAATAAGAGTACCTTCCACCACATCATTTGGATATTAAACATCATCTGTCGTGATAGGAAAAGAATGACCTTGCTTCCATGGCCTTTGCTAAGGCTGATGGTGATTCCCCTCTATTACCCTTAGATTTGGACAACGATTAGAAAATTTCCTAAGTTGTCCACACTTATATCATTGGAATTCAGGTAGGGCCTGCACCATCTTCCCTTTTTTTTAGTGTTGGGAAGTTTAGGGTTCAACTCACTATGACAATTCTGTGCGATATGGTCATCTCTTCCATACTTGTATAACTTCCTGCTCTAAAAATGGCAGTTCCCCAAATGCTTCTTTCCACATTTATTACAAGTGGGATGTTTCACTTGCTTTACTCCTCTTCCATGATCAAATATCCTCCCTATGCTTGGTTTTATTGATCTATTCTTATCATTGGATTTATGAGACCACGACATCTCACTGAACTCTAGTTTGACTTTCATAGCAGTCCTCATGATCTCCTCATAGCTATCGTAGTCTCGGTTGGCTAGATTATTCTGCATATGAGGTCTTAGTCCACCAAAGAATCTATCAAACTTCCCATTATGATCCATGGAAAATCTTGAGGCGTAATGGGAAAGTCTTTTGAAGTTTATCTCTTAGATTCCAACAGATTCATTCTCCTTCTGATTCAGCTCAAGAAACCACTTCTCTATTTTTTTACTCATCGAACGAGGGAAATACTTATTGAAGAATATCCCTATGAACTCTTACCACTCCGTAGCTTCAACCTCTACTCTTGGCCTCAAGTTTTTAATCAATTACCACCACTGATCAACTTCTCCCTCTAAACAGTAAACACACAAGGTGGCCTTATCTTGTTCTAAACATCAGAGCACATAAAAGATCTTTTCAATAGAGTTGATCCACTATTTAGCAATCAATGGGTCAGTAGATCCACTGAACATTGGTGGTCCTTGATGCATAAAGGACTCAACATAAAGTTATTCCCTTTGTGGTGACATTGGTCTCTCATCTTGATTCAAGTTATTTCCCATAACTTGAGTTAGTTGGTTCATCATTCTCATGAAAGTTTCCATTCCGGTTTCCATTGGAGGGCTGTCAATGCATGGTCCATTGTTGTCACCATATGAACAGTTCCTCTTATTTCCTGCCATTTTCTACAAGAATAAAACCTTAGTGAGAAACTTATTTCATTTATAAATATTTTATCTGTAAAGGATTTTTTTGACTTAAAACTTAATGCTTAAACATATTATTCTTTTACAACAATTACATTTCTTTATAAATCCTTCACAATGTTTCATAAAAATATTATGATTAACAAAACATATCCCTCGAGAGTGTCAAACTAGAAGTGTAGTAAGGACTGTTTTTTGTCCACCAGTTTCTGTTCGAGTCTATCTCAAAGTGGTTTTTTTTGTTTTTACCCCTAGATACATCGATATCAGATCCACATCCACTTGTTCATATCTAGACAACGATTTATTTTTTCGAAAACCACTTAATTAATATTTCACCAAAATATCTATAATATTTCCTATATTTAAACTTTTCTATAGGGTTCTTCCTAATGTTTTCATAGCCTGATTTACAAAAAATAACTTAAACTCCCTTTGATACCAACTATGACATCCCACCTTTTAATTATACAATTTTACATGACATTTTACAAATAGAGGATCTTTAAAGTCTAGTGTCTTGGAAAAAAGGTACATAATAAATGAAAACATATAACATTATTTTAATCCTATCGAAAGGATTATTGAAAAGTTCATCCTAAGTACAATTACTTCATCTCATAACCTGCAAACATACATCAAAGGAAAGGGTGATCATAATGCCCGATAAAGAAAAATAAGTGAAACAATTTACATGTGAACTTGTGCAATATCAATAAGAACATGGGGAATATAATAAAGGCATGATAAAGAGGCATATCATAATAATAATAACATGAATCATAACTTGAAAATGTGGCTATAACATTTAATTTATACATTCATAATCATATCACCAAGGTCCATCCCCAAGGTGTCAGAAAAATTACCAAGGTATCGTAAAACGTGTCATATCTGGAGATTAATTTATTTACTCAATCCATTGGAGCACTATCAGGATGAACCCTTAATATGTATTTATTTTCGTGTGATCCACATTGATCATAATCAAACATATCCGAAATAACCCAAAGAGAATAAAATAAATGGGTTTCATATAAAAATTGTGATGTTTTAAAAAGTTTTTAAACACTATTGGAATTTGAGTTATTTGCAATAGGCTATTTGCAACGGGATCCCGTCGCAAATGAGCTTTTGCGACGGGGTCCCGTCGCAAATAGCCCGTTGTAGAAAACAGTGTTGCAAATAGTATTTTTTTGCAACGGGCTCGTCGCAAATAGATCTCTGATTATATAAACTATATATAAAAAAACTTTTTGTGATGGGTTTGTCATCCTGTTGCAAATAGTTCTCTGTTTATATATGTTATATATACCAAAACCTTTTGTGACGGTCTTGTCGTGAAAAAGTATTTGCGACAGGTCCTTTTACCGTTGCAAATACCTTTTTAAATATATATATATATATATATATATATATATTATTTGTAACGGGGCCCCATCGCAAAAGGTCCCGTCGCAAATACCGAATAAAATAAAAATTATATATTTAATAAAATTATGATTAATGAAAAAATAATATTAATATTATTAAAATAATAAAAAATATAAAAAATATTTAAATTCTCAATACTCACAAAAAAATATTAAAAAATCATAAAATATTATTAGTAGTAGTAGTAAAATAAAAAAAACATTAAAAAATATATTACTAATAATAAATAATAAAATATAAAAATATAAAAAAAATATTCAATATATGCAACAATATAAAAGACAAAAACTATAAATAGTTCATATTACAACAAATTTTGAATTCAAATGTTTTTAACATAAGAAAAAAATCATTGGGGGATAGTCTTCTGGAGGAGGTGGAGGAGATGGAAGAAATGGCGGAGGAAACTTCATCCATAAACTACGAGTTAAACGGCGCATGTACTCCATCTGCTTATGTTGTTGCTGCTGCCATCGACGCATCTCTTTCTCGTGTTGTTATTGCTTCCCTTGACGCATATTCTCCTAGTACTGTTGCTGCTGACGCATCTCTTCCTACTGCTTCTGTAAACTCTTTATAAGCTCATTATGAGCTTGTAACTGCTCTTGATACTATGAGCCAGAAGATGATGGCTCTCCATGAACTCCTCTTGAGTTGGACGCTGACATCGCAGTAGTATCATAATAAGTCCCATGAGTCAAATGAGAGCTGATACCAACTAATTATTACTAATTATTACAAATTATTTCTAATTATTACTAATTATTACTAATTATTACTATTTATTACTATTTATTACTATTTATTATATTTATTACTATTTATTACTATTTATTACTATTTATTATTATTTACTACTATTTATTACTATTTATTACTATTTGTTAATATTTATTACAATTTATTACTATTTATTACTAATTATTACTAATTATTACTAATTATTACTATTTATTAATAATTATTACTATTTATTACTATTTATTACTATTTATTACTATTTATTACTATTTATTGCTAATTATTACTATTGATTACTAATTATTACTATTTATTACTAATGATTACTAATTATTACAAATTATTACTAATTATTACTATTCATTACTAATGATTACTATTTATTACTATTTATTACTATTTATTACTATTTATTACTATTTAATACTATTTATTACTATTTAATGCTATTTATTACTATTTATTACTATTTATTACTATTTATTACTATTTATTAATAATTATTACTAATTATTACTATTTATTACTAATTATTACTAATTACTAAAATTCATTACTATTTATTACTATTTATTAGTATTTATTACTAATTGTAAATATTTATTACTAATTGTAAATATTTATTACTAATTGTAAATATTTATTGCTATTTTTTCCTAATTATTACTATTTTTTCTTAATTATTACTAGTTAGCATTAATTATTATGAATTACCACAAATTATAGCTACTAATTACTAATTACCACTAATTATTTAACTACATTACTAATTATCGTTAATAATTATTATTTATTACTAATTATTGAGAATTAGTACTAATAATTTCAATTTATTATTACAAATAAATACTGATGACAAAACAATTTAAATCTAATTTAATTACAACTAATCAACAATAATTAAAATTAATATAAAAAATAAAATAAATAATAAATTAAATTAAACATAAATACCTTTAAACTTTATCTCTTATAATTGTAGATGGCTTCACAACTTCTTCATAAAAAAACTAGCTCAAAAAAATTTCACTCTAAAATTAGAGTTTAGAGAGACAGAGAAAGTAGGAATTGAGGGGAAGGAAGAAAAACGGATGGGGGTATATATATGTTAGATTAGTTATGATGGGTATCCCGTCGTAAATACCTTCAGCCGCCTTAATTACTATCAGCGGTTAAAAGGGTATTTGTGATGGGTCCCGTCGTAAAAAGAGACTTGCCGACACACTTTTTGCGACGGGGGAATTCCCCCATCGCAAATAGTATTCACCACCTCCCATTATTTGCGACGGGACGTGCCTCATTGTCACAAATACCCTTCCACGCGGTTTGGTGTGCAAACTGCTTCAAGTCATGCGTAACTTTTTGCGATGGGACCCCAAGTCCTGTCGCAAATAACCCATCGCAAAAATCAGTTTTTTCCGTACTGAAAATCAAGATCATTATGTCATTTGTAACCCACATAAATGGGATGAGGGTTTTATGTATGTCAATTCCAGAATAAAATATATCATTTTTATGTCTTGGTGAATACCCTTAGAAATTAAATAGGTTTGGGTATTCACATAAAAAAATAAGAAATTTTCTTGGGAAAAAGAGAGAAATCTTGAGATGAAAATTCTACTGCATAATGACTATGCAACATAGTTTTAGAAAACATTAAAAAGAGTGGGGACAGAGGTCACCCATTCATAAGAGAGTAATAATATAGTATAAGGACATAATAACATGGAGATAAGAACATGGTATGGAAACTTGAAAGACAAACCACATAGAAGAGAACTTTAAAGGAAAAGAGAAGTGGAGAATTCCCTTATGAAAATTTGGCAGTCTAACGTCACCACTTAAAAATTCCGAAAATGAGTTTATGAGAGAGAAAAGGGTCTTTCATCACTTGGATATAAAATGGACAGAAAAAATGATACATAAAAACATACCCCAACATAAGAAAATGGAATCTAAAAGACATAACATAAAAAAATTGACTAAAAGAGGAGGGTGAAAGGTTCCCTTACCTTGAAGAGTAACTTCAAAAACTCAAAGTTTGGGACCTTGGGGGGATTGAGAAAACCTTGGGAGGACTCCTTGGGAGGTAAAAATACCAGATCTTTTTTGAGGAGGAATTTTTAATGAAAGGAATGAAAGAATGGGTTGGTAATTATAGCAAAAGTGAGGGAATATTTTATTAATTTCCAAGGGACACCTCATTAGTGGTATTTTCAAAACCATGGGATTACCCATGGTATTGTCCACTTGGGACACCTCATATCATATTTTATTCCTCGAGAGTCTACCATAATTATTACATCATTATTACATCATTAATGATGTCACGAACCATCCTTGGGACCCGTGTCGTGACTACCCCAAGCCCGCCTCCCATAGGCCAGGGGTTGGTGACTAGCACCAAGGCGTAACTCCTGACAAAAAGGGGAAGAAATTGCCTTTATAAAGTAAACAAACACCACAGAGTAAGAAAGAAGAAGTAAACACTAAGTAAAACTGGGTACAAAAAGTAGTGCGGAAAAGTAAGTGGGCCAGAATACAAACTCAAACTGGAAGTAAAGTACAACTGGAAAGGAAATACAGCAACTGAAAGTAAAGCAGCAACGCCGATCCGTCCACTGGAAGTCCTAACTGAAGGGTGGGTACAGATAGCCTCCTCAGCTCCTCGGGTCCATCCGTTCACTCCGTGTACGTCCCGCCCAGTGGTCCACCTCCAGGTACCGACTTTCTCCACAAGCCTCAACCACGATCAGTGTTGTCCGTCGTCTGCATCCAACACAACGTAGTACAGGCATAGCCCATGCAGGGGTGAGTATATGCTACTCAGTAGGGACTCCGAGACTCCCGAAGGTCTCCCAGAATCCACAAAGGGTAATCCACAAAGCAAAGATACAATCACGAAGTAACATCCAACACTACTAAGGTATATTCTCATACATATACCTAAGTCATCAATTCCAGTTTGGCTCCAACATCCGATCCCAAGTTCGATCACGTCCACACAGGATAACACAATATAATCCACATAGGAAAGCAAGTCAATCATATCGAAGATAATGATTGGAAGTCAAGACTTAGCTCACACAGTTATACCTCTTTGGTGATAGAGATGATCAGATATAGCCACTGATTCATCTAAGCTAGGACCCACATAGGATGCTAAACCAGCTACTCTTCCAAACCCACATAGGATAGCAAGAACAGAGTCAGACACTGCCAGACCCACGTAGGATACAAGAACAGTAGTCATTGTCGTCGAACCCACATAGGATTTTAGTACGGTCTTCATCGCTACCAAACCCCCATAGTATTTCAGTGCAGTATTCATCTCCGTCGAATCCACATAGGAATTCAGTATGGTCTTCATCGCTGCCGAACCCACATAGGATTTCAGTGCAGTCTTTATCTCCATCGAACCCACATAGGATTTCAGTACGGTCTTCATCGCTGCTGAACCCACATAGGATTTCAGTGTAGTCTTCATCTCCGTCGAACCCATATAGGATTTCATTAAACCAAACCCCCTACCTCAAGCGGTTGATGATCGAAGATTGTCATGGGAGAAGGAACATCGCGGAAGAAGCGTCGCGGAAGGAGGTTTGTCGGCATCGTGGAAGGAGGATCATCGGCGTCGCGGTACATGGCATCGCGTCGTCGATCTCCGAGGGTTCGGTGTTCTTTGTCTCCCTTCATCGGAGGCTGGCGTTCTTCGTCGGCGACGGTGCGTTCTTTGCGTTATTCGCGTTCTTCAACAAAAAAGGTGAAGATTCAAGGCTTGAGTTATTCCTCTCCCAATTATTCTCACACAACGAAACAACCCCTTCATAAAATATGGCTTTGCCTTATTTTATTTCCCATGCCAACTGTTTTGAAATTCAAAACAGATCACGATTTAATTAATGAGCGTTGACCAATTAATGAGGCGTTTAAAATTTAATTTAACGCAAGAGTTGACTTGGCATTTAAAAGGGGGGTGCGGGTGAGTTACCATTTTAAATGCACGTGGAAGGTAAAAGGAAATAAAGGGGTGGGGCTCATGTGGTCCCCACATCACTAATATCCTACCTAGGAGTTAGGGTATTAGTGGGTCCCACTCCAACCATCAAGCTTAGGGTTAAGCTACCTTAATTAAAAATAAAATTCGGTTGCACAAAATTTTCTTTTATTCTTTAGTTAACCCCAAAATTTAATAACCTCACCCAAGAAAATGAAACTCCAGAAAAGGTGTTCTTAAGAAATTATCGACACTGTGATTCCATCGGTGCCCTCATATTTTGATTCCGAGCACCGGTTCAAAAGTTAGGAAAACACGCTCGTTCATTCACTGAACGTACATGAGCCAAACTTCGGAAATTGATTCCGGGCACACCGGGCCTCAGAATCAGGTGACGTCAGAAACTACATTCTTGTAAAATTCCCAAGAAAATTAAAAAAAATCCTTGAATTTTACGGGTCTTTACATTACTCACACCTCAGGACTTTACGTCCCCATAAAGATACATCATAAACTAGGGAAACAAAAGGGGGTACTGTGCACGCATCTGAGCCTCCCGCTCCCAAGTGCTCTACTGGAGGTTCTCGTGCTGCCATCTGATGCGCACTATAGGAGTCGACCGTCCATGTAGTACCCGCTCCTATCGATCCTCGATCTCCACTGGGACCTCCGCAAAAGTCTACCCATCATCAATGTCCAACTCCCCATGGTCGATGATATGCGTCGGGTCATGCACGTATCTCCTCAGCTGAGATACATGGAAGACGTCATGCACCCGGTGCAACTGAGGTGGTAGGGCCAGGTGATAAGACACCTCGCCTATCCTGCTAAGGACCTAGAATGGTCTGATGAAGCACAGAGATAACTTGCCACCTCGGCCAAATCTCCGTAATCCACGTTGAGGTGAGACCCGCAAGAAGACGTGGTCGCCATCCTCGAACTCCAGTGGCCTCCGTCTCCTATCAGCATAAGACTTCTTCCAGCTCTGAGCTGTCCTCATCCGCTCCTGGATGACCTGGACCTTCTCTGTCGTGGCCTGGACCATCTTTGGTCCCACAAGTACTGACTCCCCAGGGTCTGTCCAGCACAGAGGTGATCTGCAAGGTCGGTCGTACAACGCCTCGTATGGTGCCATCCTGATGTTGGAGTGGTAGCTGTTGTTGTACGCGAACTCCACTAAGGGTAGATGGTCCTCTCAGCTGTGACCAAAGTCAAGGACACATTCACGGAGCATGTCCTTGAGAGTCTGAATAGTCTTCTCTGTCTAAAAATTTGTCTGAGGGTGAAAGGCGGTGCTCAGACGTAGCTGCGTCCCGAATGCCTCCTGAAACCCCTTCTAAAGCCGGGAAGTAAAGCGAGCATCTTGATCAGAGACGATAGATGATGGAACACCATGAAGCCGTACAATCTCCTGAACATAGAGGCGTCGCAAGCTCTCTACTGAGCCCTACTCTCTAATGGGTAAGAAGTGGGCCGACTTGGTGAGTTCGTCGACAATCACCCAAAAAGAGTCATGACCTCTGGATGTAAGTGGAAGTCTAGTCACAAAATCCATAGATATCTCGTCCCACTTCCACTCCGGGACCTCTAAGGGTTGTACCAAGCCTTCTGGTACCTGGTGCTATGCCTTCACCTGCTGGCTGGTGAGGCAACGAGAAATGAACTCTGCCACAACCTTCTTCATACCCGGCCACCAGTGTTATTGTCTGAGATCCTGGTACATCTTCGTCACTCCTGAATGTACCGCTAAAGGGGAAGTGTGAAACTCTCTCAGCACCTCCTCCTACAAAGCAGCTGGTACCATGGTACGTCCTTTAAAAAGGACATCGTTCTCTCCTCCTATAGAGAATCCATCAGGTGCCTGTCCTGAGGATATCTGCGCATGCCGCGTCTCACAGTCAGCGTCCTCACATTGTGTCTCTCTGACCTGCTGCAGTAATGGATGAGTGATTGTGAGTGACTGAAGAAAGGTTGCTCCATCTCTATCCACGAAGGATATCTGCAAAGTGGCTAGCTGCTCCGTCGCCTCTCAGAGTAGCTGGATGCCCGTCCTCCTACTGAGAGCATTGGCGACTACGTTCCCCTTCCCAGGAGTATAAACTATATCAAAGTCATAGTCCTAGAGGAACTCGATCCATCACCACTGTCTCATATTCAGGTCCTTCTGTGAGAAGATGTACCTGAGACTCTGGTGGTCAGAGTAGACTGTAAAGCACTCACCCATCAGATATTGTCGCCACATCTTCAGAGCTAAGACCATTGCTGCTAACTCCAGGTCATGGGTAGCGTAGTTCTACTCATGTTGCCTCAACTGACGTGGTCCATAGGCGATAAAGACCCATTCCTACATCAGGACACATCCGAGTCTGGTCCCTGATGCATTGCAGTAGACTACGTACCCTACTCCCTCCTCTGGTAGCCTCAAGATAGGCGCGCTGGTCAATCTCTGTCTCATCTCCTGGAAGCTCTGCTGACATCTGTCTGACCACACAAAGGGTTTCCCCTTCTTCGTCAAAGCTGAGAGTGGTGCCGAAACTTTGGAGAAGTCTGGAACAAACCTCCGGTAGTACCCAGCTAGACCCAAGAAACTCCGCACCTTTATCACGCTCCCGGGTGCCTCCCAAGCTAGCACTGCCTCGATCTTCGTGGGATCCACCATGACTCCCACCTTAGAGATGACGTGTCCCAATAAGTGGACCTCATGTAACCAGAACTGACACTTCGAGAGCTTTCCATAAAGCTGGCGCTCTCGGAGTGTGTCTAGTACAACCCGCAAGTGGTAGGCGTTCTCCTCCTCAGTGGTCGAATATATCAATATGTCGTTGATGAAGACCATGACAAATCGATCGAGTTATGGCTAAAAGATCCTTTTCATGAGACCCATGAACACTGCTGGAGCGTTGGTTACGCCGAAAGGAATAACCAAGAACTCATAGTGGCCATACCGACATCTGAAGGCCGTCTTCTTCACGTCCTTATCTCAAACTCTGAGCTGATGATAGCCTGATCTAAGGTCTATCCTTGAGAACCACCGTGCTCCCTTGAGCTAATAGAAGAGGTCGTCAATCCTCGGTAGTGGATACTTGTTCCTCGCGGTCACCTAGTTCAGGCAACGATAGTCGACACAAAGTCTCAAGCTCTTGTCCTCCTTCTTGGCGAACAATATCGGGGAAGCCCAGGGTGAAACACTGGGTCGGATGAATCCCTTGTTCTGCAAGTCCTCCAACTGTACCCATAGCTCTCGAAGCTCAGCAGGGTCCATCCGATATGCTGGAGTGGATATCGGGGCTGTCCCAGGGTACAGATCAATATAGAAGTCTACCTCTCTGCGAGGAGGTAGCCATGGGACGTCATCGGGGAAAACGTCTGCATACTGATCCACCACTACAGGAAAACTATGACTATGCATGTCAACAGCTCCTAGGATGAGGCTAGCCAACTGATGAGTGATGGGTTGTCCTCTCCTCTGCGTGAGTCCATCCTGTGCTGCAAAGGCTCCCTTCTCATCGGTGAAGGTGAACCTACTCCCGTCGGTGTGTACACACCGCACCTTGCGCCTAATACATTCAATCTGATCATGGACTGTAGTCAACCAATCCATGCCCAAGATGACATCGTAAGGCCTCGACGCCACTACAAGAAGATCACAGACAAAGCTCTCGCCTCTTAGAGTAAGCTCACACTGTCGGCACCAGTGCGTAATCGTCTAGTCTGCTCCCATAGGAGTCTCTAGCCATAAGGATCGAACCAACGGCTCAGTCGGAATCTCCGAGCTCCGAACAAGGGCAGCAGTAATAAAAGAATGACTCGCTCTTGTGTCTATAATAACTGCAGCAAGGTTGGAGTAGACATAGATCATACCTCGAATCATCTCTGGCGTGCTGTGGTCGTAGGCCTCCGCTGCCTGAAGCTGAGTCTGTCTCTGCCCGTCAGCTCCCTATGGTCGGGGTGGACCTCCTGGTGGTGGTGGTGGTAAAGCCTCAAAACATCTCCCACCACCTGCTGCTCAGCCAGCTCCCCTGCCTCATCTGCCTGCTCTCGGCGGGCCACCATAGTCAACCCTCTGCCTCTGCCTGGGTGGCCCCTCAACCGTCTACTGCTCCTCTATACGATAGGTCGGGCAGTCACGAGCCATGTGGCCCTGCCCACCGCATGCGTAGCACTGTCTGCTCCTCAGAAGGTTGGACCTGTGTCCTGTGCCCTGTACCTCTGAGCTAGTGTCTTGAGGTCATCTGTATGATGGTCCAGTCCGCCTGGACCCCTGTTTCATCCGTCGACAGCCAGCTGCAGATGACTCTGCTACATGCCACCCTACGGTAGGTCTTGATGCTGGCGTAGGCTCAGCAAGAAAGATCTCAATGAGAAGAGCTCGCTCTAGTACTCTTTCCTGTGTCGGAATGATGAAGGAGATCATCGATGCCCTGATCTCATGCCTCAGTCCCTGCTCGAAGGTCCGGGCCCGGAATAATTGGTCTCGTACCATGTTCTTCGAATACAGCGAGAGATCGGTAAATCTCGCCGAGTACTGGGTGACCGTCATGCTTCCCTGCCGCAGCTGTAGAAGCTCCTGGATGCACACCGCATGGAGGGTGGCTGGGACGAACTCCAAGAAGAAGAGGCTCTCAAAGTCTGTCTAGAGGAGAGACGCCTCATCGTGCACCTGGAGCATCAAGATCCACCATCTGCCTGCTGCCGCGTGCAGGAGGCTCGCTGCGAGGATCACCATGAGGTCCGCTGGTGTCCCCACAAACCTAAAAACTCGAACAACCGCCTCCAGCCAATCCTCGGCTGCCTGAGGGTCTGTCTCCCCGCAGAACCTGGGCGGTCTATGATGCTGAAACTCGTGCAGTGCACTAAGGCGACGTGCACTATCAACGGCTGGGGCTGGTAGCATCGGTGGCTCGGCGGGTAGAGGTACCGCCTGTGCCTCCGCTGTCAAAGGGCCCTACACCGAGGCATCATTTCTCGGTGGGCTGTCGTCTCGCACAATGCTCGGAATCCTAGCTGGCTACTGTCGTGGGGCCATCCTGAAAAGAAATAGGTGTGCCACGGTCAAAACAGTATACCTGGTGAGCTGACACAAAGTAATCACAAAGAAAACTTTTGAAACACACATGCAATAAATGTTTTCGTGCATTGAATTGGAAATCAGAAGTCAGGGTCCTGGTGTACGGATACGTCAGCCGCCGCACCATCACTGGACTCCCTGGACTGATAACCACACTCAATACCCTTAACATTATTGCTTCACATAGAAGAAAGATCAGAGTCCAGAGTTCTGCGGTAGAACCGAATCCCTCTGATACCAATTTGTCACGACCCGTCCTCGGGACCCGTGTCGTGACTACCCCAAGCCCGCCTCCCATAGGCCAGGGTATGGCGACTAGCACCAAGGCGTAAATCCTGACAAAAACGGGAAGGCATTACCTTTATAAAGTAAACAAACACCACAGAGTAAGCATGCAGAAGTAAACACTAAGTAAAAATTGGTACAAAAAGTAGTGCGGAAAAGTAAGTGGGCTAGAATACAATCCCAAACTGGAAGTAAAGTACAACTGGAAAGGAAATACAGCAACTGAAAGTAAAGAAGCAACGTCGATCCTACCACTGGAAGTCCCACCTGAAGGGTGGGTACAAATAGCCTCCTCAGCTCCTCGGGTCCAGCCGTCTGCTCCGTGTACGTCCCACCCAGTGGTCCACCTCCAGGTACCTACTTGCTCCACAAGCCTCAACCACGATCAGCTTTGTCCGTCATCTGCATCCAACACAACGTAGTGCGGGCATAGCCCATGTAGGGGTGAGTATACACTACTCAGTAGGGACCACGAGACCCCCGAAGGTCTCCCAGAATCCACAAAGGGTAATCCACAAAGGAAAGATACAATCACGAAGTAACATCCAGCACTACTTAGGTATATGCCCATACATATACCTAAGTCATCAATTCCAGTTTGGCTTCAACATCCGAGCCCAAGTTCGATCACATCCACACAGGATAACACAACACAATCCACATAGGAAAGCAAGTCAATCATATCAAAGATAATGATTGGAAGTCAAGACTCAGCTCACACAAGTATACCTCTTCGGTGATAGAGATGATCAGATATAGCCACTGATTCATCTAAGTTGGGACCCATGTAGGATGATGAACCAGCTACTCTACCAGACCCACATAGGATAGCAAGAACAGAGTTAGACACTGCCAGACCCACGTAGGATACAAGAACATTAGTCATTTTTGCCGAACCCACATAGGATTTCAGTACGGTCTTCATTGCTGCCGAACACACATAGGATTTCAGTGCAGTCTTCATCTCCATCGAACCCACATAGGATTTCAGTACGGTCTTCATCACTGCCAAACCCACATAGGATTTCAGTGCAGTCCTCATCTCCGTCGAACCCACATAGGATTTCAGTACGGTCTTCATCGCTGCCGAACCCACATAGGATTTCAGTGCAGTCTTCATCTCTGTCGAACCCACATAGGATTTCATTAAACCAAACCCCCTACCTCAAGCAGTTGATGATCGAAGATTGTCGCGGGAGAAGGAACGTCGCGGAAGAAGCGTCACAGAAGGAGGATCATCGGCGTCGCGGAAGGAGGATCGTCGGCGTCGTGGTACACGGCGTCACGTCGTCGATCTCCGAGGGTTCAGCGTTCTTTGTTTCCCTTCGTCAGAGGCCGGCATTCTTTGTCGGCGACGGTGAATTCTTCGCATTCTTCACGTTATTCAATGAATAAGGTGAATATTCAAGGCTTGAGTTATTCCTCTCCCAATTCTTCTTGCACAACGAAACAACCCCTTCATAAAATAAGGCTTTGCCTTATTTTATTTCCCATGCCAACTAATTTGAAATTCAAAACAGATCACGATTTAATTAATGAGCATTGACCAATTAATGAGGCATTTAAAATATAATTACATGTGAGAGTTGACTTGGCATTTAAAAAGGGGGGTGCGGGTGAGTTACCATATTAAATGCGTGTGGAAGGTAAAAGGAAATAAAGGGGTGGGGCTCATGTGGGCCCCACCTCACTAATATCCTACCAAGGAGTTAGGGTATTAGTGGGTCTCACTCCAACCATCAAGCTTAGGGTTAAGCTACCTTAATTAAAAATAAAATTTGGTTGCACAAAATTTTATTTTATTCTTTAGTTAACCCCAAAATTTAATAACCTCACCCGAGCAAACGCAACTCTAGAAAAGGTGTTCTTAAGAAATTATCGGTGTTGTGATTTTATCGGTACCCTTGGATTTCGATTCTGATCAATGGTTCAAAAGTTAGGAAAACCCGCTCATTCTTTCACTGAATGTACCAGAGCCAAACTTCGGAAATTGATTTCGGGCACACCGGGCCTTGGAATCAGGTGTCGTCAGAAACTGTGTTCTTGTAAAATTCCCAAGAAAATTGAAAAAAAATTCCTTGAATTTTACGGGTCTTTACAAATGATGTCATTTAACTTACCGAAAACTCAAAAGTGTATTTATACTATTTATAAAAAATTCAACCATTTCATAAAACTCCCAAAAATTCACCCTAACCACTTTTTGACGTGTAGAATCCAAAAGTGAAATCCATTTTATAAAAATTATTTTCATTTTAAATTAAATAAAATACAAATATTTGATTAATTATTTCTAAAACATTTATTTATTTATACTATGATATAATTATATCACATTACAACTTAAGATGACTAAAACATATTTATACCTCCGTAGGTGGTGTTACTATTCCATTGGTAAAATTACAATTCATAAAGGTAAAATTACTATTCCAAATGATAAAGTTACTATTCATCAAAAAATTGATGTTGGTCTTATTGAACCACGTTTTGCGCCCTAATTACAACCATGTATGTAATATTTTTGAAAATAATTTCACAAAAATAGTTATTTAAAAATAAAATATTCTTTTACTATTCATAAAAAAACACTATACATCAAATATTATTCATAAAAAAACTATTAATAAAATTGAAACTTCATAGAAACTTCTAAAAATTCAGCCTAGGTTAATTTTGACATTTGAAAATCAAAAATGATGTTTATTTTACCATAATAATTCTCTATGTATGAAAAATATTTGAAAAGTAAAATTTTTAATTCTAAAATCAATTTATCAAATTTGTCTTAGTTAAACATATACTTTATTAAGAGAAGTTATTCCTAAAACAGGAATGATGAAATAACAATTTTATTTATACCAAGAGATTACACAAAGTAACTAAGGACTAGTTACATAACCCCTTATAACACATGCGTAGGACCTAAGAGTAAGGTGTGTAATGGTGATAGAATCTTGGGGTGGATCAGACAACATTTCCTGAGTGGTGATTTCTATCAACTTGGACTTCTCTTGTATGAAATTATGTTCAATCTTAATGTGTTGATGTTTGGCTTGGGCTTGTTCTAGAGAAAATCCCAACGATGCCACCTCCTTCCCAAGCTCCAAAAAATGGGCTTCGTATGGCCTGAGTCTACTAGATGAGGTCATCGACTCTTCTTTCTGCAATAATGACCATTATCATTTCTATTTATAATCACTAATATTTATGTTAAGAGTATAGTTTCCAACTTTCATATAACAGTCAAAACCCAACAGTCTCATTTCACTTACACTCACTTCATTAATAAAGGGATATAGTTTTTTTTAGTACAAAAATATACATTTTCATGAAACAGTTATTGTTTAAAAAGTTCATGTCGTTACATTATCACCCCTTAAGAAATTTCATCATCAAAATTTAAACCCTTACCCTAATAATAGAATAGGTGTGGGTACTTCTGCCTCCTAAACTCCTTTGGTTCCCACATGGCTTCTTCGTATTTGTGGTTCCTCCACTAAACTTTAACTAGTTGGTTAGTCTTATTGCGTTGAACCTTGTCTCTATGATCCAAGATCTCCACTGGATTCTCCTCATAAGACAGGTCATGTTCTAGTTGTACCACCTCTGGATTTAGTGCATGTGAAGGGTGAGGTATGTACTTCCTCAAGAGGAATATGTGGAAGACATCATGAACTTGTGTAAGATTTGGAGGAAGTGCAAGATGATAGGCCACTGCTCCTATACAATCATGTATTTCATAAGTGACAATGTACTTAGGTCTGAGCTTCCCTTTCTTCCCAAACCTCATGACTCTCATCCATAGTGAAATTCGAAGAAAGACTTTGTCACCAACATCAAACACCAAGTCCCTTCGACGGTTGTCGGCATAGCTCTTCTGCTAACTCTAAGCAGCCTTAATGTGTTTTTGGATGGCATGAACCTTTTCTATCATCTCTTGTACAAGATCAATCATAAGAATATTTCTCTCATCAGCTTTATCCCAAAAAGTAGGAGTTCTACATCCCTTTCCATATAGAGTTTCATAGGGTGCCATTTGAATTCTTGAGTAGAAACTATTGTTGTAAGCGAACTCAACTAATGGGAGAAGTTGATCCCATCTACCTTTAAATTCCATTGAGAATGTTCTCAGCATGTCCTCGAGTGTTTGAATAGTCCTTTCATATTTTCCATCCATTTGGGGGTGATAGGTCTTAATGAAATTCAATTCGGTACACATAGTATGTTGAATACTTCTCCATAATTTTGATGTGAACCTTGGATTATGATCATATATGATAGAAAATGGAACTCCATACAGCCTTACCACTTCCTTCATGTAAATCCCGGGAAGTTGATCAAGATAAAAATATTTCTAAATAGAGATAAAATGGGCAGTCTTGGTGAGATAGTCCACTATAACCCATATCGCATTGTTTCCTTTGGAAGTTCTCAGGAGACCAGTGTCAAAGTCCGTAGTGATATTGTCCCACTTCCATATAGATAT
This sequence comes from Viscum album, assembly GCA_963277665.1. NCBI lineage: Eukaryota > Viridiplantae > Streptophyta > Magnoliopsida > Santalales > Viscaceae > Viscum > Viscum album. The sequence continues at coordinate 452,831,191 of OY728137.1, read as the reverse complement.
GGGTAGTGGTTGTAATACCCCTTTAGGAAGTTTTCTCTCTTCCTTCACCTGCTGACATACTAGGCACCTTATAGTATATCCAGCAATCTCACTTTTCATAGTATCCCACCAAAAATTATCATGAAGGTCCCTATACATTTTCGTACTTCTAGTATGTATAGAGAAAGTATAGCTATGAGTTTCATACATCATCCCCTTATTTATTTCTAGAAAAAATGGAACACATAGACTTGTATGAAATTTTAGTACACCTTCTTGATCAATATTGAGCTCAGGAAACTTCCCATCCTTCACAGCCTCAAACTTCTTCTATAAGAAAGGATCTTTTTCTAGCCCTTTTGATCTTCTCTAGTAATAATAGTTGAGAAGTCATTTGGGATATGGTTGATGATTTCCCTTCCATTATAATTCCCATGTCTAGATTTTATATGTTATTGATCAAAGGATATATTTGAATTCTAATCATGGATAGAACAACTGGTCTTTCCTACCTAATGTATCAGTGACTTTTTTTTCTCTTCCAGGATGATAATTAATTGAACAATCATAGTCTTTTAGAAGTTCCAACCATCTCCTTTATCTCATGTTAACTTCATTTTGTTTGAAAACATAATTAGAAATTTGATGGTCTATGTATATATCACATTTCTCCCCATAAATATATTTCCTCCATATCTTTATAGCAAAAAAAACTATAGTTGGATCATGATCATGCGTGGTATAGTTATGCTCATTAGTCATCAACTGTCGATATGCCTAAGAAATCGCCTTGTCATTTTTAATGAGGTCACACCCAATCCTTTTATATATGCATTTCTAAAAATAACGAATCCTTATCCACTTGAGGGAAGATTTAGCATGAGTGCAGTTACCAATCTCTTCTTAATCTCTTGGAAACTTTACTCACACTCCTTTGTCTAGATGAATTTAACACCTTTTCGAGTTAACTTGGTTAGTGGATTAGAAATTCGTGAAAAGTTTTTCACAAACCTCCTATAATATCCTACTAATCTAAGGAACCTATAAATCTTTGTTATTTTTTTAGGCTAAGGCCACTCTTCTACAACTCTTTTTTTTGTAGGTTTAACTGTGATTCTAATTCACGCTCAAATTTACCCAAAAGAAGAAGGTAGTATAGTCCTTGTAGTCTAGCTTGGGTTGTCGAATCCTCAGAGACCTAAGAAGTACCTATAGAAACGTACATTATATGGATAGTTTTTGGATATGAAGTGGCCAACTTGGATTGATTTAAGATGTTTTTAAAGGATCACTAACATATTTAAGTTAATTCAAATTAAGGTAATGAGTTGATCCTAGGTTATCACTCGGGTGGATTGGATGAATTCCTTTTTTTAATGATTTTAATTTCTTATATTTGATATGAGTACATTTAAGAAGATCAAACAAAATCATCACTTACTGGTTTAATGCCTACAAACCCTAATACTAATCACCTATACACTTTAAGGATCAAATTTTTGAGCACTCCAAGGTAAAGGTTCGTATTAGCACTTGAAATGTGTGACCTTAAATTCAATAAGGATGAAGAGGTTTTAAAATAATCAAATAAAAATCTCATATAAAAAAGTGATTAGCCATTAATGGAGTGATAAATAACATCCAATCCACACCCCTACTACTCCCTTGGATCAACCCATAAAAGTTTTAGTCCTCCATTGATGACATGTCTTCAACAGAAGCAGGAAGTAAACTTACGAGGGTGGAATTGAAGAAGTAAAAACAACAACAAAAATCGATCACTCCACCGTTGTGTGATAAATATCACAAAGTATGGGGTGAATAAATTAAAACCTTGAACCAACGGTATTCAAATGATATGTATAAGAACAGAATAAGAGTAAATTAATAACTTTTATTAAGAAACTAAGGTTAATTAAACAACTTACATGAGAAAGAAATGTGATTACAAACACAAAGCGGCAGCATAACACTACAATGAAACCAAGCACCAAATATGATCAACTCCTCCACCAATACTCCCTTAAATAGTAATTTTTGAAGCTTTTGGTCGAGCCTCAAATAGTACAAGTCTTCTCAATTAATTTTGGTAGGCCATAGGTGGGTGGAAAGTTGAGGGAGAGTTGATTTTTCCACCATTGACCCGAGGTGGAAGCCAGCATGATTCCACCGAAAAGATGCACCTGAAAGACCTTTTAAATGGAATAATTGGAGTGTGTCATAAAATAAAAACTTTAATATACTGATTTCCCCTAACCTTATGAAAATTTTCAGAACAAAATAGTTTATTTTTAACTAGATATGTGTAAAATGGTGGGCTATTTTTCTGGGATGCAGAATCTGGCCCATAATTTTATCTTCAAATTGGGCCACCTGAATAGCCATAATGGAGGATGAATTATCACTAGATAATGCATAATTATTTGTTCCTATAGATTTATTCTATCATCTCACGAAATTTGGGCTTCATTGGGACTGTATGTTGGGGCCCATATTCTCATCAGTGGGATGGTGTCCAATCTGACTTCTCCAGAATTGTTTGCATGAAATCTCATTTTGGTGATCTTCCAATATGGATCTTCCAACACTACACAAATATAAATTGTTCCCAATATAATTAGAAACCTGGAAATTAAATATGAAAATAAAATCAAGATCATTGAGTACTTTAAATGATGTTAAAAACTGTACCACATAATAGTGCATTTTAAAAAGGAATTACAATCATAATGTGAAATGATGTTCAAAGTGTAAAATGTACTAAAAATTGTGTTTATGAATAATAAATCACAAGAATATTATATATATTAACAATGAATATTAGCCTCATTTAGTGGCTAATCACACACCCCAACTTGAGTTTATCTAGTCCTGAGAAAAATATATCTCAACAATATAAAATTTGAATTCCCTTTTCCAAAAACATTTTAATACACAATGATCACCAAAAACCCTTATACCAAACAATCATGAAACCCATAAAAATATTTTAATACATGATAGTTTCATAAGCAGATCCCAATCCCAAGCCCATTCCTTTGTTCAAATTCATCGCCATATTTCATCCAATATCAATTAAGTATGAGGATGTATTGTGTATCACAATAGACGCGGGGGTTCATCTTTATTCAAGGGGGAAATTATGGAAGCGCTAGGTGGAATAAAATTTCAATATTAAGATGAGTATTTAAAAAAAATATTGTATTGTTTTTTTTGTTTTTGTTTTTTGTTTTTTTAATTTCTCCATGGTAATTGAAATTGCACTCAAAAGAGTCAACCCCTGTAGTGAGACTTTGCCGATGACTCCCAGGATTAAAGACCTTAGGGAACCAAGTGAAGCCTACATACTCAGGCATCTTCTCGAGTTAACTCAGTCAAAAAAAATTAAAATTACCAAAAATAGAGATAAAATTACTAACCCTGGGCCAGACAACTATAGAGCCACGATCCCCAAGTGCCGAAAGCCACGCATTAAATCATTTCATTTCTCTACGCGCAAATTTATTGTTTTTGTTAAATTTTTTTATTGAATACTCATATTAAAACTAAAATTATTACCAAACCTATGCTATTTATTTGGGGGACCCCATTAACTCAAACTAATACCCCACTATCCAAAAGACGTGCATTGTGATATTTTTTTGGATGAAAATATAAACGATGAAATATCACATTGGATAGCCACACTTTCCAAAATCCATGCTCATGAAACTATACAAGGATTAAAATCAAAATTGGGGCATGCTAAATTATTTGATATTCAGTTTCAAAGTGTACAATTTGTATTACCATGTTCAAAGTTAAAGGAGTTTTTCCTTCCATTTACACACATTTTTTTTCAAATCATTCATTTTTTTTTTTGAAACAAAAGAATTTTTTTAATTTTATCTCCCCCCCAAATTAAAATAAAAATTTTCCTAGTGTTTGAAGAAAAGAATATTTAGAAGGAGGTAGAGCTAGATAATGGGAGTTCAAAAAGGAAATTGAAAACGAGGATCATGGAATAAAGTCACCTGGTGGTTTCAGTTGAAGTTCTTTCTGATCCAATTTAGTCCCTTGATCTCGATGTCACTCTGAGAATTCCCTAGTGGAAAAAAAGAAAAACAAACAAAAAAACTATATATATATATATATATAATAATAAAGAAATTAAAATATGAGTATATATATAAAAATTATAGAATAAGGAAGCACAAAAATTCGTAGGTTAGTGGTATGTGTGCTCCCATGTCTACCTTCGGTCCCGGGTTCGAGTCCCCATGGCTTCGCCGGTTGTGACGGGGTTTTCCCCATGACATAAGATGTGGCATTTTTTATTATTATTATATTATTATTTATTTTTTTGTATTTTTATTTTAACCAACATAAAATAAAATAAAATAAACTGATGATACATCGTCTTCTTTTTAAATTTCTGGGTAAGGTATTACTCAAGGATCACACCACGTGACACGGATGAATATGGTGATCCCCTTTTATACCCATCCATACTCATAATATAAGAACATGTCAATATTATATTATTATTTTTTAAATATAAAAATGATTCATTAATCCTATTTAAAATATAAAGTTGATCAAAACAACAAAATGATTGGAAACTTGAAAACCATGGGTTGCCTCCCATGCAGTGCTTTGTTTAACGTCTTTAGCTCGACATGAACCCCATAACTTACCCAATACCAACTTTCAACATTTTTAGGACCCAATATTTATCCACTTATAAATTATTGAGACTGATTATTTGTTTATAATTTTTGTGTTGTACAAACCTATGTTCTACAATGAGTCGGAAAATCCAAGTAATATCAGAAATGGTTGATCAAGTTTTTTTTGTTATTTTTCCAAAGACATCGATGATCGTCCCAACTTTTATTGTTTCAATAGAAGAATTAATTCCATATGAAAGGTCTGTTTATACCCTATTAAGGGATACTTGAGTGTGGAAAGAAGGATAATAATTTTGAGCTTGGGTTGGATAGGACATTCAGACACAGGTGGAGATTTTCAACCCAACTCAGTTTCAGTTTCCAAATTTCTCAACAAAATTAGTTCATTTTGAATAGAAGATTCAACCATAAAATTGGAAAGATCGGTGTTAATAATGGATATGGACTCAAAGTTTGTGATTTCTCCCAATGGTTTAGTAATTTTTGGTTCTGAAAAATTAGAAATTGGGCAATATTCAGGATACTCAATCCATGATGTCAAATTTCCCTCTTGTGAATAAAAAAAATCAGTTTCCTCTTGATTTAAAAACCCATAAACAATTCTTTGAACCTCCTCATCTTCCCCAAATCCAAACGTTTTCTCTTCAGTAAATTCGTGAGAGGTTTGTGGGAAACTATACACTTCACATAAGGTTATGGAAGGGACAGTTTTTGTAGGGATGGGTTCCTCACATGTTTTAATGCTTTGTAGTTCTAACCTCAATGATGAAACCTCAAAATTCATTATCTCCATTTGTTGACACAGTTTTTCAAGTAATGGATGTGGATTAGGATGGATAAGGGCTTGATCCAAATGGTCTATTCCAGGTGGATAATTAAGTTATTGGAATTTCACAAGAGGGTGTTCAGATATGCTTTGTAGGGATTGAAACTCATTATATGTTGGAATTTTTTGTGGATCATAGGAGTAAAAAAAATTTGATTCATTATGTTTTTGATGATCCCACAAGTATAAATTAGGATGGTCATTTTACATCACCCATGGGTTTGGGTGATCAAAGTAGGGATATGTTTCCCATGTTTGGACTTGTTCAAAATTGATTTCCATAGGAGTGAGGGAGTGAGAATAGAGAATAGGGATGAAAAAAAGGATGATATTTTCTAAGATAAATTACTTAGTTCTCCATAAATGGCACCAAATTTTGATTCACGCTCAAATTTACCCAAAAGAAGAAGGTAGGACGGTCCTTGTAGTCCATCTTGGGTTTTCGAATCCTCAGAGACCTAAGAAGTACCTAAAGACACATAAATTATATGGATTGTTTTTGGATATGAAGTGGACAACTTGGGTTGATTTAAGATGGTTTTAAAGGATCACTAACAGATTTAAGTTAATTCAAATTAAGGTAATGAGTTGATCCTAGGTTATCGCTCAGGGTGGATTGGATGAATTCCTTTTTTTAATGATTTCAATTTCTTTTATTTGAGATGAGTTCATTTAAGAAGATAAAAAAATCATAACTTACTTGTTTAATGCCTAAAAACCATAATACTAATCACCTATACACTTGAAGGATCAAAGTTGTGAGCACTCCAAGGTAAAGGTTCTTATTAGCACTTGAAATGTGTGACCTTAAATCCAGTAAGGATGAAGAGGTTTCAAAATCATCAAATAAAAATCTCATTTAAAATAAGTGATTAGCCATTAATTTTGTGAGAAATAACATCCAATACAACCCCTTACTACTCCCTTGGATCAACCCATAAAAGAGTTATCCCTCCATTGATGACATGTCTTCAACGGAAGCGGGAAGTATACTTACGAGGGTGGAATTGAAGAAGTAAACACAACAACAAAAATCGATCACTCCACCGTTGTGTGATAAATATCACAAAGTATGGTATGAATAAATTCACACCTTGAACCAACGATATCCACGTGATATTTAGAAGAATATAATAATATTAAAGGAATAACTTTTATTAAGAAACTAATGTGAATTAAACAACTTACATGAGAAAGAAATGCGATTACAAACACAAAGCAGTCGCATAACACTACAATGAAACCAAGCACCAAAGATGACCAACTCATCCACCACCACTACCTTAAATAGGAATTTTTTTAATCCTTTGTTCCAGCCTCCAATAGTCCAAGTCTTCTCAATTAATTGTGGTAGGCCATAGGTGGGTGGAAAGTTGAGGGAGAGTTGATTTTTTAACCCTTGACCCGAGGTAGCAGTTAGCTTGCTTCCACCGAACATATGTGCCTGGAAGACCTTTTATATCACCGAATTGGAGTTGAAAATAGCATACAAACATGCAGTTCAGGATGTACCCTAACCGTCTGTAAAGTTTCAGCCCAAAATAGTTTATGGTTAACCAGATATGTGTAAAATGGTGGTACATTTTTATGGGCCGCAGAATCTACAACAGAATTTTATCTTCAACTTGGGCCACATGAATAGCCACAATGGAGGCTGAATTATCACTATATCCTAAATAATTATTTGTTCCTATATATGTCTTCTAGAATCCCACGAAATTTGGGCTTTATTGAGCCTTTATGTTGGGCCCCACATTTTCATCAGTGGTCTGGTGTCCAATCTGACTTCTCCAGAATTGTTTCCATGAAATCCCATTTTAGTGGTCTTCCAATGTAGATATTCCAACACTCCACAAATATGAATTGTTCCCAATACAATTATAAACCTTAAAATTAAATATTAAAATAAAATAAAGACCATTGGGTACTTTAAATGATGTTAAAAACCATACCACATAATAGTGCATTTTAAGAAGGAATTACAACAATAATGTGAAATGATGTTCAAAGTGTAAAATGCACTAAAAATGGTGTTTATGAATAATAAAGCACAAGAATATTATATATATTAACAATTAATATTAGCCTCATGTAGTGGCTAATCATATTACTTCATTGGTTACAACGTGCCCTAAGAAAGAAAATTTTTGTAACCAAAATTCACATTTTCTAAGCTTTACAAAAAGCCTCTCCTTCCATAGAGTTTTCAAAATAACCCATAGATGATCCTCATAATCCTAGTGAATTTTCGAATATATTAAAATATCATCAATAAAAACAACCACAAAAGTTATCAAGGTAGTCCTTAAAGACTCTATTCATAAAATACATAAAAATAGAAAGAGAATTAGTCAAGCCAAAGGGAATAACAACAAACTCAAAATGCTCATATCTTGATCAGAAGGTAGTTTTTGGAATATCTTCTTTCTTCACCATCAATTGATGATAACCATATCGAAGATCAATCTTATAGAATAATTGAGCCCTGCAAAGTTGGTCAAATAAGTCATCAATTCTTGGAAGACGGTATTTTTCTATACTGTTATCCCTTTCAGTTCTCTATAATCAATGCATAGCCCCATTTACCCATCCTTCTTCTTTAAAAAGAGAGCTGGTTCTCCCTATGGAGACACACTCGGTCGGATAAGCCCCTTCTCCAAAAGATCTTGGATTTTCTTATTTAATTCCTCTAGCTCCACATTTTCTGTTTTATACGCGGTCTTTGATATTAGATGATATCTTGGTACGAGTTCAATGGATAAATCTACCTCTCTTTCCAGGGGAGGTCCAGGTAACTCCTCATGAAATACATCAATGTATTCATGGACTATGGGTACATTTTCTATCATTATACTATCATCTCCTAATTTTTCTTCACCTATTTACTCTATAAATAGGGATATAGATGTTCTTATAGAAAAATATCAGGTTGAGATATCTCTCATTGTAAGATAACTCTAGGTTTTCCATTCAAGAATACGGAGATTTCCTTGCTTCTTCATTTGATCTTAGCATTATACTTTGAGAGCCAGTTCATTCCTAGTATAATGTTAAATTTCATCATGGGAATGACTACTAGATTTGTGATAATATTGTGCTCACTAAAGTAAATAATAAATTTTATAAACACTAATTATGCTTGGATAATCCCACCAAGAGTCTTGATTAATAACTCTAATTTTAGAAAATTTAGGGGTTGATTATAAATTCCATGCAAACTTTGATGAAATAAAGGAATGTGTAGAACTAGAATGAAACAAAGTACTTTATAGCTTCGAGAGAACAATAAGAGTACCTTCTGCCACATCATTTGGAGCTTCAACATTAGTTGTCGTGATAGAAAAATCCTAATCTCGCTCCCTTGTCCTTTGCTGAGGTTGATGTTGATTCCCCTTCACTGTCCTTTGATTTGGAAAGTTATTGGGAAAGTTCCCAAGTTGTCCACACTTATAGCATTGGACTTCAGGTAGGGCCTACACCATATTCCCTTTGTCTTCAGTGTTGGGAAGTTGAGGCTTCACCTCACTACAACAATTCTGAATGATATGGCCATCTCTTCCACACTTTTAGCACTTCCCGCTCCTGAGAAGGCAGTTCCCCAAATGCTTTTTTCCACATTTATTACATGTGGTACATTGCACTTGCTTTCCTCCTATTCCCTGATCAAAGATCCTCCCTAATCTTAGCTTCATTGATCCCCTCTTTTCATTGGATTTATGAGACCACTGCATCTCACTGAACTCTAGTTCGACTTTCATAGCACTCTGGACAATCTCCTCGTAGCTATCATAGTCTTAGTTGGCTATATTCTTCTGCAGAGGAGGTCTTAGTCCACCAAAGAATATATCAACCTTTCCATTAGGATCCATTATAAATATTGAGGTGTAACAATAAATTCTTGTGAATTTCATCTCATAGCTTCCAACAGATTCATTCTCCTTCTGCTTTATCTATAGAAACTCTTTCTCCATTTTTTTCTCATAGAATGATATAAATACTTATTTAAGAAGATCCCTCTGAACTCTTCCCACTCCATAGCTTCAAATTACACTCTTGGCCTCAAGTTTTTAATCATTTCCCACCATTGATCAGCTTCTGCCTCTAAGTGGTAAAAATCCAGGGTTACCTTCTCTTGTTCTGAATAATGGAGCACAAAAAGTATATTTTCGATATAGTTGATCCACTATTCATAAATCAATGGGTCAGTAGATCCACTAATCATTGGTGGTCATTGATACATAAAAGACTCAACATAAAGTTTTTCCCATCATGGTGACATTGGTATCTCAACTTGATTCGTATTATTTCCCATAACTTGAGTCAGTTGGTTCATCATTCTTAGGAAATTTCACAACTAGAAAATGAACCTACTACCACGGATCTATAGCCACTGTTTTAAAACCATGGCTATAGGCCTATTTTTCATATCCTATAGCCATGGTTTTCAGAACCATGGAAATAGCCCATGGCTATTGCCACAGTTTGAAAAACCGTGGCTATAGGCCATTTTTTTCAAAGTCCTATAGCCACGGTTCTCCAAAACCATCGCTATAGGGTTCTTGTGCTTCTGTGGGAACAAAAATTCCCACAAAAAAAATGGAGGGAAGCCATACTTCCATGGTTTTGAGGCTATTCCCACAGTTTATATATATATATCATAATATATATATATATATACCTAAATTGTGGTGTGGTGTAGTGGTAAGTTCGTTGGATTGCAAAGTGGAGGTGTAGAGATCGAAACCTACCGGGGAAATTTTTGATTTAGGCTATTGCCATGGTTTTCCGAGGCTATTTCCATGGTTTTTCTGAGGATATTTCCATGGTTAAAACTGTGGTTATAGGTTAACTGCCATGGTGTCCAATTTGGAGGCCTATTGCCACCGTTTTCAAAACTATGGCAATAGTTCGGGACCTACTGCCACGACGATAGCGGACACGGTTGGCCAAAACTGTGGTCGTAGCCTATGTCCATGGTTTTGGGTCCTATTTCCATGGTTTTGAACAGTGGAAATATCCCTTTTTTTAGTTGTGTTTTCCATTCCGGCTTCAATCAGAGGGTCATCAGCACATGGTCCATTGCAGTCACCATTTGTGTGATTCCTCCTATTGCCTACCATTTTCTAAAAGAATAAAACCTTAGTGAGAAACTTATTTCATTTATTATTCTTTTATCTGTAAAGGATTTTTAGGTCTTAAAACTTAATGCTTAAACATATTATTCTTTAACAACAATTCCATTTCTCTATAAATCCTTCATAATGATTCAAAAAAAATCTTATAATTAACCAAATATATCCCCCAAGAGTGTCAAACTAGGAGTTCAGTAAGGCCCATTATCATGTGACAGTTCCCATTTGAGTCTAGCTCAAAGTGGTGTTTTTAGGTTTTACCCCTAGATACATCTGTTCTACAGCGACATCCACTTGTTCATATCCAGATAGTGATTTATTTGTTCAGAAACCACTTACTTAATATTTCACCAAAAAAACCAAGACGTTTTCTTATATTTAAACTTTTATATAGAATTATTCCTAAATATTTCATATTCTAATTTCCACAAATAACTAATCCTCCCTTTGAAACAAACCATGGAATCCCACCTTCTTATTACACAACTTTACATGACATTTTACAAACAGAGGGTCTTTAAAGTCTAGTGTCTTGGAAAAAAGGTATATAATACATGATAACATATAACATTGTTTTAATCCTCTTGAAAGGATTCTTGAAAATTTCATCCCAAGTACAATTACTACATCTCATAACCTGGAGACATACATTAAAGTAAAGGGTGAGTAGAAATCCCAATAAGGAAAATAAGTGAAACAGTTTACATGGGAACTTGTGTGATATCAATAAGAACACGGGGAATATCATAAAGGCATGATAAAGAGGCATATAATAGTAAGAAGAACATGAATCATAACTTTAAAATGTGGCTACAACATTTAATTTATAAATTCATAATCATATCACCAAGGTCCATCCCCAATGTGTTATAAAAATTACCAAGGTTACTCACCAAGGTATCATAAAACTTGTCATCTCTAGAGATTAATTTCTTTACCCAATGCATTGGAGAGATATCAGGGTGAACCCTTAATATGTATTTATTTTCATATGATCCACATATATCATAATCAAAAAATTTATAAATAACCCAAATAGAATAAAAGAAATGGTTTTCATATCAAAATAATAACATTTTAAAAAGTGCTTAAAAACAAGATCATTATGTCATTTATAACCCACGGAAAGGGGATAAGGGTTTTATGTATATCAATTACAAAATAAAATATATCATTTTTATGTCTTGGTAAATACCCTTGTAAATGAAATTTTTTTGGGTATTCACATAAATAAAATAAGACAATTTCTTCAGAAAAAGAGAGAGATTTTGAGATGAAGATTCTGCAGTATAACAGTTATGCAACATGGTTTTAGGAAAAATTAAAAATAGAGGAGACATAGGTCACCCATTTATAAGAGATTAATAATAAATTATAAGAAAATAATAAAATTTAGATAATAACATGGAATGGAAACTTGAAAGAAAAACCACATATAAGAGAACTTGAAAGGAAAAGAGAAGTGGAGAATTCCCTTACGAAAATTTGGTAGCCTAATGACGTCACTTAAAAATTTATAAAATGAGTTAATGAGAGAGAAAAGGGTCTCTAATCACTTATAAATAAAATGGAATGAAAAAAGGATATATAAGAACATACCCCAACATAAGAAAATGGAATCTAAAATATATAACATAAAATAATTCTTTGACTAAAAGAGGGTGAAAGGTTCTCTTACCATAAAGAGTAACTTCAAAAACATGAAGGTTCAGAACTTGGGGGACTTTATAGAACCTTGTGAGGAATCCTTGGGAGATAAAAATACCATATCTTCATTGAGGAGGAATTTTTAATGAAATTAATGAGGGAATGGGTTAGTATTTATTGCAAAAGTGAGGGAATATTTTATTAATTTCAAGGGACACCTCATTAGTGGTATTTACAAAAACATGGGCTTGCCCATGGTATTTTCCACTTGGGACACCTCATATCATATTTTATTCCTCAAGAGTATACCAAAATTATTACATCATTATTACATCATTAATGATTTCATTGAGCTTACCAAAAACTCAAAACTGTATTTTTACTATTCACCGAAAAATTCAACTGTTTCAAGAAAGTCCCAAAAATTCACCCTAACCATTTTTAGACATGTAAAATCCAAAATTGAACTCCATTTTATAAAAATTAATTTCATTTTCAATTAATTAAATAAATAAAATACTAATACTTGACTACTAATTTCAAAAACATTTATTTACTTATATTATGATATAATTATATCACATTACCACTTAACATGAATAAAACATATTTATACCTCCTTGGGTGATGTTACTATTCCATTGGTAAAATTACCATTCATAATGGTAAAATTACTATTCCAAAGGTTAAAGTTACTATTCACTAAAAATTTAGTTTTCTCTTATTGAACCACATTTTTTACCCTGATTACAACTATATATGTCAGATTTTTGAAAATCATTTCATAGAAAAATTTATTTAATAATAAAATATTTTTTAACTATTCATAAAAAACACTATCCATCAAATACTATTCATACAAAAATACTATTCATAAAATTGAAACTTCTTAGAAAACTTCTAAAAATTCATCCTAGGTTAATTTTGACATTTGAAATTTAAAAATGATGTTTAATTTACTATAATAATTCTTTATATATGAAAAATATCTTAAAAGTACAATTGTTACTTCTAAAATCAATTAATAAAATTTGTCTTAATTAAACATATACTTTATTATGAAAATCTATTCCTAAAATAGGAATGATGAAATAAAAAATTTATTTATACAAAGGGATTACAAAAAGTAACTAAGGCCTCATTACATAACCCCTTATAATGTCAGCATAGGACCTAAGAGTAAGGTTTGCAATGGTGATAGAATCTTGAGGTGTCTCAGACAACATTACCCGAGTGGTGATTTATATCAACTTGAACTTCTCATCTAAGCGATTTTGTTCAAGCTTAACGTGTTGAAGTTTGACTTGGGCTTGGTCCAGAGCAAAGCCCAATGACACCACCTGTCACGACCCGACCCAACGGGGCTCGAGCCGTGACTCCCCAAGCCCGCCTCCAATAGGCCAGGGGATGGCGACTAGCGCCGAGTAGGCTTTCACACACATGGGAGGCATTAGCCTATGGTACCTGTACACACGCACCCAAAAACACCTCCATGGAACAGTGCAGAGTTATAGAAACTGAAAAGTATATGCATGCATACAATCTATCCCACAACCAGAGAGCAACAGCAAAAGTACAAGGGCAAAACAGGGCCCACCAAAAGAAACTACAAAAGTGTATCCAACCTGCTCTGAAGAAGGGGAACGCTGCCACAATCACCCGCTGGAAAGCTCCCTCGGCACAGCTCCGGTGAACACCCCGGTCAACTCGCTCACTAAGCTCCGCCTGCTCCGGGTCCTCCTGGGACTCCGTCAAAAGGCCCGTGGTCTGCACAAGACACAAACATGTGCGGGCAAAGCCCGTGCAGGGGTGAGTATAAACATACTCAGTAGGCACCCCAAAAACCCAAACCCAAGGGAGCAACTGAAAGGCAACAGTCCGCTCAACCCAGCCAGAGGGTACCCAGACGAGAGAGAAACTCCATCTCATGACCATCCTCGGCTAAACACAACAGGTCAGCTCAGCTCAGCTCAGGTGTATGCCCATACATACACCTTGAACATTCCAGATATACACAGCTCACGCCACAAAGCCACAAGAGGTACCGACCTCATCACCAGCAATTGTCCCAACCAGGAGAGTACACCACACGAACATTGTCATACCATATGACACTCATCCGAGAGATACACTCCATCGGGATACTCGCAAACATCTCAGACGCTCACCCGAGAGACCACGCTCGTCGGATAACATCACTAAGGAAACATCGTTGAAACACCATAACCACCAAACTCCTCGGATAGGGGATCACCGCTAGGGTCCGCTAGGGGATACCAAGACCCACTCCGGTATACGTAGCTCACAGATAGGGGATCACTCCCAGGGTCCACTGGGGGATACCACGACCCGATCTGGCATACGTAGTTCTCACAGATACGGGATCACACCCAGGATCCGCTGGGGGATGCCACAACCCGATCTAGCGCTCGACAGAAGCTCCACACTCAGATAGAGGATCATCGTCCATATAAAGATGGTCACGACGATACCGGAACCCTATCTGGTATAACTCGCGATGTAGGGGATCGAACCGACGATGCCGCAACCCTACCGAAGCCACGCGCTGAGTAGGGGATCGCATAGCCAACGATACTGTAACCCTACTATAAACCACATGCTAAGTAGGGGATCGTATACCCGACGATGCCACAACCCTACTGAGCACGTCCCACCGCGTAGGGGATCATATTTCCGATGATGCCACAAACCCTACGGGGTTAACCTGCTAGATAGGGGATCGCCGCCCGTAAATAAGCGGTCACAGCGATACCAAGAACCCGATCTAGATAAAGATGCTAGAGGATCCACTCCGGGCCCACCGGAGGGATACCACAACTCTAACAGTTTAAACATCCCATCGAGAGGATCACAAACTCATACGAAGGTTGTGATGTCACACGAACCCTCGTGGGAACGAACCAAGGGAGAACCCTCAACCACTACTGGTCCAAACATCGCTAACCCGAGAGACCCACCACAACGCCACACTGCGCACCTCCTAGGCCAAAACCGAGGCCACCATCGCGTTCCACGCGGGAAAACACGTAGGATAGGCTGTTTACTCGCCCGAAACGGAGCACCGGTGAAAAAGGCACTATTCACCGTAGCTAGCTCGTGCGGGTCCCACACAACGATCCCAAAACCCATCGAGCGGATCACACCACGACGATCCCCTCGGAAAAACAAGCGGAATCGACTACTCGCTCGCCCAAAACGGACACCCGGTGAAAAAGGTACTATTCACTGAAGGCCAGCTCGGGTGGGGCCCACGCCTGGATTCTGAAACTCATTGAACGGATCGCACCATTGCGATCCTCTCGGAAAGACACACAGGATCGACTATTCATCCGCCAAAATCGGACTCCTGGTGCAAAAGCTACGTTTCTCCGCAAACGCCAAAACCCGGCCTCGTGGGGCCCGCACCCCATTCTCAGATCCAACACCCGGAAACCATCTCAAAAAGTCCGTCGTACCATCAGGGTCTTAACGCCACTGACGGCACGTCAATCGGACACTCCGGGTAGAAGTTACAACGGCCCGAAGTCGTAAAATAATAAAATAATATTATTTTATACGACGTTTCTAACTCCCGGGCCACGATCCCGAACCATAAAATTCTCAAAGTAATTTCAAAAGGTCTGTCTCGACGCAAGGAGCGCGTCGCCGCAAACGGCTCGCAAATCGGAGTTACGGTTTGCGAGTTACGGGGGTTTAAAGAACCCCCGGAACAAACTGGCCGGACCACCGCAGGGTCGCCGGAAACAACCGCGCCGCCGCCGGACTCCGCCGCGCCGCCGCTGCCGCCACCGGAAACCGCCGCCGTGCCGCCATGCCATCGCCGGATTCCGCCATGGCCGCCGCTGGAAAACCGGGTTTTCGCCGGAAAACTTCTGGGAGCCACCGGGAGCACCCCGGTGCTCCAAATTCAGATCTGAAACATGTTTTGGAAAGCTCGGGACCCGAACTATACAACCCATATGAAAATTTGAAGAAAAACAACACAAAAACGGGATCCGGGATTGTAAAACTCAAACCGCCTACCTTGCGGGCGAAACGCCGACGTTCTTCCTCAGATCCGCGCTCCAGAGCTTCCGTTGCGCGCTCCTGGAACGTCCACCGTCGAATTCTGAGCTCGTGGGCGCTCCGTTTTCTCGATTCTGCGGAGTGACGGCGAAGAACAACGAAAAACGGCGAAGAACGATAAAAGGGGGGGGGGGGCTGATATTTATATCAGCTGCCCGCCGGCGCCAAACCCGCCTCGGACCCGACGCCCGATGCAAACAAAAGTAAGGTCACCCCTAGGGTAAACGCACCGTTCTGAACGCAACGGCGGTCTCATATTTTCCATCCGAGACTCCGTTCAGAAGTTATCCGAGCCGACACTCGCCCACTAACTTGCTACTTATTTACGGAAACGCCCCTGGTGGCGTTTCTCACCGCAGGCCCGCGCCCACAAAGTTTACACCCCACCTAGGGTAAACGGTACGTTCCGGATGCAACCGTGCCCTCAGATTCCCGTTCTGAGCTACCGTTTAAGAGATATCACACCCCCGCCACGTGCATAGTATAAAAATACTTAATATTTTTATAAAATTAATTCCGGGCACACCGGGCCTCGGAATCGCACGCCGTCTCCGCGCCTAGATCTGGAATTATTCGTAGAAATATTCCAAAGTCTGACAGGGCCAAAAACCCGAGTCGCTACATCCTCCCCCCCTTAGAACTTTTCGTCCCCGAAAAGCCCTAAGCACAAGGAAAGCGACTGGACTCTCAACTGGGTCTCACACACCAGCGAGCTCACCAACAAACAACCACTCAGGGTCTTACCAACACCCTGAACAAAACTCGAGCAAGAGACAAAAGGAAACAAGGGGTACCCCGATCAATCCGCGGTGCCTCTGGGTCGACTACCTCTAGGGCATGCAGTTGTCCTCTCCCTCGACCACCAGCTCCCTGAGCTTGGCGTGGACCACCTGGGGGTGGGGGGTGGCAACTGGTACTGCCTACCACCGCCTCCCGCTGCACTAGCTCTGCCGCCACGTCCGCCGCCCTGCGGACCTCCTTGCTCGAGACGCTGCCTCTACCAAGGCGGCCCATCGACCGGCTCCCTCTCAGCAGCACGTCGGGTCGGACAATCTCTAGCAAGATGTCCCCGACCATCGCAAGTGTAACACCGCCTCTCCTGCGGCTGACCAAAACTGGCCTGCGAGCCCTGTGAGCCCGGAGGCTCAGATCCTCCATCCTGGGGTCGCCTCCTGTATCGTCGGCCACGTCCAGACCCCGGAGTCTAACGTCGGCTACCAGATGCCGATCCGACCGATGAAGTCTCAGCTCTTGCATGCCCAGCACTAACAGGCGAGATCTGCTCGGCCAGAAAGCTCTCCACCACCAGCGCTCGCTCCAGCACACTAGCATAGGTGGGCAGGCACAAGAAAACCACACCTGCTCAGATATCCCTGCATAAGCCCTGCTCGAAGGTCCGAGCCCTAAAGAACGGGTCTCGAACCATATCCAGGGAGTAGCGCGACAGGTCTGTAAACCTCACTGAGTACTCCAACACAGTCAGGCTCTCCTGTCGAAGCTGCAGAAGCTCCTGGATCCGCACTGACCTCAATGCCACCGGATAAAACTCCTCCCTGAAGAGCCGCTCAAACTCTGCCCACGTGAGCGTCTCCTCGTCATGGGACTACGTCACCAAACTCCACCATCGCCCAGCACAACCATGCAGAAGGCTCGCCGCTAGGACCACCATCTGATCTGGAGGTGTCCTCACTAGGCGGAAAACTCGGGTGACTGCCTCAAGCCAGTCATCAGCTGCCTGGGGGTCTGGATCACCCTGAAACCTTAGAGGTCGCTGCCTCTGGAACTCGTGCAGCGCACTCAGCCTGCGCGCAACCTCGTCCTGTACCACCGGCACAACCTGCTGCTCAACAGGTGGTGGCTCAACTGGCAGACCACCTGGAGGTGCAACCTCAGAACCTGCGCCCTGCTCGTCAGCCACTATACGGGGCGGGTCATCAGCACAATCCTGCTGCTGAACCCTTGCTGGTTGTCGTCGTGGAGACATCCTGAAATACATTCAAGACACACCACAGTCAAAGAGTATATCTGGTGAGCTGACTCAAGAAGGACAAGGAAAAACCAAAAATCCAGTCCTATATGATGCATGCACCATTATGTCCCCGCGACCAGTGTACGAATGTCCCGAGTTGAAAGGCAGGTTATCAGAGTCCTGGTGTATGGATACGTCGGCCGCCGCACCAACACTGGATTCCCTGGCCTGAAAGCCGAGCTCGAAACACCCTAACACTGCCGCTATGCAACCCAAACCAAGCTCACAGCTAGACCAGCTACGCTCTGAGATTCCAAAGGTGGAACCTCCTCTGATACCACTCTGTCACGACCCGACCCAACGGGGCTCGAGCCGCGACTCCCCAAGCCCGCCTCCAATAGGCCAGGGGATGGTGACTAGCGCCGAGTAGGCTTTCACACACATGGGAGGCATTAGCCTATGGTACCTGTACACACGCACCCACAAACACCTCCATGCAACAGTGAAGTGTTATAGAAACTGAAAAGTATATGCATGCATACAATCTATCCCACAACCAGAGAGAAACAGCAAAAGTACAAGGGCAAAACAGGGCCCACCAAAAGAAACTACAAAAGTGTATCCAACCTGCTCTGAAGAAGGGGAACGCTGCCACAATCACCCGCCAGAAAGCTCCCTCGGCATAGCTCCGGTGAACACCCCGGTCAACTCGCTCACTAAGCTCCGCCTGCTCCGGGTCCTCCTGGGACTCCGTCAAAAGGCCCGTGGTCTACACAAGACACAAACATGTGCGGGCAAAGCCCGTGCAGGGGTGAGTATAAACATACTCAGTAGGCACCCCAAAAACCCAAACCCAAGGGAGCAACTGAAAGGCAACAGTCCGCTCAACCCAGCCAGAGGGTACCCAGACGGGAGAGAAACTCCATCTCATGACCATCCTCGGCTAAACACAACAGGTCAGCTCAGCTCAGCTCAGGTGTATTCCCATACATACACCTTGAACAATCCAGATATACACAGCTCACGCCACAAAGCCACAAGAGGTACCGACCTCATCACCAGCAACTGTCCCAACCAGGAGAGTACACCACACGAACACTGTCATACCAGATGACACTCATCCGAGAGATACACTCCATCGGGATACTCGCAAACATCTCAGACGCTCACCTGAGAGACCACGCTCGTCAGATAACATCACTAAGGAAACATCGCTGAAACACCATAACCACCAAACTCCTCGGATAGGGGATCACCGCTAGGGTCCGCTAGGGGATACCAAGACCCACTCCGGTATACGTAGCTCACAGATAGGAGATCACTCCCAGGGTCCGCTGGGGGATACCACGACCCGATCTGGCATACGTAGTTCTCACAGATAAGGGATCACACCCAGGATCCGCTGGGGGATGCCACAACCCGATCTAGCGCTCGACAGAAGCTCCACACTCAGATAGAGGATCATCGTCCATATAAAGATGGTCACGACGATACCGGAACTCTATCTGGTATAACTCGCGATGTAGGGGATCGAACCGACGATGCCGCAACCCTACCGAAACCACGCGCTGAGTAGGGGATCGCATAGCCAACGATACCGTAACCCTACTATAAACCACATGCTAAGTAGGAGATCGTATACCCGACGATGCCACAACCCTACTGAGCACGGCCCACCACGTAGGGGATCATATTTCCGATGATGCCACAAACCCTACGGGGTTAACCTGCTAGATAGGGGATCACCGCCCATAAATAAGCGGTCACAGCGATACCAAGAACCCGATCTAGATAAAGATGCTAGAGGATCCACTTCGGGCCCACCGGAGGGATACCACAACTCTAACAGTTTAAACATCCCATCGAGAGGATCACAAACCCATATAAAGGTTGTGATGCCACACGAACCCTGGTGGGAACGAACCAAGGGAGAACCCTCAACCACTGCTGGTCCAAACGTCGCTAACCCAAGAGACCCGCCACAACGCCACACTGCGCACCTCCTAGGCCAAAACCGAGGCCACCATCGCGTTCCACGTGGGAAAACACGCAGGATAGGCTGTTTACTCGCCCGAAACGGAGCACCGGTGAAAAAGGAACTATTCACCGTAGCTAGCTCGTGCGGGTCCCACACAACGATCCCGAAACCCATCGAGCGGATCACACCATGACGATCCCCTCAGAAAAACAAGCGGAATCGACTACTCGCTCGCCCAAAACGGACACCCCGTGAAAAAGGTACTATTCACCGAAGGCCGGCTCGGGTGGGGCCCACGTCTGGATTCCGAAACTCATCGAACGGATTGCACCATTGCGATCCTCTCGGAAAAACACACAGGATCGACTATTCATCCGCCAAAATCGGACTCCTGGTGCAAAAGCTACGTTTCTTCGCAAACGCCAAAACCCGACCTCGTGGGGCCCGCACCCCGTTCTCAGATCCAACACCCGGAAACCATCTCCAAAAGTCCGTCGTACCATCAGGGTCTCAATGCCACTGACGGCACGTCAATCGGACACTCCGGGTAGAAGTTACAACGGCCCGAAGTCGTAAAATAATAAAATAATATTATTTTATACGACCTTTCTAACTCCCGGGCCACGATCCCGAACCATAAAATTCTCAAAGTGATATCAAAAGGTCCGTCTCGACGCAAGGATCGCGTCGCCGCAAACGGCTCGCAAATCAGAGTTACGGTTTGCGAGTTACGGGGGTTTAAAGAACCCCCGGAACAAACTGGCCGGACCACCGCAGGGTCGCCGGAAACAACCGTGCCGCCGCCGGACTCCGTCGCGCCACCGCCGCCGCCACCGGAAACCAACGCCGCGCCGCCGCGCCGTCGCCGGATTCCGCCATGGCCACCGCCGGAAAACCGGGTTTTCGCCGGAAAACTTCTGGGAGCCACCGGGAGCACCCCGGTGCTCCAAATTCAGATCCAAAACATGTTTTGGAAAGCTCGGGACCCGAACTATACAACCCATATGAAAATTTGAAGAAAAACAACACAAAAACGGGATCCGAGATTTTAAAACTCAAACCGCCTACCTCGCGGGCGAAACGCCGACGTTCTGCCTTAGATCCGCGCTCCAGAGCTTCCGCTGCGCGCTCCTGGAACGTCCGCCGTCGAATTCTGAGCTCGTGGGCGCTCCGTTTGCTCGATTCGGCTGAATGGCGGCGAAGAACGACGAAGAACGGCGAAGAACGATAAAAGGGGGGGGGGGCGCTGATATTTATATCAGCTGCCCGCCGGCGCCAAACCCACCTCGGACCCAACGCCCGATGCGAACAAAAGTAAGGTCACCCCTAGGGTAAACGCACCGTTCTGAACGCAACGGCGGTCTCAGATTTTCCATCCGAGACTCCGTTCAGAAGTTATTCGAGCCGACACTCACCCACTAACTTGCTACTTATTTACGGAAACGCCCCTGGTGGCGTTTCTCACCGCAGGCCCGTGCCCACAAAGTTTACACCCCACCTAGGGTAAACGGTACGTTCCGGATGCAACCGTGCCCTCAGATTCCCGTTCTGAGCTACCGTTTAGGAGATATCACACCCCCGCCACGTGCATAGTATAAAAATACTTAATATTTTTATGAAATTAATTCCAGGCACACCGGGCCTCGGAATCGCACGTCGTCTCCGCGCCTAGATCTGGAATTATTCGTAGAAATATTCCAAATTCTGACAGGGCCAAAAACCCGAGTCGCTACACCAACTCCTTCCCAAGATCTGACAAATGGGATTTGTATGGCCCGAGTCTACGAGATGAGGCCATAAACGCTTCTTTCTACAATAATAACCATTATCATTTATATTTATAATCACTAATCTTAATGTTAATAGTATAGTTTCCAATGGTCCTATTGACCAATGATCATATAACAGTCAAAACTCAATGGTCTCTTTTCACTTATACTCACTTCATTAATAAATGGATATAGTTTTGTTGAGTAAAAAAACATACATTTTCATGAAACAATTGTTATTCAAAAAGTTTGGGTTGTTACATAACACTATTCACTAATTTTCTAAATATCTATTTCATTTTCCACCACAACAACATCATTTTTCTCCAAAACCATTCCTAACCACTTATTAAATAATTTATATTCTTTTATTTTTCCTGAGTAGCCAATAAATATCCCTTCATTTCCAAGAGGTTCAAACATCCTATGGTTCTTCTTATTGAGATTGAAACACTTACTCCTGAATAATTAAAAGTAATTCAACATTGAATTATTTCCATACTAAAACTCATAATGATTATTTTATCCCCTTAGACACAAAAACAAATATCTATTCAATATGTAGACCAATTTCAATACTATATATTTTCTAAACTTCTATGGTAGGTCTTTCTTAATAAGAACCATTTTATCTATATTTTTGATGATTAGGTTTATTCTCTCAACCACCCCATTTTAATGAGGAGTTATCACTACTGAGACTTGGTTCCTTCTCCCCTGTTTCTCAAAAATAATCCTCCACTTAGCTATTTGTAAACATGGTCCCATTTCTAGTTTAGAACATTGGAATGTTCTATCCAAGAATCATTTCATCCTATCTCTGGTATTTTTTTATGAAATTGATCACTTAAAACTTTTAAGTGATAACGAATATCCATTCCATTTTATTATAATCATCAATGAACAAGACTTGGTATTTCTTCCCATCAATGTATCTTGGTGACATAGGTTTACACACATTAATATTAAACAATTTCAACAATCTTTTTAAATTTTATTCTTTATACTTATATGTATTTCAAGTAATATTACATTATTGTAAATCAATATATGTGTGTGTATAATCACATGATAGCTTAAGGAAATATCTAGCTATATCACTTCTCACCAGATCTTCAAAAGAAAGTTAGCCCAAATGATCAAGATTCTTATACCACAACATGTTCTCATATTCCTTGGATATAAATCACATGTATTCTTCTCCACTCACAAGGTAGATATTCCCCTTCATGTGATTCCTTTACATTACAATTTTACCATATTTTCTCTCAATGATACACATATTCTTGGTAAATATTATTACATGTCCTAAGTCACAGATTTTACTAACATTGATTAGGTTGTGACTGAGACATTAAATAACCAAGAAATCTTTGTATCTTTTATCTTTTCCCTTAGAAATATATTTTCCTGAGACATTATTCTCCAGGCCTTCATTATTTCCAAATTTTATGACACCAAACTTATTTTTCTTGATACCTATGCCAAGATCATTATTTCCCATTATATAGGAGGTGCATCCATGATCAACTATCAATACACCAAAAAGATCTGATACTTTTAGGGAAATATTTTCAACTTCTTACTGCTCATATATTTTCTTTTTGACCCATGGATTAGAATTCATACCTAATGTTGACTGGTATTCTTCATCTTCCTCAAATAATGAAGGACTAAAATTATCTTTCAAAGTTGTAGATCAATTTTTTGTTTTCAACTTTTTCGATGATTCCTTGAGCTGTTGTGTACAACCACTTTGGATCTGCTTCGGAAAATTCCTCCACATTGTCAATGAGAAATATCTAGTCATGTTTTCAAATCCTCTATAGAAAAAACAAGAACCATAAAATTAATTCTTTGAATATTAAACTCTATTCATCTACCTTTGTTTCCCTTGTAAACTTAAATTACTCTTGGATATGGAATATAAATTTTTGGTAATGTCGCATATTTCCATAATAATAGAACATAATGTATGGTTCATTAATGTATGTCATTTCTTCATCACAATTTATCCCTTGGATTCTCTAAATATTTTGATTCTAATTCATACCCAAATCAGTCTTCAACCATAGAATGGGTTCTGGTTGTCTGGAACCAACATTACTCCTTTATATTTTTTTATTAATCTCTAGACTAGTTATTATATTCACCTTTACATAAAATTATTTGATTGTGTTTTTGGAACTCCATGCTATAATTTCCCTTTTTCTATCCCAAGTGTGACCTACTTCCCTGATGTTATATCAAGTTTAAGATTCTCTCTTTATATTATATATTTCTTTATAGTCTGAAAATTTATTCCTCAATTTATTCAATATGTTTGAATTTATATTTAAATATATTAATAAATCCATCGATAACATGGTAATGTTCTTCAATTTTGAGCTTGTACTCAATAACCCTTTCTGAGTTCTCAGGAATTGCAGACTTAAGATTTTCAATTTATAACTTCAAGTCAAAATTCTCTTCCACCTATTTTTGTTGCATATAGAGTTTAACATCATCAACCACTATGTTATCTTTCTTTTTTTGGATCTAAAAACAACTACTTACTTAATAGAAACTTCTAATTAAACATGGAGATCAACTCTCCCTTCCACTTCTCCTCTATCATTGTCGCTCTCTTCCCTTTCCTAGGAATTTATTATAATTTCCACTATATCATTTTCTCTATTGTATTTGTATTTTTTAATTTATTTTTCCTCAATTTCTATTAAAGTGTCATTTTCTTGTGAAATTAGGTTCTTATTATAGAATAAATTTCACTTATTTTTTTCCCTACCTTTCACACTAACTGAATACTTATTCATAGGAATTTCAACATCATCCTCATCGTCATCTTGAAACTTCTTAGTACACTTTTTTGTAATGTATATAACCTTTCTACATCCAAAACACATGATTTTAAGTTTCCCTTTAAATTTTTATTTTCTCCCTTATAAATTTAAGGATATTAATAAAATGACTTCATCCACTTCATATTATTCATATCCATCCTCTATGGAGAGCTTATTCTTATCCTTCAATGATGCATATTTAGACTTACCCTTTTCCTTGACCTCAATTTCAACATTTCACATATCATATGGAATAAGAGTATTATATAAACTATCCAATGTAATATCATCTAGATCATTATCTTGAAGCATAAAGACTTTTGGATTGAATCGGGGTGGAAATATTCTCAAGATTCATTTGACGATCTTCACATCATTAAGGATTTATATAAGAACATGCACGTTCTCCTTAATCACATTTACTTGATCAAATAATGCTTCAATATATTCATTTGGTTGCATCCTCAGGTCCTCATATTTATTCTAAAAAACTATAAACTTATATTCTCAAACTTTTTAATCGACTTCGTCGGTTTTTAACATCTTTTCCAACATGGAATGAAAGGATTTACATGACATTACATTTATATAGATTTTATTTGACAGGGATACCTCTAAATCATTTATTCCTTCGTAATATGCATCAATTTCACTTAATTTGGGATCTTATAAGGTCATATTTTCAATATTAACCAAGATCCCAGGCATAGAATTCATATACACATCCATTTCAAAATATCAGAAGTAGTGTTGCATCTAACTCTTCCACAGTTGAAAATTGTTTCCCATGAAGATCATAATCCCATTGTGATTGATGGTTTTCATGGCTTCAAATGAGATAGAATCACTCACTTTAAAATTTATCTTCTGTACTAATTATTGGCCCCACTAGGTTTAATACCTAATGAGTGGGGGTGAATCCGGGTATGATAGATTAAAACACTATTTTATTTGGATCTTTTTTATTTTTCAAATAAAAAACTATTATCTCTCATTTCCATTGAAATTTATGAGTATAAATAAAAAAATGCATGCGAAACAACAATTTTACTCAATTCACCCTTAACTGGGATAGTCCAAGAAGCGTATAAATGAAATGTGTCAATATAACAAATCCACTATAGCACACTAGTGATACAATGTTTAGAGGGGACTCACTATCCCTCCTAGTTCATTGTTAATCACACATTGAAATATCACTTATCACTAAACTAAGGTGATCTCATTTCTTCTCTAGAATATTATTCTATTGATTTTTGGATCAATATTGTTTACATGCCATTTGGTGTTTCATGAAGCTAAATTCTAATCCACATTATAAATATAAATTTACTATATAAATTTTTGGGCTATTCCTTCTAGTAAACACAAATTTAAATTTTGTGTAACCTTTACATAAATATTAAGAAATTCCATATTGTTCAGGGAACTCCCAAATTTCATAAAAAATTTCGTTTTTTTCGAAACTCAATTTGTCATATAGACAAAAATCTCTTTTCTTCATGAAATTGATATTTTATGTAACTTCTTTATGCAAGAAATGACTTTGCACAACTTTTATATGATTTCAGAGTCTTGATATTCTCTAAGTATTGGACACTCAAAATGATGGTTGTAACGACCCAAAATTTTGAATAACTCTTGTTTCCTAATTTTTTGTGTTATTTTATTTTTTCATACTCAACAAAACTATTTCATTTGATAACATGGGTATAATTAAAATGAGACCGTTGGGTTTTGACTGTTATATGACCATTGGTCAATATGACCGTTGGAAACTAAACGTTTCGATTATTGTCTCTAAATACAAGTGATCTTGGTTAATTAATATAGAAAAGAGATTCGATGGCCTCATCCAGCAGTCTCGGGCCAATTGAAGCCCATCTAACGGAATGTGGGAAGGAGGTAGCACCATTGGGCTTTTCTCTGGACCAAACCCAAGCTGAACTTCATCGTGTGAAGCTAAAACAGAATTGCCTTCACGATAAGTTCAAATTAATATAAATTACTACTTGTGCGATGTTGGTCGAGCCTCCCTTGGATTCTCTCAACTTAGCACACCTTACACTTAGGTCCTATGCTGGTGTGATAAGGGGCTATATAAGGAGACCGTAACTGCCTTGTGTAACCCTTTGTTTTAAATAAAAAAAATTATTTCTTCTTATGATGAAGTTTATGAATTTTCAAATGTCCGGATAAATATAGTATGCATATTTTTGATGAATTTTAGAAAAAAGATATTTTAAAAATGTTTAGGTAAACCTTAAATAATTAAAAATGTGTAATGATTTTCAAAAAATGGTCTTCTACAATTATGTTCAGTATGAAATTTAGAGTCTAATAAGATCAACTTGATTTTTTATGAATAGTAAATTATGAATAGTGATTTTATGATTAGGATTAGTAATGTGTCCAAACGGATTAGTAATCTCACTTAAAGAAGGTATTAATATAATCTAGGCACCTTGATTAAGTAATGCGATTCAATAAAATGGTTAAATAACGGTTTCATAAATTATTATTCAAGTATTAGTTTTTTCGTGTGAATAGTGTTTTTTAATTAAAATTTAAATTAAAAATATTTAGAAAATTATTTTTATAAAATGGATTTCATTTTTGAACTCAGAGCATCAATATTATGTTAAGGTGATTTTTGGGGTTTTTTCTGAAAAAATGAATTTTCAGTGAATAGTGTTTTTATTTAAAAATTAAATTAAAAATATTTAGAAAATTATTTTTATAAAATGGAGTTAATTTTTGAAATCAAAGCATTGATATTTGGTTAATGTGAAATTTTGGGATTTTTCTGAGAAAGTTGAATTTTCAGTGAATAGTAAAAAATACAGTTTTAGGGTTTCAGTATGTTTAATGACATCATAACTGTGTCATGATGATGCCATGAGATATTTTAAGGGATGGTCGACTAAAGGGGATGAATTATTGTATGAGGTGTCCCAAGTGACCAATACCATGGGCAAATACCATGGGCAAACCCATGGTTTTTTCAAAACCACCAATGAGGTGTCCCTTGGCCATTAATGCCTTGTCCCCTCACTTTCCCTATAAATACCAAGCAAGCCTCTCATCCTTTCGACTCCCAACTCTCCCCCAACAAAGCTCTAGTCTCATTACTTCCCAAGGAGTCCTCCCAAGGTTCCCCCAAGCCCTCAAGGTCCCAACCTTTGAGTTTTAAGAGTTACGTTTTAAGGTAAGGGATCTGACCTCTCTCTTTCTTTTCAAGTAATCTCTTTTATGGCATTTATTTTATGCTCCATGTTATTATATTGGAGGATGTTCTTTTATATTCATATTAATACACTTTACATGTTCATATGATGAGATACCCCCTCTTGCTCTCATCAATTCTTTTTAAGAATGTTTAAGTGGCGCAGTTAGGCTGCCGAATTTTTAAGGGATTCATTCACCTTTCTCATTTTTCAAAGTTCTAATTTCATGTCAAGTCTTTCAAGTTCCTTTTTATTATGATGGGGTATGATATCTAAATATATCATACTGATATTTTATGTTCATATGATTAGATACCCTATTTGATCTCTTCAATTCATTTTTGTTGAAGTTTAAGTGGCGTCGTTAGGCTGCCGAATTTTTAAGGGATTCTTTAACCTTTCTCATTTTTCAAAGTTCTACTTTCATGTCAAGTCTTTCAAGTTACTTTTTATTATGATTGGGTATGATCTATAAATCTATCATACTGATCTTTTATGTTCATATGATGAGAGACCCTATTTGATCTCGTCAATTCATTTTTGTTGAAGTTTAAGTGGCGCCATTAGGCTGCCGAATTTTTAAGGGATTCTTTCACATTTCTCATTTTTCAAAGTTCTACTTTCATGTCAAGTCTTTCAAGTTCCTTTTTATTATTTTGGGGTATTATCTCTAAATCTATCATACTGATATTTTATGTTCATATTATTAGAGACCCTATTTTATCTCGTCAATTCATTTTTTTTGAAGTTTAAGTGGCACCGTTAGGCTGCCAAATTTTTAAGTGGTTCTTTCACCATTCTCGTTTTCAAGTTCTACTTTCATGTCAAGTATTTCAAGTTCCTTTTTATTATGTTTGGGTATGATATCTATATATATCATACTTATCTTTTATTATCATATTATGAGAGACCCCATTTGATATCTTCAATTTAGTATTTTGAAGTTTTAAGTGGCGCTGTTAGGATATTGAATTTTTAAGTGGTTCTTTCACCTTTCTCATTTTTCAATGTTCTAATTCCATGTAAAGTCTTGCAAGTTCCTTTTTATTATGTTGTTGTATTATCTCTATATCTATCATACTGTTATTTTATGTTTATATGATGAGAGACCCTATTTTATCTCATCAATTCATTTTTGGTTGAAGTTTATGTGACGTTGTTAGGCTGCCGAATTTTCATAAGAGAAATCTCATTTTTGTCTTCCTTTCATGTTCTTCATTTCATATGGTATATTTTCAAATTTCATTACCATGTTCTTAAATCTCTTATATTCTGTCCTTATACTGTTTTATGTGTCATTTATGAATGTTTGACCCATGTCCCCTCTCTTTTCAATGTTTTCTAAAACCCTGTAACATAGTCGTTATGCTGCAGAATTTTCGTCTCAAAATGTCTCTCTCTTTTTCTAAAATTCTTTTATTTTATTAAGTGAATACTCAAAGATCTCTCATCTATATGGGTATTCACATATATACCAAAATTTCCTATTTTAAATTCTGGGATTTACATACATAAAACCTGCTTTCCCTTTCTGTGGGTTTAAAGTGACATAAAGATCATGTCTTTAAAGCAGTTTTTAAAACGTTATGATTATGAAATGAAACCCATTTCTTTTATGCTATATGGGTTTTTTATGAAATGATTGGTGATGATATATTTCGATCATATGATAATAAATACATTTCAAGGGTGCGCCCAGATAGCGTTCCAATGCATTGGGTAAAGACTTAATCTCTAGAGATGACCTTTTAGACTGATACCTTGGTGAATAACCTTGGTAATTTTTAATGACACCTTGGGGATGGACCTTGGTGAAACGAAATGATTGTCGATATTAAATGTTTTAGCCACATCTTCAAGTTATGAAAAATGTTATTTTTATTATGATATATCTCATGATTTCTTTCTCATGGCTTAAAGTTCTTTTCATGACCTTATTGAAGTATCTCAAGTTCACATGTAAAATATTTCTCTTATTTCCCTTACTGGGCCTTCTTCTCACCCTTTCTTTTGATGTATGTCCCCAGGTTATGAGATGCAATAATGAAACTAGGATGAACATGAGTAGAATCCTTTCAATTTTTTAAGAAGAATGTTTTTTGTTTTCATGTTTTAAGTTCCTGGTTTCCAAGACACTAAACTTTAAAGATACTCGGTTTTGTAAAATGTAATGAAAGTTTATGTGATAAAAAGGCGGGATGCTATAGTTGGTATCAAAGGATGGTTTAGTTATTTGTGGAAATTAGGATATGAAAACTTTAGGAATAAGCCTATAGAAAATTTTATATATAGGAAATCTTCCTGGTATTTTGGTGAGTATTGAGTAATGGGTTGCCAAGAAAATACATCCCTATCTGGATACGAGCAGGTAGAGGTGGCTTTGGCACAGATGTACATAGGGGTAAAACCTGAAAACACCGCTTTGAGCTAGACTCAAACGGGAACCGGTACACGACCACGGGCCTTGCTGCACTCTTGGTTACGACACTCACGGGGGATATGCTTTGGTAAATTCATAAGCTTAGTATGAACCATTATTAAAGGAACAAACATAAAATAAAATAAAGATTCACATAATAATATATGATCACGGATAACCTAGTTTGAAACCTAGGGGGTCACAAGTTAGGGTATACTTTTCTTCTACAAGTTATCCTTATATGATTTAAGTTTCTTTTCATGATTATTGGATAAGTATTTAAGCCCCTAATTATACTTTATTTTCTTAGTTAATGGTGGGAAATGGAAGAACATGTCCCAAAAACCAATGTGATAGGAAATGCGATGATTGCCGTATTAATATGACAGAGATGATTAGGGGATTAAAAGATGATTGTTATTTTGGAAGACGTTCACTATTTTGGGGACCTTATATGATCGAGGTAAATATATTACTACGTTATTTTCTTTGAGGAGTAAAGGTTGACTTATATTTTGAAGAATTGATGAATTTAAGGTGAACTTATGGTAATTTAGGTTACTTATGGAAATGATTAACCTATATTGGGGAAAATATGTTTAGGTTAGTTACTTTTGTTATAAGATGTTAGGAGTGGTTGATGTTGTTTGGAGATGAACGATAAAGTTTATCTTGGAAGACTATGTTATCAAATCCTTCTTGTAATTGGGTTTCAATCTTAGTTTGGTTTATTTTGAGGAATTTTAAGTACAGTTATTTATGGAATGGTCTATGATGAACTTTGGGTAGTACCATGGAACTTTGAATATTTAAAAGTATTTTCCATTCCTATGGGATTCCTTATTTTTGAAGAGTTGTTTTACCTTACCCTTTCTATTTTTGGGATAATGTTTAAAGATAAAAGAAATAGATAGTTAATATTTTGTGGATTATGTGATTCTCTAGAAGATGATTCTTGTGTTTTGATGAGACCAAGTAGTTTTGAATGCTCATCTTTTAGAGAAAAGATTAGTTTTGGTAGAAACTTATTAAAGGATGAAAATCTACTGGAAGGTAGGTATATTTCCTTATTTTTTTATTCTATGTAGTAAACGAATTCCTCAAAATTATTAAAAGGAACGTAAAACAAAAACGTTGTTGGTTTAAGATTCCTACTGGGTAATCAAAGACCGTTTACACACATCATAAGTTTGTGATTTTCTTGTGGTTAACTTTCTCCTAATCATGTTTTCTATCACTCTCCCTCAGAACTTGACCCTTTGTTTTTTCTTCCATTTCCATGTTTTCCTACATAGAATCCTTGTATGGGTTAACTCGGGTGGCCGTTGTACTTCCTTTTCATTCTTTTAAAGTAATAGTGCTACTGAATCTTTTTCCGATGTGGGACTTTCAATGAAATTTCAAAACCCAATTTTAAAAATTGCGAGGACGCAATTTCTTAAGGGGGGAAGATTGTAACGACCCGAAATTTTGAATAACTCTTGTTTCCTAATTTTTTGTGTTATTTTATTTTTTCATACTCAACAAAACTGTTTCATTTGATAACATGGGTATAATTAAAATGATACCATTGGGTTTTGACTGTTATATGACCATTGGTCAATATGACCGTTGGAAACTAAAAATTTCGATTATTGTCTCTAAATACAAGTGATCTTGGTTAATTAATATAGAAAATAGATTCAATGGCCTCATCCAGGAGTCTCAGGCCAATCGAAGCCCATCTAACAGAACTTGGGAAGGAGGTAGCACCATTGGGCTTTGCTCTGGACCAAACCCAAGCCGAACTTCATCGTGTGAAGCTAGAACAGAATCGCCTTCGCGATAAGTTCAAATTGATAGAAATTACTACTCGTGCGATGTTGGCTGAGCCTCCCTCAGATTCTCTCAACTTAGCACACCTTATACTTAGGTCCTATGATGGTGTGATAAGGGGCTATGTAAGGAGACCGTAACTGCCTTGTGTAACCCTTTGTTTTAAATAAAAAATTTGATTTCTTCTTATGTTGAAGTTTATGAATTTTCAAATGTCCGGATAAATATAGTATGCATATTTTTGAGGAATTTTAGAAAAAGGATATTTTAAAAATGTTTAGGTAAACCTTAAATAATTAAAAATGTGTAATGATTTTCAAAAAATGGTCTTCTACAATTATGTTCAGTAAGAAATTTAGAGTCTAATAAGATCAACTTGATTTTTGATGAATAGTAAATTATGAATAGTAATTTTATGATTAGGATTAGTAATGTGTCCAAACGGATTAGTAATCTCACTTAAAGAAAGTATTAATATAATCTAGGCACCTTGATTAAGTAATGTGATTCAATAAAATGGTTAAATAACGGTTTCATAAATTATTATTCAAGTATTAGTTTTTTTTGGGTGAATAATGTTTTTTAATTAAAAATTAAATTAAAAATATTTAGAAAATTATTTTTATAAAATGGATTTCATTTTTGAACTCAGAGCATCGATATTATGTTAATGTAATTTTGGGGGTTTTTTCTGAAAAAATGAATTTTCGGTGAATAGTGTATTTATTTAAAAATTAAATTAAAAATATTTAGAAATTTTTTTTTATAAAATGGAGTTAATTTTTGAAATCAGAGCATTGATATTTTGTTAATGTGAAATTTTGGGATTTTTCTGAGAAAGTTGAATTTTCAATGAATAGTAAAAAATACAGTTTTAGGGTTTCGGTATGTTTAATGACATCATAACTGTGTCATGATGATGCCATGATATATTTTAAGGGATGGTCAACTAAAGGGGATGAATTATTGTATGAGTTGTCCCAAGTGGCCAATACCATGGGCAAATACCATGGGCAAGCCCATGGTTTTTCCAAAACCACCAATGAGGTGTCCCTTGGCCATTAATGCCTTGTCCCCTCACTTTCCCTATAAATACCAAGAAATACTCTCATCCTTTCGACTCCCAACTCTCCCCAAAAAAATCTCTGGTCTCATTACCTCCCAAGGAGTCCTCCCAAGGTTCCCCCAAGCCCTCAAGGTCCCAACCTTTGAGTTTTAAGAGTTACGTTTTAAGGTAAGGGATCCGACCTCTCTCTTTCTTTTCAAGTAATCTCTTTTATGGAATTTCTTTTATACTCCATGTTCTTATATTGGAGGATGTTATTTTATATTCATATTACTTCACTTTTCGTGTTCATATGATGAGAGACCCCCTCTTTCTTTCATCAATTCTTTTTAAGAATGTTTAAGTGGCGCCGTTAGGCTGCCGAATTGTTAAGGGATTCATTCACCTTTCTCATTTTTCAAAGTTCTACTTTCATGTCAAGTATTTCAAGTTCATTTTTATTATGATGGGGTATGATATCTAAATTTATCATACTTATCTTTTATTTTCATATGATGAGAGACCCTATTTGATCTCATCAATTAATTTTTGTTGAAGTTTAAGTGGCATCGTTAGGCTGCCGAATTTTTAAGGGATTCTTTCACCTTTCTCATTTTTCAAAGTTCTACTTTCATGTCAAGTCTTTCAAGTTCCTTTTTATTATGATGGGGTATGATATATAAATATATCATACTGATCTTTTATGTTCATATGATGAGAGACCCTATTTGATCTCTTCAATTTATTTTTGTTGAAGTTTAAGTGGTGTCGTTAGGCTGCCGAATTTTTAAGGAATTCTTTCACCTTTCTCATTTTTCAAAGTTCTACTTTCATGTAAAGTCTTTCAAGTTCATTTTTATTATGTTTGGGTATGATCTCTAAATCTATCATACTGATCTTTTATGTTCATATTATGAGAGACCCTATTTGATCTCGTCAATTCATTTTTGTTGAAGTTTAAGTGGCGTCGTTAGGCTGCCGAATTTTTAAGTGGTTCTTTCACCCTTCTCGTTTTCAAGTTCTACTTTCATGTCAAGTCTTTCAAGTTACTTTTTATTATGTTGGGTTATTATCTCTATATCTATCATACTGATATTTTATTATCATATGATGAGAGACCCCATTTGATCTCTTCAATTCAGTATTTTGAAGTTTTAAGTGGTGTCTCATTTTTCAAAGTTCTAATTCCATGTAAATTCTTTCAAGTTCCTTTTTTTATGTTGGGGTATGATCTATATATCTATCATACTGATATTTTATGTTCATATGATGAGAGAAACTCTTTTATCTCATCAATTAATTTTTGGTTGAAGTTTATGTGATGCCGTTAGGCTGCCGAATTTTCATAAGAGAAGTCTTATTTTTGTCTTCCTTTCATGTTCTTCATTTCATATGGTATATTTTAAAATTTCATTACCATGTTCTTAAATCCCTTATATTATGTCCCTCTACTGTTTTATGGGTCATTTATGAATGTTTAACCCATGTACCCTCTCTTTTCAATGTTTTCTAAAACCCTGGAACATAGCCGTTATGCTGCAGAATTTTCGTCTCAAAATGTCTCTCTCTTTTTCTAAAGTTATTTTATTTTATTAAGTGAATACTCAAAGCTCTCTCATATATATGGGTATTCACATATATAACAAAATTATCTATTTTAAATTCTGTTATTTACATACATGAAACCTGCTTTCCCTTTCTGTGGGTTTAAAGTGACATAAAGATCATGTCTTTAAAGCAGTTTTTAAAATGTTATGATTGTGAAATGAAACCCATTTCTATTATGCTATATGGGTTGTTTATGAAATTATTGGTGATGATATATGTGGCTCACATGATAATAAAGACATGTCAAGGGTGCGCCCAGATAGCGCTCCAATGCATTGGGTAAAGACTTAATCTCTAGAGATGACCTTTTAAACTGATACCTTGGTGAATAACCTTGGTAATTTTTAATGACACCTTGGGGATGGACCTTGGTGAAACTAAATGATTGTTGATATTAAATGTTGTAGCCACATATTCAAGTTATGAAAAATTTTATTTTTATTATGATATATCTCATGATTTCTTTCTCATGGCTTAAAGTTCTTTTCATGACCTTATTGAAGTATCTCAAGTTCACATGTAAAATTTTTCTCTTGTTTCCCTTACTGGGCCTTCTTCTCACCCTTTATTTTGATGTATGTCCCCAGGTTATGAGATGCAGTAATGAAACTAGGATGAACATGAGGAGAATCCTTTCAAGTGTTTAAGAATAATGTTTTATGTTTTCATGTTTTAAGTTCCTGGTTTCCAAGACACTAAACCTTAAAGATCCTCGGTTTTGTAAAATGTAATGAAAGTTTATGTGATAAAAAGGTGGGATGCTATAATGGTGGTAGTGACCTATTTATAGGAATGTATGAGATTTTATGAAAATTCCTTACACTCCATTGACCTTGTAGGAAACATTTATATTTCACTAAACTTTTACGATTTGATGTAAACTTTTTCTTATAACTCACTACCATCATGAAACTAAAATTTGTATTTAATTGGTTCACAAAACTCTATCTACATCGTGAAAATTTCACTTTCACAAAACTTCATAACTTTCAAAAAACTTCATAACTTTCACAAAACACTTTAATTTGTTTTATTTTAGTGAATCGGCCTCAAATATTCACTTTCACACAACTTTACAAAACTCTTTAATTATCCATGGAACTTTTTCATTTGCATGAACATATTTCCTTTGCTTCAAAAACAGATTTCCCCTTCCTATAAATTTTGGACCCCAAAAATTTAGAAAATGGTAGGAAACACCACCACCTTATATGAAGAACTTCCTAAATACTTTCCAAAGATTTCATACCTCAACTATCCTCTTTCATAGATATCTTCATCTCATTTATCGGTATAGATACTTCAAACTCATATAGGTCTCCTCTATCCTATAGATTTTTCAACATACTTTATTAAAAATCACACTATAACTTCACAACTGACTTTTCAAATGTATTTATGAATAAACATAGTGAACCAAATAGCACTACAATATCACCTTGAGTAATGTTTTCCCAGTAGTTGAGTAGAATATTTGTGGACCATGCTCGGGTTCCATGATATTGGTATAAGAGTATAATGGTAAAATTTTTGGATATAAAGAGAATAAAAGACATTATGGAGAGTTTGTACCACTATCTAAGCTAAAAAAAGAGGCTAATTTTTTCATTGTGGAAAGATTGGTCAATGGAGAAGTAATTTTTTGGATTACCTAGAAGTTTATAAGAAGCTACATAGAGATTCCACATCAGGTATTAATATTATAGAATTCAATAATTTTATTATGATGGGTATATGTTACCAGTTATATGATTTATATGTTTTTTAAATATATAGATGTAAAAAATGTAATATATGGATTAAATATTGAAGATATGAAATTTTATTTCATTTAATTCAGTAAAATATCCATTTCATTGGTATCTTAGATTCAATAAGTGATTTGAGCTAGGATGAATTTTGTAAATGATGTATATTGTTTATCTCATTTTTCTCTTAATAAAATATTTTAAAAAGTCGTCCTTTGAATAAATAAGATTGAAATTTTTGGACCCACATGGTTTGTGATTCATACAATTCTATAACATGCATCAAAGGAAGAAAATGATAAAAGGAGTATTATCCAGGATTAAGTGTTTATCTAAGAAAATGAAGGAATCATATTCCACCACAAAATAGTGGCACATTTGGGAAAGACTTCATTATAGTAAAACTGAAAAGCACATAGAATATCGTATATGATATAGAAATAATAATTTATTTGTTAAGTATTCTTAGGAAAAAGGAAATAAAATTTATTTCCTAAAC
Source organism: Viscum album (assembly GCA_963277665.1). NCBI lineage: Eukaryota > Viridiplantae > Streptophyta > Magnoliopsida > Santalales > Viscaceae > Viscum > Viscum album. The sequence goes on along the minus strand of OY728137.1, from coordinate 452,793,934 downwards.
AAAAAGAAGAATATATTCATTTTCATGATATCTTGAAAAGTATACAATTTCTAAGAGGATAGTTAGAGTATAATTAGACATTATAAGTTCCCTGTTAATAGATAAAATATTATAATTTATTGAAAACAAATCAACTCACCTTCATTGGTCTAAATCCAATGTATTCAAACTCTACAACTTTACCACAACTAATGTCATTATTTTAATAAATTATATTATCTATTTAGAATTTTTATAGGTTCATAATAATTTTTCTTGAAACCTTTTCCATATAAAATTTCCCTTGAAATATTATGGTTTATAATGTATCATTTACATCATATCCTAAAAATTTTAGTATAACATGTGAAGTTCACCTTTTCAAATTAATAAATGTAAATTTTTTATCTTTTCATCACAATTATATCCTATTCTAAACCATTTTGAATATCAAGTGAAAATTAATTGAAAATTTAAATGTGATTGGTGATTAAACAAGGATGTTAATATATGTTATACTACTTATTATTAATTAGATCATTAAATGTGATGATTGTTGTGGAGATCATCAAGGAATCCAAAAACAAGTGTTGATGGGTAAAGGAACATTGTCTACAACATTTAACATGGTGTAAGGCCATGGAAATATTTATTTTCATGAATTAATATTTTTAATAAGGCCTAAAGAATAATTTCATAAGGATTACCATATACCTAATTTATTTTGAGAAGACCTTGGATGTTTTTTAGTTGAAATGGGTACCCGTATAAATGAAAATTAGTGTTTACATTTCCTACATAAGGGTAGTAGCAGATTCCTACATCTATGTAAAGGGAAATCCACTATGTAAGCATATTTTATAGATGTGTAATGGTATGGGAAGATTTTTAAAGGTTGGGAAAGATTCATAAGGTTCATAAAACATTTTTAGTACCTACGTAAGTGTTTTGAGGTGAACCATGCACTACGTAAAGGTTATTCCAACACTATCAAAAGGTAGTTCAAGGCTACATAAGGGTAGACAATGTATTTGGAGATTTTACTAAGGGTAATCATGTCATAAAGGAATTTAAATAAGGGTAAATTGATGCTTTTATAAGGGTACCTAAGATGATACTGAATTGTGTAAGGGTAATATGCAACCTATGTAAGGGTATAGGCTGTTGTGTAAGGGTATATTCGATACTACATAAGGGTAATGTGTAAACTACACTACCTAAATAGTGGTAATCAATAACCACATAAAAGTAATTGAGCACCATGTAAAGGTATGTTGAGTGTTTCATTACTTGTATAAGGGTAACCGTGAGGCTGTGTAAGGGTATAACCAACTCACATAAAGATAAAGTTTCCAAAGCCTACGTAAGGGTACAACTGTAACATCCCAGGTAAATAAAGAATATAAAATTTTCATATTTATTAATATTTTTTAATTAAATAATAATTTTACTTTAAAGTGGATTATATTTATGATAGCATACTCAACACGCAAAAAAGGGTTTCTTTGAAATCTTATGTTGCACACAACATTGAGTTATACCGAAAAAATATAATATTATTATTATTTTAAATGGTAGTTAACGCCTAGCCATTGTATTGGCAGGAATGAATAGAACTAACTAAAATATGATTACACATATTTGTTAAATGTTTTTACTTTTATCCAATAAATTTTATAGGCTTAAAATAAGAATGAATCTGATTTTAAGCATGAAATACTCTAATATTCTTTAAAAGGCCGATTTACCCCCTTTTGATGGAGAACCCTTTTTAAATCTAGTTTTTGTCACTTTTATATGTTCCATTTGAAAAAAAATTCTTTATAATAGGGACATAAAAATTTAATTTGGGTAAAATTTTTGTATTTTTCTGATAAAGTTCATTTTTTGATGAATAGTGAAAAATACTGATTGACTGAAAATTGAATTTTTATTAGGAAGGAGGGTAAAGACCCATAGACAATAAAGGAATCTCACGGCGGCCTGAAGTGATGAAGGCCAAGGGAATCCCCTTGGATAAAAATTTTACATTCAAAAGGAAGTGAACCCACACTATCAAAGAGGATAAGAGGGTCTTCTGGATTACTAACCCGTGCAAGAGCATACACTGAGAAGTTGGGTTGACGCCAAATGTGCCTCACCATTTGTCCGCCATTAGTATCCAAGGAGAAACTTCTGGTGATGTAAACCAATTCCCATGGAGCGATACATTTCTCCTGCTGGATTCTAACTAAAACCACCAAGTCGGACTCAACCTCCATCGCCTGAATATCCAATCTTTTACACAAATTGAGACTCGTATGGAGGGCCCTAGATTCCACACCCAACAAGAAAATCGGGCCATAGAATGCACTAAAACCAAAACAGACAGAGCCCCTTGAATCCCTGAGAATCCCCCCACCTCTCATCTGTCTGTTCATAAAGTATCCATCTATGTTAAGTTTCAGTCCATTCGAAGGAGGTGACCATCCAATCCATCATCCACTAGTCCATTCAACCGTAGGGGCTCTACTCATCACCATGGAATGGGAAAACGGGTTACATCCCCCCTTAAGGAGGGACCCAACTCAGCCAGCAGAGATCTCACTCTCAAAATGAAGTTGCTCCCAGATTAGATGTGGCCCATTCGAACCTGATAGTGTTTATCCCAGAGTGTCCAACATATAGAGGAAAAGATGACCAACCGCACCTTGGACTCCCTGGCATTCTTTGTGCCATGGAACCAAGCCAAAATGAAGGCCTGTATGGAGAACTTCCGCTCGGAAAGATGAATTTTTTTTTCTGAAGGAGGACCAGAGGAAGAGATCCCACTCACTCTAGAAGAACATGGGGGAGGTAGACTCGGCCATAGGGGTATTACAGTAGTAGCAATAGGAGGCCAGAGTAATCCCCCTCATCCTGACATTCTCATCAGTTGGGAGAGCCTGGTTTCTCAGACGTCACATTAGAAATTTCATTTTCATGGGAATCTCCTTACACCAAAGCCGGGTCCCCCATTGGTCGAGATCCACTGCTTCATAGTGAATGATCCTGAAATCACTGGAGGAGAAAGAACCTAATCTCTACCTAGTTTAGTATCATCTATCAGGATCATCATTGAGGGATATTTACTCAAACAACTCCCACTGTTCTGAGGAGAGAAAAAGCCAGATTGTATCCTGGTGTTCACTTGCCTCCCTGGAGGAGCTGCTCAGCATCGGGCACCCTGGGAAGAAAAGGATCACTCCCATCCAGTTAACATTTCAGAAGTTGATATCACCCCTCCTGACAATCCACCTGGAGGAATCCTGCAACTTATCCAACATAGGAAAAAGAGATCGGGCCAGCCGAGATGGATGGCCTCCAAGGTGCACCCCCCCCCCCCCAAAGTTCCCATAACGCGCATGAAATAAAGTCACCCATAGGGAGTTCCCTTCAAGAATATCCCATGCAAGGCAGCCTTGCAATCCATGGATCCACTTGTAAGTAAAAATGACATTTTATAAATATTAATTTAAAGTTAAGGAAAATGTAACATAAACATATATCGTTTAGTAAAATAATTTTTATATGGGGTTATATAAGTGATATTTTTTACTATAAATAGTTATTGGAAATATAAAAATATTTCTTATATCATGATATTTTATTTATAATTTTTAGACATCAAATAAATAAAATTATTTATGACACAATGATGATTTAATTATTACCTCATTAATTAATTTTTTAAATAAATGAGATTATAAATATTAAAATAAATTTATTTTGAAACTTTTTATGTTATCCACGAATTTTATAGATGATTATGACTTGTTATATTTGAATTAATGAAGTTTTCTTAATTGATAAATTTGTTATGGATTTTTAAAAAATTCATGATATGAATAGTATAAAAAATGACATAAATGAATTTTTAAATAAATTAATATTTTATTAAATGATGAAATAGCCCTAAAAATATGATATTCGGAAAAATGGCATATATTATGTTAAAAATTTCATTAATGATATATTTTGGTTTTCTTGTATTTTTATAGTAAATATATTAACCATATAGTATAAATATATAAGAAAACATGGTAAAAGTTAAATAAGTTAACAAATGGTTAAATAAAAAAAGATAAGGATTAAAAAAAATCCAAAACCTATCCAATTCTTATTAGATGATTTTATTTCGACTTATATTAATCTTATATTCAAATTTAATGAGTTTTGGACCTTTTGAAACTGAAAATCATTTTATAATAAAATAATACTTTCAAACTTTCCTAAAGAGCCCATCCTCCCTCTTATAAAAGGCCACCACCTCTAACCCATTACTCACACCTCTCAAGCCCCTTGGATCATCCAAAATCTGCTCCAATAAGCTCACAAAATCATTATATTCCACCTAGAATCCTTAATTTTGGCATAAGGAAATTCAATAAAGCCTTTTGGTTCAAACCAAATGGAGTTACCCGATTTAAAGGTAACGTATTCTCTCAATTTATTTTATTTTATTTTCCTTCTCCAACCCCATAAACTATATTTATTTAATTATTTTAAAAAAACACCAGTATACTCAATATACTATAATTTTTTTATGATAAGGATTCTAACTACACTTCTACACACCTTCATCTAATGGATATGAACATACTATTTTTTTGAACGGCGAACTACTACCTCACGAAACGATGATTGTTCAAATATCTCCTACCGCCTCTCATGGTGGCCATTATGATGGAACTATAATTATTTATTATATTTATTATATTTATTTTATCTCTATTATTCTATAAATTTCATTAAGAACATACCTTTATGCTCTTTATGTTGTATAAATACGATAAATTCATTTGAGGAAGTGCGGACTACTGCCCCCTCAAAGTGATATGACTCGTTCATACCATACATGGAACGTATAAAGGATAGTGTTAATGAAATTAAGTAACATATATAAAATATGATATTATACTTGAATAATAATATACCTATTTATCATTTGGTTTTCATTCCTTTAAAAATGAAATAAATGAAATGAAACTAGAATTCATGTGTACGTACGGCTTACCGTCTCCATGAATAGTGCATTTCATTTTCATATATTCAAATGATATGGACTATTATAAATACATATAAACTGGATATATATGATATATATGATATTTAAATCATGAATACAAATATGGAGATAATGTACTTTTTTCCACATGGACAATTTGTAATTATAACAAGTTCATTTTTGAATCAAGTTCCGAACATCGAAAAAATATCTGATATGAACTCAAATAATTAAATAATTGTTATAGCAAGGTAATAAGTGATATAAAAGGAATAATAAAAGTTAAAAATTTTCTTAAGAATTTATAAATTAATTAATTTTATTATTCATGAAGAACAACGAACATACGTGATGAGTCAGACTCAAGGTAAGGGAACACCTTAACCCAATTTCCATTCTTTGGGTTAAAATTCTAATTCTTGATTATTTCGTGCAATGATTATGTGAGAAATAACTTTTTTTATCATATCTTGTGTTTATACTTTCTCTATGTGTACTTATAGTGAATACACATAATCGATCTATTTTATTTACAAAATGATCTTCGTAAGGGGACATTTCACCCTCCTCTTTTAGTCAAAGACTTATGTAGGTTATGTATTTTAATTTCCATTTTCTTATGTTTGGATATGTTCTTATTGCTGTAAATTTTATTTTCAAGTTATTAGAGACCATTTTCTCTCTCATCAACTCATTTTCTAAATTTTAAAGTGATGTTGTTAGGCTGTTGAATTTTCGTAAGGGAACTTATTAACCCAATTTCAATTCTTTGGGTTAAACTTCTACTTCTTGATTATGTCATGAAATGAATATGTTTAAATGACCTATGATTGTTTTAGACTTAATATCCACTTATATTGGGTGTATTTATATTTTTACACATAATTATTTCATTGATTTATCCTTAATCTAATGATACAATCTTTGTAAGGGACATCATCTAAATCTTCTTCAATTGAGGAATATTTTGATTTATACACAACTTGATTTTATACGGTGTATAAACCCGTTTGAAATTTAATTTCATTCAAAGAGAATATTTTTCTATGTAGCATTTTACTAAACAACAAAGGGAATGTTCCTTTTTAACGTACGCGGTGAGAATGACCTTTCTGCCGCCGCGAGCATTATTTCATATTTCGCTTCCTTAATAAGACGAAATGTTTTTTAAAAGGAAAATAAATGCCATACACTCTTTTTACATATTTTGGTATTCAAAATGGTTTTGAGAAGACATTTATTATTTCAATATCTTGAAATGATATATTTGATTGAAATATGGAAATATTATCTTTCTTTTATGTTTGTTTTATGTGTTGTGAATATGTTATGGTTCTTGGGAATTTGTTACGTATACGGGTGGTTCAATGATAAACCTAGGGCAGGAGAGCCCGAGATAACTCTCCAATGCATTGGGTAATGTGATGAAGGTAAATGTTAATGTTTCTCCTAATAGATTTAGGGAATATACTATGATGGGTATTCCAACCTAACTCCCTACGTAGCTATGAAAGCTACAACGTAAGTATGTTAGGGATTCTATAAGTTACATTTATGATTTATGATTTCTATGTGTTATTCATAAATCTTATTATTTAATGAGGTATGTTAAAGAGTTTATGTTTTGTATATATTGATGAACTAATTTTTTCATTCTTTATTTTATAACCCCTACTGAGATTTTTATGCTCATCCCAAGTTTTTGAAATGTTTTTCACAGGTTATAAGGAAGGGTAACAGAAAGGAAGAATTCAAGAAAATTTATATCAATAAAATAATTCTTATTTTATTTTAAGATTTTTTATTTTATGAAAAAAATTGATACTGAGTAGAAGTGTCTACTTTGTAATATTTGATATGTAATGTAATAGTTATGGACTAATTCTATAAAACTCTAAACCAAAAAATATCCTCAATGTGAATTATTTACTTAATTCAAGATTATGTAATGTTTAAGGCTGGGTCCTTATAGCAACAGAGTTTCTAAAGCCTGTATAATGGTACAAGGAAGCTTGTGTAAAGGTACTGGAAGGTTGTGTAAGGGTAAAACCGAGTTACTATTACCGATGTAAGTGTTAAGTGATATCTATGTAAGGGTAAACTGATATGCTGATAGATATCATCACATGCTGCATAGTGAAGGACTTCACCATGGGGGATATTTGAAATGATATTATCATGATTGATACACCATAAAGATTGAAAAGCCATAAGAATATGATGAGGTTTTTGTGGTTCCATAAAATAAGAGACTGTTGCACTATGGAATATCAATTATGTATCAAAGGTCAATGAAACTCATTTTTGGTGTTCTACTATTTTAGACATGTCTATGACATGGAGAAGTAAGTTGCACCATAGAACCAATTTGGTTTTTTATACTTTGATAAATTTTCACCATGGAGGTATTAGCTACGTTGTAGTATCCATACATGAATAAAGGAGAAAGATTTCAGGATTTTTAGTGATAATGTATATTTGAATATCATATGAGAGAATGAATAAAGCCTGAGTCTCAAGGGGATATAAATGAGTATTAAATAAGGATAAAATGTCAATTGTTTGATACTATATTATTAGGAGATGAGGCGTGGTATTTATCCATCCTCCTAAATAATGAAGAGAAAATAATTCCTTTATATATTTAAATGATACTGATTTTTCATGAATATATTAAGAATACCCAAAGAATTATTGGGTATTTAATATTATATAAATTGGGAATCAGTTGACAGATTTTCATGTGATGATCCTGTGGCCTAAAATCACGGGGTTTCCAAAAATAGAATATGCTTACATTTTATGCGATACTTTGAGAATAATATTCATGATGCTTTTGTGATTATATATAATAGGTTCATGTATAAAATTAAAGGTTTTGATAATTGAGATACCTTGCATCTATTGTGAAAGATTTTTTTGAGAAGCAGATACTTCTTTGTATCGAAGAGAGAAGGAGTCAAAGATGGGAAATACTATAAGAAGTGGATCTCATGTGCTTGACTATTTGAAAATTGAGAGAATAAGATCATTCAAGATTTGAGAAAATTGTCAAATCCAATAGGCCTATTGTATTTAGATCTTTAATACCTTGAAGAATTGTAAATAATCAAAGTATATCTAGTACGCTTGTAGAGGAAGGCAACTCTGAAGAAGAAAGAGAAACTTCTATTATAGGATCAATAAGAAAAAGAAGGATATTTTGACTGGGTGGTATAACCATTTGATGAAGAGGCTTGAGGAGAAGAAGATGGTTGAGGGTTTTAACCAACTAGGGAGAAGACTTGGATCTCTAGGGGGTATAACCAGGATCAACTTGAAGATCGACTACTGGGGGGTATAACAAGTTACTCTCCAAACCATTATAATTTATAACATGATTATAGTGGAGAATCCTTGTTGGGGGTATAACTAAAATGGAAATGAGTGATTATTTATACTAAACCTTGTAAATACCTTATGATTTTCTCTCTCTTATAATTTTTACATATGAGGTGAGACTATGAGATATTACTGAGTGGATTGAGAACCATAACAAGTTCAATAAGTTGGATTCTAATGAAAATAATTCACAAATGTAAACCAAGGATTCACCCCACCCCCACCCTCTCAGTGGTAAAATAATTCTAGATCTATACACATTAATTTTGTTGAACATTAGGAATTTTAATCCTAAGCCTAACCATTATTCAAACTGGATCACATCATAGATGATACTCACTAATGAGTTTATAGGGAGGGTTTTGTTAGATGGTCACATATATATGTGGCGGGAATTACATATAGAAATAATGTGTTAACAAAAACCAGGAAAATTTATAAAATCTAATGTTAATTTGGAATTATTTAATATATTATATGATATATTGGTTTTTACATGGGGTTTTTTAAATATTCTTAAAATAGTTTAAGAATATAAATTTTATAATATAAAAAGGAAATATATACATTATCATTCTTTCATGTTGGCTACATAAATGTATATATTGATATACATTTCATGAAATGAAATTATAATTGACCTCTCAAAGTATTACACTAAGTAAATCCAGTCCAATTTTCATCTTTTATTATTATAGGTTATAATGAATTTTTATAGTTTTCATGTATATAATTATTGTATCCGGATTTGGAACATACTCATGAGGCATAAAAGTGTTTAGTGTATTGGATGACCCTTAAAGTATACCACATGGTGTGCCATTCACTACATATTTGGTATAGTAGGGTTATATTATTGTTACATAGAATCACTATCGTAACACCCTAGTATTTCATAATATGTTATCTCTTTAAAGTAATTCAATAGTTTGCACCACACGCAACACCGAGTTCGAGCACACCACCACTTACCAAACTAGCTATTTAAAAAGTGGTTATGAATAATATTAACTTAATTTTGAATTTTATATACTCCATATAATTTTGACATCTATATTATGTGTTTTTTAGAGATAATATAATAACAAATCCAATTTTTCTAATAAAATAAGTGTTTTTTAAAAAAAATGCAATTTTACCGCCTTTTAATGGAAAACCATTTTTAAATACAATATTTGAAACTTTTATATATTAAATTTGACAAAATAAACTTCTTATTTATAAGGGGGATATAAAAATTTAGTTTGGATAAATTTTTGGTGTTTTTCAGATAACTTCCATATTTTGATGAATAGTGAAAAAATAGTAAATTTTAATTGAAAACAACCTTTTTAATCAAAATAATTTATATTGTTAAATTATATATTTGAATGGTTTTGAAGTATAATTAGATTATATTTTTATCATTTAATGCAATTTTATTCATTAGAAGTAATTTTACATTTAAATTGGACATAAACACATATTAATCTTTTGATAGTTTTTACTTCTCAAAAACCCACTTTCTGGTTTTGACAACCGGAATTAATTTTAAATTAATTAATTCAACTTCTATGTTTTGAATTTGGTAAATTAGACATCATTTTTGAATTATAATTATCAAAATTATCTTAGGTTTAATTTTTTTATATTTTTCTAAAAACTTTCAATTTTTAATGAATAGTGAAAATAATGCATAGTACATAAAAACTGAATTTTTCATTTAAATAATTATTTTTAATTAAAAATTTATCTTAAAATAGATAAATAATACATATATTAGTACAATTTAATTCATTAGAGTCATTTTATAATAAGATTATATATATATAATTTTATTGAATAATTTTAACATCTTTTTACCCACCTTCTAGGCACATTTGAAAATTTGCATAAAACGTAATTTTACCACTTCTGTGAATTGAATTTCAAAAATCCAAGAGAAATAGTTTCCATTATAAAGTAAAATTCAGTTCAATAGGTTGAAAATAATTTTTTGTGAATATTAACTTTTGAATTTTATTTACCACAGTTAAAAGTAAATAAGATGATTAAAGGTAAAAATAATATTAATATTACCCTAACACTTGTCCTAATTTTATTGGATAAGTGTATTTCAATAAAAATCAACCATAGGAATAAAATATGATCCTTTTGGTCCACTTGAAATATATTAGGACATTTATTATTATTTTATTTAAAGAAGAGTTAAAAGTGTTAAATTCAAAGTTTAATAACTAAACCATTTTTAATATAGGGTTATACATAAGATAAATTTGACTATAAATATTAATTAGAAAGATAAAAATATTTCCTACATCATGGTATTTTATTTATAATTTTTAGACATTAAATAATTAAATATATTTATGACACAATGATGATTCAGTGATTACCTTATTAATGAAGGATTAAAATAATTGATATTATAAATATCAAAATAAATTTAAATTGAGACTTTTGATGAATTCCACGAATTTTATAGGTTAATATGACATGTTAGGGTTGATTTAATATATTTTTTCTAAGTAATCAAGTTTTGACTTTCACAAAAACCAAATACTAAATAGAGTCAAAATTGACATAAATGAGTTTTTAAAACAAATACTATATTATTAAATGATATAATATTACTAAAAATATAAGGTTCGGCCAAATGACTTATATAATGATATATATGTCATTAATGAACCACTTGAGGTTCTCTTGGCATTTTATAGTAAGTTTATTAACCATGTAATATAAAAATACAAGAAGACATTGTAAAAGTTAATCTATTTAACTAATAGTTAAATCTAAAAGATAAGGTTAATATGTTGATCTAAACTTGTCTAAAACCTATTGGTTCAGAGTATTTCGACCCATCCCCACCTTATCCTCTAAATAAATCCATTTGGATCCATTATAAATCGAAAATGATTTTATAATAAAATAGTATTTCACGCTTTTCCTTAAGTGACCCTCACACTACTACAAAAATAGGCAAGGGAAGTGTTACCCCTTTATCTGCGCTAAAAATGCACTCATAAAGGGGCACTTTTAACAACGCTAAAAAAGTGCTGTTAAAAGTGACCATTTATCAGTGCTTCTTTTTGTAGCACTGATAAAGGGGGGATTTATCAGCTCTTTTTCCTACCGCTGATAAATTTTATGTTTCAAAAAAATCATGAAAAATAAAATATTGTTATATAAGTATATTTATATTGATATAAATATAATATATATTTTTGAAATATGTTTTAGATAAGTATAAATAGACTATTACATTTAATATATTATAAATTTAGTGAAAACGGCTTTAAAATATTTTAAAAAATATTATTAATTAATAATTTGTTAATTATTATTGATTAAAAATCATTTAATAACAATTTGAAGACACAAAAATTCAAAAAAATTAATAAAAGATATAAAATAAGTTGAAAATGTAACTCAAACTTCAAACGGTCATAAATTTTGATCCGGGTGTCCGTTTGAGCTCTACAGCATATCAAATCAAATCTTATGATGAGATCTACACGCTAGTGACCGAAGAAAAGATTCTGTCACATTTTTCGAGGCCAAAAAAGACCCAAAAGACATTCAAAACTGATTTTTTAGTCAGGATACCCCGATTTGTTAACATTCAAACAAGTATAACTTCTGATCTGGATGTCTGTTAGGCCTGTACCACATATCATATTGAATATTGTTTAATTTTCTTTGATTTGACTAGTTGTGGAGTTAAAACTTTCTTCTGGATTATAAGTTATGGTCGTTTTAACATTCTATGGCTTTTCAAATACACATATATATGTATTTATTCGTAAATATATATGTGTCGGTGTGTGTGTGTGTGTGTTGTATATATGTATGCATGTATTTATTTATTTATTTATAAACACACATAAAAAACATATTTCATAAATGTATTTAAAACTAATCTTATAAGTATATATTAATATACAAAAAAATATACGGATAGAAAATTATAACTAAAAATATATATAGATAAATATAAATATAAATATATATTAATATATAAAAGAATATATATATACTAATATATGAATAAATATATTTATATTAATATGAATCTATATTAATATACAAATAAATATAACTATATATATATATAAAAATAGATCTATATCATTAAATAGAAAAAAAACAAAATGACTTAGTGGTAAAGGTGAAGCCGCGAAAGGGGGGAGGTTGCGGGTTCAAGTTTGGGTGGATGCAAAGGGGTGCGTGCATGTGGGGATGCGCAGGAAGGGAAGAGTAAAAGAGAGTGTAAGGGGGGGTCCGCCTAGAGCAGATAAAGGGGGGGGGGGGTCAAGCGCTGTTAAAATCTCCCACCCGCATTATATAATTATTTTTTAATTTTTTTGACTTTTATCAGTGCTTTTTAAAAGCATTGATAAAGGCCCCTTTTATCAACGCTAAAAAAACACTGATAAAGGAGTATTTTATCAGCGCTTTTTTAGCGCTGATAAAAGTGGCCTTTATTGGCACTTTTCGGAGCACTGATAAAAGGGACCCCCCTATATATTCACCTCGATTAACAATGCTTTTTTTAGCATTGTTAATCGACTTTTCTAGCACTGATAAAGGTAATATTTTTAGTAGTGTCACCTCTTTTATAAAAGGGTATTTTCCCTTCTCTTAATTGAACACCTCCAAAGACATTTTTCTCAACCAACCCATGATCAAATATCCTCCCAACTACCCTCACTTAAACCTAGAGGACTTAATTTGATCAGAAGAAAACCTAAGGAGCCCTTTTGATCAAATCAAAATGAAGAACCTAAAGAAGAGGTAATTACTTCATCACCTCTTTCAAAGTTCTTTTCTTCTTCCACTTCCTCTTTCTTTATTGTTTTTATACTAAAATAATAACTCCAGTACCTTCTACATACTAAGATGTTATTATAAATATGTTACAATCATATTCATTATTCTATCTATCCTATGAATGACAAAGTCACCATACGTGCGTACATACGGCTTACCATCTCCACGTTGTGGTGTAGTTTGTTATTCAACACTTCATTATTTGGATGGGTATAATAATGAGTATGATGTAAATAATAAATATAACATGTTAATGATTCTTTATATATAATATAACATCTAATTACATATTATTTCACCATCAATAGAATGATATCATCACTCGTGCGTACGTATGGCTTAACGTCTCCACGACGCGATGAGATTCACGTTCACCATTCAACGATGATTATAAATATATATATTATTAATAAGTTTGTAATATATGAAATAATAATACTATTGTAAATATGTGTGTGTGTGTGTGTGTATTTATATATATCTCATTCACTTACTTCCATTTAATATGATATGAAAACGGAAACGGCGTTTATGCGTATGTATGGCCGACCATCTCCATAAACTTTTTTTTCCATTTCATATATCAATCTATTATACATACTTATATTATGAATATATATGATACATAAATAATGTTTTATATTATAGAATCAATTTAATCATTATATAAGTTATATGATCAAGAATAACAAGTTAAAACACGTATGATAAAGAAAGCAATTATTACCCAAAATGTTATTTTAACATAGAAATTATTATTAAATGGGTAGTATAAAGCCATAAATGAATCAAGTATGATATCATAAATATGAAAATGGTTCTATTATAATTTAATAACATACTATGTTCATTATACAGGAGGTTAATGTACCCTCGACCAAGGAAAAGTACAAGGTAAGGGTTAATTCCTCAATCTCATTATTATCTGAGATTGTTTATGTGTTAGTTTTTAATGGGACATATTTATTATCCATGTCTGTGTTTCATAAAAGAGTTTTAAAAAGGATTCTTTTTAAGGGACTCTTTAACTAAAACATAATTTTAAATGGTTTAAATAATTATTCTTCTAAATCATTCTCATTAATGTCTATCTTTTCAAAATAGTTTTAAGGATTTATTTATATGGACATGAATGTTTTAAAATGTTAATTCCTTTCAAAAGTTTCAAATTGGTATGGAACACTTTGATTAAAAAATTTATTTTAAATGTCTTCCTTTCAAAATTGTGTGACTTTTAAATGATTTAATGAAAAAGGGACATTTCTCTCAAAGAGTTTTACTGATAATTTTCAACTATGTCAAAATCCTTTACTAGATATTATTCATGATTGATTTTTATTTATTATAATAAAATATTATATATTTTATTGAATGAGTTATGATATTTTTGACTATGGATGTTCTATTTTTATACAATTCATGGTTTACAGTTAATGTAATTACATTTGGTATGCTAGTTTTAATATGAATGTTTATGTTATGTTTCACCCTTTTCATATGAGGAATGAATTGGACTTAGTAAGTGATGGGTGGGGCCCACTATAGCCCCTCGATGCATCGGTAGGTCTAATGAGACAAACTAGTGTATTGGCACAAGGTCTTGACAAAATTTTTATTTATAGTCTTAGCACAGGGCCTTGACTATGTGGTTATGATGTCTGGCATTATGCATTCCCTCATTATGAAATTAGTTATTACATGTGATTATTCAACTAGTATAATATCCATGTGCATGTTTATATGGTAATTTATGATTTATTTTTGCCATATTATGTTCAATTTTATGTTTAAAAGGTTTTTGTTTTTATTAAATAACTTTCCTTAAAATTTTATAGATTCTACTAAATTATTTACCCTTACTGAGCATCTGATCTCCCCCTTTCTTATGTTTTATTTTCCCAAGATTCCACGAAGTGTATTATAACTAATATGCATGGTTATGCTAAGGGAATAATGGCGTTATCAAAAGATTATTTATGATGTGTTGTATGTTAGAAAGTGTAATGTAACATCCATGTATGTAATCTATTTTCTAAGACTGATAAACCGGTCGGTCCTTCAGGACATGATTCCTTGTAATCATGCCAATGTATTAAAATAATGCACCAGCTCCGGGTAACTGGGGTCAGGGAATTATAGTTGGTATCAGAGGACTTTTAGTAAAAACCTTGGAAACTTGATTTAGAAAAACTCTAATTAGAGAACACTTACCTAAGATAGAATTTTAGGATTAGTATGGAAGAACATCCAAAAGTTTTGGTAATGTAGATATTATGTGAGTTTTCCCAGAAATACATCCATGTATGGATACAAGTAGGTAGAGACAGCTCTGGAACAGATGTATCTAGGGGTAAAACCCAAAAACACCACTTTGATCTAGACTCAAACGAGAACCGGTGCACGACAACGGGTCTTGCTACACTCTTGGTTACAACACTCCCAGGGGATATGCTTAAGATAATTCAAATTTTCTTTATAAAGAATTATGAAATATTTATGAGTAAATATGTCAGAAAAGAAATCATTTTTTATTATGAGACTAGATATTCAATTAATGTTGATAATTTTTCTAGTTTTTGGATTATACATTATGATATGATCTAACCTAGTGTATTTCTTAATTTAGAAATGGTGCCAAGTAGAAGGAATGAGAACTCCAACAATACACATGATCCAAAGATTAAGAAGTATCATATCTTTCATGGACTTAAGCTAAAATTTAGAAGGGAAATAGTCTCCCATGTATTCTCATCATATGAAGAAATAGTATCATGTGTTAATAAGATAAGTAAAGAATTCTCTGAGTCGTATGGCTTTGAAGGTAAGCCAGAGAAGAAGGGGATGGTAGATAAAAATATAGATAAAGATAAGAAGGGAAAGAAGGATTTTCCCATATGTGATAACTATAGAAAGAATCAACCTGGGAAGTTCTTGAAAGGGATACGAGTTTTTTATAAGTTTAGAGAAAAAGGATACCAAGTTTGTGATTGCAAGGGTAAGAAAAAGGTTTCAAATGTAAAATGATTCATCTTCAAGGAGTTTGGAAACTATATGAATCAATGTCCCAATCATCATAGTATACCCCAAATGATGCTATTTGATAATAATCAAGTTATGATACTATTATAGATGAAGAGGAATGATTAGTATTCTTAAGTTGTTATTAAAGAATTGTTTAATTTGAGTACAAGTTATAAGAATTATAAAGTATATAAGGATTGTACTGCAGTACATTTTCATTAAGGATTTGAGATTTTATGGTACCAAGTAAAGTGAAATAGTTTCAAGTTAAACATTTTGGGAAATATATGGTTGGGGGAAATATAACCCTTAATATATTTCTAAAAATGAGATAATGATTTCAGAATAATATATAATTGAGTTGGATAAAGTATATTGGATATTATTGACTACCTTGTAACTAATTAATTGTTTTTTTATTCCATCATTGACTGAGTTTACAATATTTTTGGATTTAAGGAGTATATCCAGTATTCTATAAAGAATAAGGGAGAATGAATGTATTCAATAAAATTTTATGGTAATTCAGGGTGTTACCATGTTTTAAGAAAATACATGATGAAGGTATTCACATGTTATTATGTGGAAAAAAGATATCTTCATTATTTTTACCTCCCATATAAATTTTTAGACTGTGAGTTTGGACATAAGTTTTTTTGGATAAGTCTAAAGGTTGGAATAGAGTAAGTTGAGCACTTGATATTTTGTATGAGGTTAAAGTATAATTTATTGGATACTCTGACCTAACCTTTTGGATTTCAGCTAACATATAGAGGATTAAGGAAATACTTATGGACCTTATGATTTATCAAATGTGCCTTAGGCGTAACAAAATAATTTTTGAACATTCATTTCCTAGTATAAGGGATAAAGTGAAAATAGATCAAAGCACAACCAAATAATGAGATTAAGATTAAGATAGGTAATGAAATCAAGTATGTTTTCTTGAATTTTATCTTGATAGTAAATTAATCTCTCCTCTTCAAAAAAATAAATTATATAAAAAATATGTTATCCTAATACCTTATGTTTTGTTGAACCGATGATATTTTAAATCATCATAGATTTATGGATTTGAGGCCCTCAATTTTTCAATTTATTGTTCACTTGTATGTGATTGATGACATCAATCACTCCCTATAAATATTTAAGTTTTTCCTCCAATTATGTGTCTATAATTTCCACCAATGTTCTCCTATTATAAACTCTAATTTCGTGGTGACTTTTTCATTTCCCTTTTCCTCTTATTAAGACTAAATTTTAGTAACCCCATTTTCGATGTGGGTTTTCCACAAAGGTATTTTCTATTTTAAACCTTTTATTTTTGAAGAACAATTTCAAATTTCAAGGAATCAATTTATTGAAGGAGGGGATAATATAACACCCCAAGATTTCATAAAACATTATCGCTTTAAAGTAATTCAGTAGCTTGTGCCACACGCAACACCAAGTTCGAGCACACCACGACTTACCAAACTAGCCGTTTAAAAAGAAGTTATGAATAGTATTAACTTAATTTTAAATTTTATATATTCCATATAATTTTAATATCCATATTATGTGTTTCTTAGACATAATATAAGAACAAATCCAATTTTTCAGATAAAATAAGTGTTTTTAAAAAAAATGCAATTTTACCGCCTTTTAATGGTGAACCCTTTTTAAATACAATAATATTCACTTTTATATATTCAATTTGACAAAATAAAGTTCTTCTTTAGAATAGGGGTATAAAAATTGAGTTTGGATAAATTTTTGGTGTTTTTCTGATAACTTTCATATTTTGATCAATAGTGAAAAAAATATTAAATTTTAATTGAAAAAAAAAATTTAAATCAAAATAATTTATATTGTTAAATTATAAATTTTAATGGTTTTGAAGTATAATTATATTATATTTTTATAATTTAATCCAATTTTGTTCATTGTAAGTAATTTTACATTTAAATTGGACATAAACACGTATCAATCTTTTGATAGTTTTTACTTCTCAAAAACCTGCTTTCTGGTTTTGACTACCAGAATTAATTTTAAATTAATTAATGAAACTTATATGTTTTGAGTTTGGTAAATTAGACATCATTTTTTAATTCTGAATATCAAAATTATCTTAGGGTTAATTTTTGGTATTTTTCTGAAAACTTTCAATTTTTAATGAATAGTGAAAAATACTACATAGTACATAAAAAATGACTTTTTCATTTAAATAATTATTTTTAATTAAAAATTTATCTTAAAATAGATACATAATACATATATTAGTACAATATAAGTCATTGGAGTCATTTTATAATAATATTAGAAATATAAAATTTTATTAAACCATTTTAACGTCTTTTTACACACCTTCTAGGCACATTTACCCACCTTCTAGGCACATTTGCAAATTTGCATAAAACGTAATTTTACCGCTTATGTGAATTGACTTTCAAAAATTCTAGAGACATGGTTGACATTAGTAAGTAAAATTTGGTTCAATATGATGAAAATAATTTTTTTTTGAACATTAACTTTTAAATTTTATTTACCATAGTTAAAAGTAAATAAGATAATTAGAGGTAAAAATAATATTAATATTACCCAAAAACATGTCCTAATTCTATTTAATAAGTTTATTTCGACCAAAATAAACCTTAAGAATAAAATATGATCCTTTTGGTCCACTTGGAATAAATTAGGACATTTATTGTTATTTTATTTAAAGAAGAGTTAAAAGTGTTAAATTCAAAGTTTAATAACTAAACCATTTTTAATATAGGGATTTAAATAATATAAATTAGACTAAAAATATTAATTAGAAAGATAAAATATTTCCTACATCATGGTATTTTATTTATAATTTTTAGACATTAAATAATTAAGTTTATTTATGACACAATGATGATGCAGTAATTACCTTATTAATGAAAGATTAAAATAATTGATATTATAAATATAAAAATAAATGTAAATTGAGACTTTTGATGCATTAAAAGAATTTTATAGGTTAATATGACATTTTAGAGTTGATTTAATGTAGTGTTTTCAAATTAATGAAGTTTTTTTTGACTTTAAAAAAACCAAATACTAAATAGTGTCAAAATTGACATAAATGAGTTTTTAAAGCAAATACTATATTATTAAATGATATAATATTAATAAAAGACTATAGTTCATAAGAAGGACTTATATAATTCTATATATTTCATTAATAAAAAACTTTAGGTTCTCTTGGAATTTGATAATAAGTTTATTAACCCTGTAATATAAAAATACAAGAAGACATTGTAAAAGGCAATCTATTTAACTAAGTGTTAAATCTAAAAGATAAGGTTAATATGGTGACATAAACTTATCTAAAACCTATTGGTTGACATTATTTCAACCCATACCCATCTTATCATCTAAATAAATCCATTTGGAGTAACTATAAATTGAAAATAATTTTATAATAAAATAATATTTCAAGCTTTTCCTAAAGTGACCCTCACCTCTCTTGTAAAAGGGTACTTCCCCTTCTCTTAATTTTACACCTACAAAACCATTAGACTCAGCCAACACCTACTCAAATATCCTCCTAACTAACCTAAATTAAACATAGAGGCCTTACTTTTATCAGAATCAAACCTAATGATCCCTTTTGATCAAATCAAAAGGAAGAAGCCGGAGAAGAGGTAATTACTTCATCACCTCTTTCAAAGTTATTTTCTTCTTCCACTTCATATTTCTTTGTTGTTTTCATAATAAAATAATAACTCCAATAAATTATACATACTTATATTTTATTATAAATATGGTATAACCATATTCATTATTCTATCCATCCTATGAATTACAAAGTCACCATGTGTGCGTACGTACAACTTATTGTCTCCACGTTGTGGTGTAGTTTGTTATTCAACACTTCATTATTTGGATGGGTATAATAATGAGTATAATTGATTTAAATAATAAATATAACATGCTAATTATTCTTTATATATCATATACCATCCAATTACATACTATTTCATTATTAATAGAATGATATTATCACTCGTGCATACATACGGCTTACCGTCTCCATGACCCGATGAGATTCATGTTCACCATTCAACGGTGATTATAAATATAAATATCATTAATAAGTATGTGATATATGACATAATAATGATATTAGAAATATATATATATATATATATATATGTGTGTGTGTATTTACATATATCTCATTCACTTACTTCCGTTCAATACGATATGAAAAAGGAAACGACATTTATGCGTACGTACGGCCTACCATCTCCAAAAATGGTGTTTTCCATTTCATATATCAATATATTATAAATACTTATATTCAAAATATATATGATACATCAATAATGTTTTATATTATGGAATCAATTTAATCATGATATAAGTTACACGATCAAGAATAACAAGTTAAAACACGTATGATAAAAAAAGTGATTATTACCCGAAATGTTATTTTAACATAGAAATTATTATTAAATGGGAATTATAAAGACATAAATGAATCAAGTATGATATAATAAATATAAAAATGGTTCTGTTATAATTTAATAACATACTATGGTCATTATACAGGTGGTTAACGTACCCTCGACCAAGGAAAACTACAAGGTAAGGGTTAATTCCTCGATCTCATTATTATACGAGATTGTATTTGTAAGTTTCTACTGGGACATATTTATTATCCATGTCCATGTTTCATAAAAGAGTTTTCAAAAAGATTATTTTAAGGGAATATTTTACTAAAACATAATTTTAACTGGTTTAAATAATTATTCTTCTAAATAATTCTCATTAATGTTCATATTTTCAAAATAGTTTTAAGGATTTATTTATATAGACATGAATGTTATAAAATGTTATCTCCTTTCAAAATTTTAAAAGTGTTATGGGACACTTTGATTTAAAAATGTCTTTTAAATTTATTTATTTCAAAATTGTGTGACTTTTAAATTATTTCATGAAAAATGGATATCTCTCTCAAAGAGTTTTACTTATCATTTTCAACTATGTCAACATCCTTTACGGGATATTATTCATGATTGAGGTTTATTTATTATAATACAATATTATACATTTTATTGAATGAGTTGTGATATTTTTTACTATAGATGTGCTATTTTTATATCATTCATGGTTTATGGTTAATGTATTGACATTTTTTATGCTATTTTTAATATGAATTTTTATGTTATGTTTCACCCTTTTCATATGAGGAATGGATTGGACTTAGTAAGTGACAGGTGGGGACCTCTATAGACCCTAGATGCATCGGCAGGTCTCATGAGACAAACTAGTGTCTTGTAACAAGGCCTTGACAAAATTTTTATTTGTATTTTTAGCACGAGACATTGACTATGTGGTTATGATTTTTGGAATTATTCATTCCCTCATTATGAAATTAGTTATTACATGTGATTATTCGACTAGTAAAATATCCATGTGCATGTTTATATGGTAATTTATGATTTATTTTTTCCATTTTATGTTCAAGTTTATGTTTAAAAGTTTTTTTTATTATAAATATTGTCTTAAAAGTTTATAGCTTCTGCTAAATTATTTACCCTTACTGAACATCTGAGATCACCCCTTTCTTATGTTTTATTTTCCTAGGATTCCAAGAAGTGTATTATGATTAATATTAATGGTTATTCTAAGTGAATAATGGTGCTATAAAAGGATTATTTATGCTATGTTGTATGTTAGAAAGTTTAATATAACATTCATGTATGTAATCCATTTTCCAAGACTACTAAACTGATCATTCCTTCAGGACTTGATTCCTTGTAATCATGGCAATGTATTAAAATAATGCACCAACTCTGGGTAACTGAGGTCAGAGAGTTACAACTGCTGACTAAGGTTAGAGAGATGACTATCATGGTAACCTTCATAATTTGATCTCGTTATTATCTAATCCTTGAGTCTTATCTAATCACGGGATGATTGGTATTGATATTGATCATTCCATTGGTTGGAGATCAAACAAGATGAGATTATCCTCTTTTATGAAGAGTATTCCTTCTAGTCCCTCAATCGAGATAGACTGAGAAAATAAATGGATATACTTAAAAGATTCATATGATGTGATTTTCTACTTGGATGAGAGGAATATTATATACTTATCTACTAAATGAATGACATGTGATATATTTATCAAATTGGTCAATTTATTCTGAAATATTTGAGAAAGTTTAATAAGGATATATTGGATTGAAATATACTATGTCCTATGGTCCCTCGATGTATTGGATAAAGGGAACATGTAAAAATTCATTCTAGGATGTGATGTGGTTGGTGGACATATGAATAAATATTCATGTGTTTGATACAGATCATGTTATACCCCTCTATAAATTGAGTATCATTGATTATTTTCTATAGGATACTCTTTGATTATATATATATATCCAATAATTCATTTTTATTTTCAATGCTACAAATTTCTGTGGGGTCACGCATTGTGCTGACCAAATGGGGACTGAGTTTGACTGAGATACATCCTCTAAAAATGTTTCAGATATTTAACAAAAATAGTTTTTGGATTTTATCTACATGTCTTTACATCCCAAAATCTTATAACCTAGAGTCAGTGGTTCCTTTACTACATTGTTACAAGACACATGATATCTCATCACATAAGATCAAACAATTTAGTAATATTGGGAGACTAAATACATATATGATTTTCATATTACATTGGAATTATAAAATCTGTCTTTTAAAAATCATGAAAACTTTTTTATTCCTTTTGTTACATCCTTTAATTAATTCAACGATCCCTTCTTGGTACCATAGACATAGGAAAAAATAAAGGGTGAGAAAAGATACCCAGTAAGGGGTTATATATAGTATAAGCAATAAAGGATACAAATGGAATAAATAATTTTGAAGAGTTAATAATCAATAAGTGTGCTATATAATCAATAATTTGATTGTGTGATATATCCATGGATAATATGGAAATGTAAATAATCTCATGGATAATAATAATTGATTTTATAGTGATGGAATTCATAATGTCAGACAACTTAATCTAACTATGAAAAAATCATTCCAAGATATAATACTTACTTTCAAGGCCTCAACCTATTAATCATACTTACTATTAATCTCTCATCCAATACATCATACATACTATAAATTACACATCTTAAAAATTATTAATAAATTAATAGGCATACACAAAATATTCAAAGTAATTTATTTCATGAAATCTATTAATGCATTAAGGGGGTATATAATTTCATTCCCTAATTATATTTAAATATGTGAAAATCATTCATTATATAAAAATGATTCATAAATAATGAAATACATAATCAACATGACTTAGTAATAAATAAACACCCATATTGGAAAAATAGCATATGAAATTTCAATATTTTCCCTCGACAAAAAATGTAATAACATGATCATAAACAATCCATAGAAATAAGGTGGGTGGTACCTATGAAATTTGGATTGAAAATTTATTTTTAATTAAATTTCAAGATTTTTTTAATATTTTTAGTAGTTTTTTTTTCATTGAATTTTATGGGAATTAATATATATACATATGGGATTTTTATAATGAGATTTATCCTTAGTTTTTTAGGGTGTGATATATGACTCTTCCTTTATTACCTATCCCTACATACCATGTGTCCTCTTTAACATGTGATTCAATTTCTTTGGGATGACCACGTGTGTCAAGGTATGTGGGGATGTTGTAAATGCATCACCAAACCTAATTTCCTCCTGCATCTTCATAGTATTGGTAGATGAACCATTATTGAGATAAAATTAGTGGTTGTGTGACAATAGAAAGGTACGACTTCGGTTGAGGTTCATTTTTAATCAAGAGAGGGGAGAAATGATGGTTTATCCTTGGTCTATGAAGGATAATAGAGATGGAGAGGCTCTATGGTGGGTTCCCTATTCATTATAGGAGGAGGATAAGTGGAGGAATGCCTCATCATAATTCTTATAACATGTTTCATGTCCCATCAGATTTAAATCCTAGAAAGGACATTATTGATTTGGTTTTCAGTGTTCAATCCTTGACATTGATGCTAGATATATATAGGAAAATCAATCTATAAATAGAAGGACTTGGAGATGACTTGTCTCAGTATGGAGGCATAGACTAAGGTGAAATCAACCCATATTAAGTGGTATCTCATATTTTAATTGTTATTTATTCATGTTATGATTCCTTATACAACTATTTCATTTTTTCTAACGTTCATAAAATATTTCTATTTTTTACTCCTTTATTTTTCATAGTAAATACCATGATGAACCTTACCCATGTATGTAGTCCAATTGGGAGAATCATGGAAATCTTCAATGTCCTTTACCACTTTCCTCTTTTTTTTCTTTAACTTCATCACTATAGAGTGATTCTATTTTGGTTCTATTTCAGTTCATTTAATTTTATTGAAAATTTTTTATATTTCTAACCATGATGAGAATATTTAATTATTTTATTTATATATAAACCTTGACTTGATTTTGTTGTAGAAAATAAAATTTTTTATTCTCATTTATTTCCATAGATACTGCTGATATTATGTTCTCACATGCTGTATATATTCTTTATAAAAGAACATGATTATGGTTCTAGAATTTTGTATGATAAATTTGGAGATTTAGTTATCTTATATTGATTCTACTTTAATAGAATCATCAAGTGAAAATTGGATTTTATTTTATGATTTTGAGAATTCAAGCAAGCTTGAATTATTGTTTGGTATATGTAATTTCCACTTCATAAGTGATATGATCATTGTTGTATAATAATTTAATATTTCCTAGAATTATGGAATTGTTTTATGAATTTTTTAATATTTATTTGCTTATATATTTATGACTAGAATGTTATAATTATATTTACATCTCTCTTTTTTAGGTTTTACGAAAAAAAATTCATACCCATGGAATATTATACATTGAATGTGGAATACCTCATTAGTATATCCCATAAAAATTGGTATAAGATCTAAATCGGGCCTAATTTTATATCATCAAAATTTAAAATCAATTTATTCATTTCTTTAAATGATTTTTTTTTATTTTACATTGTAGCATAATTTATTTATTTTTTTATCTATCTTCCTTTATCTATTTGGATATAATTTACAACATGCTATTGATTATTGTTTCCTTGATGTCTCCCTATTCATTAAACCCTATTAGAGACCTTATGAAGCTTGTATTTTTCTAGATTGTGTCTTGGAATATAGGGTGGGAAGGATCTCAATGTGGGGTTAGCCAAGGTGAGAGTGTTAGTTAGCAGTTTTTGATGTGTGGAAAGATCTTTAGTTGTGTTTTCATTCTTTTGCTTCAGCCCGCCTTCATTAGGAGTTGATCTAGTTGTTATCTCTATTTTTTCTTTTTATTTGAAATATTATAGGATTGGTGTATTTTATTTATTATCTATTGTGAGTGGTGAATGGGCTTGGGTATTCTGGGAGGAATCAGTATTTATTTATTGGTTGGCTCTAAGCTTCTAAGATTTACTGATTTAACATTTTAGTGGCTCAGTATAGTATCCTTGGGAGTTAAGTTCCATGTGTCACTAGGTGATTCATATTGTATATGATATATAGTTATATACACTTATATATTTTGTGATTCTCATGGTTTAGATATATTCCTCAGGTCTATTGGGGATATATATGATTTGTAGTGGTGCCTAGTTGTTGAGGAAGTTCACATATTGGATGGGTTTAGGCAGAGTGACATCCTTATGTAGAGATTATGGATCTCATTTTAAGGATTCATATTTTCCATTATCAAAATTCTTCCTGATGGTGTTTATTAGTGTAGTATTACTCAACTTCAGACATGTATCAGTTTGAGTTGATGAAGTATGTGTCTCATCCTTAGTTTATTGGGTTCTGATGTACACATTATCTATTTCTTTTTCTATTATGTGATTTTTATGTCATTTTATCTTTAAAAAAAATTACATGATTTCACTGTTTTTTTGAGGTATTCTTATCATTTTCTAAGATGTTTTGTTTTTACATTGTTTTAGTAGATGTGTACTACTCTGTTTATTATTATTCTTTAGGGATAGATGAGTTGTTCTGAGGACCAATGTTTGGATGTGATTAGATTATTCTGAACTTCCTTGATGGCACGGTCTCAGGGGTCAACTCAGGTAAGTTAGGGTACGTGTTATATTTATGTTTAGAGTTATTTAAATTTTGAGTATGTTAGTAGATTTAGAATATCATTGAATCTGGTAACAATGTTTCACATTAGTGCATGTTAGGGGACATCCTATTATCGTACCTAGTATTAATTTATTATTTAGTATGTGCTAAGATTGATGATGGAAAGTGTGTAGAATCCTCATAGGTTTGGGATTAAATTTTCAAGGTAGAGATTATGTGATTTTTGAATATTAAATTTATTCATGAATTTTAATTACCATGGTGGGAAATTGTGAAATTTGGATTCATGGTTTATTTTTTATCAAATTTCATGATTTTGTAATAATTTTAAAATGATTTTTAAATTTTATTTTACTATATATAATATATATGTGAGTAGATTTTGTTTTACTAATCTTTATCCTTGTATTTTTAGAGTGTCATCTATACCCCTTATTTGTTGTCTTATCCCTAAAAAACACATCTCCTCTCTAACTAGGGATTCAATTTCTCTAGGCCATCCATGTGTTATAATATATGTGGGGTTGTTCCAACCATATCACTAGCCCAAATTGACCCCATAAACTCGTTAGTATTGGTAGATGATCCATTCTTGTGAGGGATTTGGTGGCCATGTGATGAGAGAGGGGGAAGTCGATTTGATTGATATTCAGTTTTTATCAAGAGAGAGGAGTAGTGATGATTTATCCTTGGTACGCAAAGGATAATATATAGGGGGAGGACTAGTGGTGGGTTATCTAATCATTTGAGGATTTAAATAAGCTGAGGCACTCCTATCATCATTCTTAAAGCCTGTTTCTTTGATCATAGGAGTTGAGGCTGAGCATCATCATGATAGAGTCAATTCATAATGCTTGATCCTAGAAAATGGTGATTTATTTGGGTGATGAAATCCTTCTTGAATGTAAGTACTGTGTGTTGCCTTTCCTTATCATTGAGGCATGAAATAAATTTAAGCTGACCTCTGGTAAGGGGTTCTCAGATTGG
This sequence comes from Viscum album, assembly GCA_963277665.1. Lineage (NCBI taxonomy): Eukaryota > Viridiplantae > Streptophyta > Magnoliopsida > Santalales > Viscaceae > Viscum > Viscum album. The sequence continues at coordinate 452,766,574 of OY728137.1, read as the reverse complement.
TTTTATTATCCTTTAGTCATATTATGATTCCTTGTACATATTGTTCCCATTTCCATCATGTTAATCCTATATTGATATATTTTTACTCTTTAATTTTTTATAGTAAATCCTATGATGATCTTATCCCATGAACATAGGTCAATAGGAATAAGCATGTAAATTATATATGTCCTTTACTAGTTTTGAATCAGTTTCTTCAACTAAATTTCTGCTAGAAAATTCTCTTTTGGTTATATTTTGATGTCTTTAATTGTATTGAAAATATTCTATTTTTATAACCATGTTGATCATAATTATTTATTTTCATTATATGCAAACCTAGACTTCAATTTTTAGTTTCATAGTTACTACGGCTATTTTGTTCTCACTTACTACATAGATTCTTTATTCCATAACATGATAGTGGTTTAATAAATGTATATGATAAATATGGAGGTTGAGTTATCTTATGTAGATTATATTTTAGTAGAATCATAAACTGTATATTAGTTTTTATGTTATAGTTTAGATAATTATAGTAAACTTGAATTCTTGTTTGGTTAATGTAATTTTTATTTCATGGGTTATATGATCACTTATTTATAATTTTTTTTAAGTTAGACAGGAAGCCTCTTTTATTAAACAAAGGAAAGGCTACTTTTTATTCTAGGTAGATGGAAACCCATTACATGTCTAGAAGTCCTAGTGGTCATTAATTCCAATTACAAATAGCCCATATACCCTAGCTCGTAAGTCGTTGCTGAACCACTGGAGGCTGTCGATATCCTACGTCTCCCCTGCCACTCCAATCGCAACACCATTGGTATCACCCCTAATGTCAACATGTGAACCCATGCCTATGAAATTCCTCCAACCCCCCAAATTTGGGGCTATCGAGGGTTAAACCCCCAACCACATACAGTCTAAAGGGGTTGCCTTACCACTTGGACAACACCCTAGCTATGAATTTTCTAATCATTTGATATTTCCTCTAATTATGGAATTTTTTATGAATTTTTTCATGTTTATTGGATTATGTATTGAAGATCAGAACATAATCATTAGATTTAGATTTATCTTTTTTTGGTTTTTACAAAAAAAATTCATACCCATGGGATCTTGGCCATTGAATTCGGATTACCTCATCAGCACAACCTAAAATAGTATCATTATAGAATATCCCCAATGTAGCATAAGAAACTTTAATGAATATTGACATATATGAAAAACATATTTAAAAGATAATTAAAATTTAATTGGATATACTTTATATTTTTTATTCCCTTTTGATAAAATATTTTATAAAGAAAAGGGGATATAAATTTCTTTGGAAAACCATTAAAACTTTGGGGATAAGTTTCCTAAGGAGATATGATGAAGAAATTATAAAAATATGTTCATATATAAATTATGAAGAAGAAATTACTTTCATACTATCAGAATGAAATTCAAAGTTAATCAAAAATGAAGTCACAAGTCACTTTTAAATATCATTTTCAAAGAGACAAAAAAAGAAGACTTTTAAAAACATTATTTTAAAATATAAATCTTAATAATGTAATATTGAGAATAAATATAGGTTATATCCAAAAATATATAGTAGAAGATAAAAGATATGTACATGAATAATATTTCAAAATATACTTATTGAATCCATCGTCATTAAAAAAGTAATACAACTCCCTTTTGAAAAGTGGTAAAGTGAAATATGAAGATCATAATAGATAATAAATATTTGGATTTAAAAATAAGAAATTATAACATTGGTGGGAATAAGAATATGGACATGGAGGAGAAATATTCCAAATAAAAAATAAGTGATATTGGAAATGAACCCCTTACAAGTTTGGTAACATTTGATTAAAAATACCTTAAAATATAAAATTTCAAACAATTTTTTTAATTACATGAATAATGATATAAATAGTAAAATATTTCAAATGGGAATTATATACACCATATAAATTAAAATATGTTTATAATACAAAATGTGTCTTATAAAGTAGAATTTGAGATGAAGAACCCATACCTTTTACCCCAAACATTCATGAATTCTCTTTAACCTCATGTATAATAACCATGTCCATATTAATAACTTATTTAAGAACCTTATTCATATATATTAAATTTTTAATTTTTAATTTATAATCATTCACAACACTTATATTAGTTAGTTAATGTTTACTTTCATCAGCGAATGCTAGTAATTTTGATTTTTTTGTACGTGTTTCGGAATGGATATGTCAGAACCCATTCATTGATAAAAAGTTCATCATTACCAATTTTGAAATGTTTTTTAAATAATTTTTTTCAATTATTTATGCATCCCCATGTTAATTTTTTCAAAATTAGGGTTAGGTTTCATGAGAATGGAATTCATGACGAGCTTGTTCTGGGTAATTTACTAATATCAATGGATTATTTTATAATGATAATTAATTATTATGTTATCCTTAAATAATAATATTCATGAAATATATTAATACTTAATATTATATATATTCATCAAATAAATTTTTAGAACCATCCATGTATGGGTGTGATGAAAAATGAAACACACCATCCAAGGAGGCGGTAGCCCTCATGTAACATAGGTGGTGTTTTCATTTTCTAATGGATAAGATTATTAATGGAATTCATAATTTATCATTATAGAATATTAATTATTTCATAAACAACATATTTATTCAATAAATTCCTTCTCAAAACCATCCATGTAATGAGGTTACAAAAAATTGAATACATCATTCAAGGAGATGGTAGTATGTACGTAACATGAGCGACATCACCATGCTACATAGGAAAACTCATTGAGTACTTTTAAATTAGTATTTTACTGATACCAGAACCTCTAGAAAATGGGGAAATAAGTTGATAATGGTTTTTATAAGTTTTTGGTTGACGTAGGTGGCTTTAAGTGTGTGGATAAGTGGGGTGTTGAAGGGTTATTTTTAAAAGTTAGATGGGTGGAATTTTTATAAATAATCCTTACATTATATTAAATGAATGTCACTTTCAAAGTAAACTGGATCCAAAAGTGGGAAAAATTAATAGGGTATTATTATTTTTTTATCTACCTCTCATACACACAAATAAGGGATAATTTTTAAGATATATTAGGAATTTCCACTTAATTAAACTTTTTATCATAATTTAATTTTACTGTGGTCGCCCATTTTTTTACCTTGCTAACTTATTTTTATGTTTAAAAATTAAATGGTTCTTATTAAATGATTTAAATATGATGATTTAAGATATTAAAAAAATAAAATATTCAAATTCTATTGGTGGTAGAAATTAATTTTTAAAAAAGTTATCTTTTCTCAACAAAAATAGTTTTTAGAAAAAAAAATTCCTTCTTAAGAATACAAATGAATTTACAACAAAATAATGTGTAGTATTGATTACCATGGTATCTATTGATATATGTATATATATACATGTTTTCTATGGATTTAAAATAAATCCAAATATGAATGGATAATTATGAATACTTCGTTAAAAGGAAAATAAAAAAAATAGTTTTTTATTAGAATAAAATATAACTTTGGTTCCAAAAAGTCATGTATAGAATTCCAAGTTCAAAATAATATTTATTAATGATATATTTTAATCCTAAAATAAATATTTTTTCAAGAAAAATGTTAATTTTTTTTATTTCATGCTAATATCATGATGGTGCCATAAAATATATGGTGGTTGTAAAAGCGGGTTTTTCACTATTCGTCGAAAAATTCAACCTTTTAGAAAAATACTAGAAATTCACCCTAAGATAATTTTTACATGATTAATACAAAAATGATTTCCTTTTATCAAATATAAATTATAAAAATTTTAAATTTAATTTTTAAATTTTATCAAGAATAAAATATTATTCTATTGTGATCATGTTTTCATTATTTGATAATTTTGGGGTGTATTTTTTACCTACTATAATAGAGTCTCAATAATTAAATATACATATTAAATATGATTTAATAAAAGGTTAAATTAATGGTAGCATTCAAAAAAAATGGATGATATCCAAAATATTTTTAGATATGATTTCAAAAGTTATTGTACATGATACGTTATAAGTTGAAATTGTATAAAAGTTTGTTAGAATTTACTGAAATGGTAGATTTATAGGAATATACCCTAAATAATTATTATATAACAATGTAAAATAGGTCTTATCATAGAGTATTATAAACCATATGAAATGGATTTTATACCAAACTATATTCATAATGCATCTTAATATATGATATTTCATATAATGGTTGATTATTGTAATATAAGATATACATGAATCATAACAAAAAGTACCAAATGTTTTAGCACTATCACAAATAATCAAGTCATTCAAACATCATGGGGTTAACTTTCAAAACTCTCAACATATCACTTTTGGAACATTACGATGTCATAATACAGACCGTATATTTATACCTGATTAAATTTTTACCCAAAAATTTGGATGTATCAAAAAATTATGAAAGAATTAACCATTAGTTAATTTTTACATAATTATTTCAGATATAATATTTATTTTTTCAAAATAATTCTCTTAATATGAGAATTTACACTTTTAAAAAATCCTTATTTACTAGAAAATACTTATTTTTGTGATAATAATAATTTTTTAACCACCATAAATATTACATTGTACTTAATTAAATTTTATTATCATTTGAATATAAATAAATATTATTTAATAATAGTATTATATGAAATTAATATTTATTTCAAAATTATTTAATTTATCAAAAAGTGTGTTATAATAATATATTTTCCAAAAATACAATATTGGTTTCTTCATATCAAAATCGAATTTTCATCAACTCATATATAATTATATATATAAAGTAATAATGAAAATATATATACATAATCATTATTTTATTACAAATAAAACATAAAAATACATTCTATTAGGTTCCAGATATATAACCTCTTATTACACCATTGTAATCCCTAAGGTTAAGGTGTGCGATGATGGTACGTTCTTGGGGTGGTTTAGAAAACATGGTTTGGTTTGTGATCTCAATAAGATTTAACTTCTCCCGTAACTAGTTTAGTTCATGTTTTAGTTGTAAAATTTCATCTTTGGATTGGTTAAGGACAAATATCAGAGATTCCATCTCCCTCAGAAGCTCCAATTTTTGGGATTCATATGGTATGATCCTACTGGTCTAACTCATCTCTTCTTCTATCTATGTAAATTGGATTTTATTATAACCCTTAATATAAAATAATATTAATGTTAACTATAAAATAATTATGTTATAAATGTTTAATACTCTTAATGTAATTTTAAATATTATATGATATAATTTATAATAGTCAAAAATAAGAAAAGTAGTGCATGTGTTTTTTATAACTATATTTCTTAATAAGGAATTTATTTATTAAAAAGGGAGATTTATTTATGAATTTTTGGGTTGATACAACTTCTATCCATGCTTAGAAGGTGAACTGGGTTTCATTGGTGGTTAATATGTTTCATGGAGTAGGGAGGCAATGGCGGTTCTTGTTCCTCAAGGATTGTGAGTAGTCAGTTGTCTCGTGGGAGAAGTTTTGAGACCATATTCGAATCAAGTTTATTTATTTGAATGCAATGGTGGTCAATCACTAGGAACTATTTACCCTTCAGTAAGAGAGTTCCAGTATATAGGATTTCAGGATCCATTTAAAGACTTTAATGACCTAGTCTTTTCATAAATATCACATATTTTTAGTAGAATATTCAACACATTTTACAAACACACACTCAAGGACCATAATGGTTTAGTTTCATAAAATACTAGGTACACAATATTCTTATTTAGTGAAATATATTCAATATATCCAATAAATATATTCCCCTTTTTTACACTTCATAAAAATATCCTACTTAAAACCTTTCTTCCTAACCTGGGGAAAGGAAACATAAAAAAGTGTGATATCAGTTGCTCAGTAAGTGTAAACATTAGAGATATAATTATATGATCATATGAAATCATAAGATAATTATAAGTTTATGAGATCATGAATATAACTTACAATTTTTATACCTAACCTTTCATAGATTATAAACATGAGTCATGGTATAAAGCATTACCATTCCAAAAGTCATGATTCATAAAAGTATAAAATCGTCATAATTCATGAACCATAAGCTCATGTCATAAAATTATGGCACTAACATAGGTATAGAAACCATTTAATTTTTCAATGTTAACTGCCAAGACCATCAAACATACTAGATCATGCCTTATCACCTATTTCCCATTTTGGATCAAGCCCGTTAGCCTATTTCCTATTATGGATCAAGCTCTTCGGCTTGTTTCCCATTATTGATCAAGCTTGTAGTCCTATTTCCCATTGTGGATCAATCTTGTTGGAATATTCCCCATTTTTATCTTATGAGATATAAATATTTACCCATTGCATTTGAGGGAGATATAGGTCCCACTCATCTTGGTTATAACATAACCACCATCCTTGGTTATAATTTAACCATTGTCCTTGATTATAATGTAACCATTGTAACAAAATAAAAATCAAAAAAATGTGTGCCATAAGATCATAAAACATTCATCATATCAAAACCCATGAAATTAAATGAGTTTCTTAAACATTTTATCATACCTTAACCCATGGTAAGGAAATGGGTTTTATAATCCATTCATCATTTCATCATAACATAACCTATGGAAAAGTAATGGGTTTCATCAACATATTTTCATCATAAACATAAACCATTATGAGAAATCATAATAATTTATTCTTTATATTATATCATATTAAATCATAATTAACATCAAATGATGTCATATTATATAGAAAATGATTTTTAAAGATCACTTGGAATGTTTCTTGCAGAAAATAGTCTTTCCACTTTGAAAAAAAACTTTTTAAAACCTAAAACCTTTTCAAAATCATTTTATTTGAAAATAACATGGTAATATTATAAATGAATATTTAAGGATCATTTAAAACATTTCTCGTGAAAAATATTCTTTCCACTCTGAAAATAACTTTTTAAAACTATAAATTCACAAAACATTTGAAAAACAATCTTAGAAAATAACCTTAGAAACTTATAAGGAATATTTAAATCATTGATCGGTCATGACGGTGAAAAAAAATTTCATTCCAAACACATTTAAAAAAATATATTACTTTAATATTTTTGGTAAAAAGTAAATATATCATTTTTATAAAATGACAAGAATAATCCTTTTAAAACATTTTTTAAAAATTAAATTATTAGTAAAAATGTATTTAATAAATCATTGGATAATATTAAAAAAATTATTTAAATTTTTTTTAGAAAACATGGAGATGGAAGTAAAATCATTTTCAACCAAATAGAAAAATAAAGTCAACTTTTCCATAAAAATATATTTTTGATCCCTAGAGTACTTAAAGTGAGGGAAATAATAGGAAAACTTGTATTCTCAAGAAATAAAAAGATGAGAATAAAGATCATGAGTTTATTGAGAGATATATCATAATATATTATCATAAAAAACTTAATCATAAACAATCCCAATGAATAATAATATTGTAACATAAAGTCATCATCACATTGGTAATATATGAATCATAATCCCCATGAAATAATAACATTAAACAAAACATTATATGTCATGAAAAAAATAAATGTATGATATAACATGTAAAAGGGGTAGTATATAGACCTCATAAAATAACATAGGTGTATAAATTATGTCTTAAGGAAGGAAATTTGAGAAAAAAATCTCTTATCGCTTTTGTAACTTTTGAACCGTAAACCCCATAGAAGATAGATCCTCAAATGGATATGTAAATCCCCATAATTTTTAGGAGAAACATCATAAAATAAATTAATTATCAGTATATAAAGTAAATAAAATAAAAATACGGTAAATATGGCTTGTTTCCCATATAAAATAACAGTGATATGGAAATACCTTACCTTAAGTCTCGACTTCCTTTGTACATGTTTGAACCACCTCTTCTTCAGACAACCTCTTTGTGTTTTCACCAAACACCTTCTTAAGAGAGATTGAAAATAAAACTAAGGACTCTAAGAAGTGGTGAGGGAATTAATTAATTTATTTGGATATGTATTTTCTGAACAAAAGGTTTTTGATAGTGTGAAGATGATAGGACAGGGTTAGCCTTTTATAAGTGGGGCAGGGGACACACATGGATTTTTTTTTTGAAAAGAAAAAAAAATGTACCCACATTTCTCACATGATAAAAGGATCCAAAATGGTTCATTATCTAAAATTAGATGATATAAGGTCTCAATGTGTCTATAAAATGGGTTCTGGATAATTTTCTAGGTCATTTTACCCCTTATCTTTTTAGTTTAACCCCTAGTAAACCCATTTTTACCTTAACCATGGTAATTAATTTCTATTGTTTTTACTATTAATTATGGAAATTTATTAAATTTTACATACTATATAATATTAATTATTTTTATTCCAAATATTAATTCCATTTTAACAAATTCAATTTACAGATTTGGTAGAATTTAATTTAAAATTAAAATCGTAGACACGGTGAAAAAGCGGTTTTCCAAAGAGAAACTTTTCATAAGTCTAAAACATTTTAACATAAAAATTCAATTTTAAATTGATTACAATGACCTAAATTTTATTAATCATTATATAATTAAATTAATTTTACTTTTAAAACCATCTTAAAATAATTTGGAAGTCTTAAAATTCTTTAAAATAAATGATAATTCTTAATAAGAACTAGTATTTTCACTATTCATATAAAAATTCATCTTTGCATAAAATTTTCAAAAATTAACCCTAATATAATTTTGAAATTTTGATTTAAAAATTTAATTTAATTTTTTAAAATATATTTTCTAAAATTAGAAAAAAATAATAATTTTAAAAACAAGCGGATGAAATGGGACAAAATAGTTTTGTAGAAAAATATAATTTTTAAGCATAGAATTAGATTTATTCTTATAGAATATATAAAAGAAACATAAGATGATTGATAAAAAAATTTATTGAATATATAATATATACATTTCATTAAAATCATTCACTAAAAGTTTTATATTTAATTTATTGAGATAAAACACGTTTTTGGGTGGAAAAAATAGGTTTTAAGAAAAATATTTTATTTATTTTTAGATGATTTTTGTTTTCGTTTATAATTAATTAATAATCAAAGAATTCATTTTATATTTTTTTAAACATTATATTTTCATAATTTAGTTAATCTTATTCATTTTTTTCATTCTAATGGCTAGGTGACAACTGTCACGTTAAATAGTAATATTTTAATAGTATGTCGTGTTTTATTAAAACTTAGTGTTGAGTGTAACACAAGATAAACCTAGTGTTGCATGTAATTCAAGATAAACTCAGTTTTTTGTGTAATATAATATAAAATCTATGTTTTATGTAACACAAGCTATCAAAAAAAAATCATAAAATCTAGGGTCGTTATATTCTACTCCCCTTAAATAAATTGCATCCTCGCAATTTGAACTTATACTTGGTAATCAAGGGTTTAAAATTTTAAAATCCATTTGTAGAAAACTCACACATTAAAAAGGGTTAATAATACTTCCTCTTGAAAATAGATAAAGTTAAATAAAAAGGTTATATAAAATGACACAAAACTAAATTCCTAAAAAGGAGAATATTAGAGGGAAGTCAAAATATGGACATGGAAGAGAATACTAACCCAAGGATTAATAAAGAGTGATTTAGAACATGGTTAGGAGATAATTAACCACCAAAAAACCATTAATCTATTATTATTTAAAATACCACTAATTCATCATAAATGAAGGTAATAGGACAAAATTTTTGTCTCAAGAACCTTTTACTAAATTTGATGGAATTTTTACTATCAAGATAAAGAACATAAAAAAAATATACTTGATTTATTTCCATGTCATAATAAAAATATCATCTTTTTGGTGTGATTTAATTAATTTATACTTCTACTCTTACTTCTAGAAATGAAGATGAATTTTTAATGCATGAAGCACTAATGAATCATAAGATCCAAAAAATAATGATAATCCATTCCTTCTATATCAAGTTATCATCAAAACCAAAATGGTTAGCACAAGTTATCCAATAGGGATAAACCTTTAAATGATGAAATAATACATTAATCTTTGAAACCTCATCAAGAGTTCAATTTAAACTATCTTATAAATGGTTGGCCTTAATTCCCTTCCAAAATTCAAAAATTCATAAAGGATGTCACTAAATTTCTAAAATCAACTTAATTTTAATCCCAAAAATATCATAAAGTAGTTCTTACTTATCACATACCAAATATGTAAATACCTTGGTCATATATTCTCCTGACACATAGTAATAACCTAAATTACCTTAAAACGTCAATAAAAACATACTTGCTTCCAAAAATTAACTCTTTATTCATTCTATAAAATCAAAAAATATCAATTATATTCTAGAAATTCAAAAATTCTGTAAAATACATTGATAGCATAAATAAATTTTGTAATTAATTAATTAATCAGTTCCAAGGTCATCAATACTATCCCATTTAATTTATAACAATCATCTCTTTCTCCCAAGTAAACACCATTATCACAAAATTAAGAACATATTAAGGGTTTTCTTTCTCTTAATCATGTGTTTTCTATAAAAAATATTCTTTACATTAAATTTATTTTCTAGGTCATCAGTACCATTCAACATATTCTTAAAAATCATTAATGAAAAACTTCTACATAACAATCCTTATACATTTCATGATTCATAATTATTGAATTCTAATACATAAACACTTCAATCACACCACTTAATTATTAAATAATTAACTAGGTGTAACATCTTATTACTTGTTTTTAGGTGTTTTGAACAATTTATTTGAGAATACTTTGATTGAAACTCTTTGGGGGTTGTTTTCTAGTGTTTTTTTGGATTTTTTTTTTTGAAGTTTTATGGGCCTATACATAGTCGTAACATGGTTTGAAAAACCATGAATCCAAACCATGAAATCTTTCTAGTATCCTAGGTAGAGGAGCATAGTTGGAGTACATTTAGAAAAATCATTAAACTTTTCTAGAAAGGGGTGCATGGTTAAACAAACCATATAGCCAAATCATGAAGCTCTTCCAGTGGTGTTGTTTGGGGCACATGGTTAGGCGGACGGTTAGTACTAACCGTGCGACCTAACCTAAGAAATCATTTGAATAGGTTTTTAATTCCATTAAAATTGAAATTAAAATCCCAATAACCTCTTATTTAACCCCAAATGCCTCTAATTCAAACATAATTCAACCATTTAGGTTTTGGGAGACCTCTAGAGTCGGTTTGGCCATCACAACCTCATCTCTTGGTGGGTTGAAGTTCCGATCGAAGTGGTGATCCTATTCTAATAATTTTTATCCTCTTGTACTTTGATCTCTCTTCTTCTTTTTATTTGTTCATCCTATAAGTTATGATGGAATTTTGTTCAATTGGATCATGGTTTATTAATGTGGAATTGTGGATCTAAGATCTTCCATATCTTTAATTGAGATCTTTTTTCCTAGATTCGGTGATATCCATTAGAGGTGACACATATTGGATCCATTACGGTTGGATTCTGTATTTCTCATGTAGGTGCTTCTATTATTTTCCTTCATTTTTTAATTCATTATTGCTCAAAAATTTATATATATGTACCTCCTTCTAACACATGTTCTCTAATTATTGATCTTAAATTTCATTTGGAAATCCTCTTGGTTATATTTTAAGTAAATTGATCATGGCATGGGTTCACTACTTGAAACTGGGCTTATACCAATGGTTTTGGCTAAACCATTAGTACAGATACCATAAAATGACATTATAACAACAGTTTGGAAAAACCATTGGTATAGGTGATGGTTATACCAATGGTTTGGCTAAAACCATTGGTATAACCTATATTTAATGACCATATACCAATAGTTGTTTCAAAACTATTGAAATAGGTGATGGTTTTACCAGCGATTTGGATAAAATCGTTGTTATAGCCTCTTTTTAATGACCCTATACCAATAGTTTCCTCAAAATTGTTGGTATAGGTCCCAAAATTCAAAATACATATACCAACTATTTTCCAAACCATTGGTATAGGTATTTTGATTTTTAATTAATTATTTTATCAAATAAATTTGAATACATCAATAATTAATTTACTTATAAATATACATATACATATTTGTCATATTATGTTTCAAAAAAACATTATATATTATTGTTTGTGTCGTTGAGATATAAGTCGTAGGTCTGGGGATCAAAACCAGCCAAGTTTTTTTTGAATTACCTATACCAATGGTTTTAAAAAATTTGGTATAGGTATTTCATATTACCTATACCAATGGTTTGGAAACAGTTTGTATAGCCCACCTATACCAAAAATTTCCCAAAACCATTGGTATAGGTCTATATTAATTCCATACAAACCAACGACCACCCAAACTATTGGTATATCCTATAACAATGGTTTTGGGACCTACAATAATGGTTCCAAACCATTGATGGCCTAGATAGAACTTTATGATGATCCTCTCTTGTAATAATCACTTAATGTAACTTACTTGATTCTTGTACTTCCCATTGATGGGTGTTGAAAAAGGGATTAATTAATTTGATGAATCTTAGGGTTTAGTGTGATATATTATTTGAGGACACATATCCATGATTCAAATGTTGAGGTAATGATCCCATTTTTGATATTGATAAGGATTCTCATTATGATCCTTGTAACTTGATTATCTCACTCACCTATTTTTAATGGTCATGGAAATCATGGTAGTTAGATAAGATGACCTAGATATATGATTTTATAGAGAACTCACACCCCGTCTAGTGGATCTGTAGATAGTATGAAAGGTTTAGGCTATAAACATGTGTCTAGTAAAGTGGGTGTGTGTGGAACTGGTTTTCTTGAGACCTGTGAGACTATATGTAATCCCAGTGATCATTCATAATGTATTTTGATTAGATTGACTATGGTTGATTCACTATCATATCTAGGTTGTATCCATGAACTTCATATACTTGATATTCGATACATGATAGAATCCATTATCACTATTTTTCACTAGTGTTTCCTTGATTTATTGATTTTTTATCTTTATTGATCTATTTATTAAAGTGATACACCTTGACTCTATTGTATTGACTATTATACAACTATTTATATCATGTTCATGTTATTACTTTTCATTTTTTGTTTTACTCTATCTTGTGAAATGGTTTTCAAATATTTTCAAGAAAATGTTTGGTTTTAAAATAATGAAATGATATGTTTTTCCAACTTTGGTTTGGTAAATGATTTTTAAATGTTTAAACTTCTATTTTAAACCCATATCTATTATAAAATTATTTATATGGATTTATTTTACTTTCTGAAATATAAATTCTTACACTCTCTTTATTTTAATCCTCTGTTAGTATATTTTAATTAACTTATGAAGTAACTGCATAGACTCTTTGGTGAAATCCTACTAGGATCTAAATCTCACACCCTACTTGTACTGTTTAGTATTTACAACCTTTATAATATTATAGTGGGTGCTTGTGCTCTCATCTTCCTTTGTGGTTTCATGCTTAGGTGACCGAGGTTGGGTGAATTGGGACATTTTGTGTGTTTATGGACCACCAAGAGATGTATTTTGGTTTTTATGTGCCGCTTTTGGTTTTTTTAGTGTCCCTTTGTACTCTGAGATTTATGTATTGATCTATTTATCTGATGTTGTTTTTTTAGTGTACTTTGATTATTATTTTCTCTTATGGGAGAAATCATTATCAAAGGTTAATTTTAGATGTTTGGGTGGTTGTATCTATCCCATGGATATCGGAAACTCTCTTCAGGTTAGTGAAAAATTGACTTGAATGTCGGTTTAGATGGAATTTTAGGTTGGGTCTTCACACTAGGCTTCATCATCTTATTCCTTAATACCTCCTTCCTTTCATATGTCATTCGTATTCTCTTCTCTATCAATAATAAAACCTTTTCTCATACAACCTTGTTGATCCAATTCTTGAGCCTCCCCACTAGGACATCAATTTTCATAATACCCATACATTCCACATTAAATCATTGATGATGTCTTCGGGAAACCATTATTCTCATACATTGCGTTAACCAAATGTTTCATTTTTTTATTAGAAATTACTTACTTTTTCCCCTTATTATCAATACATAAAACATATTATTGTTCCTTTAAAAAATTCCCTTAAGTGCTTTTTCCCACATTCTCATCATATAGGAAACTGAATCTTCTTTCCTCTATAGTCTCCACCACCCATGCTCTCAATAAACACTATCCTTATCTTCTTTGGTGAATCCAATAGTGTGTAAAGGTGAAATTTTTTAATCATATATTATGATAACTAATTAGGAATAATTATAATGTCATTTACTCTATTCATTATCCCATTTGGTTTCCTATAAACATATTGTATATCATGTTCAACGTTAACCCAGTTCCTTCTGGTTCTCGCCATTGAATAAATCAAAAAGAATAGTGTGAGAAAAATTAATCATAGTAGGAAAACACATAGTCATGAAAAATCATTTATAGGATTTTTAAATAATTAAAAGTTATTTTAAATATATGTAACCTTAGGTTCAGCCTAGGTCATACATGATCATCATTTGTTCAAATATTTTATGATAGTTTATAAATAAAATTTGAATTAACAAAATAATATCCCCCATGAGTGTCAAACTAGGTGTGTAGTAAGGATCATTTTCATGTACTAGGTAATGCTTGAGTCAAGTCCAAAATTAATTTTTCAGAGTTATTACCCCTAGGTACATCTATCCCAGAACCACATCCATTTATAGTATCCAGATAGGGATTTATTTCTAAGAAAACTACATAATATATTCCTTACCAAAAATTTTGGATGTTATCCTATACTTAGTAATATCCTAAGGAATCTCACTAAAGTATTCTCATACTAGTTTCTAGATGTTAACTAAAAATATCCTATGATTCCAACTATAATTTCTAGGGAATTTCATATATAAATATCACATCCTTTTAGATGAATATTCAATACATTTCATAAACATAATCCCAAGGACTATAATGGTTTAGTGTCATTGTATACTAGGTACACAATATTCATATTTAGTGAAAGATCTTAAACATCTCCTACAAATATCTTCCCATTTTGTAATCTTTATAAACATACCCTATCAAAAATATTTCTTCATAACTTGGGGAAAGGAAACATAAGAAAGGGTGATATCAGATGCCCAATAAGGGTAAACATGGAATATATCATTCTATGATCATATTAAAGCATAAGATAAGAATGAGGGTATTATATTATGAATATAAATTAAAAATTTCATACCCAAACTGTCATAGTTCATAAACATAAGTCATAGAATAAAGCATTATTAGTCCCAAAGGCATGATTCATAAGAGTGTAAAATAATCATAATCCATGAACCATGTGCTCATGTTAAGTGTTACACTAACATTGGTATAGAAACTATTTCAATTTTCAAGGTTAACTACCAAGACCATCAAACATAGTGGATCAGACCTCATCACCTATTTCCCATTTTGGATCAAGCACATCGACTTGTTTCCCATTGTAGATCAAGCTCATCATCCAATTTACCATTGTATATTGATTCTGTTAACCTATTTCCCTTTATGGATCAATCCCATCATCCTACTTCCCATTGTTATCTCATTAGATATAAAGATTTACCCATTTCATTAGAGGGATATATAGGTTCTACTTATATCTATTATAATTTAACCACCCTCCTTGGTTATAACATAACCACCATCCTTGGTTATAACATAACTAGTGTAATATAATGAAAATAATACACATGTGTTCTATAAGATCATAAAACATTCATCATAAAAAACCCATGAAAATGAATAAGTTTCTTAAACATTTCACCGTAGCTTAACCTGTGGAAAATAAACAAGTTTCATAATACATTCATCATTTCATCATGAAATAACCCGTGGAAAATTAATGAGTTTTATAAACATCTTGTTATCATAATAATAAATCATCTATAGAAATGATAATAATTCTTTTCTTGGATCATATCCCCAATAAATCATAAGTAACATCGAAGGATTTAATTTTATATGAAAAATGATTTTGAAATATCATTTAGAACATTTCTTGAGGAAAATAACCATTCCAATTTAAAAAAAATTAAAACATAAAAAAATTTCAAAATCCTTTTCTTTGAAAATAAACTTGTGAAATTATAAATTAATCTCTATGGATCATTTAAAACATTTCCTGAGTAAAATATCTTTTCCACTTTGAAAATTAATTTTTAAAACTAAAAATTACAAAAAAAAAATTAAAAACCTTTTATTTGAAAATAACATTGAAAAATTATAAAGGAGTCATTAAATCATTTATAAATCATGATAATAGAAAATTATTTTCATCTAGTACACATTTAAAATCAAATAATACTTTCATATTTTTGTTAAAAAGTTCAAAAGATGCTTATTTTGAAAATGATAAGAAGAATCCTTTTAAATTATTTTGTAAAAAGTAAAACATGGGTAAAAATATCTTTAAGAAATCATTATAGAATAGTAAAGAAATTATTAAAAATATTTTAGAAAACATGGACATGGAAGAAAAATCATTTTTGACTCAAGATAGAAATAAATTCAATTTTCCTTAAAAACAAATATTTGAACTCTAAAGTACTTAAAGAGAAAAAAATGAAAAGAAAATATATATTCTCAAGAAATAACCATTAGAGAATAAATTTCATGAGTTTCTTGTGATATAGATCATAATATATCATCATTAGAAACTTAATCATAAATAATCCTAATGAATAATGATATTGTAACATAAAATCATTACTACATTGGAAACATATGAATCGTAAGCCCCATGAAATAATAAAAATAAAAAACATTAAATATAAAGAAAATAAAAAAATCATGATATAAAATGTCAAAGGGGTAGTATATACACCTCATAAAAGAAGATATATGGATAACTTATGTATCAAAGAAAGAAATTTGAGACAAAATTCCATAATGCTTTGGTAATTTTTGAACAACCCCATAAAAGAGAGATCCTCAAATGGATATGTAAATCGTAATAATTTTCATGAAAATTATAATGAAATATATTAATAGGTACTATATACACCACATAAATGAAACACATGGTGAATATTTCATGTTTCTCATAGAAAATAAATTTTAGATGAAAATCACTTACCTTAAGTCTAAACTTCCTTCATACACATTCGAATCTTCTCTTCTTCAAACAAACTCTTTGGGTTTACACCAAAATAATTCTAAAGAGAGATTATTAATCAAACTAAGGCCTATGGGAACTGGTGAGGAAATTAAGTAATTTATTTAGTTATGTATTGTCCAAACCAAAGTTTTTTTGGAGAGAGAAGAGGATAGGAGAGGGGGTGGCATTTTATAAGTGTGGGAGAGGAAAAACATGGCATTTTTTTAAAATAAAAAAGTGTACCAACATTTTTAACTTACCAAAAGGCTCAAAAAGAGATAATTATCAAACCTTAAATGTTATAAAGTCAAAATATGGCCATTAAATGGGTGTGGGATATGTTTTTAAGTCATTTTACCCCTTATTTTTTAGTTTAACCCCCTGATAAACATGTTTTTACCTTAACCATGACAATTAATTTTTACTATTTTTATTATCCGTTATGGTCAAAAATTAAGTTTACCTGATTAGATAATATTAATTATTCTGATTCAAAATATTTAATTCATTTTTTTAAATTCAATTCAAATAATTTTTAGAGTTTAATTTAAAATTAAAACCCCATATGTAATGAAAACTTCATTTTCCAAATAGAAAATTTTCATAAGTTTAAAATATTTTAACATAAAAATTCAATAAAAAATTTATTAAAATGGACTAAATTGGATTAATAAATATATAATTAAATTAATTTTACTTTTAAAACCATATTAAAAAAATTAATCTTTTTAATTTTTTAAAAGAAATGAAAATTATTAATAAAAACTAGTATTTTTCACTATTCATAAAAAAATAATCTTTACAGAAAATTATCAATAATAAACCCTAAGATAATTTTTACATTATGATTTTAAAAATTAATTTAATTTTTTCAAATACATTTTCTAAAATTATATAAAACTGGTTTTAAAAATAGTGCACAAAATGCGACAAAACTACTTTTTAGAAAAATACATTTTTAAACATAAAATTGGATTTATTATTATCCCATAACTAACAAACAAATAATATAATTGTTTAAACATTTTATTTAATATATAATATATAAATTTCATTAAAATCATTCAATAAAAGTGACTTATTTGATTTATTGAGATAAAATTCGTTTGTGCGTGAAAAAAATAGTTTTTCAGCAAAACAAATTCTTTATTTTCAAATGGTTTTAATTTTCATTTCTAATTAATTTGTAACCAAAGAATTAATTTTATTTTTTGTGTAAACCATATATTTTAATAATTTAGTTAATCCTATTTATACTCTTTATTTCAACATCTTTAGAGAAAATTTTCACATTAAATAATAATATTTTAATAATATGTCATGTTTTGTTAAAACTTGGAGTTTCATTTAATGAAAGCTAAACCCAATGTTGCATGTAATGGAAGCTAAATGTGATATTGTGTTTAATGAAAGATAAACTTGGTTTTGTGTGTAATATATTCTATAATTTTTTTAATAATTATAAAATATCGAGGTGTTATAAGAATCTTTCTTAGTTATTCTTCAGACTCGTTTCTCGATGAGGAGGTTAGGGAGAGGTATTTTGAGGAGGCTTTGCATCTATAGATTCAACACTAGGTCACCCTGTTTATGATACCAACATATCTCAAGGTTCTGGAGAGAGAATATTTCATTTATATGACACTAGACATGACTTGATCATCATGAGAGGGGAGTCATCAGGATTCCTCGCATAGAAGAGATGTGATCTAGGGTTTCTAGTTTCCTAGACATACGAGCTTTCAGATAATCGGGGGTAGGTATCATCCCTCATCATCTTATTTTTCTCATGGTGGAGGCTCCCAGGAACTTTACAAGGGATCAAAAATATGTTTTTCTTATGGGGGTTGAGGTCCTCAGTGGTGAGAGTGTCCAGACTTTATGAGAAGGCAGTGTGTAGTGTTCCACTTCAGGTTCATCTATTGAGTCAATTTTATCTGAAGCATCAACATTAGAGTTCTCTTGATTCGGGTCAATGGAGAGGATATGGGGTTGTAATAGGATATCCCCAATATTATCCCCGTCCTCAAATAGTAAAGTGAAACCAAGGAGATGGTGGTTATTTGGGTAATAGAGGTTGTGGAGAAATTAGTGCTCAGTTTCATGCTTTAGAGTTTCTAGCACCAGGTGATTCAAATTTTGTTTTAGGTACCTTATTCTTATTTTCTACTTTGGTGAATTCTTTATTTGATTCTAGATTTAAAAACTCATTCATATCACCTTTCATAGTTTATTCTTTGGAACTTGAGGTGGAGAGGCCTCCTATGCACTTGGAATTGACTATGCCAGTTGGAGGTTGATCTTATCTATATGAAGTTTTTAGATACTTTGAGCTAGTGTTGTGTAAATACCACTTTTGGAGAGAATTTCTATTTTTTTGGATACATCCATATGACATCATCATCACCATGGACTAGTTGAATTTTTTTCAGACTATTATGGATTTCTTCAGGAGACTAGTTGTTTTCTATGATGTTCATGGAGAGCCTACAATGTTTTTTGGTGAGAAAAATCCTCATATGGGTTGAATTCATTTCATTTACTTGTCTTCCTTGATGGATGAGTTTATTTTATTTCATTAGAGGCTCAATAGGTGGTTTTTTCAGGGTTGTAAAATAGCACATTGATGTTTTTTCTAAGGATATTGTACCATTACCCCCTTGATGGGAGATCAAGTTTTGGAAAGAGCTATAGCTAGACACTTCTCTGATCATAATATCTCCATATAGGATGAAACCTTTTGAATCATGAGAGATACAAGTATAGTTTGATGATATTTTTCAATGAGGTTTTTTTCAGACGAGTGTGTTAACTTAGGGTGATGTAGTAATGTTTGTGAAGAAGTTTGATGGAAGTATATGCCTCTGTATCCATTATCATCCCTTAAACCAAATGACACTAATGCAAAAACATTTTTTCACTTTTTTATTTTTTACATCATTTATAAGGTGATGTTATTAAAGGTGAATTTGTAAATAATTATTTAACATTGATTAATTAAAACTAACATTTTAAATAAATCTATGTTGGGTTTTTCACATCGGTTATCTAATAACCTATGTGAAGACCCCATATCTATTGGTTTTTCATGTTAGTTATTGTATAAAAACATTAAAAACAAATTAACCTAGGTTTTTCACATTTTTTATCCAATAATAGATATGAAAAACATTTTATCATGTCAGTTTTTAAAATAATCGACGTGATAAAATGTTTTTCACCTCAATTATTGGATAACCGACTTAAAAACCCTGGGTAATTTTTTCCCACATCAGTTATCTGATAACTGATGTGAAAAAATAAATTTCTTTTTAATAATTTCATTTTTATTCATCCTCTACATAGAAAAAATAGAAAAAAAAATAGTATAAAAGGAAGCAGAAAAACTACAAAAACACCCAATAAAACACACTTACAATTAAAATTTCAAATTTTCAATATATATTAAAAATAAACTAAAAATAAATAAAACCTATAAAATGATTCACCCATTAAATTTTTAAGTGTCTTAACTCCTATGAACAATATGGTCATGTTTCATAAAAAATCTAAAAATAGTAAAGAATACATTTAACTTTTATTTTCAATAAAACAAATTAAATATTAAGGAAAACTTTATAAAGAAATATAACCTTATGGATCTTTATAATTATACCTATTGAAATTATTTCATAAATAAATATTAAAACATAATATCCAAATATTTGACACTTTCTTGTTGATTAAAATGTTTTTACAAATAAATTTTAATTCAAAATAACAATTTTATGTAATATATCCAAAATTTCATAATTATAAATGAAAATTCACCTTAGCTTGTACAGATTTGATCTTGGAACTCTTCTTTCTTATCGTTTCTCTAAATAAATTTCATTCCTTGATTGAAAATAATATGAATAAAATAAATTTTAGTCATTATAATATAAACAAGTATTAAAATGTTCAAACTTTCATGTTCAATACATTTTTAAAATTGGATCATTCCACCATGGATAAATCATAGTCAGTACAGTGTCTTCTCTCTTGAAAAAAAAACACCGAACATCCTATGTCCATTGATATATAAGAAAATTTAATGTTATTTTTTATTATTTTAAGATATATATAACACTTTGTGATAAAAAAATCATACTCTTGAAGATATGGAAATATCCAACACTGAATAATTGCATTCTTCTGAAATCTCTAAGTAATATAAACTATTCTTTCTACATCATTCATTGTCCTAGATATAGATAAAATAAAATATGGTCCCATAAATCCATATGAATTTGTATGGTCATTATCTATAAAAATTCTATAAATATACCTAATATATAAAAAACCAAATTATAAATTTTTAATAAATTAAACGAACAAAAACAATAATCAACTTGCATAGAAAAAATTTGAATCATGTTGATTCCCAACTGATCTCTAGATAAACACTCCATGATATCACTTTTCAAAATTCCTAAACTCATTGCACTCTCACAAAAATTATCTTCAATTGGACTCTCATATACATTCAATAAAATTTTTGAATATGTTGACGATCTATCAAGACTAGTAGAAATTATATATAAAGTCATAAAACTTTGTATTTTTTATTTTCTATACAATGATTATTTACCTTTAAAGTATTCCCTTAAAATTAGATAAATATATAAACTTTAAAATTATTAAAAAAATTAATAGAAAAATGAAATAAAATATAAAATATATACATACCTCTATAGTAATATTTCAAACAAGTCTCGATGTCTAAACAAAAAAATGGCTGATACTTTGTACAACTGTACTCACCTCATCTATAAGACACTGTATTTTTAGGATCTATCTATATTTTCTTCTACAGTGACCCTATTATTCTCTATCTCGATATTTTGATGATGAATTATATTTTTGATATAAAATATCGTCTCATATAAAGCAATATTCTGGGGATCATTAATATATAACTCGCAATAACTGGGAAGTTATGGAGGAGGGGTGTATGGGTAGGATAAGGAGTGGAGTCTGCAGGTGGATATGTATGAGTAGGATGAGTAGGATGAGTGGGATGAGTGGGATCTACTGATGGAGGTGGAGGATTCGGATCGACAATCCAAAACTGTCTTTACATTTCTACAAACATAGACTGTACTGAATCTATGATCCTTTCCTCCATCATCACCTGGATATCCTGAACTTCGACTTCTAAATATTCTATTTATTTTTTATAAACATCCTCCATTTAATAATATTATGAATGTGGAAATTATTTTTTTACTGATACACCTGTTGGGTATCCTCATACACAACTCAGGTGTTCAGGATTTCCCAATTCTATAGCTAAAATATCATTTCTACCCTCAACTATAAAGACCCCCTATGTTCTCTGCTTCTCAAGAGAATCATGTATGGAATATTTGAAAAAATATGTAATGAATCAAAATATATAAAGAGTTGATTTAACATAAATAAATCAATAAAGTAAACATATTACAATACTATCACCTAAAACCCTCAACTCTTCCATAAGATATTTTCCATTTTTCTCATCTGATACCTCTTCTATTTTCATGTCTAATGGGGGTAGGAGGGGCAACCTCTTTAGAAATAGCAGACTTAGCTCTCAGATTTTAATTTTTTTATGCTATCATTTGTACTTCCAATAATGTATACCCTCCATGATATAACATATGAGGGTATAAGTTTCTAGATTAGATCTTTTGATGATATCGACTCAATTTCTATAAATTAATAATTAAGAATAAATAAATCATTAACATGGTGATTGATATAGAAAAACTTATAAAATGTAACATTTCATTACCAAAAAACTATTCTCATCGTCTACTTTCAAAACAAAATTCCATATATTTTCATCTATAAATGGTTATATATCTCATGGATTATGATGTTATCTATCCCCAAAAATGAAATGTAATGTTAGGTATGATTTAAAATCCTTTAATATTCTAGAAACCAATGATAAACATTTCCTCTTAACTCCTCCAGTATCAGGTATATCATATAGCATCCGATAAGAAGGGGGAAAACATATATTACTATAAAAATTTAAAGATAAGTAAAATAATAACAAACTAGATTACCAAAATTATCTTCTATAAGTGAGATAATGTCACTTTTTCAACACTTCTCCAGTCGTCAAAAAAATTACTAACTTTTCTTTTAGCCTGAACTGTTACAAAATTCTTGAATTTTTTTCAATTCAGACCTCTTGTAATATCATTATCATTAAAGTCTAATGGTATCCTTTGGTCATGGCCGTGGAAAATTGATAATTTTGGTAAATTTTTAGTTCCACATTTATCAACATTCAAACACTTTTCCCCCATGTAAGTATATGTCTCATGTAATGAAGGATGTGGAGGATCATCATCAAGGGAATGTGTACATTCCTCCCCAAAGGTATGAGTGTGATCATCACCAGAAGTATGTGGTGGATCAGATGATTGATCTGTCATTATCCTACAAATCAATGTAACAAACAATTAGTACAAAAATATAAAAATCTAACTGTTACATACAAATGTAAATAAAAAATGAACAATTATCAAACAAAATGTAAACTAAATTAAACTTAACAAATTTTTATTCATATTTTTTATAGTTAACTAAAAATATAAAATATTATTGAGTGATTAAATAACATAAATGAATTAATACAGAGCCAAAAATAGTGTGCGGGTAGTAAAAATTCTCCAACCTGGAAAATCATTATTACACCCAAAAAAATATAATCTTATACAATATTTTTTGTTTTTATTTAACTTATTAAATTTAAAATAATTTTTTTTTCAACAAAATAAATTAATAGATAAATTACATGGGGTAAACATGGTAAAAACAAAGCTATACTAATATAAATAATCAATTTATCTTATTAGCTATAATACATGATTTAATAAATAAAATAAAATTAAAATATCTAACAATTATTAAATTCAAAAAAATTAAAATAGAAATAAATATATGTTACCTATAATATTAGGAATATACTAAAGGGTTTTTTTCTAAAATCCTCCATCATGATCATTTTGTATGGTACAAACCATGTTTACGAAATTTTCATCAATATTATTTGTTAATCTTTCCATGGAAGTAGAGATCACACATAAATCAGCATATTCATCATGTTTACCATCAATATACTATTTTTTCCTTGTAAAAAAATAGACCAATTCATATCAGATTGATCAAGAACATAAAAAAAATCATGTGTTTCCATGATAAAGGGATCAGCTATGTATTCCAATTTATTTAGATTAACTATCTTCATTCCAAATTCATCATGTATGACATTGTTGTTACCGATAAATCATTTGCAGTTAAATAGTAGAACTTGAAATTTAATGTAATCAACCTCCCATGTTTCTTCAATGACTCCATAATATACAATGGATATAGATATTGGGTTTTTGTCTTTGGTACTCAAAAATGCATTTCTTCTGTGAACACCAATAAACTACTAATCTGAACTGCACTTCTACTATCTTGATCTTTAGTATGAAATATAAATAAATTAATTTCGTACTGAGACCATGTTATAAAATTTAAAATTAGACTTCCCACTAATCATCTCAAATGTTTTTGATCTATCTAATCTACCAAGCACAGTCTCTTTAAACCATGGGAAATTTTTTTGTTATGATCATTCAAAATCCACATATTTTTATTCTCTTGATAACATTGTTTCAACGCATTAATATGAAATTTTATATATGGATGAGAATCACCTATGTTATTTGAGATGTATAAATGAACTTTATTTATTTGTTCACCTTTCAATTATTTTAATTTCAAGCCACGGATCCCCTTTCCTCCATAATTAACTTGTCCATGGAAAGATGTAGGCAAACTGATATGCTCTACTGTAGACAAATAGCTTTTACACAACTCTACAACCTCCTAAGAAATATACTTCTCAATAATGGTGGATTCAAGTCGATATTTATTCTTAACATACCTCTTTAATAGCTTCATATATATTTCAAAAGGATACATCCAATGTAGATATATAGGTCTGAAAATATTTATTTATCGCACCAAGTGAACCATTAAATGCAACATTATATGAAAAAAGATGGAGGAAAATAAATATCTAATTGAAAAAGTATAGAAACTAATTATTTCTTCAAAGTGTTCAAATAATTTGAACCAATCACCTTATTAAAAATTGAATTGAAAAAATAACACACCTTCCTGGTTTTCATTCTTACATGGATAGAAAATATTCCATATAATGCAATTGGTATGAGCTATTGCATCATGATGTGACAATCATGAAATTTCATACCTATCAACTTCAAATCCCTTAAATTCACAAAATGTTTTAAATTTGAATAATAAACCTATGGCACTTTGATATCATGAATACATTGAAAAAATCTAATTTTCACCATCTTGGATAATTTATGACAAGCTGGGGGAAGGAATATTCATCTTCCATCAGAAGTGGGATCCAAAACCAAACGTATTACCATTGAGAGTAAGTCCAATCTTGCATTCAACCCATCTTTAGTATTTCCTTTAATATCTAACAATGTTCCAATCAAGATATCATAGATATTCTTCTCCATGTGTATAACATCAATGTTATTTTTAACCTCATTATATCTCCAATATAGTAGCTAAAAAAATATTTACCATTTATTCCAAATATTTCTATCATTATCAAATTTGCGTGTCTTTCCAATGTCACATAAATGTTTTTCACCCTCTCAAAATATTGATCATTAGATAAAGGTTTTGGAGCTGTATCAAATTCATGTGAGTTTTTGAATTCCTTTTTTAATCTTTTATAAGAGTGATCCATAGACAAAAACTTTCTATAACTCATGTATATTTTTTTCTCCAATGATGTAGTTGATAATATGAAGTATGTTGTTCACAAATTGGATAATATTTATTCCCCTTAATGTTGTATCCAGAAAAATTATCATATGTTGGGAATTAATTTATAGTGAACATAATCATTTCATGTAGTTGAAAATATTCCATTTTATAATAATCATACACCCTTACAACTTCCTCCCATAATAGTTTTAAATAATCAATCAATGGTGATAAGAAAACATCAATATCATTTTGAGGTTGTTTCAGTCCATAGATCATTAAAATCAACATGATATATTTTCACTTCATATAAAATTTAGAATATAGCCTGTAAATTACCAATAAAATAGGCCATGAACTATATGTGCTACTACGTCTATAATATGGATTCATTCCATCCATGCATAGTCTAATTTTGATATTTATATCCTTATTTATGAATGTAGGAAACTAGTGATCAATTTTCTTCCACTGTAGACAATCAGCTAGATGCCATAATTTTCCATCACATAATCTCTCATCTATATGTCATATTAACCTTCTTTTCATAATTTGAATTTTCAAATAAAATTTTTAAATTATGAGTTATAGTAAGATACCAAAATATATTAGCATGGGTCTCTGTAACTTCTAAATCATCTTGGGAATTTTATTTCAACTTATACCATGATATCCCACATTTAGTACACTCTAAAATAAATTTGTATTCCTTCCTATATGTAACACATTCATTCAGACTAGCATGTAACTTTTTGTACCCTAATCCCATCATGCATAGTATTTTCTTCTCTTTATAATGTGAATCTGGAAGATCATTGTATTTAAGAAGAATATATTTAAGAAATTATAGAAACTCTATAAAACTATTTTCACTCCATCCATGTTTTTCCTTAAAATTAATCAATCTTAACACCATTGGTAAAACTGTAAATTCCATACAACCCAGATGCAACGGGTTTTCAGTATCACCATATAAATGCTCAATTTTTGATTCTTTCTCAATTTCATCTACTTAAAATATCATGAATAATTTCTTCAATTTGATAATACTTATCATCCTACAAAGCATTATCATCAAGAGATCCAAAATTCTGCCCGGTTTTACCATTAAAAACCAAGGGTTGTAACTCAGATTAAAACCATGACAAATTAAATGATATTTTATCTCTATAATTTTCAAATTCTTCATATTTAAACATTTTAGTCATGGATATAAAAACATTTCATTGTTTGGAACATTTCATTTAATAAATTCCAAAAAATCATCAACACCTTCCTCATATTCATCGCTTATTAAAAGTTTTATAATCCAACTATAACTCATTATTATATATAATAAATATCAAAAATATATATCGTGTAAAGATAAACCAATTTTAAATTTATATCAAAGATTAAATAATATGAAAGTAACACAATTTGGAAATATAAAACAAATATATGTGTATTTGAAAAGTATAATTATAAATTATAGAATATAATGGAATATAAGTTTAAATATAAATGGTAAATCATAAAAATAAATTCATGGAATTAATTTAAAAAAGAAAATATAGTTAAACCATTCTCTTATTTTTCACTTTATTTTGAATGAAATTAAATGAAACTTGAAATTAAATATTATTGAACAGAATCCAAATCAAGCATGCAGTTTCTATTTTGATTAGTATCTTTATCATCGAATTTTCTAAAAAAAATTTGCATGAAAATTCAAACAATTATTAGTTGAATCATTAATTCCTATTATAATATAATCATATAGTAGAGTTAAAAAACACAATGATGAATTTTTAATATAGTACATATATATATATATATATTGTATATTATTTATATCTAGTGTGTTATACAAATTTTTCAAAGCATATTATGCACTGTGTATTCTATGAAAACATGTTTTATTTGAAAATAACACACTAATAACCCACATTAAAAATATTACAGTATACTTTATTTGATATAATAAAAATATAAATTTATAGAGAGAAAAATTCTTTCAGTGTCAATACCATGTGATGGATGTGTAATTCCATCAAAATATATCTATCAGAATATAATAATGATATGTAAAGGAACCAATTGACAGTTCTTATTGTATATTCACCAATAATGTCAACATTATATTGACAGTAACTCATAGTATGAAAACTGCATATTTAATATATGATTTTTCAAGGTAATAATATGCTCACATCAAAAGAAAAGTGTTGATATGCATATACACTAGTTATATGATATTATATATTTAACTGTATGAAAATTTCTATGTATGTATATATTAAATTTTAATATTACTAAGTCACTAATAAGTTTATAACACTAATTGAAATTTATCCATATATATGGAAGTGTATGCATAAACAATGAATGATTCACAAACAACTTTTAACTAAGAAACATTTTGAGATTCAATGTAGAAATTTAAGATAAGGTGTAGTATAAGCATCTTTGAAATAGTTTAGTGAAAATTCCTTTCCATTTAATAGAAACACCACAACATTAAGATATAATTAAATCCACACACTTTTTCACTTAAATCAACACATAATTAAGGTATATGAAGATGGTAATATGATATTTGAGATGATAAGGTCTATATTTGAATGCCTAATGATGAGACAGAATAAATATGAGGGTTTAAGAAGATGGTAATGTGAGATTTGATTGCACATAATATAAAAAATGAAAGTTAGGGCTTGGGAGCCATTAAACAACTAAAAGAGAGGATCTATGTGTGATTCTTACCTAAGAGTGGAGTATATTGAATTTGAAACAATGAGGTTGAAGAAACTTGAGGATCTATGAAGATGAAAAATTGGGATTTGAGTCCACCAAATCAAATAAATGAGGATTAGGGATTATGCATAAGAGAAACGAGTTGGCTTCTGTGAGAGTGAATAACACTGAAATGATTCAAACTAACAATTCATAAAATTTTAAATGTAATATAATTTTAGTTACATAATAAATAATGTGATAAAGCTACTCTATCATGTTAGTTTTCATATAACCAAAGTTAGAAAACAATTAAAATTGATTTATAACATAGATTAGATGATAAACGATGTGATAAAGCAGTTTTATCATGTTGATTATTATGTAACTAACATTATAAAGGGGGTAAATTTCTTTATCACATTGGTTTTATAATAACCAATAAGATATAACAACATACCATACTTTTTCACATTAGTTAAATAATAACCAACATGAAAAATAAACCACTTTATCATGTCGGTTATTATATAACCAACTTGAAAAGGCATGATAAATGGATTTTCACATTAGTAATGAATAACTGGTGTGAAAAGGCCAACGTGATAAATACTTTTGTACTAGTGTGACAGTGAAGAACCCTTATCCTCTTCCATGGATTGATTATTTATTCGGTCAGCTGAAAGGAGCTAGTTGGTTCTCGAAGATCGACTTATGGTTAGGATATCATCATATGTGGATAAAAGGTGAGTATATTATGAATACTAATCTACAATGTTGTTATTTGCATTATAAGTTCATTTTTATTCTATTTGGTGTGATGAATTCTTTGGTTGTTTTCATGGTATTGGTGAATGTAGTGGTTAGAAAGTGTATGGATCAGTTCATTTTGGTTTTTATCAATGATATCTTTGTGTACTATGTATATGAGGAGGAGCACATAGATCATCTACATGCCATTTTGGAAGTTCTTCTTCATCAAAAATAGTTTGATAATTTGTTAAAGTGTGAGTTATAAGCTCATGAATTTCATTTCTTAGGAAATTCTATGTCCCATCATAGTGTAGTCATGGATCCTTTGAAGATTGAGGTAGTCATTTCTCAGGAATCCAACAAGATAGTTGTAGAGGTATAGAGTTTACTTGTTATCACAGGCTATTATAGGAGCTTCATAGTCAATTTATCTCATGTTATTATTCTTATGATATCCTTTACCAAAAATGACTGGGTGTCCTTATAGACTAATCATTATTAGGAAGATTTTGAATACTTAAATAAGAAGTTTTTTTATCACCTTAGTTATTCTTTTTTCAAAAGAGGGAGTTTAGTTTGAGGTTTTCTATGATGCTTCACATCATGGTTTTGGATGTGTTCTAATGTAGTAGAGATCAGTTGTTTCATATGGGTCTCGGAAGTTATTTTCCCATGAGTATAACTATGTCACCCATGATCTTGAGTTGGTAGTAGTAATGTTTTCCCTAAAGTTTTAGTTAAATTACATCATCAGAGCATTTTGTGTTTTTTACTAATCATAAGATCATGAGGTATGTCTTCTCCCAACATGACCTGATCTTGAGGTAGTGACATTGGATGGAATTATTACAATATTATGACTTTAACAATTCATATAAACTGGGAAAGTGTAATGTTGTAGTTGATATGTTGAGTAAGATTTGACGTAGTAATGTTGTGTGTGAATATAGATATTCCTCAAGAGTGATGGAAGATCTATCAGCAATGAATATTGATATGGGATATGTTGGTGGTAGAGGTTTCCTTTTTTAGAATACATTATAACAATATTTAGTGTAGTGGGTGGAGGAGTCCTAATTTGGGTGTCTAATGTGGATATATGAAGAGACTGATTTGTCTTTGGTTATTCCCCTAATGGTTGGTCTGAATATGAACAACATCAGGTGTTATTCTAGGGGAGGCTTATCATTCCTTCAGTGATTCATGAGGTGGTTCTCAATGATTTCCACAAATCCACCATAAAAGTATATCTTGGTGTGATAAATATGCACTGAGCTTTGATAGGTTAGTTTTGGTGTCCTAAGTTGAAGAGTTTAGTTCCATATTTTGTGTCTTGATGTTTGGTATTCCAGAAGGTGAAGGTTAGGCACCATGTTCCTGATGATTTTCTCCATCTATTGGATGTTCCACAATGAATGTGAGAGGAAATATCGATAGAATTCTTCACTAGTTTACCTCAATCTTAGGGATTATTTTATGCTATATGGGTGATATTGGACCATTTTATGTAGTTAACCCACTTAATAGTGATCAAGGAGTTGATATTGGTAGAGGTTTTGTTGAGGAATTATCTAGAGGAGGTGGTGAGGCACCCCAGAGTTCTAAGGATGGTCATTTCTAATTGTGATCCTTATTTTACCTCCAGGGTGTCAAGAGGTCTCCAACATGATTTTACATCTCAATTATTCCTTAGCATTACTTTTCATCTACAGATGGATGATTATAAAGAGCATACCATTCAGACTCTTTAAGAAATGTTTCATGCTTGTGCCTTGGCTTTTGGAGGTTCATGAATGAGGTACCTTCCTTTGGTCAAGTTTTCTACAAAAATATTTTTCACTATATAATTGGTATGTCATTGTTTGAAATATTTGTATGTATGACCTTTATGTTCTCTGTTGTGTTCGACTAGGGAAAGAGAGTGAGTAATTTTTAGGTTGGAACTAGTATGAATTAATACATATATAGTTTAGGTGATTCATGAGAGGATGAAGATTGTGTAAGATCATTATAAGTCTTATGAAAACCATATGATAATACCTATGGAGTTCGATGTTGGTGACCATGATTTCTTGAAGGTGTATCCTCGTTATGGGAAGTGAATAGGTGTAAGATTTCTCCCTAGTTTGTTTGGCCTTTCAAGGTGTTGGATCATTTTGGAGTCACTTCATATCAGATATAACTCCCCTCATAGATGATCCGGATACATGATATCTTCCATTTTTCATAGCTTCACCGTTATCTTCATGGAAACTATCAAATCATTAATTGGGGTGATATTGACATTAATGATGACACACAACTTTTGAGGAGTGTCATGTGGAGATCCAAGACCTTCAGGAGAAGGTTTCATGTTGGTGTTTTATTCCTTTGGTTTATATCCTGTGGAAGCATAGTGGTATGGAGGAGAACACTTGGGAATATGATTTATAGATACATTATCAGTATCCTAAGTTTTTTATGTTTATCTATCCTCTTGTAGTGATGCTCATTTTGTAGTTTTTGACCTTTATATGGTTATGAGATGGTTTTCTCTTTTTAGATTCCTCGTTTATGGCCTTTCTCATGTTTGAGAGGTATCTTACCTAGGAGATTGTTTAGTATATGGTTATTGGTGTTTTGTGGTTTTTCACTTTGTTCCTTTAAGTGGAGTGATTAAGCTCTTATATTTGTGATATTATTGATAGGTATCTCCCAGAGTGGCTATTCGGATGACCCCTTTTCCTTTCCTTCTCTATAAATTTAGTTTAAATTCTCGAAGATGAAAATTGTTTGAGAGGTACCTGATTTAATGGCCTAAATCATTCTCTCTATTTCTTTTGTATGTTTTTTAGGTTTGTGGTTCTTGTAGGAATCCTAGAGTGGGATCAGTGGAGTTTGGGAGATGGAATCTGGAAGCAAAAGAAGTTCACGACATGAAATGAAGTTCACAACATGAAATGAAGTTCATGATGTGAGATTTTAGTTCATGTCTTGGATGGGAATTCATATCTTGTATAAGAGAGGTTCATTGGGTATGATTCATGGAATGTATGATATATTCATGATACTAATGTATGAGTTTTAGATTCAATAAATTTGTCTCTAAAATCTAATGATGTGAACATAAATTTCACAAAGTGAATTGATCTAGGTTTAAAGGATCAAGGAAACACATTTTTTTATGAGTCTTAAAACTCAAACCTACCATAACATGAATGAAACATTCACTCCATGAAAGTTTTCCTAGAAGTGTACCTATAAATATTCATGTACCCTATAATTTTCTCAAAAACATTCAAACTATCTCAAACCCTAAGCAACTACAGGTGCTTCTTAAATGTATTTTTGAATCTCAATCAAAATGTATTGATCTCTGGATTACTGTGTTCAATCAGGGGTGATCTGAGGTGAGTTTTTTCACTTTTCTTTTTTTTATCCAATCAATATTGTTTCCTCCCATTCATTATTACATGATATGTAAGTTCATATTCTATGTTTTGATGGATTTTTTTAATGTTTCTTGATACAGTTGTGGCATATCATTCTTGGATAGTTGTAGTTTCCTTACAGGAGAGGTGATCGTAGATCTATATTGTTGTTTCACTCTTGATAAAATAATGTTGAAATCCTTGAGGATGGGGATTTGTTTCTACTCCTTGTTTTTATGTGAAATAATAAAGTAATCATGCTTTATATATTTTGGTGATGATGGAACTAACCATAATAAAGATTAAACTAGATTAATGAAATGAAATGGTTTATGGTTATAGTGATCACATCTATTTCCATAGTGATAACAGTGTACCTCTTGATTTACTAGATAGTGTGCTATCTATGTTCATGATTTGTTTATAATTCTTTTTATTATTATTTTTAGCATGTTTAACTTTATGAAAAATGGTTAAAGAACATAAAGTCATTAATGTCGGTTGGATAAATAATTTATTTAGGCATTTTTATTAAATCCATTCTTTGTTTAATTTTATGAAAATTAAATGATTCTTGATTCATATTTTATTGAAATTTTTATTTTATATGTTTAGGTAATTATCTAAAAAACATGAATTTTAAATTCTTATTGTTGATAATAATAATAAAGAGGCATGTTAATGGAATTGTCCTTCCTTAAATTTTTTTTAAACTGGAAGATATGTTGAAGATATTTTTTAAATAATTTATAGATTTTAATAGTTTATGCCTTAGGTTACATGTAGGTGTAACTTGTGATAAATTAATTAGTTAATATAAGATGGTAAATAAACCATTTTTTTGTTAAAGATAACTTTTTGGGGTCAAGCGATCCCATTTTATTATAAAGGGTGGATGACTTACTTTTAAGGTTTAGATGCTCTTTTGTCTTTGTTTGTTGTTTGATGAATTTTTCATTTTCTCTATATGTGATCCTTAAGACATAATGTTATCTCAATATTCCTATTTGTTTCTAAATATATGGGTTGGGAGGCCCAGATTAATGGAAGTATTTAATGCTTGTGATGACGGGATGCATAGTGATATGCATGGTGATATATATGGTTTTATACATGATAGATAAATGATGATATGCATGGTAGTGTTGGGAATGGAACCCAGATTGATGGAATAAGTTTAAGTTGGTCTTACATGTTATTGTGATAAAAGAAGGATTCTTTTTTGATAAGGTCCTACTTTAAAGGTTAGATGGTTGGGTTTCTTGTTTATCTGCACACCTTTCTCTACTACTTGAGGAATCTGGTTATTCTTGGCTATGAATCTATTTTATGGTAGATTAGGATGTTTCCTAGAGTACCTGGAATTATGGATTGATAATGATTAATAAATATTTTAACCCATGGGGTTGGTGATTAAATTGAATTCAAATTTTGATAATATTGAGGAACTATGGAATTGATTGGATTATGCATAGAGGGTATAGAATTCTTGGTGGTTAATTAAATTTAAATGGAATAATTTTAATTAATGGATAATTAATTAATTAACATAAATTGAAATTTTAAAAGGAAAGAATTAATTTAATGAAGTTTCTTGATGTTCTTGTTTTCATATAAGATATCTAGTTCTAAGTAGAGGCAGCTAAGTTCCCAAGAGATGATAGCTGCAGTTACACCTAAGACTAAGTTAATTCTTATAGTTTCATTGTGACCTATATTATATCATTTATGTTATTTTATTTTATAAACTATACCATCCATTTTAGTAGGGTGACTGAAACCCATGGACTCTGGGAGGGTGTTTTCCCCAACATCCAAGTTGGAGAGGAATGGATGGTTGGCTTCCCCCTCTGACTCCACTCTCTTCTCTTGGTATTATTATATTCTATTGATTAGTATAGGTATGATGTGTATTATTTATGAAGGATTGAGGTATAATACATGACATATGGGTTGTGGTGGATCACAGAAATTAATCAGTTTCTATCTATAGATATTCCATGGGATGATGTGATGATGTGATGCAAGGAGTGTATGGTATGTGATGATGATATGATTTCATGTGTGGGATGCATGTTATGATACTTTAGCCTAGGTGTCTTTGGGGTGTCTTATTTTAGAGAAAGATATCTTGGGACGTGGGATGTTGGGGAAAAGCGTAAAATGAGTGGTGAAGTGGTAGTGGGGTACCTTATTTTGATATTATATTATATGATCTCTTGTATGTGATACTTGGGGAGAGATAACCATGGTGAGGTTGGGAATATAGTATACCTATTTAGGTGGTGAGTACGATTCAATTACTATTCACTGGGTTTCAATATGATTTCATTATCTTTTGCACGAGAGGCTTCGAGGATGATCCTATTGAGTATACTTATTATGATGACCCCATGGGTATGTAAACTATTTTTCTCAACAGAGGTATAGGGTTGGTTATTAGGTTGGATTTTACTAGCTCTCGAGTTATTCAAGATTCTTTTGGGCTTTCATGGTTATTGTTGATTTTATATTTTTGTACTTGTAGTTTTCTTATAGTTTTTCAATTGTATGACATTGCATGCATGTACTTGGGATCTTTATTAACTTTTATCTTGATTATGATTTTTTTGTGTTTCTTTCATATATCTCATTTCTCATATCTTAAAGGATAATTCCTCCCATTTGTGTGCATGTTATACCCTCAGTTCTTATCACCAAACCATGGCCTATTAAAGGTGGGCTTCGAGCATCATTATCTCCCTTATCTTATTACTTACCCAGGAGGGGTGCCTTTAGGGGGAGGGGTCATGAAAATTTTTATCTAGATATTTGTGAAAATATGATTTATTTTTATTCCCACTTGGTAGTATTTTATTTTAATAAATAAATCAAATTCTCAAGAAAATACTCCAAACACATAAAATATGATATATGAATGGAAACAATATTTTATTTATTAAATAATCCTACTAAAAGGTAATAAGTTTTTCTTCCTAAAACACAAAGTAGTTTATGTTTAATCAAAGAAATACATTTGAGAATAATTTAATGTCTAAGAGTCTAGTGGGAGTATGTTGAACATAGAAATTGTAACACCATAAGATGAACCACTGGGATGAGTCAGAGTGTCACATGACCTCATGCATGTCTCCCCATATGCAAGAGGCTTATGCATAGAAATGAGAGTCTAAACACTATCATTGGGGATACTATACCCTCAGTAACATATCCTTGCATAGATAATAATATAATAATTCATTAATGACCTAGAGTTTTCAAAGAGAAATACTAGATAATCAAATATAATAATATATATAATATGAGTGATATAAAAAATGGTATCCCAAAGTGGAAAGG
The DNA here is from genome assembly GCA_963277665.1 of Viscum album. Taxonomy (NCBI): domain Eukaryota; kingdom Viridiplantae; phylum Streptophyta; class Magnoliopsida; order Santalales; family Viscaceae; genus Viscum; species Viscum album. The sequence continues at coordinate 452,730,342 of OY728137.1, read as the reverse complement.
AAAACCAAAGTATAAGTATTTTAGATAAGTAAATAATTTTTTGGTATCATCCAGAGCCTATCCTGGAGTCGCTATCAACTCCATGCTCTAAAAATCAACCATCTCTCATGGGCCCCTTTCCCTTGTCTGGATACCTATACATGAATTCTGTATGCATATTGAGATTATTATGCGGGGTGTGAGTAATAAAAACAAGTAGGACACCACCAATTCATCCTTAAAAAATGTCCATATGTATAATAGTTTCATTATATGGTAATAATAAATGAGTAAGTGAATATAAAAATCTTAAAATAATTTACCTAGTGGTTTTACACAAACCAATACACCACAACCCCCCAGTCATACTTACTTCAGCTTCATGCAGAAAATTTGATCAAGTATGTTGAAAATAAATAGGAACTAGCCACAATGTTTTTGATATGTCACTCACCATCTTTAACACATTGAGTTGGCATGCTACTCATCATACTTAAGGCATCGAGTTTTGGAATGTTACTCAATATGCTCAAGGTATCTAGTTATATCTGGTACATAAGGATATCATGATCCTACCATATGTAGGGGTCCAAAATCATCATTTTCATATGTCATACGCACTCCCCCTCTAAGGGGTAATCATACTACGATGGTCACTTATCACATATACTAATAACCAAACCTCCAAAGGTAAGATAATATACAACAAGGTATATAATGACATCATGATAACTTAGTAGCATCATAGAACAACATGTGAATTAGAATAAAGCATGGTAACGAGATACTCTATAAAACTCATGAAATCAATAATCACAATGAGTATCAAGGGCTACACACACAAACACATGTGATCACACTCAACCATGAAAACAAACTATCCAAAATAAGAATCATACCATGGAAACAAGTGTGTACAAGAGCATAAAATGGTAAGGAACCTCCTACCTCAAGGTTTTTGATGAAGATATCCAAGGTTCGTCAAGGAATCAAAGACCAAACACATCGCATACCCATAGTGAAGGGACCATATATCAAAGATGTCTAACTCAGGTTCTGGTTTATTAAGGAAGAATTTTATAATGGAGACGCAAGAGAATTCCAAGTCAAGAAGGTGATTCTAGAATCACATACCTTTCAATGTCCATCAGTGGATTCAATTTCAAGATATGTTGAAGGAGGGGTCACTAATTCACTAGATTTGTTACTAGATCAAAAAACATATTTTGAATTCCCCACCAAATCTAGAAGGGATACTCAGGTATATCCAATGATCATTGATCCATCATTAATCATAAACAAAAAATATATTTAATAAATAATCAAGTAAAATATGGAAACATAGTCTTAGTCATATGATCCACTATAATAAAAGGAGGATAAACCAAGTAGAATGGGAGGAAAACTCACCTAGAATAGCTAATAGTTGATCATCTATCATTAGGGATGAATCCTAGGGTTTTAGCGATTAAATTACTCTTGAAGGATCCCTAGAGTCACTCTAGGTCCAAGAGGAAAGGCTAAGAGAAAGATGAGTCTGAGGGGCCTTAGGAATTTATAGGCAATCTGGAAAAATAGGTATTATAGCTTAGCTCATAGGGTTACACCGCAATGATCACCAAAATGGTAAGAACTATGGTGTAAAGTATTTAGCCACATCATAGTTGTGCCTGGTCAAAAGTGTGTTCATAATCAACATCATGGTAAATGATGAGATCCTATAATCTATGGAAGAGTACTATGGTGCAATGTATTTTGCTACATCGTAGCCTCCAATCCCTTCACAAGCACACTATTATGCAACCTTCTTCCATGGTGAAAGGGTTCCAAAATTGGTAGAATCACCCAAACCACCTTCTATCCTCCACGCCACAGCAAACGCTACATGCTCTATCTATGAAAAAATAACCATAAACACTGATCTTGATAGTTACGTTGTAGTGCCCAAACCATGTTGCAGCCACAACCTCCATGATGAAAAGATAAGAAACATGCCATAAAACTAGATTCCACATTATAAAATAACTCAATTTCCCATTTTCACTTCAAAACATCCATAGGTCATCTCTTAAAAATCAAGGGTGTAACAATTATCCCCCTCAAATTAATTCCCATCCTTGATAAGTACCACTAGTATTCCTACTCAAAAAACTCAGGCCACTGAGCTTGAACATCAATCTCTCACTCCTGAGTCTCCTCTTGGATATATCAATGATGTCATAGGATTCATACCAATGGTATCATATTCCCTCAAAGGAATTTCTCTCTCTGGGATATAATCTATATTGGGTTCTCGTCAAATGATGCATCTCGATCCAACTCAATATCCCCATAGTCTATAACATGAACGTGATCAGGCATCTACCTCTAAGTTTGAGAAACATGAAACACATCATGCATACCTCAATAATGAGAAGGAAGATCCAAATGGTACACCACTATCCTAACCTACTCAGTGATCTAAAAGGATCTGATATATCATGGATCTAAATTCCCCTACTTCCTAAAATGTTGATAGCCTAACTGAAGAGTCACTTTTAGAAAAATCTGATTTCCAATAGTAAACTCCAAAGGTCTCCTCCTACAGTCGGCATAGGATCTCTTCAGCTCTGAGATGTGATCACTTTCTACTGAATCATCTGCACTCTCTCAAAGGTCTCATGTATAATATTGGGCCCCATAAATACTACCTCATGAACCTGGTGAAAAAAAAGATGCGAAAAACTCATCCTACCATAAATATCCTATGAGGTGTCATTTGAATTAGAGACTGATAATTATTATTGTATAAAAACTCAAAAAAGTATAGGTGATCATCCCAAGCTCTACCAAATTCTATAATGAAAGATCAGATAATATTCTCCATTATCTGAATTATCTTCTCTAATTATCCATTTATTTGGGGAAAGTACATTGTGATCAATCTTAGTAGAGTCCATAATGATTTATACAAGCCCAATAAAAACTAAAATGTAAAAAATATGACTCTTTTAGATATGACAGTCAATGGAAATCCATGGAAGCATGCTATTTTATGGACATATAGATTTCTCATCTCTTTTACTTAGTGAGTCTCATGGATTAGTAAGAAATGAGAAACTTTCATTAGCTGATAAGAAATTACCCAGATATAGTCACAACTCCTCAAAGTCTTATGAAACCCTATCAAAAAGTCTATAATTTCCTACCACTCTGACATGGGAACATGATGTTGCTGGAGTTGACCATTACGACACTAGTTTTAGTCCTTTATCCCCTATCAAGTAAGGCATCGAGATAAAAATCCAACAATGTTCATCTTCATCATTGGACACTAAAACTACCACCTGAAGTCATGGTACATATTTGTAATACTAGGATATATCACCCACATTGAGGTATGTAAGTCCCTCACCAACTCCTCCCTGATGGAAGTACAGATTAAAACTCTCCCATTCATAAGGATCATATTGTCATCATTCAACGAACACCCAGGTATCAGGTCACCTCCAACTAGTTTTTTCCATATCATAACACACTCTAGGTTGGTCTCATATTCATCCTTTATTCAGTATACCAAGTAATATGTGACCACTAATGGAGCACACATAATTGATCTTTGTTCCTCCTAAGCATATATCCTCTAATTGGCCGACATGATCATCAAGCACCACTACTTATCTAAATATAGTTCACCAAGATCTTGAGATACCTACATATTATGGTTAAGAGCATATGAAATGACGTTACCTTTCCCTAGTTCATAATCCATCTCAAAGTCAAAAAAAATTAGATACTCTACCCAGCACCTCTACCCCAAGTTTAGGTCCCGTTGTGTGAAGATATAATAGAGGATCTTACTATTAGTGTAGACAAAAAACCTCTCACTAAATATATTGTGTCATAGATACTTTAATGTATGAACCAAAACTTACAACTCAAAGCCATGAGTAGGATATTTTTTCTCATTGGATCTCAGTTGACATGACCCATTAGCTACCACCTGCTCTCGTTGCATCAGTACTAATCCCAAACCAAAACCTGATGTATCACAGTATACAATAAAACTGATCCTTGGATTATGATGTATCAACACTAGATATGTGTAGTCAACATCCTATTAATCTCAAGACATGATTATTTATACTGGTCCAACAATAGAAAATTCACTCCCTTGTTCTTTAGTGTGGTCATAAGTATTGATGAACAGGAGGAGTCTTGGATAAAATGTTAGTAATACCCCACTAAACCTAGAAAGATCTTAATATTGAAAAGATTCTAGGGATGTTTCCAAGACATCACTACCTCCACTTTCTTGTGGTACATGAATATACCTATCTCATATGGAACATGCCACAATAATTTCACTTCCCAAATCAAAAAGTTATACTTCAACATCTTGGCATAAATTTGATGTGCTCGAAGCGTACTCGTGACTATCTCAAGATGTCCAACATTCTATTATGGGGTCGGTGAGTAGATGAGGATTTCATCAATGAATACCATGAATAAAGAGTCAAGATATGGGTGGAAGATCATATTCATGATATTCATGAACACTTCTGGAACATTCCTTAGTCCAAATAGCATCACCAAGTACTCATATATCCTATACCTACTCTGAAACTCCGTCTTTGAAATTTCTTCATCTCTAACCCATAACTGGTGATAGCCTGATCAAATATCAATCCTATAGAACCACCAAGCTCCTCCTAACTGATTAGAAATATATTCAATCCTATTTAAAGGATATCAATTTTTCACTATTTCTCAGTTTAGATTCTAGTAATCTATAAAGATTCAAAGGCTACCATCCACCTTCTTGTAAAAAAAGATAGGCGCACCCTAAGGTGGAGTACTCATCCTGATAAATCCCTTCTGCTCCAAGTCCTCAAGATGCACCTTGAGCTCCTTCAAGTCGATCAGTGCCATATGATAAGGGGGTATCAAAATGGGTTATGCACATGGAATGAACTTTATCTCAAAGTCAACTCCTTTATTAGGGGAAATTCCTATGAATTCATCTATAAATACATCTTGATTTAGATCTAAGATTGAAGGAAATGATTAGGGGGGTTCCATTGATCCTACTGAAAGTTCCAATCTTGAAATTTGTGTTACGATCATCCCAAGATGACTCAAATATGGACCAACTCTACCTTCTCTTAGTTCCCATTATTTATTAATTACATACTTCTCTCCCTTTGGAAAAGTAAACGATGCCCATATTTGGTAGTAATCAATGTGAGCTTAAAATTTGGTCAATCAGTCCATCCCAAGAATCACATCAAATCTCATCATGTATAGAATCATGAAGTATCATAGATGTTCATAACTGGAAATAACTATAGGATACTCTGGGAATCACTGAATACAGTGCAATTTTATTCCCAATGGTGTTTTAAGAGAAAGTAACTCAGAGGATAACTTGACTGATAAGTCAAATCCAAAACCAACATGTGTATAAATTAAGGAATGTGAATCACCAATGTCAAAAAAAGTAGTTGAAAAAGTAGAAATGATCAAGACCATACCTCGAATAGTAGATGTTCCCTCACTTCCATATATTATAATATGATCCAATACATACATAAAACCTTTATTAACTCTGCAACCTTGGCCCATAGATACATGAACTACCAGAGTAATCATATGATCCTACTGCAGAGGACCCTTTCTGAATCATTGGGTTGTGATCGAGTCTTTCTTGCACCCCTATGGATCCTTAGTCTCAAAGCTCTAGAGAAAAACTATGGAAGATACCCCATGTTTTTGCACCGTCGACATGAGATATGAGGTGTTTTATAGAACTTTAAATAATGTATGACCTTACCATAGTTGGATTACTTTAGAACTCCTCCATATGGTGCTAAAGAATCCATAAGTGGAGGAAAATACCCTATGTATCATATCCATGCATAAATAATAATAACATAATTTATAAACCTCTCAGATTAATCAAAGCATAATACTAAATAATCAAATTTAATAACAGATGGAATATGATTCATACAAAAAAAGATAAATGGGATCCTAAAGTGTTAAGTAAAACTAGAGAATGAGTGTAGTAGATAAGTAAATAAAATTGTGGTATACTTTAGAGTATTTTATGATCCCTCCATCAACTTCATACTCTATAGCTCATTCATCTATCATGGTCCCCTTTCCCTTTCATTGATCCCTATATATAATAACTACATGTTCATAGAGATACCCATGTAGGGTGTGAGTAATAAATCCTAGTAGGACACCATCAATACATCTTTAACAAATGTGCACATTTATAACACATGTATACCATGATAATAATAAATGTGCAAGTAAACATAATAAACATAGAGTCACGTATCGAGTGGTCGTATTCTAAACAAGCCGCCACAAATCCTCAACCATACCTACTTTGGATCTATACTGGAAAGATGATCAAGGATGTTAGAAATGAATAGTAACTAGCCATAAGGCTATCAACATGTCACTCAGAATCCTCAAGGAAATGAGTGGGCTTCCTACTCGGTATCCTAAAGTCATTGAGTTTTGGAACATTAATCTTTATCCTCAAGGCATCAAATTTTATTTAGGAAACAAGGATATCGTGCTCCTACCCTATATAGGGGTCTACTATCATCATAATTGCAAGTCATGTGAACTCCCCCACTAAGGGGTAATCATACCCTGATGGTCACTTTTCATGTATACTAAGAACTAAATCTCCAAAGGAAATATAATGAACAACAAGGAAGATCATGACATCATGAGAACATAGTAGCATCATAGAACAACATGTGAATCAAAATCAATCATGGTAATAAGCTACTCTAGAAAACTCATGGAATCAAGAATCATAATGATTCTCATAGGATACACATGCACCCACATGTGATCACACTGAAGCATGAAAAAAAAAGTCTGACATAAGAATCATACCATGGAAACAAGTGTATAAAATATCACCAAATGGTAAGGAATCTCCTCCCTCAAGGTTTTTGATGAATATCTCTAAGGTTTATTAAGGAATCAAAGACCAAACACATTTTATACTATGAAAACCCATAATTTTATAATTTATTTCATGATTTATTACTTAAATACATACATAATAAAAATATCAAAGATCAAGAGGCCTAGTTCCTTTGGTAAATTAGATATATATAATAATAACTTAAAATAGTTATACAAAAAAATTATTTAAAACTCTATAAAATTCCCTTAAAATACTTTAATCTTCTAATACTACACGAGATAACCTGGGGATGTACATAAGAAAGGGGTGAGCTATAAAGTTCAATAAATGAATAATAAAATCATGGCATAAGGTAAATTAGTATATGTGATTCAAGAGGAATAACTTGATGACATAGAAATATGAGACTAATAATCATTAACATCAAAGCATGGTATATGGTGATAATATTAAATAAGTATAAGGAATGTGGAAACAACATAAAACATGACATCATAGGCATAAGTCAAGGATAACCACCAAGAAATCATAACATATTTTTCTTAGGATAACCTACCATGCACTATAAAAGGTATACCATGAGATAAAAACATTAACTAATGCATTGGAGGGCTATATAATTCTTGGTCGATCCATCACATTCATTTTATGTACATGTGTTTGTGTGTCACATATATCATACATAATAAGAATATCCTTATTAAATTTTAATACCATGATTAAAGAGTGTGGGTTATATATATTGAATTCCCAAATCAATGAATGATAATTATATCTATTTTAATACCCTTGAGTGGAAATTGGGATCAGTATTCACAACACGAAATTTTGACATGGAAAATCATAGGATAATTTAGGCAACATAACAGGTGTACATAAAGGTTCAAGGAAGGGTTTAATGAGAGCGGAATGTGGTATCTCATTACTTTGGAATCATAATGATAGTAAAATTATGCATAAAAACACATTAAAATATAGAAAATTTGGAAATCAAAAGGCATAGTACAAAGAAAGTGCTTGAATAAAAAAGAATAGGAGGGAATATCTTACCCTGAGAGGGAACATATAAAATCTTGGGAGGAGTTTCTTAAGATTTTGAGAAACAATGTGAGGTATTTATAGAGGTATAGGGAGAAAATTTCATGATTAATGGGTTTTGAGTGAAGAGGATTGGGATTTTGGGTTGGTATTTATAGCAAAAGAGAAGGGAATTCTTTATTAATTTCTAAAATTAGGTTTTAGACTCTATAAAAAAATAATAAAAAAATATTACCATGGTTATTGTATATGGTTTATTAAAAATAGGTGTGTTTTAAATATTTTATAATTCTAAGAACTGAACATATTAAAATAATACAATTGGTGATGTGGAAGTGAGTCATGTTTGTAAAGAATTGATTTTAAAAACTGAAAATATAATATAGGTTTTGGAGGATTAATTAAAAGTTTATAAAATTAATAAAATAAATTTAAAACACATTATTTTATAGGTTAAATATATATTTATTCATTTATTTTTTTATAGGATTTATTACATCAATTTTGGATCATTTTGATGTCATAATACAGACCATATATTTATATCGTAATTAATTTTTACCCAAAATTTTGACTGTCTCATAAAATTATGAAAAAACACCATTATCTAATTTTGACATGATAATTTCAAAAATTATATTTATTTTATCAGAATAATTCTCTAAATATGAGAATTTACACTTTTAAATAAAAATATTTATTTATTAGAAATTTTTTTTACGACATTAACGATTTTATGAACCTTATAAAGATTGCATTGGACTTCATTAAATTATATTATCATTTTTATATAAATAAATATTATTTAGTAATAATATTATACTAAATTAATATTTATTTAAAAATTATTTAATTTATCAAAAAGAGTGTTAAAACCATATATTTTCCAAAAATAAAATTTTGGTTTCTTCGTATCAAAATCTAATTTTCATTAACTCATATATAATTGTTTATTTAAATTAATAATGAAAAGAGATAAAAATAATAATTATTTTATTACAAATAAAACAAAAAATAATAATACTATTGGGGTATAGATACATAACCCCTTATTACACCAGCATACACCCTAAGGTTAAGGTGTACGATGGTAATACTTTCTTAGGGTGGTTCGGAAAACAAAGTTCGGGTCGTCATCTCGATAAGTATGAACTTATCCCATAAATGGTTTCATTTTTATTTTAGTTATTTAATTTCAACTTGGTCTTGGCCAAAGTAAAATACTATTGAAACCATATCCCTCAAAATCTCTGATAATTGGTCTTCATAGGGTATGATCCTACTATTCGAGTCCATCGCTTCTTCCACCTGTTTCAATTGGATTTTATCATAACCCTTAATATATACTAATATTAATGGTAATTTTACAATGACTATATTATAAATGTTTAATATTCTTAATCGTATTTTAAATTTTATAGGATATAATTTATAATAGTACAAAATAACCAAAGTTGTTCTTGTGTTTTCTATAACTATATTTATTAATAAGGAATTTATTAATTAAAAAAGGAAGTTTCATTTATGAATTTTTGGATCATTACATTCTTCCCCCCTTCAAAAATTTCACCCTTTAAATTTCATTACATACACTAAAATATATGATGGTACTTATGTTTTATCACCTCCTCTGGTTCCCAAGTTACTTCCTCAAACTTGTGGTTCTTCCATAGAACTATGACCATGTGGGTTGTCCTATTTTTTAAAACTTTGTCTCTATAATTTAAGATATTCACTAACTTCCCCTTAAATAAAATATTATTCTCCATTGGTATCAACTCTAGATTCAATACATGTGAAGGGTCTAGTATTTACTTCCTCAATAGGTATAAATGGAATACATCATGCACTTGAGATAGGTTAGGTGGGATTTCTAGTCAATAATTCATATCTTTGATTCAATAAAGGATCTAAAATGGGTCGATGTATCTAGGATTATCTTTCCCTTATTCTCAAACCAACTGACTTTCTTCCATGGCGATATATGAAGGAACACTTTATCTCTGACCTCAAACTCTTGGTCTCATCAATGATTTCCTGCATAGATTTTTTGTCAAATTTGTAAGGATTTAATATAATGTTGAATGGTTTGAACCTTATATATAATTACTTTGATAAGATCAGGTCCCATAAGATTTCACTCTCCAATTTATCCTAGCATGTGGGAGTTCGAAACCTTTTCCCACATAGAGCCTCATAAGGTGCCATTTGAATACTAGAATGTAAACTATTGTTATATGATAATTCTACTAAGGGAAGGTGTTTATACCAATATACTTTGAAATACATTAAATATGATATCATCATATCCTCTAGAGTTTTAATGGTTCTATTAGAATAATCATCTATCTGAAGTTGATAATCAGTACAGAAAGTTAGCTCGATATCCAGAGATTACTTAAGGCTTCTCTCAAACCTCAAGGTAAACCTTATATCCCAATCATATAAAATGGAGAGTGGTACTCTATATAGTATTACATATTCTCTTATGTATATCTTGGAGACTTGGTCAAGTGATAAATATTCTTTTATGGGAATGAAATGTGATGACATTGTAAGTAGAATGACTACTACTCAGATAGTGTAATTGCAATTAGATGTCTTGGAAAGTACTATGATGAAATTTATGGTTATGTTTTCCCATTTATATAATGGTAATTGAAATAGTTGTATCAAATCCTTATACATATATTGTTCAACATTGACTTGTTGGCATTACAAGAATCAAGATACAGATTCTACAATCCCCCTCTTTATGTTATCCCACCATATGTTTTTTTTTCAAATCACTATACATCTTAGTGATTCATGGATGAATATAGAATTATGAACTATACACATCATTTAGAAGTTCCCACATTAGTTATGGTTTTGATGGGACAAATATTCAGGTTCTTAACCTTATAACTTCATATTTTTCAAATTTAAACTCTAGAATATTTTCTACCTTTCTCTATAGCTCCCTATCATCTTTTGGGCCTCATGGATTCTCTTAAGAATGGATGGTTGATTGGTTATTTGATCAAGGTAGAATGAAAATCCTTTTATTATTACCATATCCATATTTTTAATTTCCAAGAAGATTGTATCCCTTTCAATCCTCATCATTCATAGGGTTTCATGAACATTTCTACTTAGAGAATCTGCCACTTTGTTCACCTTTCCAAGATGGTAATGGATTGAATAATCATAATACTTGATCATATCTAGCCACCTTAGTTATCTCATATCAATATCCTTTTATGTGAATATATACTTGAGGTTTTTATGATCCATATATATGTCACGCTTCTCCCTAAAGAGATAATGTCACCAAATTTTCAACATAAAGATCACTACAACAAATTCCAAATCATGCATTAGGTAGTTCTGTTCATGGTTATTTAATTGGTGAGAGGCATAGACTATCACTTTGTTATATTTAATGAGTACATGACCCAAAACCTTTTTGAACACATCACTTTAAATCACAAATCCTTCTCCACTGGTGGGTAATATGATCCAAGGTGTAATGATTATCCTCTTATTTTAATCTTTGAATATCTCCTTTAATTTATTAGTCTAGAAAAAAATTTCTCCATTCCAAGTTATCTTGGTTAGTGGGATTTAAAATCCTGATATTTTTCTCACAAATTGATGGCATTACCCAGTTAATCCAAGGAAACTATAGATCACTGTCACAAATTTTGGTATGTTTCATCCTTCAATTGACACTATTTTTAAAGGATCTAAAAATAACCCTTTGTTGGTGATAACATGCCCCAGGAATGTTACTTGCTCTATCCAAAACTCAAATTTATTTAACTTTTCATATAAATTTTAATTTTTCAAGGTCTTCAATATGGTATTCAAATGCTCAACATGTTCCTCCTTTCTTTTTGGAGTAGATAAGAATATCTTCTGTAAAGTTTTTCACAAATTTTTCAAGGTAATCACTAAATAATCTATTCATTGATTCCATGTATATAGTTAGAGAATTAGTGAGTCCAAATGGAATCACTATGAACTTTTAGTGCCCATACCTTGTACGAAAAGAAGTTTTGGGGATATCCTCCTTCTTCATATTTACTTGTACCAAATATCCACCATGGAGAAGTATTGGACTCAATATAGTTGATCTAACAATTCATCAATCCATGGAAGAAGATACTTTTTCTTTATTGTGATCTTGTTAAGATCACGATAATCAATGCATAAGTGCATTAACCCATCCTACTTCTTGGAAAAAAGGATCGGTGCACCCCATGGTGAATCACTTGATCATATAAACCCTTTATCTAGATTCTCATATAGTTACTTCTTCATCTCTTCAAGTTAAAAAATGGTCATTCTATATGGAGTCTTGGATATTATTAGGGATATAAGTATATATTTTAATGAGAACTCAAACTCTCTACTAGGATGAAGACTATGAAATTGTTCAGAAAACAAATTAGTGTATTCCCTCGCAATGGACATATCATCAAGGATGTTTTTTCCTTAGTCTCAATCATTTCAGGTAGATACACATGCTCATAATTAAATAATATTCATGCTTGAAATGATGATTCCAAAGTATATTCATCCCCCTCCTTACACTTGTATATAATCATAGGTCGATTTGTTATACAAATGGTGATTTTCTTCTCTCGACAATTTATGTTGGTTCAATACAAGTAAATCCAATCCATAACCAGACTTGCATTGAATTCTGCTAAATGGAGTATCACAAGATTTTCTAGAAAGTTCAGCCTACAAAAATTGATGGGGGGTTATGTTCTTGGGATATAATAATTACCCAATTTTTCATTTTCACTGATATCTCTACTTCCATGTTTTGAGGTGGTGTTTGAATAGTTATACTAAACTTGCATGATATGAAATAATTCATATAATAGTAGTCACATAACACATTTGAAGTTCAAGAATGGATGATAATCCCACATTCACTATTTGATTATAGTTATAATCATTTACTTCATCCAACATAGGCTTAAAGATGATAATTTTAAAACTATTAAAAATATAAATAAGAAACCACGAACATTGAATGGATAACTCATAAATGACATATATTCCATAATATATGAATTTCTAGGTTTCAATCTAATTTATCCATGGTATATTTCCTATTATAAAATTTCATAATCAATTTTTCCCTTCATAATGGTTCATAAAGATCTTGTGAATTTACTAAATAATGTCCCCTAGGAGTATAAAAATTGGTGTGCAATAAGGTCTCTTTTTCATGCATCAGGTGGTGATTGAGTTAATACCCAATGTGCTCTTTTCATGGTGATTATCCCTAGGTACAATTGTACTAGAGCCCCATCCACTTGTAGTATCCAGAGAGGTGTTTTTTCCTTGGAAACCAATCACTTTATACGTTAACAAAATATAGGGATGTTTTCTTATGTTTAGTTACATCTCTAAGGCTTTCACTAAGGTGTTCTAATCCTAATCCCCAAAAATAATTAAAATTTTTCTCTTATACCAATTATGACTACCCATAATTCTATACACTTTATTTCATGACTAATTACATAAAGACACACATAATACAAACCCAGAAGATCTAGAGGCTTAGTTTATTTGGGAAATTAGATTCATATATCAATAACTTAAAACAAGGATACGAAAAAATTATTTAAAACTCCATAGCATGCCCTTAAAATTCATTGATCTTCTAATACTGCATGGGATAAATTGGAGATATACATAAGAAATGAGTGACATAAAAATTCCAATAAGGGAATAATAAAATCATAGCATGAGGTAAAGTAGTAAAATTGAGTCACGAGTCATAACATGTTGATATAAAAAGGTTAGAATCATAATCATGAACATCAAAGGATGGTATAAGATGATAACATCAAGGAAACTTAAGGAATGTGGAAACAATATAAAACATGAAATCATAAGCATAATTCAAGGCTAACCATTGAGAAATTATAACATAGTGTTCTTAGGATAACATCTTTTGAACCATGCATTGTATCTCATGAGATAAAAACATTACCCAATACATGGGAATACTATATAATTTCAGTACCACCTGTCACATTCATTTTATGTGTTTCTGTTTGTGTTCTACATAGATCATACAACATAAGAACATAATTAATAACTTTTCATCCCATAATTAAGGATTTTGGGTTACATAAATGTAATCAATAAATAAATTAATGGTATATACATCTAGGTGAATACCCTTGAGTGGAAATGGGGATGGTTATTCACAATAGAAAATTTTGTCATAGAAAATCACGAGACAATTTTGGCATCATAATAGGTGTACATAAAGGTTCAAGGAAGGGTTTAATGAGAGAAAAAAGTGGAATATAATTACTTAGTAATCATAAGGAAGAAAAATGAAGCATAAAAACACATTACAACATGGGAAATTTGGAAATAAAAAGGCTTAGTAAAAAGAAAGTGTTTGAATATTAAGGAAGATGAGATAATTCCTTACCTTGAGAGGGCGCTTCTAAAAGCTTGGTAGGAGCTTCTTAAGAGATTAAGAACACATCGAGAGAGATTTAGAGAGTTATAGGGAGATGAAAATCATGATCAATGTGTTTTTAGTGAAGAGGAGTGGGAGTTTGGGTGGTTATTTATTTCAAAAAAGTGGGGAATTCTTTATTAATTTCTAAACTTAGGTTTTGGACTCTATATAATAAAATAATCATAATCAAAAACCATCCAGTAGTTTTTTCCCATGGTTTCTGGAAAAGATGAATGTTTTTTAATATTTTATAAGCCCAATAACTAACCATGTTAAAATAATTTCATTGGTTATGTGGAAGTGAGTCATGTTTAAAAATATTTTATTTTAAAACATTAAAATATAATATAGATTTTGGAGGATTCATTAAATATTTATAAAATTAATAAAATAAATTCAAAAACAAATTATTTTAAAGCATAAATATATATTTAGTTTTTTATGCCTTTTATATCATTTATTACATCACTTTTTGGTCTATTATGATGTCATAATATAGACCATATATTTATACCATATTAATTTTTTACCCAAAAATTCCACTGTCTTGGAAATTTATGAAAAATTTAATCATTGGATATTTTTGAAATTATGATTTAAAAAATAATATTTATTTTATCAAAATAATTCTCTAAATATGATAATTAATACTTTTAAATAAAGATCTTTATTTTCTATAAAATACTTTTTTTGCAACAATAATAATTTTCTGACCCTTATAAAGATTACATTGGACTTCATTGAATTATATAATAATTTATATATAAATAAATATTATTTAATAATATTATTATATGAAATTAATATTTATTTAAAAATTCCTAAATTTATCAAAAATAGTTTTAAAACCATATATTTTCTAAAAATACAATCTTGGTTTCTTTGTATCAATATCTAATTTTCATCAACTCATATATAATTGTATATATAAATTAATAATTAAAGGGGATAAAAATAAGCAGTATTTTAGTATAAATAAAAAATAAAAAATTATACTAATATGGTCTAGTTACATAACCCCTTATTACACTAGTGTATTCCCTAAGGGTATGGTGTGTGGTGGTGGTACTTTCTTGGGATGTTTCGGTGAACATGGTTTGAGTCGTGATATTGATAAGCTTGAATTATTCCCATAAATGGTTTTGTTAATATTTCAGTTGTTAAATTTCATCTTGGCATTGGTAAATGGAAAATATCAGTGATGCTATCTCCCTCAGAAGCTCTGATAATCAGGCTTCATAAGGTGTGATCCTACTATTCAAGGTCATTGATTCTTCTGTCTGTGTCAATTGGATTTTATCATAACCATTAATATATACTAATCGTAATGGTAATTATACAAAGGATATATTATAAATGGTTAAGATGATTAATGGTTATTTAAATCTAACATGATATAATTTATTATAGTCCAAAACAACCAAAGTAGTTCATGTGTTTTCTATAACTATATTTCTTAATAAGGATTTTATTCATTCAAAAAGGGCCTTTCAATTAGGAAAGTTTTATTTGTTACACATACCCATGGTGAATGGATCACATGTAAAGGATTTGTAAATGAGTTCCATATCATCAAGGAAGAATTTTAGAATGGATAATCAAGAGAATTCCAAGTCAAGAAGGTGATTATAGAATCATATACCTTTCAGTGTTGGTCAATGAAGCCAATTCTGATATATGTCGAAGGAGGGGTCCCTAACTCACTGGATCTATTATAGGTTCAAGAACATATCATGAATTATTTTCTTTGATTGATCTAGTTTATTTATTCATTATGTTATTTTTATTTTTCCAATGATATGATATAAAGGGTATAGTCTCCCCACTGACAGCGTTCAGACCCTTGTTATTAATCAACATCCTCTTGTGTACGAAGAGGTGAACATGAGGTCATGTGGCACTTAGAATCAGCCCAGTAGTTTGGGATGAGGTGTTACAAAATTAAATTCCTACCTAGAGGTTATTGATGAAGGCCTCTAAGTTTCATCAATGAATTGAAGAATGAACATGTCTCATACCCATGGTGATCGGATCACATGTCAAGGATGTCTAACTCATGTTTTAGTTCAACAAGGAAGAAGTTTAGAATGGAGAATCAATAGAATTAAAATTAAATAAGATGATTCTAGAATCAAATACCTTTTTGTGTTCATCAACATTTACAATTTTGATATTTCTCAAAGGAAGGGTATCTAATTCATCAGATCTATTATCGGTTCAAGAACAGATCATGAATTCCTCACCAATTCTAGAATAGAGCCTTGGGTTTAGTCAATGATCATAGATCCATCATCAACTGCCAATGTAAAAGAGATTCAAGATAGGATTAATAGAAATATAGTGATATAGTCTTAGAAATACAATCCACTACAATATAAGGAGGATAAACCAAGTATAACGGAAAGGGAAATCACCTAAATCACCAAGAGTTGATCCTCTATAATTAGAGATAAAGGAAAGGGTTTGAGGGATGAAAGCACTCTTGAAGGATCCTTAGAGTCATCCCAGGTCTAAGAGTAATGAATGATAGAAATAAGAGTGTGATTGGCCTTGTAAATTTATAGGAAATCTGGAAAAACAAGTATTATGGAATTTCTCCTAGGGTTATTCAATAATGGGTCCCAAAACGGTAAGGACTATGGTGCAAAGGAGTTTTCCACACCACGGATTTTCCTTGTAAAAAGTGCATCCAGAATCCATATCATGGTTAATGGTGAGATCCTAGATTCTAGGTAATAGTTATATGGTATAATTTCTATCACTACACTGCAACCTCCAAGCTTACAAGGACACTACACCACAACCTCCTTCCATGGTGCAATAGTTCCAAAATTAGTAGAAGAACTCAAACCACCTTTCATCCCTCATGCTAGATCTGACTCTCCACATTGAAGCTATTCCAAAATAACTAGAAACACCAATATTGACACCTATTCCATAGTTCCCAAACCACACTGTACCTACAGCCTCCACGGCGCAAAGATAAGGACCGCACCATGGTTCCAGATTCCACCTGAGATAATAGATCAATTTCCCCCTTTTCCTCCCAAACCAAACATATTCCATCTCTTAAAAACCAAGGGTATTAAATAAATGTTCATTGTTAACAAATAAAATATTGTACAAGTTTTAGTTTAAGTGATTTTTCAATTTATATCCTAAAAGGTTAGGATATTTAATATTTAAGGAAAATGTAAATAGTTACATTTAGTTACTGTGAAAAAGTTAATACTGCAATTAACTAAAGGATAATACTGGTCTAAGATTATAGTGATTTTTCACCTAATATCATAAATAAGTTTAGGATATGTGATGATAATGAAAAATGTAAATAGCTACATTTAGTTACCATGATAAAGTGAATATTATTATTTCTAAAAGGATTTCACCAGTCAAATTAAAAAGTGAATTACACATGTTATACTAAAGGATGGTTTTAAGGTATAGTAGAAAAAGAAATGTAAATAGTTACATTTATGTTAACATAACAAAGTGGACATCACTTTATCCAAAAATTTGTTTAGTATGTACTGGAAAAGCAATAATGTAAATTATTACATTATTTACAAAAAAGATTTCAAGGAAAAAAATTTATGGAAATGATTCCTAGAATGATGATAATGTACCTAGAAATTGTTTTTTATAGAAAATAGAATATTGAATTGTAACATATAGATGTTATTATGTTTAGGAGTTTCAATATGTTCAAAGATAATAATATTATAAATATGATTCCTAAGTCTCACCATTAATCAAACTAGATGTTACTCACAAAATATTTTAGTGGGAGAGATTTATTAGATTGTAAAATAGATATGTGATTATAATTACATATAAATGTAATTAGTTAATGAAACTTTTATCAAAGCGGAATCATGAGATCCATGTGATAATCTCTTAATATAAGATACTTAAAAGACTGATGTACTGGTTTTATAATGTATCATGGTTTTATAATAAAAGAAATATCCATTTATCATTCACTCATGTGTGTTGTAATTTAAATTACATTAATGGATGAATGATAATATCCCCTAAAAAGTATGATTTTTAGTTATCCTAAATAAATGATCATTATGGAGTATAATGGGATTTGATGATATATTAATATTAGCATTAATAAATTCTCATACTCAAGGAAAATGGTTGTGTATGAGGTATGAAGAATATATTCATGAGGTAATAAGTAGAGACTTATTACTTCAATTGACCTACAAAATTATATCTCATGGAATTTCATATATTCATTGATATATATAGAGTTGTATGCTTATCATTAATATCCATTACCAATATTTGGAGAGATACATATAATTAGAACCTTCATACATCTATACCCTAAAAATGCAAGTCATAATATAAACTTAGCTAATATGGAGGTGGTTGGGTATATTGTTAATCACTTCATTGGTTGGAGTGCAACCAATATGAGATTTATCCACTTATATAATGAGTTCATGCTTTGGGCCCTTGATTTAATTAGATTGAGGAAATGCATGACCATACTTAGTTGAGTCGCATATAATATGTTCAACTATAAAGATGAGGGGAATGTGGTTTACTCGTCTATAAGATAAATTAAATGTGATTTATTCATCGACTTAGCCAGTCTATTTCATAGAATCAAGAAAATATGAGTTGAACTATACTAGATTGACATGTTTCATGTCCAATGGTTACTCAATTTAATGGAAAAATTGATTATATAAGTGTACATAAAATGTATATGATACGTCTAGTGGTGGAAATGTTCATATAAAGATATTAGTATGTTTGATGAAGATAATACTAAACCCATTAGTATCTTGAGTATCATTGATGCTTCTCTAGAGGCCGCTCTTTGCTAACAGCTATTAAATATGGTTTTTTTTTCAATGTTGTGAAGGCCCGTAGGGCCACATAGTTAGGCCTATAGATAAGGTTTAAGTTTTGGTAAAAGTGTTCTTTCCAAAATAAATAAAATATGATAAAACCATATCTAAAAGGGGTTTGGGGTGGATTCATAAAGATTTGTGAAGTTTTTCATGAAGTCCATATGGTATTTTAGTACAAGTGGTAGATTATTAGATGCACATTAAAATATTCATGTTAAAGAATTAAATTCTAGTGCATGTATCTTTCCATGTATTTTCATCAGTTATAATCCATAATGAATAGATTAAATGGAATCCATTATAATTTAAAACAAAATAGAGGAAGATAAAAATAATTTACCAATTTAAAACCATTTAAATTAAAATCAGATTCAATTTATCCATTTACTCCACTTGGAATACGCAAACCACATCCTATTTCTCACCCAAACATTTATTCTAGGTGATAATACCATACTCATGAGCGGTTACTCATCAATCCACCAATATTTCACTAGGTGACCATTCTATAGGTGCCACCAGTCTGGAACCTCGCACCAAGTCCACAACGGCATGGCCACACCAATGTAATGATGAACACACACACCACCCACACATGTCAAGTTCTAACACAAATTTATTTCATAAATCAATAATTCTTTTTTAATCATTAAATCAAACACCCTGCAATCTATATCCCAAATTCATAAATTAAATCATGTAATAAAAGATATTTTTTCAAAAACCATTCAAATCTAAGATTCCCAAATTATCAATAAAAGGGGTTTCCAACAAGAAATCAACATGAGTTTCCTTTAAATTCAAATCAATTAATTTAAATATCTATCCTTCAAAATATATAACAAGTGTAGCTAAGAAAGAATCCACCTACCTCTCAACTAGTCACAAAAACAAAAACTGCACAACGAAACCTCTAAATCTGGGCTCAAAACTCCTTCCCTTCGATGGATCCAATGAAGATATAATCAAAATGAAACATTGATAATAAATCTATCCATAAAATATCAGATCTAATGTTTCATTACATAGAAAATGTGTGGATTTATAAAGAAGATAGAAACTAGGAGAGAAAAGGGCTCATACCTTTAATCTCCTAGATCCAACACACTTTGATCCATTGAAATCGAGTAATGGAGGGAGAGAAGGCAAGAAATCCCAAAGGATTCATCAAGTTCAAGATCCTCGGTGATTAGGAGATAAATGATAGTTTTTGGGTAAAAGTGGAATAAAAATACAATTTTAGGATGTATTAATGAAAATCACATGGATAGGCTTCATAGTATAACAAATCATGTGCCAACTGTGCAATTGTTACTAAACAATTCTCAGGTAGCAACAGGGTTTTTCTGCAGGTTCAACAAACCATGTGTCAACCGTGTGAAATACCTATATTCAAAAAAACAAATTTCATGGTTTGTCACATGTTTTTTCCAAACCATGTTCCAACTGTGTTCTTTCCCTGTAACTCCCATAATCTCTTTCATGGTTTCATAAAGAAGTTTCACAGTTTCCCCTAATTGTGCCTGAACCATGTACCCTTAAAAATAAATCCAAAACACACAAAATCTATCTAGAAATTCCCATAACTCAACTAAAACATTATATAACATATAAATACATAATAAAATATTAAATTAACTCAAATCAGGGGTGTTATATTCTCCCCACTGTTTGAATGTACATCCTTGTAAATCTAGAGATTTTCGGTGCTTTTAAAAAGTTTTGTCCATTTTCCCAGCATATCATTCTTTCGTTCACATGTCTCCTCTTGTACTTCACTATATTTCCATAATACCTAAAACAAAATAATATATTTCCCATAAAAGACTTCATTATGTCTGTATATGATATGAATAGGTGCATAAATAAATTTAGCATATGGTTCAATATCAACATGATCCCATCGAATCACATGGCTAGGATCAAGCTGGTATTTCTTCAATTAAGATACATGAAAGACATTATAGACCTAAATAAATCGTATTAGTAAGGCCAAGCAATAAGAAAGATCACAAATTCTTTTAAGTATTTCAAAAGGTCTAACATAACAAGGAGACAACTTGTCTTGCTTACCCAATTGACGATGTCCCGGTCTTAGAGATACATTCAAGAACACATGTTCTCCCACAACTATGGATAAAGGGAGATGATGATTATATGAATAATATTTCTAAAGGATTTGGTCCTAAAGAATCATTTTCTTGATCATCTGAATTTTCTTAGTCATCTCATTAACTAGGCTAGGTCCCATTAGTGAGGTTTCTCTAGTCTCTACCTAATAATGTGGAGTGCAACAAGGACGGACATATAATGACTCAAATGGAGTCATCTATATATTGGCATGATAAATGTTATATGATAACATCACTAAGGGAAAATTATCTTATCCTGAGACACAAACATCTATAATATAAGTTCATAGCATGTCTTTCAATGTCGAAATAATTAATTTCAACTGAACATCTATTTGAGGATGATACATTGTGCTCAGGGTTGGTTGAGTAAAAAAATCTTCCTAAAGTGATCACCAAATATAAGAGGTAAAACGATGTTCTCAGTCAAAAATGATCTAAAATGGAATTCCACATAATTTTACCACTTCCTAAATGTAGAGCTTTGCTAAGTTTTCTGTCGTATTGAATTCATGAATCTGAATGAAATGTGCTTAATTTGTGATTCAATCCAAAATCACCCAAATTGAATAATGATTCTAAATAGTTCATGGTAAACTCATGACCTAGTTCATAGTTATCTACTCATATTTCCAAATGGGTATAGGTAATGATTACAGCATTCCATTTTGTCATTGATACTTATTTTGACCGATTGATGGGTTAGTTGTTTTGTAACATAATCAACCACATTTTATTTCATACCTAACCACTAAAAATGGGTCTTTGGAGCTTTGTACATATGTTGGATTCCTGTATGAATTTCCCATTTCTAATGGTGATAAGTAGAAAAAAGTTGTTTTTGATAAGAAAGTGGAACAACTATTCAATATTTAAAAATAAAAAAAGGGTTCCCATCTTGTTTCCATCCATCAATGGTCTCCACACCATTACATTTTGACATAATAGTAAGGAAATCAGGATCTGATCTATGAGCATCCCTGACTTACTCAACTAAATCAAGTATGAGAGTCACTGAAAAGAATATTATGAGTTCATTCTACTCTTTGCAATCCAAATTCATATATGCAATCATACTCATCAATTTCCATTGATCACAATATTTGTTGAACAATTGATTATATGAATTTCATCTTAAAGAATAAACCACATAATTTACTTTTCCTAGAGTATAAATTAAGTAAAAATCAAACATCTGGAGATATTTCATCCATAATATTTGTCTTATGTTTAAATCCCTTTACGAAAATATGTGTTTCAAGATTTTATAGTCTATGAACATAGTGAAATTCTCTCCAAGGATATAATAATGCCAGGTTTTCAAATCATATCCCACTGTAGCCAATTCCATGTTATGGGTTGGATTATTATTTTCATGAGTTCATAATTTTCGTGATATATAAGCTATGAAATTATCTCCCTGTTGTAGACGCCGGAAAAGTCCGTTGCTCCTCAAACGAAGTTCCGGATGAGGAAAGCGAGGTCATATTTGGAGTCAGAAGCATGTTTCGGAAGACCCGAAGGCCTTGCGCGAAATATCGGAGGCCCGTGCGCAATATTGGCGAGGCGCGCGCAATCCTTCCGGGATTCGCACAATGGGCCGAGTCGGCGCGTAATTTTCCGCGCCCGACGCCCGTGCGCGGCCCTGAAGCGCTTCGGGCCCCTATTTCGCGCCCGCGCCGCGTTGCGCGCCCGCGCGCCTAATTGCACGCCCGTGAGCCGAATTGCGCGCCCGGGGTTGCCTATAAATACAAGGCGACCCCCAACGTTTTAAAGGTTGCCAGAATTCGAAGGGTCGCTCATGCGCGCAATCCCGCCCCCTCCGCGCGCAATGTCGATCTTCAGGTAACCTCCTTTATTTCGCGCAAGCAAGCCCCGGGGTTCGCCTTCGCGCGCAACCCCTTTGGCTTCTTTCCTTTGACCAACTCCTCACCCAAAGGCCTTCGCGCGCAAAAGAAGCCTCTTGCGCGCAATTGCCCCCCGGGTGCGCGCAATCCAGCCCGATTGCGCGCACCCCCCTTACTAAGTGTCCATTCGTTAAAGAATGGGTCGTTGCCCCCGCGCGCTATCAGAGGCCCGGTGCGCGCAATCTCCATCTTCCGCGCGCAAAGCGCTAGCCCAATTGCGCGCCAGCCCGCCCAATTGCGCGCCGACCCGCGGTATTGCGCGCCAAGCTCCTCTTTTGCGTGCAAACCGCCAAGGGTCGTCCCCTTTGACCCCCTGAGGGTACCCGCCTGCGTGGCGCCCGATGATCTTCATCCCGGGTGCCCGCACCGTACGTTGTCTTCCCGTGCGGCCCTCCAGGCTCGTGCGAAGTGACACGGACCCATTGGCGGCACCACCTCGTCCGCGCTGCAGGACGTTAAACTGCCAAGCATCCATCGTCCTGCAGGACGCTAAAATGCACCTCGTCCAAGCTGCACGACGTTAAACTGCCTAGCATATGGGCCTCCTCAAGGTGTAAGCCCCAAACCCCATCGTCCAACATGACGTTAAACTGTACTTCGTCCGGCAAGACGTTAAACCGTCCGCTTCTTCCTCAACACACGACATTAAACTATACTTCGTCCGGCAAGACGTTAAACCGTCCGCATCACCCGATCCCGTGCCTCGCACGCAGGGTCCCCCCCAGTTTGGATGTGGCCCCCACCCGCTCGTCTCTGCAGGGATGTCGGGATTGCCCCTCTTTAGGGACGATTTATTGGAGTGGCCTTTGCCCATGGGGGTAGGGTATTACAAACCCCTAGTTTCTTGTGGGGGACTGCACATGTGTATCTCTGTTGTGCTTCCCCACTGCCGAAGCCAGTAGGGGGCGTGACAGGGATCGAGGTGTCTCTCACCTTCGGCCCAAGTCCCTCTTCAACTGAGCTTTGCCGCACTCAGGTTGCCTTAGTGCGTAAGTCCTGAAAGAATGAACTACGTGGACTTTGATCCCTGTCTCCTAAACAGGGTACGTAGGAAGCCTCCCTGAGGTTCAAGCCCACCACCTGGTCGTCCCGGTCGTATTCACGTCGGTTCGTCCATCAGTGGACCCCTCCCGGGTTCACATTCGCGTCGATTCACCTATGAATCCACCCTTGTGGGGGACTGCACGTGTGTGTATCCATTGTGCTTCCCCACTGCCGAAGCCATTAGGGGGAGTGACAGGGATTGAGGTGTCTTTCACCTTCGGCCCAAGTCCCTCTTCAACTGGGCTTTGTCGCATATGGGCCTCCTTAGAGTGTAAGCCCCAAACACCATCGTCCAGCAAGACGTTAAACTGTGATCCACCCACTTCGTGTGTGCCAGCAGTCTAGACCTCCTCGTGAGTCGGCTTTCCATCGTCCAGCATGACGTTAAACTGTATATCCGAACTACGCTGACTTTGATCCGCGCTAACGCGCGGTACGTAGGAAGCCTCTACGGGGTCCAAGCTCTTCACTCCATCATCCATCCTGATCCTTACCCGGGACGCCACATCCCGGTGGGGTCATGCCATTTCATTCCACTCCACTTCACTCGGAAAGCCGCCCATGTGCTGGCCCCAGCGTCGGAGGTTCCCCGCAAGGGGTTCTGTCATCTGATCCACTCCTCGTGTTGATCAGTCTGATGTCGTCCCCGCTGGACGTTAAACTCGCGGCATACCCCGTGTTAAACATGGGAATGTGAGGAAAACCTCAGGTAACGCAGTTCCCCGCACCCAGCGCGGGATGCCTCAGGCCATCACGCCTTCGAGAAGCCCTATTAGGGACGGAAGGCAGACATGCAGAGCCGCAGTGTTAAGACACGCCCCCAACACCCAGAGCTACCCGGTCTCCTCACCGCGGGTTGATGCCCCAACCAGACTCCTTGGAGCGTCTGGGCGGAAGCAGCGTAATTAACCGGTGTCCATGAAGATATGGCGCCGGGAACGAGATTCACGAACATTCTTAAATCTATGAGGGAGACCCGGATTAGGCGACGAGTTCCGAGGAGACGTCCACGGAAGGAGGAGACGACATCCCATCATCCCGGTTTCGATCAAGGAGCAGATGTCCCTGAATAAGGGACGGATGCCGCCCGCCTTTGGAAAGCGGGACTGCGGGGCCACAAGCCGCGCTCCCATACCCTCGGGTCGACGGGCGCACGCGCGAACGCGTCCTGGCGGAACAGCGTCGGAACAGAAACCCGACGCACATCCGCACCAAAACAGAAAATGGTGAACCCGACGTGAATCTCTTCTCCTCAATACGAAGACCGATAGCTTTCAGAGGTGTTGGAAGACTATCATGTTTCCCGGCCGAGCATTCAGCACCAGGGCACGGAACCCGCCAGGGGATGGGGAAGGGAAATCGGACACTCCGTCTCACGACGTCGATGTCCTGGGTTCCCCCCACGGAAGGCGTCGTGGCACTAATGATTGGTTGTTGATTCCTTTTCCTGTCAGTATTAATGGGTTCTTCTCCCTGCTTTCAGGAATCAGGTCGCCCAATCCAGTGCCCGATCGTTGCCCGCCCACTAGCGCAGGGGTAGGGGAAACACCGACGCGACTACTCCGCGCGGTCCCGCCTGTTCCACAGCCGTCCCAGCAGCCGCAACTGCGGGACAACCACGCCCTCTCTCCCCCTCGGAGGTCATCCAGAGAAGGGTGATCAACAACTTGGTGAGGAGATATGAGGAAGAGGGAGTCATCCCCACCAGGGACATGGCTCGCCTAGACCTCGAGGAAGCTGCACCTCGCCACCAACGCCGCCCCCGAGGTCCGCGCAGGGAGGCACCACTGCCTACCTCGACGTCCAACCGCTTCGGGAGTTTATCCCCGGAACGCTCCGACAGCTCCCTCCCCTATGCGGATGAGGTGGAGGATGTCCGGGACCACCCTATCCGAGATTCGCTCCGGGGATCCGCGATAAGGGCTCCTGCCAGGCCACGTCGACACCACTGCCAGGCTTCTCAAGTCGAAGAACGAACTCTACACCTGCCTGCGCCGCTAATCCCGACTCGTCTGCCCCGACGCCAACGTCGGGCATGAGCGGAAGAGGATGCCCACCTTGGGGCCCTAGCAATAGCGGCCGCGTTGGCCCAAGACACTGCTGGCTCCAGTCACCAGGCCCCTGCGCATCCTGAGTAGGGGCACTTCTATGCCTGACCTGGATCGAGGCCCCGACCGCCCCAAAGGTAGGTTGGGTTGACTCTCCCGGTTGCTGGTACAGGAAATATCCACCGCGGACCACCTCGCGGTAGCGCTATTCACCAGCAGGGTCTACTCCGTGTGGCCGGTCCAAGAGGCATGGGTTATCCCACCTTCTGATCCCGGCCCGGAGGCCTACCCGGAATCATCTCTCCCCGCGTCCCCTTTGATATCTGTCCCGGTGCTCCACGCACCTTGGTTTCCAGTCCTCTTGGCCCCAGCACCGGTGCGGTCAGAGGACGCCAGGACAGAGATCATCCATGCCCCGAAGAACCACCCAGGGGCAGGAAGGCGAGGTGTCGACGTCGAGGGAGGAATGTTAGGGAATTCCGGACAGAGATCTGACCGGTTCGTTTCTCTGATACGGAGGCGGAGTATGATTCGGCGACGGAGCCCTCCCCCCGATCCCGCCAGTCAGGGGCAGGGGTAGGAATGCGGCACGTCAGCCTCGTACTCCCCGAGAGCGAGATCGATGTGATCCCCGCTTCTCTCCGAAGGTATATCCGGAGTGGCGAGGGCCTGGTATACCCCCAAGGATCAAGCTTGCGGTTGGTACCGGCCCCTCCAGAAGCGCCTTCTGCCTCGATCGGAGAAGTCGGAGACCTTTTCTGGGGACCGACGGTCGAGCCACGATCTAGTGCACCCTCAGCGAGCACCGACGCTACGGCAGGATGTTCGCTCGCCGGCCTGTCCTATCGTGATGTGGTAGCTGGGGCACCGCAACCCTCAGAGGGCGGCCCGGGATATGGAGGCCAATCGGCCTGCTTGCCGTATTCACCGCTGGCAAGCCCGCCGGCCCAGCAGCCCGCCTCGGCACCACTGCCAGTTCCCCGTCCATTCCCAGTCGTTGAAGGGGACCAAGAAGACCTGGGTCCCGAGTTTGAGTTGTGGAGCTTCTGGACCGTCTTTGCAGAGGGCCACTTCCCTGAGAAGTTTTGGCCAGTCGCAGGACCAGACTTTGATGCACCAGAATCGCTCACCCCGGATGAGTTCGAATGCTTCCGCCGAACTCTCCGGGAGACTCACTCCCGTCTTCACCGCCTACAAATGCCATATCCCAGGAGTCAAGCACACCTGGAGTATATTGGTGAGCAGTGCCGTCAGATTGACCTGGCCACGCTCCCCGCGGTTCGGCACCCCGGGTCATTTGGGCACCACGAGGCCCTCCAACAACGATGCGTTGAGTGTTTTCAAGTACTCCACAAGGTTATCGAGGAAGCCACCCCCCACGTGTATATCCGTGGATGGGGGCAGTACGCTGCCCTACGCTTTAGTGTGATTCGCCGACAGCCCGACTCGCTGGGTGGCCCTGAGGGTACATCCCCAGGGATGGAAATGGTCAATATGGATGACCTGTTGGGAGAGGGGAACAGCTTGGAACTTCTCGACGGGGGCTCTCCCCCCGAAGACAAGTCGTCGTTGGATCCATCGGTGAGAGTTACTCGTCACCAGAGGAACCTCCTGGGTCTCCCCACACCCACTGAAGCACTGACGTTGAGCCGAAACGTCAGTAAAGGTAAAGAGCACGGCGGGGCTATAAAGCCCGCCGACCCATCTGCCTCCATATAGAGGGAAGATGAGGATCCCGAGAAGGTCACGCTACGTCAACAGCTCGCCGAGCAGAAGAAGCTAGTTGACCAGCTCCTCGCCGAGCGCGCTGTAGAGCGGCGGCCTGACTACGGTGATCCTAGGACAGTACAGCAGGGACAGGAACAACCACTCCTCGACGAGACTCTCCCGGGTGACCGTGATTATGCCGTGTTTGCCGACAGGGGAGAGGCCATTGCCTATGGAAAGAGGGCGCGGTATGTTTCACCACACCCTCCCGAACGGCGTGACTACCTGAGAGACCCCGCTCGTATTCCTCCCGCTGCCCCAAGGGACGCTCCGCCCGCCATCCCACGAGCTGCAGAGTTCGACGACCCGGTCGACGACCCGATTGAAGAGCCATGAAATACGCTCGTGGTTAGAGATCCTCTCCAGGACTGGAACCCATGTCCGGACGATCCGATGGAGGCACTCATCGCCCGCTTGGAAGCCTTGGAGACTCGGAAAGTGGCGATCCCACCGGACGGCAAGCCATACCCAGCATGGGTGGATGACATGTCGGCACCTCCGGGATTCGGGAACCCCACTTTCGCCCCCTTCAACGGGACTGGAGATCCGCCACAGCATTTGGCCCATTTCAACTCGAGGTGCGGGCCTATGTTGGGAACTCCAGCGTAGCAGGAGGCCGCTAAGCTTCGCTGCTTTGTCCAGACACTGGAAGGGCCAGCATTTGTCTGGTACAGCCAGCTCCCCGTCGGGTCGATAACTAGCTGGGAGGACCTTTGTAGACAGTTCCTCTACCAGTTCAGTTCCACGACCTGGAAGACGAGTATCGCAGACCTCTTCAAGTGCAAGCAAAGGCCTGATGAGCGAGTCGCGGATTTCGTCGCCCGATGGAAGGGTCTCACGTATTCCCTTGACATGCCATTGACTCAGGAGCAGTTGCTGACAATGTGCGTCGGGAACGTCAAGACCGAGCTGGTCCCTTCCTTGATCACTCAGAATTACCCCGGAGGGTTCAGGGACTTCTCAAACAAAGCTCAACGTCTTGAGGAAGCCCTGCAATAGGCCAGTCAGGCACACCCGCTGCCTCCTATGATCCCTGCAAGGAGAGTCAGTAGGGTTGAGCCCACTGCTATTTCCCAGATAGAGGCCCCCAGGCAGTTGGAGCTGCTGCCGGTGAGGCCAGCTCCACAGCCTCACAGGAATCCGCCTCCACGGGCTCAGTTCCCGGCCCAGCAGCGGCAGCCCCAGAACCGGCCGGCCCCTCCGTGTAATGTACCGCCACAACCCAGGCGAGATAATCGGGGTCCACATCCTTGGCAGGCCCCTCCAACCCCTCGTCAAGACCATGCTCCCAGGGCCCCGCGATACCTGACTTACTCATTTCACGAGGATCAGGTCCCCGGTTATTTCTGGAGCGCCCTGGAGCAGAGGATTGTGCGACTGCCTGAGTGTTGGAGGCCAGAGGAGGCACATCTCACGGATAACCCCCGCTACTACCCTTACCATCGGGCCCTGGGGAACACCATCCGGCGGTGCTACGTATTTAAGGACTGGCTCCAAGAACAGATTAACAACAATGTAATCAGGTTGGGCCCAGCTCCAGCACAAGTGGAGGGTGTGTTCGTGAGATCAGATGATGATAGTGGCGACGAGGACGAATGGAAGCTGGTCTCCGACCGCGGATCCCAGAATTATAATGACTGGATGGCCCGCAAGACGATCATTCGCGCCCATGGAATCATCCGTGCGTGCTTGAATTATCCTGAGCCCCCAGAATCTGCGGGTGATAGTTCGGCATCGACATCCCCGCCTGCCTCTTCCGAGAAGAGCAAACGGCGGCGGCGCAAGAAGGAAGAGCGCGCCCCGCCAGTTCCGCCGCTATCCCGCACTCTCGGCGATTTCATGCCCCCGGAGATGGGGGTCCCTCCCCGGATCTGCCCAGTGATGAATGATTCGTCCGATGATAGTGTTGGGTACGCTTCGGTTAATACCGTCGAGCTGGTAAATCCCTTTTCGGTTCCCGACGTTGAAGAACACCAGGTGGACCTCCCTAGTGTCCTCGGTCGTCGCCACCGTCGGAGGAACCGCAAAAACAGGAGTCGCTGGGGCACGGCAGTTGGTACCTCCAGCCAGGCCATGCACGCCACTAAGACTAGGCAGCGGGCTCAAAACCGAGCTCAGCGCGCGCAGCCCCCCCATCTGGGGATGACGGATTCGCCTCCGCCACCGTTTGTGGTGTGGGACCAGGCAGAACCGCCTCAGCCGCGTCGCGACCAGCTCCGTCCTGCCATGAGTCCATCCCGGCCTCCTGGACCCAGTATGGTGACCACTTCCTGGGCTTCAACCAGTGAACAACGAGATGCGCCAAGCACCAGTCGGCCGCCGGTCCAACCGGCAAGGCCCGTCATGCCTCCAACCGCAGAGCAACCTCCTGCAACCAGGGGCTCGTGCTTGGCAAGAAAGTATGATGTCCTGAAGCACTTTGCCGACATCCCAGAAAGGCTCTCCATCCTTGAGGCTCTGTGCCTGTCACCTGAGATGCGCGAGGCGCTCACTGAAGCCCTGAAGAGCCCCCTCCAGTTTGAGACGGAGGTTGCGGCTGCAGAGGCCTTTCACGCCGAAGCGATTGAGAACGCCGAATGTTAGGCAGTTATCACGTTCTCTGGTAAGGATGAAGACCCTCCTATACAGGGGCACATTCGTCCGTTGTATGTTACTGGTCAGTTCAATGGCCTTGAAGTCCGGTGCTGTCTTGTCGACACGGGGTCCGGGATTAACCTGATTCCAACTCGGACGCTCCGGAGATTGGGGTTGTCTGAGGATGACTTGATTCCCTCCGACCTCAGGATCCAGGGGTACGACCACACCGAGAAAACTCCGGTCGGCAAGATACATTTGAAGACCCAGTTCGGTGACCTGGTTGCCAACACCGAATTCATGGTAGTCTCTCAGGACACTGCGTATAACGCATTGATGGGCAGGTCATGGCTCCACCTTCATGCGGCGATCCCCTCATCATATCACCAATGCCTTAAATACTCCCTTAATGGTCGAGTAGGCGTGCTTCAGGGAGATGCCTCTCCTTTTGACTCATGTGAAGCCCGCTATCTGGATGCGGACTATTACAAGAGCAAGGATAAGCAGATCCTGGTAGGTGAGGTTGAGCCTGTCGCTGTTGCAAGTGATCCCTGGGCAAGTTTGGATGACGCTTACGTCCTCCCGATCCATCGGTTGGACGTAGCCATGGTCTCGATGGCCTGTGAGTCTCCTGATGAGATGACCGCGACCGCCCATGCCAGCACCAGCGGCCCAGCAGGATCTGGTAGCCCCAATGCAGTTTCCAATGCAGTCTCTCCCATGGACGATCCCTCCCCGAGTGGAGAGGACGTGGAAGATGAACCCCCAGCCTTTGAGGAGGGCGTCTCCGCCACGGTCGATGAGTTAGTACAGGTGAACCTTGGAACCGAGGCAGATCCAAGACCCACATTGGTCAGTGCCACCATGCCCTCTGAGGAGCGGCAGCAGTACGTGGACTTCCTCAGACAGCACCGTGATGTGTTCGCTTGGGGCTATGACGAGATTCCGGGGCTAGATCCTCAGGTAGTCGTCCACCGCCTTGGTCTCCCGGCGAACCATCGCGGGTTCAAGCAGACTCCCAGTAAGATGCACCCATTCCATGGTGCCATGGTTGAGGCCGAAGTTGACAAGCTTATCAAAACCAAATTCGCGAGGGAATTTCAGTACCCCAGATGGCTGGCCAACATTGTGACGGTCAGGAAGAATAACGGGCAGATCAGAGTCTGTATCGACTTCCGCGATCTCAACCGCCACTGTCCGAAGGATGATTTTCCCCTTCCGGTGATAGAGCTATTGATTGACGCCACGGCAGGGTTCCAAGCCCTCTCCTTCATGGATGGATACTCCGGATACAACCAAATCCGGATGGCCCCTGAGGATGAGGAGTTCACTGCCTTCAGGGCCCCCCAAGGTATCTTTTGTTACCAGGTCATGCCCTTCGGCCTGAAGAATGCAGGTGCCACCTATCAACGGGCGATGCACCGCATATTCAAGCCAATCCTCGGCACACTGGTGGAATGCTACGTCGACGACTTGGTGGTCAAATCGCGCCAGCGTTAGGACCATCTCAAAGATCTTGAGAAAGTGTTCGGCTTCCTCCGGTCTCGCCGCCTGAAGATGAACCCATTGAAGTGTGCCTTCGGGGTCACCTCCGGGAAGTTTCTTGGCTTTGTGGTAAGATACCGGGGTATTGAGATCGACCCAGAGAAGATCAGGGCGATTAGCCAGATGCCTCCCCCAGGTAACATTCGGGAACTGCAAGGGTTCCAAGGCCACTTAGCCTATATACGCCGATTCATCGCGAATCTGGCCGGCAAGTGTAAGCCCTTTTCTCGGCTCATGAAGAAAGGTGCCACCTATGTATGGGATAAGGAGTGTCAGATCGCTTTCAAGGAAATCAAGCAGTACCTGCTTCAACCTCCGGTTCTGATGCCGCCTATATCCGGGAAGCCGCTGGTCCTTTATGTGACTGCCCTGGAACGGTCCATTGGTGCCCTTCTCGCCCAGAAGAACAATGAGGGAAAAGAGAATAGCCTCTATTACCTCAGTCGCATGCTCCTCGATGCGGAAGTTAGGTATTCCCCCATCGAGAAGATCTGCCTGGAGCTCGTATTTTCCGTACAGAAATTACGGCACTACTTGCAGCACCACGAGGTACAATTGGTTTCTCGGGTAGACCCGTTGAAATATATCCTGAGCCGGCCTATGTTGACTGGCCGTCTAGCGCGGTGGGCTGTGATTCTCCAACAGTTAGACATCAGGTATGTGTCTCAGAAGGCCATCAAAGGGCAAGCATTGGCGGACTTTCTGGCTGCTCACCCGACCTCCGCGGATCAGCCGCTAGATCTAGGATTTCCTGATGAGGCCGTTCTCTCGGTCGATCGTGCCGATCCATGCTGGAAAATGCACTTTGACGGTGCCTCCCGGAGCCCCACCGGTAGAAGACTCGATAATCCTAAGCTCAACAGAGTGGGGTTGGGTATCGTCTTCATTACCCCGGAGCAAGCCGTGCT
This sequence comes from Viscum album, assembly GCA_963277665.1. Classification (NCBI taxonomy): domain Eukaryota; kingdom Viridiplantae; phylum Streptophyta; class Magnoliopsida; order Santalales; family Viscaceae; genus Viscum; species Viscum album. Next base: position 452,697,102 of record OY728137.1, on the reverse strand, counting down.
GCATACTCTTTCCTGTTGTCAGAGGGCTGTACCAACAATGAGGCGGAATACCATGCCCTCATTACTAGCCTCGAGTTAGCTCTCAAGATCGACGTGCCCCATCTGTGTGTGAAAGGGGACTCTGAGCTGGTCGTTAAGCAGATCAATGGTGAATATGTTGTCAGGAAGCCAGAACTTGTGCCATTGCTGGAGTGTACCCTTTTCCTGATGGCCCAGTTCCCTTCTCGGCCAGAAATTGTCCATATTCCCCGGTCGCAGAACGGTCGAGCAGATGCTTTGGCCAGCCTTGCTGCGTCACTCGCAGAGCCTGAACAGGACAACCTGATCATCCGTGTGATGCACCGCAGGCTCATCGCTCCCGTTATCCCGGAGGGAGATCGCGGCCCATCGGAAAGTAATCTCACCACGGTTGCCCCTGTGCCTGGAGCCCCGAGTACCACAGATATGGCAGTCGAACCAGCCCCTGATTGGAGGACGCCTTTGGTTGAGTACCTCCAATATGGCATTCTCCCATCGGATCAGGCCGAGCGCGAGCGAGTTCGACTCTGCGCATCGCAGTTTGTCCTCCAGAGCAGTCCCGGCCTGGAGAAGATCCTCTATAGACGCGGATTTGATGGTGTTCTCCTCCGTTGCCTTCAGGGAGTTGAGATCACACGAGTCATGCAAGAGGTTCATGCTGGTTCATGTGGTGCCCACCAGACTGGGACGAAGCTGTCCCACCAGATTCGGAGGTTGGGATACTTCTGGCCCTCCATGATCCATGACTGCATCGAGTATGCCAGGAAGTGCCATGCGTGCCAGGTTCATGCGAACTTTGTGCATCGGCCGCCGGAGCCTCTCCATACCACCAGGTATTCTTGGACCTTTGCAGTCTGGGGGATGGACGTTGTGGGACCTTACCTGCCGGCGACGGCTCGCCAGTGCCGGTTCATTCTGACCACCACGGACTTCTTCTCCAAATGGGCAGAGGCGATTCCGCTCAGAGAGGTCAAATCATGTTCTATCGCTGACTTCGTGACCTCCAACATCATTTATCGATTTGGAGTGCCTCACGCTATCCTCATAGATAACGGAGCCAATTTCCGAGCTGCCGAGTTGAAGAAGTTGTACGCCAAGTACAACATTCGCTCGAACCATACATCTCGCTATCATGCGCAGGCGAATGGACAGATTGAGTCATTTAACAAAACCCTCTCTAACATTCTGCAAAAGATGGTTGGTCAGAACAAGAAGAGTTGGCCGGACAAGCTCCCCAACGCCCTCTGGGATTATCGGACGACGACTCGCAATTCCACCCAGATGACCCCTTATTCCCTGGTGTATGGAGCTGAGGTCGTCCTGCCCATCGAGATCCAGTTACCGTCCTTGCGCACTGCGGTATATGACCAGCAAGCGCCGGATAGAGCTGATGAAGCCCGTCTAGTCGAGTTGGAAGCACTGGATGAGAATAGGCTTCGCGCTTTGCACAACTTGGAGAGGCATCAAAGCAGAATGGCTCGAGCTTTCAATAAGAAGGTTCGCCTCCGCTCCTTCCTGCAGGGTGACCTAGTACTGGCCCTAAGAGCACCAATGATCCCCGGCAGGAAGCCGCCCAAGTTGGAGCCCAAGTGGGAGGGACCTTTTGTCGTCCACAAGGTCTATCCCAATGGCGCGTACTCCCTAGCGACTATGGATGGTGAGCATGTTACTCCTCCCACCAACGCTAGGTTCCTTAAGCAGTACTTTGCCTGAGTGCACTTCGTCCCGCATGACGTTAAACTGCACTTCGTCCCGCATGACGTTAAACTGCACTTCGTCCCGCATGACGTTAAACTGCACTTCGTCCCGCATGACGTTAAACTGCACTTCGTCCCGCATGACGTTAAACTGCATTTGTCCACGCTGCAGGACGTTAAACTGCATGCTCCATCGTCCCACATGACGTTAAACTGCACTTCGTCCTACATGATGCTAAACTGCACCACGTCCGAGCTACAAGACGTTAAAATGTTCAGCATTCGTCCCGCATTACGTTAAACTGCCTCTCAAGAACTACGTACGGCTTGATTCCCATCCTTATGAGATATGTAGGACCGCCTGGACGTTTGTGTTCTAGGTCCATCCCCATCTCTTGGTTGATCATGGGGATCTTCCGTCCTTTGGTTTCTCTCAAGGTGAGTCCTCCTACCCTTTCCGGTGATCTGTTAGCATGTTTTGGGGTACTCCGGTCTATGACCTGTAGTGTTGGATTCAATCCCGACAAGTCCTGTGTTACTTGTCAGGCCTCACGCTTCCTCTTGTTCGGGCCTTCACTCAAAGGGATCCTCATTAGCGGTTTGGATGCGATGCCTTAGTGCTCTCCTACCGCTCCCGGTCGATTTACTGGCGGGTCCTGGGTAGCAAATCGATATGAATCCTGCGCTTGAGCGGTTGATGCTCGTTTACTTGCCTCATCCTAGGCTGACGCGATCGGATGTTGTGTTGCGAATATGGTCAGCAACATCCTTGATTGCCATGTCAACTCTTTCAGGCTCTGAACATTGGTTGCGTAGTCCTTATCACACTCCTCCTCAGTGCGTTGTAGTGGAAACTCAACACTCTCTCTTCATACTGACCCTCAGTACACCTCTACACGTTAGGCAGGCCAACCAGGGTAATGGTGCCTTTCGAGGCTCCCACGATATGAGCACCAATGATATATGCTAATGTCCTCTCTAAGGGCCATTTGCAGCTTGACCCTCGTCCCCATGAGGAGGAAGGAGTCGCCCGAACAATCGCATTCTGGGCCCAGCATAGCTGGAGGCTAGCATCTCTGTCCCTTGGTTGATAGACATATGCAGGCCCCTATCCCAGGATCCTTCTCCTAGAATTGTGCGTGACCGCAGGGCTGGGATGTGTCCCCACCTCCGCTGGGTCCATCGTATCGCAATAAGTGGATTCCTCCATGGTCTGAGCCACACGACCTTAAACTGTGTTGCCTGGTCTTACCACACGACCGTAAACTGTGATCGTCTTGGCCGCCCGACGAGAAACGGCACTGCATCGTGATGTTCTTCTCAGGGGACACTCACGTTGGGCGCTGGTTAATAACCACGCCATTTATCAATGCCTTCCATGGCTTGATTATTGTGGCGACGCCAGGGATTTCTTAATCACAGGCAGGTCGCTGCACAAAGAAAAACCTTCCACCTTTAAGGAAAAACAAGAAATATCAAATACCTCTTCTTCTGGGTGCGAGGGCCAGACCCACACCCCTCCCTGCGCTGGTGCCCGATTGTGTTGTGTCGCGCTTCAAGAACTACGTGTGGCTTGATTCCCATCCTTATGGGATACGTAGGAACGCCCGGATGTTTGAAACTTCGGGTCCAGCCCCCCACCTCTTAAAGATTCCCCCTTCTCTTGGGAATCCGCCGCCTTCGGGTCACCCTCAAGGTGTGTCCCTTGACCCCTTGCAGTGGTCCACCGGTGTCAAGAGTACTCTGGTCTATTTCCAGGAGGGTCAGGTTCAGCTTGGTCAGGTTCCTTCCACTTTTCAGGATTCATGCTCCCCTTCATTCGGACCCATCACCTACGCCCTGGGTGGAACCCCCCGTGAGCGGTCTGGATACAATGCCTCAGTGCTCTCCCGCCGATCTAGGCTGGTGCCCCCAAGGGCCTTGGGCAGCAAATCGATATGAATCCTGCGCTTAAGCGGTTGATGCTCGTTTGCTGCCTCATCCCATCAACGGTCAGTGCGATATTGATGCTGCTTTTCCGCCACGGTCGGCAGTACTCCCATATCGTTACGCCGGTGCCCCCAGTCCTTGAGTGAATGGCCGCATGATTCACATTACGTTTTCCACCCCCATTCTGACCAGGAAAAATCTCGGCACTCTTGACACTATCCCTCAGTGTATCTTCGCATATCCAGGGGATAGGACCACGATGTGGCGTACTTTGAGGTTCCTATGGTCTGAGCTCTAAGACCTTAAACTAAGATCTGCCCCTATGGTCCGAGCTCTATGACCTTAAACTAAGATCTCCCTAATCGGGGTTCTACGTCCCGCATGACGTTAAAACTACACTCTCATAACTACGCGTGGCTTGATCTCCAGCCTGATGGAGTACGTAGGAACGCCCGGGCATCTCGACTCGGGTCCAGCCTCAGGGGTCGCTAAGTTCTGTCCCTCCTCGTCGCCGGCCGTCTGGCCTGGCTTCTGGTAGAGTAGTGCGGTTGTGATATTCTCCCTGATTCATCTCGGGATGCCCCATTGCAATGATGGGAAGCGAAAGTTTCCTCGTCAAAGAGGTTCTGTCTGAGAATTGGGGTGATTCACGGCCAGATTGGTGCATCCGCCTAATACGCTTTCCCCACGGTGGCGCAATTTTGGGAGTGTTAGATTCTGTCCGAACAAATCATCACTTCGCCCCACGCTTCGCATGCTCTTTTGATCCGGATTTCCACCCTTGTGTCTGAAGGAACCCCCAAAGCGGTATTGATGATGACATGTGATTCGCCTCCAGCAATATGAATGATGACCTTCGGTCCGTCTGTTGCAGTAGTATGGTTGATTGATCCATTGTCCGCTTGTCATCTTGGGCATTTCCTGGAAGACTGACCGTCGTGGATTTCTGAATTCGGGACACGCGATTCACCCTTTTTAATCTCCCTATGTTCGGATAAAATCTCAACGCCCCTAGCGTTGTCCTGCTCATGTGTCGGAACAAGTTGGGGGGATGGTACATTGATTAGGTCTGAGGTCTCCTTTCCTAGGAATGACCTCCCTCTTTTCCTTAGAAATCCAGGCCCAATTGTGGATGCCTGAAGCTTGGTTAACGCTCCCGCAAGACAATGAATTGTGGTTGAGCACGTTAAGCCAAAAGATGCAGATAAATATGTTGATTCATACAAATGGATCGAAGTATTGAGGTCGGGCCCCTATTTATAGGCGAGGACGGGTGTCCGCGCCGCGCGGAAAGCGCTTTGCGCGACCAAGGCAGCGAATTTCGCGCCCGACACCCTTTTTGCGTGCCAAAGTCCCGCGCCGCCCCGGACTTCGGCATTCCTGCGTCTCCCTCGGAACCCGATCGTTGCGACCTCTCGCCGATCAGATTCCGAGGGGGGGCTTTTGTAGACGCCGGAAAAGTCTGTTTCTCCTCAAACGAAGTTCCGGATGAGGAAAGCGAGGTCATATTTGGAGTCAGAAGCATGTTTCGGAAGGCCCGAAGGCCTTGCGCGAAATATCGGAGGCCCGCGCGCAATATTGGCGAGGCGCGTGCAATCCTTCCGGGATTCGAGCAATGGGCCGAGTCGGCGCGTAATTTTCCACGCCTGACGCCCGTGCGCGGCCCTGAAGCGCGTCGGGCCCCTATTTTGCGCCCGTGCCGCGTTGCGCGCCCGCGCGCCGAATTGCGCGCCCGCGAGCCGAATTGCGCGCCCGGGGTTGCCTATAAATACAAGGCGACCCCCAACATTTTAAAGGGGGCCAGAATTCGAAGGGTCGCTCGTGCGCGCAATCCCGCCCCCTCCGCGCGCAATGCTGATCTTCAGGTAACCTCCTTTATTTCGCACAAGCAAGCCCCGGGGTTCGCCTTCGCGCGCAACCCCTTTGGCTTCTTTCCTTTGACCAACTCCGCACCCAAAGGCCTTCGCATGAAAAAGAAGCCTCTTTCGCGCAATTGCCCCCGGGTGCGCGCAATCCAGCCCGATTGCGCGCACCCCCCTTACTAAGTGGCCATTTGTTAAAGAATGGGCCGTTGCCCTCGCGCGCTATCAGAGGCCCGGTGCGCGCAATCTCCATCTTCCGCGCGCAAAGCGCTGGACCAATTGCGCGCCAGCCCACCCAATTGTGCGCCGACCCGCGGTATTGCGCGCCAAGCTCCTCTTTTGTGCGCAAACCGCCAAGGGTCGCCCCCTTTGACCCCCTGAGGGTACCCGCCTGCGTGGCGCCCGATGATCTTCATCTCGGGTGCCCGCACCGTACGTTGTCTTCCCGTGCGGCCCTCCAGGCTCGCGCGAAGTGACACGGACCCATTGGCGGCACCACCTCGTCCGCGCTGCAGGACGTTAAACTGTCAAGCATCCATCGTCCTGCAAGACGCTAAACTGCACCTCGTCCAAGCTGCACGATGTTAAACTGCCTAGCATATGGGCCTCCTCAAGGTGTAAGCCCCAAACCCCATCGTCCAACATGACGTTAAATTGTACTTCGTCCGGCAAGATGTTAAACCGTCCGCTTCGTCCTCAACACACGACGTTAAACTGTACTTCGTCCGGAAAGATGTTAAACCGCCCGCATCACCCGATCCCGTGCCTCGCACGCAGGGTCCCCCCCGGTTTGGATGTGGCCCCCACCCGTTCGTCTCTGCAGGGATGTCGGTATTGACCCTCTTTAAGGACGATTTATTGGAGTGGCCTTCACCCACGGGGGTAGGGTATTACAAACCCCTAGTTTCTTGTGGGGGACTGCACATGTGTATCTTCGTTGTGCTTCCCCACTGTCGAAGCCAGTAGGGGGCGTGACAAGGATCGAGGTGTCTCTCACCTTCGGCCCAAGTCCCTCTTCAACTGAGCTTTACCGCACTCAGGTGCCTCAGTGCGTAAGTCCTGACAGAATGAACTACGTGGACTTTGATCCCTGTCTCCTAAACAGGGTACGTAGGAAGCCTCCCTGAGGTTCAAGCCCACCACCTGGTCGTCCCGGTCGTATTCACGTCGGTTCGTCCATCAGTGGACCCCTCCTGGGTTCACATTCGCGTCGATTCACCTATGAATCCGCCCTTGTGGGGGACTGCACGTGTGTGTATCAATTGTGCTTCCCCACTGCCGAAGCCAGTAGGGGGCGTGACAGGGATCGAGGTGTCCTTCACCTTCGGCCCAAGTCCCTCTTCAACTGGGCTTTGTCGCATATGGGCCTCCTTAGAGTGTAAGCCCCAAACACCATCGTCCAGCAAGACGTTAAACTGTGATCCACCCACTTTGTGTGTGCCAGCAGCCTAGACCTCCTCGTGAGTCGGCTTTCCATCGTCCAGCATGACGTTAAACTGTATATCCGAACTACGCTGACTTTGATCCGCGCTAACGCGCGGTACGTAGGAAGCCTCTACGGGGTCCAAGCTCTTCACTCCATCATCCATCCTGATCCTTACCCGGGCCTCCACATCCCAGTGGGGTCATGACATTTCATTCCACTCCACTTCACTCGGGAAGCCGCCCATGTGCTGTCCCCAGCGTCGGAGGTTCCCCGCAAGGGGTTCTGTCATCTGATCCACTCCTCGTGTTGATCAGTCTGATGTCGTCCCCGCTGGACGTTAAACTCGCGGCATACCCCGTGTTAAACATGGGAAGCTGAGGAAAACCTCAGGTAACGCAGTTCCCCGCACCCAGCGCGGGATGCCTCAGGCCATCACGCCTTCGAGAAGCCCTATTAGGGACGGAAGGCAGACATGCAGAGCCACAGTGTTAAGACACGCCCCTAACACCCAGAGCTACCCGGTCTCCTCACCGCGGGTTGCTTCCCCGACCAGAATCCTTGGAGCATCTGGGCGGAAGCAGCGTAGTTAACCGGTGTCCATGAAGATATGGCGCCGGGAACGAGATTCACGAACATTCTTAAATCTATGAGGGAGACCCGGATTAGGCGACGAGCTCCAAGGAGACGTCCACGGAAGGAGGATCCGACATCCCATCATCCCGGTTTCGATCAAGGAGCAGACTTCCCTGAATAAGGGACGGATGCCGCCCGCCTTTGGAAAGCGGGACTGCGGGGCCACAAGCCGCGCTCCCATCCCCTCGGGTCGACGGGCGCACGCGCGAACGCATCCTGGCGGAACAGCGTCGGAACAGAAACCCAACGCACATCCGCACCGAAACACCTGTATGAGAACACAACCAAGTCCAGATCCAAATGCATCACAATAAACCAAAAAACCCTTCCTAAGTTCCAGAAATACAAGAATTGGTGTCGAAGTGATCCTAGAATTAAAATCCAAAAAGGATTGGTTGAAATCATCACTCAAATGGAATTGATTTACCTTTCTTGTGATCATTTTCATAGGATATGTGAGACTAGAGAATTCCAAAAAAAACAAGATAGTAACCTGATAATTCTAGAAATTTTCATATCTCAAAGTTGTTCTTCAGCAAACACCAAAAGATAAAAACTTCTGCCTTTTCAAGGTCTATAGATATACCTTTATAATCAATGATAGGACCAAGGAAATGAAAATATTATATCAAGAAATCACATTTATAGAATTTGGAATATAACTAGTGTTCTCACAAAGTGGTTAACATGATATATAAATTATCTTTATGGTATTTTGAAGTTTGATAATACACCAGAATGTCATCAACATATACTATAATGAAAGGGAATCAGTATCACTGAAAGACATGATTCATCAATGTCATGAAAATCATTAGTGCATTTGTAAATCCAAAGGGCTTGATCAGATGTCCATAATGACCATAATGAATCCTGAAAGATGTTTTTGTAATATCCTCCTTCTTAACCTAGAGTTGGTAATACCAAAATCATAAATCAATTTCAGAGAACCATTTGGATCCTTTCAATTGATCAAAAATATCATCTATTTGTGGAAGATGATATATATTATATATCATAACCTGATTTAGTTTATGATAATCAACACAAAGTTATAATGAAATATCTACCTTATTGAAAAAAAAAGATATTGATTAGCCCAAGGTGATGTAATTGATCTTATGAACCTTTTTCTTTCCAATTATTCTGATTGAAATTTAAGTTCCTTCAATTCCTTAGGTTCCATTCTATACAATGGAAGTGAAATTTGATTTATCCCCAGAAAAAGATCAATTGAAAATTCCACTTCCCTTTTAGGTAGAAACCTAATGAAATTTTTAGAAAATACATCTAGATACTAATCCATAATGTTAGAAAAATTCATAGTCTCAATTATATCATTAGTCCCCAAAGTGACTACAGCTAATTGTTAAGAAATAGTTCTAAATATTTGTGATAAAGGTCTTATTTTTATAGATTTCACAACCCATTTTCCTTTAAAAAGATGCATCATCCCATCAGGAGATATAAAATTTACCTGTCATGCATAACAATTGATATGATCCTCAAAAGAAACTAACCAATCCATTCTCATAATCAAGTCAAAGGCATCCATGTTCAAAATAGAAAATTCCCAAACAAACTGAACTCCATCAATTATTATTGAATAAGATTCATATTTAAATCCTTTTCACTCTCACTACTCAATAGGTGTTTAGATACTCATCACGTGTGAAATTATCTCGATATGAAAACCTATTTGATTAAAGGAATGTGAAGAAATAAAAGATTGGGATGCACTAGTATCACCCTATTTCACACAATTCTATAAACTATAAGTGTTTTTAAATGATCATCCAGTTAAAGAATAAGATTTATAAGACATGTGAGATGTATTTCTGGAAAAATACTTTGTAGTATTAAGATAATAATGCTGAAGATATATCGTCTGATTATAGTTGTGACATGCTTTAGGGGCGTCGTAAAATCCCGCTTCTTATGCTCAAACGAACCACATTGGAAACATCCAGTAGATTGATTATGTGATGTTATACCCCCTTATAAGTAAATTCTGTAAAGACCCGTAAAATTCATGGAAATTTTTTTCTTAATTTTCTTTGAGATTTTACAAGAACGCAGTTTCTGACGACACTTGATTCCGAGGCCCGGTGTTCCCGGAATTACTATCCGAAGTTTAGCTCGAGTACGTTCAGTGAACAAACGAGTGGGAATTTCTAACTTTTGAACCGGTACTCGGAATCGAATTTTGAGGGCATCGATGATATCGCAGCACCGGTTTTTGCTTAGAAACGCCTTTTCTGGAGTTGTGTTTGCTCGGGAGGAATTGTTAAAATTTAGGGAATTAAATGTTAGGTAAAATAAATTGTGTGCAAATTTATTTTATCCTTGGTAGTTAAATTCTCTCATGGGAAGTTGTTGGTGGGGCCCACAACCACCCAACTTCCCATGTGAGGTTATGAGGGTGGTGGGGCCCACACAAGCCCCCATCTTCTCATATTCCCTAACTCCTCTAATCTCCCTCTTAAGTGTGTAACCCTTAAAACTTCCCATTTAATTTGTGACCTTCCCTCTCCCCACATTTATTCAATGCCAACTCTTTAATTTAATTAAGTGAGTTATGTATTTGAAATTTGTAATTTTGAAAGGCATGACTTAATATAATAAAATGAGAGGGATCTTATTTTATTAGGTTGGCTTGTGGTGTAAGGGGATTGGGGAGAAGGAAACTCTAAGTCTTTAAGTTCATCTTCTTCCTCGTCGTAGAACGCGAAGAACGCCGAACCTTCGACGAAGAACTTCATCACCTCAAAGGGGAGTTCGTCGTACCGTCTTCTTCCCTCTCCGCATCCAGTGAGAGAATCCATCCTCAGAGATCAACGACGCGACGTCGTTTACCATGACGCCGACAACTCTCTTCTCCATCACGCCGACGACGCTTACGGAGTCTTCTTCCACGACGATATTTTCCACGACGAACCTTCTTTCTTCTAGTTATCAAGGTAGGGGTGTGTTTTTATTTGAGAAACGCTGATTCTTCCGTCCTTTGTTTATCTTGACCCGCTTTCTACCAAACTAACATGGAAGGACCGGGCCAAATGAACACGGCCCGATCCCTCCACCGTTTTTGTGAATGTTTGGTGGGATCTTCGTGTTCTTCATGGGTGACGAACACCGGAACGTTGATAGTTCATTGTGCGACGCAACAATCCCAATTGAAGATCCAACATCATGACGTCCTAACGATGGTGCGACGAAGATAGCGGGTGATGGATCAAACCTGAACGGGAGAGACCGTCCCTTGACCTTTCTTCGAGCGGGTGAATCAAATCGTGATTTCGGAGCCAAATGGAGGCCCAAAAACACCAAAGACAATTACAGGACATCAGGGAAACTTAGTGTCCGAAGTTTCGTGATGAGCGGACCGTTAGAACGAAGAACGGACAGCATGGGAGGCGCGCTGGCCGGAGGCGTCGATTCTGGAAAATTCCAGAATACACGGCGTGTTCCACTGACGAACACGCCGTGTAGTGTGGGTGTACTGCGGCTGGAGTTTTGGGTTTAGACAAGTAACACACAGCGTGTGACCCCGGTCACACGGCGTGTAATCTCTACGCAGAATAGCGGAAGCAGCTTCGTGGGACTCGGCGTGTAATCTGGGGAGACATAGACATGGTTTTGAGTACACGGGTATGTACTCCACCACACGACCAGGCATGGCCAGCATACGCGGAGCTGACCTAGATGTTTGGCCATGGCGTGTAACCATACCACACGCCGTGTACTTACTTTTTACATGAACAGCCCATCGACACGGGCTGTGGAACACGGACAGTATCCGTGGATAGAAGACACGGTGTGTAACCTAACTACACACCGTGTACTTACTTTTTAGACAACCAACCCTACGACACAGGCCATAACACATGGGCAGTACCCGGTGTCAGATGACACGACATGTATCATATATCTACACGCCGTGTACTTTTTGGAAATGGTTTGGTCATCTTGTTCTCAGTTACTTGGGAACGTTTTTCTAGGTTTTCCCCTAAGACGTGGGACGAAACGTTGGGTTACATCATCCTTGGACTTCGTGATGGTTTATGTGTCCATCCCTTGGCTCGTGGAGCGGACCCTCCTGAATGAGTTTGTTGTGTGCGAGAACCCTAGAGATGGATGCATTACGATTGTGACGAAGACAACGACTATACAGAAATCCTTCGTGTATTCAACGACGATGACTACAGCACTCAGCGATCCTACGTGGATCAGTGCTACTGATCCTGTGTGGGTCTGATCCTGTGTGGGTCAGCGCTCAGCGGTTCTGTGTGAGCCAGCGCCTACAGATCATGTGTGGGTCCGATTCTGTGTGGGTCTTTGCGGGGGTTAGTTACCTACAGATCCTGTGTGGGTCCGATCATGTGTGGGTCTTTGCGGGGGTTAGTTACCTATCGATCCTGTGTGGGTCAGATCCTTTGTGGGTCATTGCGGGGGTTAGTACCTATCGATCCTTTGTGGGTCCGACGGCTTAGATGAATCGGTGGATATACCTGATCATCTCTATCATCATATGAAGAAGTATACCCGTGTGAGCTGAAATCCGATTTTGCTTTCCTTTGTGGAATGTGTTGTGCTATCCTGTGTGGATTACGTTTGCTTTCCTGTGTGGACTAGGTTGTACTTGAGTTCGGATTTTGGAGCCATTTTGGAATTGATGACTTAGGTATATGTATGGGCATATACCTAAGCAGTGTCGATTGTTACTTTGTGATTGTATCCATCTTGTGTGGATTTACGTTCTATTTTTCCTTTGTGGATTTTGGGAGACCTTCGGGGGTCTCGGGGTCCCTACTGAGTAGCTTATACTCACCCCTGCACGGGCTATGCCCACACTACGTGTGTTGGTTGCAGACGACGGACAACGTTGATTGTGGTTGAGGCTTGCAGATTAGGATAGTACCTGGAGGTGGACCACTAGGTGGGACGTACTCAGAGCGGACGGCTGGACCCAAGGAGCTGTGGAGGCTATCTGTACCCACCCTTCAGGTGGGAGTTTCAGAGGACGGCTCGACGTTGCGGATTTACTTTTCAGTTGTTGTTTTCCCTTCCAGTTGTACTTTACTTTCAGTTTGGGTTTGTATACTGGCCCACTTACTTTTCTGCACTTACTGTTGTACTCAGTTTTTACTTAGTTTTTACTTCTACTGCTTGCTTGCTCTGTGGTGTTTGTTTAATTTACAAAGGCAATGCCTTCTCTTTTTACCGGGATTTATGCCTTGGTGCTAGTCGCCAGCCCCTAGCCTAAGGAATGCGGGCTTGGGGTAGTCACGGCACGGGCCCCGAGGATGGGTCGTGACAAATTGGTATCAGAGGAGCTCGGTTCTACTGCAGAACTCAGGACTCTGATCTTTTTCTATGTGAAGAAATAGTGTTACGCGTATTGAGTGTGGTTATCAGTTCAAGGAGTCCAGTGTTGGTGTGGCAGCCGACGTATCTGTACACCAGGACCCTGAATTCTGATTTCTGACTTAATGCACGAAAACATTAATTGCATGTGTGTTCCAAGTTTTCTTTGTGATTACTTTGTGTCAGCTCACCAGGTATACTGTTCTGACCATGGCGCACATGTTTCCTTTTCAGGATGGCCCCACGATGGCAGCCATCTAGGGTTCTGAGATTTGAGTGTGACGACAGCCCACCGAGCAACGACGCCTCAGTGTAGGGCCCTTTGACAGCTGAGGCACCAGCGGTACCTTTACCCACCGAGCCACCGATGCTTCCAGCCCCAGCTGCTGACGATGCACGTCGCCTTAGTGCACTGCATGAGTTCCAGCTCCAGCGACCGCCCAGGTTCCGCGGGGAGACGGACCCCCAGGCAGCCGAGGACTGGCTGGAGGCAGTGATACGAGTTTTTCGGTTAGTGAGGACACCATAAGACCTCATGGTGATCCTCGCAGCGAGCCTACTGCACGCGGCAGTGGGACGATGGTGGAGCTTGATGCTACAGGTGCATGATGAGGCATCTCTTCTCTGGACAGACTTTGAGAGCCTTTTCCGCTCAGAGTTTATCCCAGCCACCCTCCATGCGGTGCGCATCCAGGAGCTTCTTCAGCTGTGGCAGGGCATCTTGACAGTCGCCCAGTACTTGGCGAGATTTACCGATCTCTCATGCTACTCGACAGACATGGTACGGGACCCATTCTTTCGGGCCCGGACCTTTGAGCAGGGGTTGAGACACGAGATCAGGGCATCGCTGATCTCCCTCAGCATTCCAACTCAGGCAGGAGTACTGGAGAGATCTCTTCTGATCGAGAGCTTCCATGCTGAGCCTACATCAGCAGCGAGACCTACCGCAGGGCGGTACGTAGCAGAGTCTTCTGTAGCAGGCAGTCAACGGATGACTCATGGGTCTAGGCAGACCAGACCCTCAGGCAGACGACCTCAGGACACTGGCTCAGCAGTGCGGGGCACACAGCGTGAAGCTAGTCTTTCGAGAGGCAGGCAGTGCTATTCATGCGGCGGGCAGGGCCACATGGCTCGTGACTTCCCGACCCTCTATGCCGAGGAGCAGCAGACGGTTGAGGGACAACCCAGGCAAAGGCAGGGGGTCGATCGTGGCGGTCCACAGGGAGCTGGCGGGAAGCGACAGGCACAGCTCCAGGCAGCGGAGGCCTACGACCACGGTGTGCCCGAGATGATTCGAGGTACTATCTGTGTCTATTCCACCTTTACTGTAGTTCTTATAGACACAGGAGTGATTCATTCTTTCATAGTCGCTGCCCTTGTTCAGATCTCGGAGATTCCGACAGAGCCATTGGCTCGATCCTTATGGCTAGAGACTCCTACGGGAGCAGACTCGACGATTACGCACTGGTGCCGGCAGTGTGAGCTTACTCTAGGAGGAGAGAGCTTCGGCTGGGATCTTCTTGTAGTGGCGTCGAGGCCTTATGATGTCATCTTGGGCATGGATTGGTTATCTATAGTCCATGCACAGATTGACTGTATTAGGCGCAAGGTGCGATGTGTACGCACCAACGGAAGCAGGTTCACCTTCACCGGCGAGAAGGGATCCTTTGCAGCACAGGATGGACTCTCGTAGAGGAGAGGACAACCCATCACTCATTAGTTGGATAGCCTCATCCTAGGAGCAGTTGATGTGTGGAGTCCTGGTTTTCCTACAGTGGTGGATCAGTAAGCGGACTTTTTCCCCGACGACGTTCCACGACTACCTCCTCGCAGAGAGGTAGACTTTTATATTGACCTGTACCCCAGGACAGCCCCGATATCGACTCCAGCGTATCGGATGTCCCCGCTGAGCTGCAAGAGGTATGGGTACAGTTGGAGGACTTTCAGAGCAAGGGGTTCATCAGACCCAGTGTTTCACCCTGGGCTTCCCCGATTTTGTTCGCCAAGAAGGTGGATGGGAGCTTGCGACTTTGTGTCGACTATCGTCACCTGAACCAGGTGACAGTGAGGAACAAGTATCCGCTACTGAGGATTGATGACCTCTTCGATCAGCTCAAGGTATCACGGTGGTTCTCAAAGGTAGACCTCAGGTCAGGCTATCATCAGCTCAGAGTTCGGGATGAGGACGTGCAGAAGACAGCCTTCAGGTTTTGGTATGGCCACTATGAGTTCTTGGTTATGCCATTCTGCGTAACCAATGCTCCATCAGTGTTCATGGCCCTCATGAACAAGATTTTTCAGCCATACCTCGATCGATTTGTCGTGGTCTTCATCGACGACATTTTGATTTACTCGACGACTGAGGAGGAGCATGCCTATCACTTGCGGGTTGTGCTAGACACACTCCGAGAGCACCAGCTTTATGGTAAGCTCTCGAAGTGTCAGTTCTGGATACGTGAGGTCCACTTCTTGGGACACGTCATCTATGAGGCGGGAGTTTCAGTGGATCCTGCGAAGATCGAGGTAGTGCTAGCTTGGGAGCCACCCAGGAGTGTGACGGAGGTGCGGAGTTTCTTGGGACTAGCTGGATACTACCAGAGATTTGTGCCAGACTTCTCCAGAGTTGCGGCACCACTCTCAACTTTGACGAAGAAGTGGAAACCCTTTGTGTGGTCAGACAGATGTCAGCAGAGCTTCCAGGAGCTGAGACAGAGATTGACCAGCGCACCTATCTTGAGGTTGCCTGAGGAGGGAGTAGGGTACGTAGTCTACTGTGATGCATCAGGGACCAGACTCGGATGTGTCATGATGCAGGAGCGGGTGATGATCGTCTATGGATCACGTCAGTTGAGGCCGCATGAGCATAAATACGCTACCCATGACCTAGAGTTAGCAGCAGTGGTCTTCGCTCTGAAGACATGGTGACACTACCTGATGGGCGAGCGCTTTACAGTATTTTCTGACCATCAGAGTCTCAGATACATCTTCTCTCAGAAGGACCTGAACCTAAGATAGCGGCGATGGCTCGAGTTCCTCCAGGACTATGACTTTGAGATAGTCTATACTCCTGGGAAGGGGAACGTAGTAGCTGATGCACTCGGAAGGAGGACGGGCATTCAGGTACTTGAGGAGGCAACAAAGCAGCTAGCCTCTTTTCAGATATACTTCTTGGATAGAGATGGATCAGCCTTCTTTCAGTCTCTCATAGTCACCCCTCCACTACTACAGCGGGTCAGAGAGGCACAGCGTGGGGACGCTGACTGTGAGACGCGGCGTGCACAGATATCCTTAGGACAGGCACCTGATGGTTTCTCCTTTGGAGCAGAGCACGGCGTCCTTTTCAGAGGATGTACCTTGGTACCAGTTTCATTACGGGAGGATGTGCTGAGAGAGTTTCACACTTCTCCCTTGGCGGTACATCCCAGAGTGGTGAAGATGTACCAGGACCTCAGACGACAGCACTGGTGGCCGGGCATGAAGAAGGTTGTGGCGGAGTTCATTTCTCGATGCCTCAACTTCCAGCAGGTGAAGGCAGAGCACCAGGTACCATCAGTCTTGGTACAGCCCTTGGAGGTCTCGGAGTGGAAGTGGGACGGGATATCTATGGACTTCGTGACTGGACTTCCACGCACATCCAGAGGTCACGACTCCATTTGGGTGATTTTCGACCGACTCACCAATTCGGCACACTTCTTACCCATCAGAGAGCAGGGCTCAGTGGAGAGCTTGGGAAGACTTTAAGTTCAGGAGATTGTACGGCTTCACGGTGTTCCATCATCTATCGTCTCCGATCGAGATGCTCGCTTTACTTCCTGGCTTTGGAAGGGGTTGCAGGAGGCGTTCGGGACGCAACTGCGTCTGAGCACTGCCTTTCACCCTTAGACAGATGGTCAGACAGAGAGGACCATACAAACTCTCGAGGACATGCTCCGTGCATGTGTCCTCGACTTTGGTCGCAGCTGGGAGGACCACTTACCCTTGGTGGAGTTCGCGTACAACAACAGCTACCACTCCACCATCGGGATGGCACCATACGAGGCGTTGTATGGCCGACCTTGCAGATCTCCTTTGTGCTGGACAGACCCTGGGGAGTCAGCACTTGTGGGACCGAAGATGGTCCAGGCCACGACAGAGAAGGTCCAGATCATCCAGGAGCGGATGAGGACAGCTCAGAGCCGGCAGAAGTCTTATGTTGACAGGAGGCAGAGGGAACTGGAGTTCGAGGATGGCGACCACATCTTCTTGCGTGTCTCACCTCGACGTGGATTACGGAGATTTGACTGAGGTAGCAAGTTGTCTCCACGCTTCATCAGACCATTCCAGGTCCTCAGCAGTATTGGAGATGTAGCTTATCGCCTGGCTCTACCACCTCAGTTGCACCGGGTGCACGGCGTCTTCCACGTATCTCAGCTGAGGAGATATGTGCATGACCCGACGCATATCATTGATCATGGGGAGCTAGACGTTGATGATGGGACGACTTTTGCGGAGGTCCCAGTGGAGATCGAGGATCGACAAGTGTGGGTCCTACGTGGATAGTTGATTCCTCTTGTGCGCATCAGATGGCAGCACGAGAACCTCCAAGAGAGCACTTGGGAGCGGGAGTCTCAGATGCGTGCTCAGTACCCACATTTGTTTCCCTAGATTATGATGTATCTTTAAGGGGACGTAAAGCCCTGAGGTGCGAGTAATGTAAAGACCCTTAAAATTCATGGAAATTTTTTTCTTAATTTTCTTTGGGATTTTACAAGAACGCAGTTTCTGACGGCACTTGATTCTGAGGCCCGGTGTGCCCGGAATTACTATCTGAAGTTTAGCTCGGGTATGTTCAGTGAACGAACGAGCGGGAATTTCTAACTTTTGAAACAGTACTCGGAATCGAATTCTGAGGGCACCGATGGAATCGCAACGCTGGTTTTTTCTTAGAAACTCCTTTTCTAGAGTTGCGTTTGCTCGGGAGGAATTGTTAAAATTTAGGGAATTAAATGTTAGGTAAAATAAATTGTGTGCAAATTTATTTTATCCTTGGTAGTTAAATTCTCTCATGGGAAGTTGTTGGTGGGGCCCACAACCACCCAACTTCCCATGTGAGGTTATGAGGGCGGTGGGGCCCACACGAGCCCCCATCTTCTCATATTCCCTAACTCCTCTAATCTCCCTCTTAAGTGTGTAACCATTAAAACTTCCCATTTAATTTGTGACCTTTCCTCTCCCCACATTTATTCAATGCCAACTCTTTAATTTAATTAAGTGAGTTATGTATTTGAAATTTGTAATTTTGAAAGGAATGACTTAAGATAATAAAATGAGAGGGATCTTATTTTATTAGGTTGGCTTGTGGTGTAAGGGGATTGGGGAGAAGGAAACTCTAAGTCCTGAAGTTCATCTTCTTCCTCGTCGTAGAACGCGAAGAATGCCAAACCTTCGACGAAGAACTTCGTCACCTCAAAGGGGAGTTCGTTGTACCGTCTTCTTCCCTCTCCGCAGTCGGTGAGAGACGCCATCCTCAGAGATCGACGACGCGACACCGTGTACCGCGACGCCAACGACTCTCTTCTCCATCACGCCGACGACGCTTACGGAGTCTTCTTCTGCGACGATCTTTTCTGCGACGAACCTTCGTTCTTCTCGTTATCAAGGTAGGGGTGTGTTTTTATTTGAGCAACGCTGATTCTTCCTTCCTTTGTTTATCTTGACCCGATTTCTACCAAACTAGCATGGAAGGACCGGGACAAACGAACACGGCCCAATCCCTCTGCCGTTTTTGTGAATGTTTGGTGGGATCTTCGTGTTCTTCATGGGTTACGAACACCGGAACGTTGCTAGTTCGTTGTGCGACGCAACGATCCCAATTGAAGATCCAATATCATGACGTCCTAATGATGGTGCGATGATGATAGCGGGCGACGGATCAAACCAGAACGGGAGAGACCGTCCCTTGACCGTTCTTCGAGTGGGTGAATCAAATCGTGATTTTAGAGCTGAACGGAGGCCCGAAAACACCGGAGATGATTACGGGACATCGAGGCAACTTAGTGTCCGAAGTTTTGTGATGAGAGGACCGTTAGAACGAAGAACGGATAGCACGGGAGGCGCGCTGGCCAGAGGTGTCGATTCTGGAAAATTCCAGAATACACGGCGTGTTCCACTGACGAACACGCCGTGTAGTGGGGGTGTACTGCGGCTGGAGTTTTGGGTTTAGACAAGTAACACACGGCGTGTGACCCCAGTCACACGATGTGTAATCTCTATGCAGAATAGCAGAAGCAGCTTCGCGGGACTCGGTGTGTAATCCGGGGAGACACGGACATGGTTTTGAGTACACGGGTATGTACTCCACCACACGACTAGGCATGGCCAGCATACACGGAGCCGACCTAGATGTTTGGCCACGGCGTGTAACCATACCACACGCTGTGTCCTTACTTTTTACATGAACAGCCCATCGACACGGGCTTTGGAACACGGACAGTATCTGTGGACAGAATACACGGCGTGTAACCTTACTACACGCCGTGTACTTACTTTTTAGACGACCAACCCTGCGACACAGGCCGTAACACATGGGCAGTACCCGGTGTCAGATGACACGGCGTGTATCATATATCTACACACCGTGTACTTTTGGGAAATGGTTTGTTCATCTTGTTCTCGGTGACTTGGGCATGTTTTTCTAGGTTTTCCCCTAATACATGGGACGAAACGTTGGGTTACATCATCCCTGGACTTCGTGACGGTCGATGTGTCCATCCCTCGGCTTGTGGAGCGGACCCTCCCGAACGAGCTTACTGTGTGTGGGAACCCTAGATCTGGCTGCGTTACGACTGTGACGACGACAATGATTGTACAGAAATCCTTCATGGATTCAACGACGACGACTACAGCACTCAGCGATCCTATGTGGATCAGTGCTACCGATCCTGTGTGGGCACGATCCTGTGTGGGTCAGCGCTCAGCGATTCTGTGTGAGCCAGCGCCTACAGATCCTGTGTGGGTCCGATCCTGTGTGGGTCTTTGCGGGGGTTAGTTACCTACAGATCCTGTGTGGGTCCGATCCTGTGTGGGTATGTGCGGGGGTTAGTTACCTATCGATCCTCTTTGGGTCAGATCCTTTGTGGGTCATCGCGGGGGTTAGTACCTATCGATCCTTTGTGGGTCCGATGGCTTAGATGAATCGGTGGATATACCTGATCATCTCTATCATCATATGAAGAAGTATATCTATGTGAGCTGAAATCCTGTTTTGTTTTCCTTTGTGGAATGTGTTGTGCTATCCTGTGTTGATTACGTTTTCTTTTCTGTGTGGACTGGGTTGTACTTGAGTTCGGATGTTGGATCCATTTTGGAATTGATGACTTAGGTATATGTATGGGCATATACCTAAGCAGTGTCGATTGTTACTTCGTGATTGTATTAATCCTGTGTGGATTTACGTTCTATTTTTCCTTTGTGAATTTTGGTAGACCTTCGGGGGTCTCGGGGTCCCTGCTGAGTAGCTTATACTCACCCCTGCATGGGATATGCCCGCACTACATTGTGTTGGTTGCAGACGACGGACAGAGTTGATCGTGGTTGAGGCTTGCGGAGCAGGACGGTACCTGGAGGTTGACCACTGGGCAGGACGTACTCGGAGCGGACGGCTGGACCCGAGGAGCTGTGGAGGCTATCTATACCCACCCTTCATGTGGGAGTTCCAGAGGACGGCTCGACGTTGCGGCTTTACTTTTCAGCTGCTGTTTTCCCTTCCAGTTGTACTTTACTTTCATTTTGGGTTTGTATACTGGCCCACTTACTTTTCCGCACTTATTGTTGTACTCAGTTTTTACTTAGTATTTACTTCTACTGCTTGCTTTCTCTGTGGTGTTTATTTACTTTACAAAGGCAATGTCTTCCCTTTTTACTAGGATTTACGCCTTGGTGTTAGTCGCCAGCCCCTGGCCTAAGGAAGGCAGGCTTGGGGTAGTCACGGCACAGGCCCCGAGGACGGGTCGTGACAAATTCCCCTATTACTCTTCTTTCCAGCATTATATTTCCTACTTGATCCTATGTATAAAACGTACTTCCTCCAGTAGGACTCCTAGTAATGTCTCTTTCTGACACTGTCGTTCTATTAACAATCTCTGTATAATCAGTAATATAGAGTAAAAATATCTTAGAGTTAATTTTTTATCATAGTTCAGGCTTGAATATTTTTTCCTTCAAGGATGTACTAGCGGAAACTTCTAGAGAAAAATGAACTATGTTCATAAACTTAGTTGCATACTCCATCATTGATAGATTTTCTTTTGCAAGACTAAAGAAAAATATTTTTCTTTCTATATTGAAGGTGCACTGGTAGAATTATTTATTGAAAAATTATTCAAATCCCTCTTATGAAAGGTCTTTGTCGAGTTTATCTTGGAAAGATAAATCCCACCATTGGCATGTAAGATCCTCTAGTATGTAGGCTACTAACTTCAACTTTAGATTAGTAAATATTCCAAAGAAATTGAATATTTAGTTCATTTTTTTAATCCACACTTTTTTCTTTTTAGGTTCCAAATCACCCAAAAAGATTGATGGATTCTGAATCTGAAATTTCACAAAATGATCTTCTTATCATGGTTCGTAATTTTGATTTTCCTTGTCAACATCTTGAAAAGCAAGAAAAGATCTTTGAAAAAGTTGTTGGTTCACTTGAGATTTAGGTGAGACCACATTCTTTATGGCCTCTTCTTGTAGGTTTATAGGTCATATAACCAATGGAATTTATCTATAGTCAGAACAAAACACCACTTATTTATTACTCATTAGTAAAATTAAGGATTATAATATTCAAAATAATCAAAAGAAACAATCATTATAACCAACTATTAAAAAATTATCAAATTAGTCCTGGTGAAAAGTATCATTAATAATACATGATATGATACACCCATCTATTAAACCCATGATGATGAGATGAAAACACTCCTAGATGTGTTTTAGAACACTCTTTGTACCTGAACCACCCTTGTAACTTAAATATCAACATAAAGAGGTTATCGATGTCTTTTTATTCTATACATTTCAAGTTCCAACATTTCTTATCTCCTTGTTACTATCCCAATAAGATGAACTAGCCAAAACTGATACCATTTGTAACATCTCGACTCTAACTATTGGATTGGAAATAGTCAAGGTGTCACTAACCTTAGGTGAAATCCCAAGGACACCAAAGGTTGGTAATAAATTTCAAGGGATTACCTAAACATTGGGGGATGATTTTCCCTTTGAAAACAAACACAGTATGTCAAGACAAAATAAAAACAACCAGACCAAACTATATGTGTAAGAACCTAGTTTTTCTATGAGGTATGGATCCTTTAAAATTTGATCAATTTTTTTATTTTGGACCTATTATAGATTCCTAATGAAGATAAGAATATTATGGGGGTGTTTGGGGCTTGTTCGGAGCTTGGAACCATGACCGGTGAGAATATTCATTGGGTCTCATGGTTAGTAGAAACCATGTGACCCAGCTCGTATGGTTTCTTCTAACCATGTGAAGCATTTCAGAGGGTGTAGAAGGGTGCACTTCTTTCCCAAACCATGCGCCTACACACCCATGTAGGTATCTTTGTAATTTTTAATAGAGGTATGTTGCATGGTTTACGTATGGTTAGTAAAACTGTGCACATGAATGGTGTGGATACCTTTTGGGGATAGCATCTAGTGCATGGTTTGGTCAACCTTGTGACCCAGTAATTTTTGGGTAAAATGACTAAAATTACCTTAATGAATTATAACCTCAACCCTACCCTCTTTTTTCTTCTCCAATGGACAGATTGAGCTTACTCCTCCCATAGAGATCTCCGACCATGGATCAAAGATAGGTTCTTCTATATATTCATCTTCTGGACTCCGATTTGAGATCCGTTTATCACATTGGATTCCTATCTGTGAGTACTTCAATCCTCTGGCTTAGTTCTTCATTCTTCTTTATTTTGAGGGGATTATCTTGATGCAGAATCATATGCCCTATTTTCAGGGTGTTGATCTATTCTTCCATTTTCTTTTGATCTAGTCCAAACTAAGGGATGATAATGGATGAGGAGAGTGTAATGGGATCGAGGTAGGTGGTCTATGACTCATCCCTAAAGTATTTCTATTTTATAAACTATTGTTGTTGTGTGCATGCCGATTTCATCTGACGTTTCCTATTTAATTCATATGTCATGCTTATAATCATTGTTCCCATATTATACAGTTTTATTCATACATGGTCATCACATCATTGGAGGTTGAGACCTCAATGTATTCCACCCCAAGTAGGGTGCTTCCTTAATCATGCCTTGGTAACCCATGTGGGTTTATCTAAGACACTATTTGGGTGTGCTATGAATTGAACTTATAAGGTAAGGGTTATAATATAATTAATGGATCCTTAATTTCTAAGTGGATAGCACATGTGTACTTACCACTTGAGCCTTCTAAGGTAAGTGTTCCAAGTAATTAATGAACCTTTAAAATTTTAAATGGAAAGTATATTATAGATATCACTTGGACTAGTTAAGTATAATTAAACTACATATGATTGCATATCCTTAGACCACCTTGTCATTCTTATGAAAGGTAAAGGGATGAACCAAATAATTTAATATGGAGTTGAATTAATAAATGGTTGCATGTCTTATTTATCCATGTCACTTAGTATGAAAGGTAATGGAATGAACTAATTGACTTATTAAAAGGCATGAGTATTACAGGGCCTTAAATGAATAATGAATTACATATAACGTGCCTATTGTATATAAACCTTTTTATCTTTATAGGAATGGTTAGACTTGATCCAGCCTTAGATTCCTGAGGGAATTCCTTGAGCACTAAGAGGACATCATTTTGATTTGAGGAACTGATTTCCAAGGTTGATACCCACCTTGGAATATGGTCCTTGTCTACTAGTGGATATATGGTATGACGTCATAGGATCTCTTCACTATCTTATGGATATTAGGATATCTTGGATACACTCCTTGATCCATTTTTATTTCTTCAGACATGTGGCTCCATGGATACACCCAATTAGGCTCAGTCATGCTTAGACCATGTTTACCTTGGATGAGATCCTTGGACTCAGTTAGAATCATTTATAGCTGAAAGTCTTGGTTGATACCCCTTGGATTACACTCAAACCCCTTATACACAGACTTCATGTTACTACTAAGTTGGCTTGATCCCTAAGGTCAAGGATGCCTTGGTTATTACCTTATATCCTCTTTCATTATTAGTATCATTATAGGATGTCTTGATCACACCTTGGATCCTCTTTTATTATTATCATGATATATTGCCAATGTCGTTTACCCCTCATGTGAATTATTTATATAAACTAAACTTAAATGAATTAATTAAATGATTTCATGTTTAGAGACATTACCAGATGAAGTTGAAGTAGGTATCAGTTATCATTATAACATTGCTTTACTTTCATATGTACCTGCACATTGTTTTAGTTTATATTCACATACTGGATTGTATAGGTGCTATTGTTGGTAGCCTACTAAGATTTATCTCACACCCTATCTAGGTCATCATAGGTACCTTGTAAGATTATATATATGTAGGTATTGATAAGGGGAAACATCCCACTCTATACACTTGACTTGAATTCTTTCTTAGGATGAATCTTGGTAGCAGATAACTGGACCAGTTCTCGGGATGGTTGGATTGTTTTTAGATTCTTTTTTATACTTTTGTATAGAATGTATTTTATTATGGTTTGTATCCATGTTTTCCTACTTTATATAGACATGACATACATTATCATCATCTTTTGTATATGATTTGGTTTCAATATTTCGTTTATTATTATCTATTGCTTGGTTATGACGTCTTCTTTCATTGAGATGTTCATTTATATCATGCTTACACTACTTATCTATTTATTATATTTATTGTGCTCCAATTTGGAATGAGGATATAGTATCCCCATAGAAACACCCTAGGCCCTCACTACTAGTCGGTAGCCTCTAGCATACGGGGAGGCATGCTTGAGGCCATGTGGCCCTCAGCTCGGGGAACCTTTGAGTGGCACCCAGATCGGGACGTCACAAAGTGGTATCAAAGAAGTTTTTATTTTCTTTTATCTTATTGTTTGGGAAAACTAGATAGGATATTAGGAACATACTGGGACTTGGTTATAAGTCATTCCTAGGAGTAGTTAACCCATGTTCAATATAAATACCAAGTTTCCTGGTAATGGGAAATTTGTGTTCTATTTTATTATTATAGTTGATATCCTTTCACCATTGGGTGATTTACATGAGTTATGGTATTTGATATGCTTTATGGATATTTACCTTGGCCTGATACAGTAAGTATCATTGTTGCGTGAATCATATTAGGCATATAGAATTCACATGTCATGCATATGCCATACCATATAGGTGCATTTCACTACTTTTATTACATGTGTTGCCTATGATTGTTGAGTGAGCCATGGTTGTTTTATATATGCATGAGATGATAACATCTTCTATAGGGTAGGTAATTGATTATTTAAAGTGTTGGAATCTATATAAATAGTGTTTTCTTATATAGGTTGATGATGGCATCTTAAATAGCTAGTTTCTACCCATGTCAACTATGTACCTCTGGTTACATGGGATGCTCTTTGGATATGATTGAGTAACTACCAGTTCCAATTCATGAGGTGTATGGGCCCTCATGGGTTGGAAGGGGTAATTTACCAAGTTAAGCCATTGTATATTACTTGTTATATTTTGAGACCGAATATAGATGGGGTTAAATGGAAATTAAATGGGTATCGCTTTCAATTATAAAGTGTATGGGTCTTTATTAGCTGGGAATGGAGATCCATTTAATCAAACTTTGATATATTTATATAAGAAAATAGAAACTTAAAAATTAAATCTTAATTTATATGATTAAATGGTTTCTAGTAAATTAAGAGGCAAAGTGCAGTTGACCCTTCACCTATTGGAACCTCTGCAAATTAAATCTGAACACTTACCAATACCCTGGACTTCTAATCAGGTAGTTCAGGTGGTACCTTGGGTAGTGATCCCTTATTATTACATTTTACTTCCACTAGTGATTCTATCTTCTCTAAAATCATGTTCTCAATCATCTACTTGGCATTTGTAGAACTGTTCCACCATGACGTCATCGAGTTGTGCGCCAGGAAGGTGGTGACGAACACACTCCAAAGATGGTGCACCATGAGCCACCAGTATTACTACCAGGAGTGACACTTGAGGCACCACCTATTATTCCTGAAATAGGTACTGACACTCAGTTTCGAGATAGTTTTCTACTTCTGATGCAATCCATACAGGGTTCTCCATGACCTGTACCTATTATGGATTATCTGAATCGTGAGTTCTAACATCATCATCCTATCATATTTTCAAGGGATGGAAGTCCATAGGCTATTGATTCTTGGCTGGAGGCCACTCTTTCTGTCTTTGAGCATCTGAAGATTCCTCATGTAACATCTTTGACCCGATTAGCCACCTGAATAGTGCTATTGAGTCAGGTTCCACTGGCCTTAGGCTCACCTCCCTGAACGCCAAAGGTTGTCAACTATTAGTGAGGGTGAAAGGAGGTAAAGTGGGGAGGCCATACCCTCAAGGGGATGAAAACAATAATACTATCCAAGTACATATATAACATGAAATGGAAATTAAAGACTCAGTAGACTCGAACTAGGCCCACCAAAGGTAAAATCATAGTCAATATCAACAATATCAGAAGTAATAAACAATAATTAAACAAAAGGAAATAAGGAAATCCTAACATACAACTTGTAGTAATTTAAAATAGAGCATGCATACAATATGTGTCATACAATGAAATATCCAAAAAGGGGTCTCCAATGGATGACCAATAGTTCAATACATATATAGGCATGTTGATATAGAAAAGGAAAATAAAGGAAAACTCAAAATTAACTCCTGAAAAGGAAAGAACCTCAAGGTCTCTTTCCAACTTCTCATGCCAAATCAACTAGGATCTAGATCCAAAGCCTGAACCCTTACCTGAAAATATAAGCATAAAGTCTATAAGCATCCCAAAGGGCCAATGTAGGGTGTGAGAACGAGTCTCAATAGGATGCCACCCAAGTGTTCTTACCCAACATAAGTTCTTAAGCAGGTGTGTAATTTAATAAATAATAAAGTAGTCATAAAGTAAACATGGTCTTCCCTAGCACTCAACAAAAACCAGGAAGACACAACCTACCTTAGCCAATGTCGAAATCACTAAAGAGTAGAGGACCCTTGGCCAGTGACCCAAGGTATCCCCTAATGTCAAATATCCATGTGAACCCTCAGGTTCCACCTCAAATAAGTAACTGACACCACATGCCTCCTGACACCTCATGTCTTAACAAATAACCAATGTCCCGAAGGCATGCCCAAAAAAAAATAGAACCCGAGTCCCTCGGACCCCTGCTCGAAAGAACCTATCTGTTCAAAGCCCTACATTCATAGGAAAAGTGATATATGTCCTTAAATAAATATCATCATCGTCTCATATCCTGACATCCCAAGGAATGGTGATCTCCGTCCTCCCAAAGTAATTCAAGCTCATGGACTCAATACGGTGAGCCTCAGGCCCCAACCGATAGCCTCAATGCTATTATTCTAAGGCTCTTCACCTTCCACATGGATTTCTATGACAATCACCCCTAACACAATTTCCAAAGTCACACTACTGGTGGCCTCTACCGCCTTGAGTAGTGAAACCACCTCATCACTGAGTCAACCTGTTTTCAAATGACTTCAATCGGTGCTTTGGCCATCACGGGTGAGTGGTGATCACCAAATTAGTACCTAAGACACAGAAAATGGAACCTCATTCCCCTGGGACTATGTCTCTCAAGTTCGATGGTCATCTCATACAATATCATGGGCCGTGAACTTAATCTGATGGTCTCTCCACCTCAACCGATGTTTATTCCACCCAATCATGTGATCAACATCACTCAAGTAACTCGGGCCAAGTCCAACCAGAAGACCACATCTCCTTAATCCTGATTTTCGTGCCATACCAGTTTCTCAAGATGAGCCCTTCAGGATTCCTCAGATCACATAATATTCAATTCAAGCATTTCATATAATTAACTTGATAAACAATTCAATTAAATACAATTAAATTTAAAATTTTGAATAAACAATTCAATTTAATTGAATTGATCAATTGACTTAAATAAACAACCCCTTTTAATAACCCATCCAAATTAAATAAACTCAAATTAAATCCAGATTGCACCCCGACCTAGCTATAGAAAGTGTTCAACGACCTCTAACCCATCCTCACTCAAGAAATCAATGTTTTGGAATGCCTAATGGCACCCCATAAGGTCTTACAGTCAATTGAACATCAAACACTCAATATAAAATGGGTCTCTTTCAATTACCTAATGGTGCGCCAAAATCCAAACTCCCAAAAAGACCATTAAAACATTAATAAAGATATGCACCACCTAACTTGGACCTGTAGATGTATGAACATCCAATATTAGCTCTAACTCGAAGCAGTTTGGAAGAAATCAATGATTTTTTCAAACACCCTGAAAATAGAGTAAAATGAATCAAATGGATTTAGCACTCTGTGAGGCAAGATCAAAGAAGAAGAGAAGCATGGGTGTTATAATCCTTACCTCTACAATTCCAAATAACCCGATGAATCTAAAAATAGAGCATCGATGAAGGATCTAGGCCACACCTTAGAGGAGAGTAGGAGTATCTCCTCATTTGTTGTTGAACACAACCCATGGGAGGAGGTAAAATGATAAGAAGAAAAAAGAAGAGGGGGGAAGTTAATTTTACACCTTTAATGAGGTTTCACAGTTATCTCGCAAAATTTTTCAAACCTTCCACAAACTGTGTAGGCTAAAGTGTTGAGGTATTGCCTATATGGAACTACTTGTGTGGATTGTCACACGGTTTTCTATAACTATGCGCAAACCATGCATAAGACTTTGTAAAAACTATAGAAAATTCCACATAGTTGTGAACCCCATGCACACGGTTTTCCTCAAACCATGATTAGTAAAAATATGGGTTGCATGGTTAGCTGGAAGAGGCCACACGGTTTACCCCAAACCGTGCACCCTAACCTACAACTCCAAAAAAAGTCCTACAGGCCTTCGACACTCCTGAAACCCTTATAAACACCTAAGTCTTTGTATAAACCCCTAAACCTATCCAAAATAGGGATATTGGGTTGTGGAAACTCTTGGAATTGATTTCTAATGATTAAAAGAGAATTTGGCATACCTAATAATTCAAAAATTCAAAACGGGAGAGGTTTTCAACTCGATTTAAAAACTCGAGATGTTATAATCTACCCACCTTAACATAGATTGTCCCCAGGCTATTGAAAAAAACACATATATGGTACCAAACATACCCATAACGTTTAAAACTAACCTAGACTACCTCAGTCTCAAGGGTACAAGTCAACCACCTCAAGGGGGCTCCCCACCTTAGAAGTGGCCTACCCCGATCCATCCCAACCAAAACTCAAATCAAGCATATGGTCCATCGTCCATTCTTGGACTCAAAAGTCCTCATGTGATGCATCATCACTCCTGCACCTCATCAGGTGATTCCATGTCATACCAGACACCCATCAGGGTCCCACATCCCATCGATTCCCACCTCGTGCCCATGGCTCACATGGCACCCATAAGACCCTTCATCTCAATAGATACTCAAATCAATCTTGATTCCTCACACTTCAATCATGTACCACATAAAAATGATGCTCAAATTCCAATTCACCTCATGTAACATGCATCTCCTCGATGCCCCGATGCCAAATCACCACAATAATCCATGCACCCAATGGTGATCATATATAAAACCTAGTGTCACACACCTCGTACATATATATATCACGCACCCGAGACGATGCCAAGCTACTGACCATCATCTTCTTAGTCTATAATTACATCTTGTGAACCTCACGAACCCAAAATAGACATGCCTCAACAAGCCATTCCAAAGAAGAAAAAAAGAAATGGTTATGCCCATGGTGTACCTCTAACCGTTATTGGCTCACCAGCCTGCTCAGCACTTAGAAGCTCCATGGCATGCACCTCGCCTGACGCTCGACTACTTGATGTCTAACCTGCCTATGGTGTTGCAAAAACCATCAGACATTGACCCCACTATTGGGTCCCACTTTCTCTATCACAACCACCACCTTCAACTGAATCTCAGCTACCCTACCCTAGTATTGATCCCAAACCGACCTAAGAAGCCTGAGTCTACCTCGTTCCTTGACTGTCAGCTATCTGAGAAGGCTTTCTTCATAACCTCTCAAGATTTCTGACCTATCCACATGTCTAACACTCCTTTGGAGGCTTCTCACACTAAGTCCAGACATGTCATGGCTACCCACACTGAAAGAAAACCATTAAAGATCCACTAGGAGGTGGTATGATTAATTCATTGTCCTAACTTCCTTACTCTAAATCATCTCTTCCACACTTCCTGTCATCCGAAGTATCACCACTGAAGTCCCTTGGAGCCACTACCCAACTCAAGAATGATATATCTGTCAGTTTTTTCCTCAGCTATGAGTGCCTAGTTCACCACCTCTGAGAATGAGTCCAACCTAAAAATGTCTACCTACACCCAAATGGCATGCCGTAAACTATCCTCGAAGAGCCTCACCTTCGAGATGTCATCGCTCACCATGTCGGGTGTGAAGTGAGAGAATTCAGTGAACGTTTTTGCATAGTCCATGAAGGACATGTCGCCCTGTTGAAGGTTTAAGAACTCCTGATCCCTTTCCACCCTTATCATCTTTGGGAAGAAATGATATATGAACCTGGACTCAAAGTCCTTTCAGGCCAGTCCCTCGTGTTTTCATGACTAAACATGCATATCCCACTAGTGATTTTTCAGTCCTTTGAGAATATAGGTTTCTAGTTTCACTATTCACCCTGGAGGTGTCTCCAACTACTCAAAAATCATCTGCATGGACTCAATCCGGTACTCAGCCACCTGTGGACCAACCTCACCCTAAAAAAGTGGAGGGTTATGTGATTGGAACTCCCATTTCAGGTATTTCATAGATAGATCTTCTCCCTAAGCTCCCTTGTTGATACCATGGATCACACGCACCAAGATCGCTCGGAGTTTCACATCAAGACACAGCCCAAATGTTGTAAGATCTGACGACTACCCCACCTATACTGGAACATGTGCATGTCCCTGAGCTAGTACCTACTCTTCCTAACCCTCAAGGGTCACAACCATATCATGCTCCTACGGTACCAAGCCATCACCTGCTTGATGCTCTATATAAGTTGTTTAGGAGGAACCCACTGAATACCATCAACATGGTCAAACATATCAATATCATACATATATATAAAATGTAGATAGGGAAAATAGTAATAGGAACCACATCCTCACTACCCTTACCCTTTCCTATCATAACCATTCCACACAGCATCTTGTCCTCATGGCCTCCTTACCCACCCTCAATAGAGTTATGCATCAAAATCCTCTGATCCATATCCATCTTGATAACCAATATTGCCTTAAACTGATGACCTCATCACCCAACCTGGTGATCAACACCACTCCATTAAATCATACCCACCTACTATGATAAGAGCCAATCCCATTTCACATATCACATGAAATTTATATATATATATATAACATGGAACATCACATGGAATAAGAAATTTTATACCACAGAATATTTCATTTAACAAGGCATTTAATCATGGAACAAGCATATATATAATTGATACATCCTATTATGTGCCTAAAAAAGAATAGACATCCATCGCAATCACACCTTACCTCAAAGGGAAAAGGCTTGAAATATCATTCACATTCCAAGAATACCACTCAAAGTGGAAATCATATAAACTGTAAATTAATCAAAATTGAGCAGAAATTACCACCCATGGTAACTTGGTATGTCCCTCATACAATGGGTCTTTAGGCACCCAAGCATGAGTTCTAAACCCAGTTCTAACCACACCCTAATATCAAATCTACCATATCCCAAATAGTGAGACTAGTAGAAAAGAAAAGCAAAATAAATTTTAATCTCATTAGTATCCATCAAGACTTGTAGCGTCCCTAGCCCGATTAGCCACCCAAACAGTACTATTACGCCAGGTTTCAATTGACTTAGGCACACCTCCTTGAACACCAAAGGCTTCCAACTAACAGTGAGGGTGAAAAAAGGGGAAGTGGGGAGGCTATAACCTCAAGGGTATGACAATAATAATACTGGTTGAGTACATATATAACATTCAGTATAAATTAAATCTCAGCATACTCGAACCAGACCCACCAAAGGTGGAAACAGAGTCAATATAAACAATAGAGGAATAAAGAAACAATAAAGTAGTAGAAGTAAATAATGAAAACAAAAAATACCACTTGTAGCAATTTAAAATAGAGAATGAATAAAATATGATTCATACAATGAAATATCCCAAAATGGGTTTCCAATGGCTAACCAACAGTTCAATACATATATAGGCATACTGATACAGAAAAGGAAAACAAAGGAAAACTCAAAAGTAACTCCTGTAGAGGTAATAAACGCAAGGTCCCTTGCCAACATCCCATGCCAACTCAACTAGGATCCATCTCTAGATCTTGAACCCTTACCATAATGTAAAATAATAAATTTGGTATCATTTTAGCTGAAGTGTTAATTTAGATAATCCACATTGAAATACGCAAACTTAATACTAGTATAGTGCAAGTAGGGGATCCATCAATAGAGAGATGAAGTTACTGTATTTTTTTATCTAGTTTGTAATTAATTAGGTGAAGTTTGATGAAATTTAGAGTCAATGTTTTTATGTTTCAATGACAGAGTAATTAAAATTAAAATTTCTTTATAAATTACTTTTAAAGATAGAGAAAAACACAAAAAATTGATTCTTATGATAAATGGGACGAATTTGTCGGATCTGTGGTTTTTTAGGATAATTAATTAATCAATTTTCTTATGATGTTGTTTTGTTCATGATAACTCAAATATCTAGGTTTTGGATATAACTAAACCCCCTTGGTTTGGTGAATTTTGTTTAAATTAGTAGAAACTAACTCCTTGGTTTGGAATTTTGTTTCTATTAATTTTCTTAATTGTAACCTATTTTGAGACGATAAGTCCACCCAATGATCACAGATGTTCTTAATCATAATTCCTCAGAATATCCCTATAAATCCCATTCTTGGTATGATGTGGGGTTTCCATTGATATTTAGAAATCTTTTTTGAGGTATTATGAGAGAAATATAAATAACATGATTACAATATAGAAATTGATAAAAAAATCCATAATCATCAATAGCCCCAACACAAAGTGGATTTAGCCACTCATGGAGTAACTAATGACTAACAAACTTGTGATACCTAAGTTAAACATCACACAAACTTTGGATTGAAGATCATCGGGAAGGTAGTGGTAATACTTCCCCTCTTTTCTTCTCTCCTTATTCTCCTGTTGGGCATCTCTGGACTGTCCCCTTTTTGTATCTAAGTATGAGTCTTGAATTAGGAGGGTCTACCCAACTATTTATAACATTTGTAAGTACATAGAATGTACTCAAAAGTACACGATGTGTACTCAAGTCAACCTGTCTTGGGATATTTTTCTCCACCGGTGGGTGATCTACCATGCCTCCCTTGACTTTTAACATGGAACCGCCTGGTTGGTGGAGGTACACGGCGTGTAACGCCGCCCCACATGGTGTGTAATTTCAATCTTCAACCACCAACCTCTTCTAAAAGGGGAACACGGTGTGTACATGGTAATAACATGGCATGTAATCTCTAACCAGCAACATGGGCATGTATTTAATCCTATCTATCTATGTCTAGGGAAATAGTACACAATGTGTGTAATAAGTACACACTGTGTATATTTGAATTTTTTTTCCAGCCCTTCCCGATTTGTGTCTTAGGCTGGAGAATACCTGAAAACCATCATGATTATCGAACTAAATAATTTTATCTTGAAAACAACACATATATCCAGTGAAAACATGTTTTTATATTCCATAGAATGTATGAAAAGATATACATAATTCAGGCACATCAAACTCTCCCACACTTAGTCATTTGCTTGTCCTCAAGAAAAATCTCAACATCAAATCAATAGAATCCATACCCTATAAAGGTAAGCATTCAACTAATTATAATTATAAATATTATATCCATATCAAAGGATTTTAAAAGGAAAAAAACATATTTTAAGTCCAAAGATATTATAATCATGCCTCCTATATAATTCAATTAAAAATTTTCATCCTCTTTCATCCACATTGTTTAACTTTTCATAAATAAACATTCCAATTGATGATTTACCTCACCAAAAAGTACCTCTCGTCACTCAAAATTATTTAATTAGAGTTATTCTCAATATTAAGTATATGAACTCTATCCATAGGATTTCAAGTGTTCTCATTCTCCACTTCATAAGTCAAATCACAAAAATTATGAGGGCTTTTAATAAGGTTCAAATGTTTCTGAGGCTAAGGGTTGGTAGGTAATGATGAAAATTAATCAAAGAGGCTTTAAAAGGAGGCTGAATTCTTAAACAATAATGCATGATATTCAAAATAAATCTTAATGAAAATTCACCCCCAATCAAGATCTCTCAAAGGTATCATCATTGTGAAATTATCTTGCCAATATGGGTCCATAAACCATCAATAATATGTAATTAATGAATCTGGTCCCTCTTTTTCATTTTTCAATTTTTTTTTTCAACAGGGACCAATAAGAATACAATTAATAGTGGTTTTAGAACCATTCTTCCCAAATGAACAAGTGTCACTCACCCACACACTTAAATGCATGGTTTCTCCAAGATATACCATGAATGCCCAAAAATCTCTCTTTAAATCTCAAATGAATAATCATGAAAAATTATGAATGAATTAGGGTAGGAAGGGAAAATAGGATTTTAATGTAGATTTCTATCAAGGAAGTTCATGGTTTATTAGGGTTTACTAAGATTATATGTAGGGTAGATTTCAAGGTCAAAGGGGCTGAAAAAAAATCAATTGCCTTAATCATTTTAATGTGATTCAAAAATCTTCATGATTTGAGGAGAAAAACTAGCAAGTTCTGGTAGTTATGAATATCCCAATAATCTCTCAAGAAAGAGGGTATAAGAAAGAATATGTAAAAAAGGATTAGAATACTTATCAGGAATGAGTAAAAATGATCAATCTAATAAATGTAAATGTCCAAGACTTGAAATCCAAAATCAAACTATATCAGTAATCATTTAAAAATAATTTGAAAATTGAAATAAGCATGTAACTTTTAAAATTACCTTTTATGTATTTATTATTTATAATTATAATTAATCAAAACTTTTTCACAGTTTGAAATATTTCAAATATTAATGATGTCTCCTAGATCAGTTCAAGGGAAAAGAATAGTGTAGGCATAGACCCTCCCCCACACTTAATACAACACATGGTCCCCCAAGTTCAATACCAAGGAAGAAGATAATATGTATGGAAAAAGTGGGGGAAGATAAGGGGAATCTATGAAAGAAGTAAATCCAAAGTAAAAAAAGGAAAAATAATCACTGAAAAATAATCCTCTTGTGGTGAATCGAAAAATATAGAAGTAGTCGAAAAAGAGATGCCCAAGCCACTCCAGAGTACCTATGACTATCGCGGGAATGGAAAAAAGAAAAGATGTAGATACATACATAATCACATACCAATAATAGCATAAAATAGATATATATAATGGAAATAAATGTGCCAAAAACTAGTCACTAGGTCACCTCATAAGAGGTATCATCTGCAACAGTGGAATCCTCCAAAATAGAAGTAGTCGCAGTGGAAACTAGAGGCATGGGATCAGCACTCTAAGTGGGAGGCATAACATGTACCTCGGGCGTGACAGCAGGGGAATTAATCATTGGGCCAGCAATAGAGAGTAGAATGGAATTTGTGACTAGATCTGTCAGTGGGGTAGGTGCTACGGTAGGATGAGGAGTGTAGGGAGGTACTGGCACAGGGGATGTCGCTGGTAGGGAAAGGCCCAAGTATTAGAGGATAATCAGCAACATACCCTCCATAAGTGTATACGTCTGAGTGATGGCATCCTGGTGGAGCTAAAAAAGGTCTAAACTCCGGTCTCTCTCAGCCAAGCAGAGGGTGGTGGGGATATTAGCCGAGGATACAGGGGGAGGTGGGGAGGTGGAAGTTACAGAAGAAGAGGTGATTGTGTAAGAATAAGGATGGATGGAAGAAGGGGGTGTGCTGGAGAAGGAACATCCACTGGTGGATGAGGTAGGTTGGGATCAGCAACACCATTGGGAGCAACTGGGTCATCTCTCGCCCCTACAGGAGCTAGGCATCCTGCACAAGCACATATCCATCGCCTCAATGCTCAACCATCCTCATGTGGATAAGCATGAGGAAATCGAGACGTTGAGGTGAGCCTAATGGTTCGTGGGGGAGAGAGGTATCAAAAACTCTCAGATGGTGGTCTAATTGAGTGTTATAAAAACCACCGTTCAGGTTGCCCTGATGGACATGGATGATAGAGTGGAAGTAAGAAACAGCTTTACAAGGGATTTCAGGGTAGCTGTGTTAGACAATACAAGTGAGAAGGTCCATTTTGCAGCCAAACATGACACCCATATCCTCATGGTGAGGAAAAGGGATGGCACTGAAGCACTGGTGAAGGAAACGAAGGGGAGGAGAAATGATGAGTGTGCTCTTCTATGAGGGGGTGTACCTATGGTTAGGCAGCAATCTCTCACCACATCACAATGAAGTCAGAGCACTCAGGGTGGGTAATGGTGGAGACAGGAGGTGCGGTGGCAGGATGGGGGTAGAAGCTAGACCCTCGGCCAAAATCTTCCATGGTAATGGAAAAAGGGCATCCACCCAGCCGAAATTGAACCAGGGTAGCAGTATCTGTGGGCGTCTGCCTATAGGTGGGACCCTCAAACTTGAAGGTCACAATGAACTCCAAAGAAAAATCTCTATAAGTAGGATTGCTGACCCGGAGTGTCTTGAGGAGATGTGTATGGACAAAGAGCTCCTCAATATCCTCCCAAATACCAAGGCATTGGGGAAAACTAACGTCAAGAAAGAACCCACTCAACTGGATAGTGCAGCGTGAGAAGTGCCGCAATCGGTCTACCATAGGATGACCCTCGAGAAATATTAGGTATGGATGCGAATGAGGGCGGGGAACTAGTGGTACAGGATAAGGTGGATCCGCTGGTGTTGAGGTAGAAGGGATAGATATACTAGTAGTAGGTGGAGCAGTGGATACCTAAGATTCCTCAGAGGATGGTCTTGTAGAGGGTGGATGGTCCGGCCCAGTTTATTCCACCACTGTCGTAGAGGGTAGCACCAAAGGGGTGGACCCATAAGAGGGAATGATGGAACCGGAGCTCTCATCCATTGTGGTAGGTGTAGGAGAAACCATAGTGGGAGTAGTGGGGGTAGGTAGGGGCACCATAGAATCAACTGGACCAACAGATGTCATGAATGGAGGTGCAATCATAAGAGGAGGCAGTGATTCCAACGCTAAGGGCTAGAAAACCAGTAAATCTAATGCGGGCTGCTCGGAATGTTGAAGACGAATCCTATGAAGAGGGGGCCTCTTTCCCTCAACAGTAGAAGCGGGCCGCTTCCCAATCGTGGGATCGTCACCTACCATAGCTGGAAGAAAAGAAAATAGAAATAGAAAATGTGAGAAAATAGAAAATTAAGGGGAAAACGGCATGTAGATCTAGGGTACACGGCATGTAGTATGATCTACGTAAGATTTTGTGTTCTCTGGATCTACACGCCGAGAGGGCATGTGGTTGGGTAAAAACTAGTACATGTAATGTAACAAGGTGTACACGTTGTGCGTCACAACATGGAGTGATTCCCGTGTAAGTGTCCAGACATGGCTCAACCCAGGGAGGGGATATGACAAAATACACATCGTGTGGAAGGGGTACACATTGTGTGGATCAACATGGTGTGCAAGGTATGTACGCCGTCCACACGGATTCCTCTAAAGGGATGGAGGACATAGAGTGTACCAAACATACACTCAGTGTGTGGTGACATGGGAAGGGGCCATGTGTCATAGGACATGAGCTAATCTTTAAGGGGTAGGGGAAGGTATGCTACATGGCGTGTACCAAACATACACGCCATGTCTGTTTAAAATAATAAAATGTGTCGGTGTGGTCGTGTACAAAGTGTACACAATGTGTGTTCTTCACCCATCTCGTGTACTATGTGGGAGACCCGAATGGTCACCTTATCCAAAATCACCCTAAACAGCTATGAAATCTTGAAATAGAGGGTGGAGAACGGTGTACCTAGATCAAGGATCAAAATGAAGAAGAAATAACAACCAAAAACACTGAAAATCAGTGGATTGGTTGGAGGGATATAGACAACGTGCGGGATAAGAAAATGGGGAGGAGGGGGTCGCATGACACGGCCTCAGGCCAGGTAGGGTCCCAGCCTTTGTATCCAAAGTACACAATGTTTCATAGAGCGTACACGCCATGTATGTTTTTTTTCAAATAACATAAATAATAATATAAGACAATTAGTTATGTACAGCATAATTATTTATAAAAGAAAAAATAATTGAATCAAAAATAAACCTA
The DNA here is from genome assembly GCA_963277665.1 of Viscum album. Classification (NCBI taxonomy): domain Eukaryota; kingdom Viridiplantae; phylum Streptophyta; class Magnoliopsida; order Santalales; family Viscaceae; genus Viscum; species Viscum album. Next base: position 452,658,532 of record OY728137.1, on the reverse strand, counting down.
TACATTTAGTCTATCAAAGGATTACACACCATGTATTCTAAAATTTGAAAAAGAGAACTACAACCTTTGGTCCAGTGCTTGGGGCGCAATTCGAAGTGGTGATTGGTCATTCTGAATGTAAGCCCTCAACCACTAGACCAAAGGTTGTAGTGCTGCATGTTGTTAGTTATTTTGAATAATTAAAGTATAAGTGTAGTTCTACATAGGATGAAAAACTCATGGCATGTGGTTTTATTTTGAATAAAATGGATGAAGCACGGAGATTAGCTGAGTTCGAACCCTGATATTTTGAATCTAGGATCTAGACTACCAATCTTACAAATTCACCCACATGTATTTTCTTATTTTGAAAATATTTTACATTATTAATGAAAATATTTCACACATTATGTATATCAAAATTCACGCTGTGTGGTTTTATTAATATGAAAAATGATGGAACTGGGTCAGTTGTCAGGATTCAAACCTGGGTCTTTGGGAACCGGTTTATGACCCTGGCTAGTCGGTTCATCCCCATAATGGGTTTTATTCTATATATAAAAACTTATATTTTGTTTTGAAAAATACCACACATTTTGTTTAATTAAACACAAGTTAAAAAGGATGAACCATGTATCGAAGGCAGGGATGGAGTGATTTGAACCGACAATAGTTCGGATACATTCTGGGGACCTTACCATCGGCACAGGAATCATTCATGTTTATTAAATTAATTAATATATACTTATACTACTAGTTCTTATTAGAATATACATTAAAAAGGAAAGTACACACCATGTGAAAAGGTGATACACGGCGTGTAGTCTCTAGGTTGCCTCCCAGGAAGAACCTTTGTTTTATGTCATTGGCTCGACCTTACCTGAGTGTCTAGATACCCGAATTGTATGGTGGATATTGTACCCACCATATCCTCCATGTGAAAATAAGGCTTCATATATTTTCCATTTACCTTAAATGTTTGACCGTCAGCTCCAGCAACTTCCACCGCACCATGGTGGAAAACCTTGATCACTTAGAAAGGCCCTGACCACTGAGGCTTTAATTTACCTGGAAGAAATATCAAATGGGAGTTAAATAATAGTACCTCATCACTAGGCTATAATTATTTATGATAGATCATGAATTCATGGATCACCTTTATCTTCTCTTTATATATCCTAGAATTCTCATATGCCTCCCGCAAAATCTCATCATGTTCCGTCAGTTGAAACTTGTGCTTATCTTCTGCATATTTTAGATCGTAGTTCAAGGACTTCATAGCCCAATAGGATTTATGATAATTTTCCACTAGTAAATGACATGGATTTCTATAAATCAACTAGAATGGGGACATACCCAGAGGTGTTTTGAAGGCGGTCTTGTATACCCACAAGGCATCATCAAGTTTCTTGCACCAGTCCTTCCTTGAGGCTCCCACTGTCTTCTCCAGGATCTGATTTAATTATCTGTTTGAGACTTTCACTTGTCCACTGGATTGTGGTTGATAAGGTGTACCTATGTTATATCAAACATTGTACTTCAAAAGCACATTCTATCTCAATGCATTGTCAAAATGAATCCATATATCACTTATCAAAGCCCGTGGAACACTGAACCTACTAAAAATATTTTTCTTCAAGAAGATTACGATGACCTTTGTTGTGTTTTGTGTTTTGACTGCGGCTTCTACCCATTTTGAGACATAATCTACACAAAACAGTATGTAAGAGTTTCCAAATGATGGGATAAAATGTCTGACGAAATTAATACCTCGCACATTGAAGACCTTGACCTCAAGGATAGGGTGTTGAGGCATTTTATATCAATGCCCCATGTTACCTGTCTGCTGGAACCTATCACAGCATGTTATAAAATACCAAGCATCCTTGTGCATGGTAGGCCAGAAAAAACTAGATTAGATAATTTTAGCTATCATTTGGTCTGGCCCATGATGTCCCCCAATTGGGGAATAATGGAAAAAACTAAAGAATTCATTGAATCTCTATTTTTAGGATACAGTAGAGGATCACCCCATCTCCACATGAGCATAAGAGCAATGGGTCTTCCCATAAATATCTTTTCACTTCAGACAGAAATCATTTCTTTTGTTGGAAAGAAAGATCAGGGTGAACGACTCATATATCCAAGTAATTGGCTATGTTGGCATACCATGGACGGGGTGTAACTCCAACAGAGAAAAGATGAGGTCTGGGAAGTCCACCTTGATTTCTCTATCAACTTATATTTCTAAATGAGGCAATTCCATTCTGGAGAGATGATCAGAAACAATGTTCTCACTGTCCTTCTTATCATGGATCTCCAAGTAAAATTCTTGGAGGAGAAGCACCCAACGGATGAGTCATGGTTTTGCATCCTTCTTGTTCAGCAAATATTTAAGTGTTTCATGGTTATTGTAGACAATAACATTGGATAGCACTAAATAAGATCGGAACTTGTCGAATTCAAAAACCACTACTAGCATTTTCTTCTCCATGGTAGTGTAGTTAATGTGTGCTTCATTGATGGATCTTCTACCATAGTAGATTGGTCTTAAGATTCTATTTAGATGCTTCCCAAGAATTTATCCCACGGAATAGTCACTTGCATCGCACATAATCTCAAATTTTTCCTCCCAATTTGGGGTAATCATGATAGGGGATTCTACCAATTTTTACTTCAGAAGCTAGAAGGTTGCAGTGCAGGTTTCGTCAAATTCAAAGATAGCATCTTTTGAATGAATATTGGTTGGTGGTTGAGATATATTTGAAAATTCATGAATGAATCTTCTGTAAAAACCTACATGCCTAAGAAAGCTCCAGATTTCTTGAACAGAAGTTGGGATAGGAAGTTGTGAGATCACTTCAATTTTGGCTGAGTCAACTTCAATTCCCTTCATAGAAATATGGTGGCCCAATACGATGCCATTTTGTACCATAAAGTGGCACTTCTCCTAGTTTAAAACCAGATTGGTGTGCTTACACTATTCCAGGACCAATTCCATATTTCTTAAGCAAGTGTTGAATGATTTTCCATAGACCAAAAAATCATCCATAAATACTTCTAGAATATGCTCGACCATGTCATGGAATATTGTCAACATACATCGTTGAAAGGTGTATGGATCATTGCACATGCCAAAATACATCCTTAAATAGGCAAAAGTTCCATATATTCATGTAAAGGTACTCATCTCTTGATATTAAGGAGTAATTGAAATTTGGTTATATCCAAAATAACCATCTAGAAAGCAATAGAATTCATTCCCTACTAATCTCTCCATCATTTGATCCATGAAAGGGAGTTGGAAGTGATATTTTCATGTAGCAGCATTTAGTTTTTTGTAATCCACACATACCCCCCATCCCATGACTTTTCTTGTTGTTATAAGTTCATTGTTATCATTAGTGATCATGGTGATACCCCTTTTTTGGGTACCACTTGAAAAGAACTTACCCATGGGCTATTGAAGATCGGGTAGATGATTCCCACATCCAAAAGCTTTATCACCTCCTTCTTCACTACCTCCTTCATGGGAGGATTTAGTCGTCATTTTTGTTGTTGAGAGGGATTGGATCCTTCTTCAAGTAGCACCTTGTGGGTGAAAATTGTTTGGATGATCCCTTTAAGATTAGCTACTATCCACTCAGTAGCTTGTTTTCTTCATTTAAGGAATTTTAGAAGTGCATTCTCTTGCTCTTGTGAGAGAGAGGCGTTGAGTATAACTAGTAGTGTGTGCTTATCACCCAAGTAAAAAAATTTCAAAGATGATGGGAGAGTTTTGACTTCAAGTTATGGGGATTTCAAAACTAAGGGCACAATTGGTTCCACCTTGTCCTGCTCGAGAATATCTGGAACAATTAAACATTGTCAATAATGACCACCCTGGACGACTATTAATTACAACTCTTATGGTTCATAATCAGGTTGGATGTTTTTGATGAATGGTTCATAAGTGATAGAACATCATTCCATGTCTTCTTCCATGTGGCCCAAGTGATCATTCACAGTGGTCAATGAATAATAGTCCTTATATTCCATTAGTGATACTTGCTTAACTACTTTGATGACATTGTAAGATACCTTTTCATCTCCCACTCTGAAGATCAATTCACCTTGATGAACATTGATCAACACTTTCCCAATAGCCAAGAAGGGTCTTCCCAGAATGAGAGGTTCCTCTTGATCCTCCTCCATGTCAATGATGATGAAATAAGTAGGAAGAATCAACCTTCCCACTTTCACAATCACATCCTCAAGAATCCCTTTAAGATATTTAAGGGATCGATATGCGAGCTATAGTGCCACTCGGGTATGTTGTAAATAATTCAGCCCCAAATTATTAAATACTTTATATGTCATAATATTGAAACTAGCCACTAAATCACACGGGGATTTCCCAAACTCACATGATCTAATTGTTCAAGGAATTGTAAAACTACCTAGATCTTAGAGATTTGGAGGAAGAGAGTGTTGGACCACTTATGAACATTCCTTAGTGAGAGGAATTTCTCCCAAATACTCTATCTTCCTCTCATTTGAGATGATTTCCTTCATGAACTTTGTATATGTTGGAATTTGAGTTAATTCCTCTATGAAAGGAATGTTGATATGAAGTTTCTGGAATACCTCTATGAATTTCCCAAACTGCTGATCTAGCTTCCTTTTCTTTATTCGTGAAGGAAATGGTAAGGGGGTTCATAAGGTGCGACCACCTCTATTACCTTACCATGTAAATCCTACTTATCTTTTTATAGTTCCTGGATTGAGGGGGACTCCTCAACTTCAGCTTCATGATTCGAGGAGAATGTAGGTGGAGATGGATTTTTACCTTGATTTGAAATCTTTTCCTGGGGTAATTTCTTCCCACTTTGTAAAGTGATAGAATTAGCCTCCTCTCGTGGGTTCTTCTTAGTGTTACCTAGTGGTGTACTAGGTTTCCTTGAAGATATTCTATTAGCAATTTTCCCAATCTGATTTTCAAGTCTCCAAATTGATGCCTCCTAATTATAAAATCTTGTTTCAACAGTTGTTATGAATTTTGATATCATTTATTCTAGATTTGATAGGCGGTCCTGCTGAGGTTTTTGGGAAGTTGTAGGAGGTTGTGGATGCATTGGTGGTTGTTTCGGATGAATTTTTTGATACCCTTGTTGTTGGAAAGATCCCTATTGATGTTTTATGGGATATGTATTCTGGTATTTTTGTTGACCATGGATGGTTGGCCTTTGAGGGCGGGGTTGAGAATTTTGGTGTTGCTTCCCCCAGCCCATGTTTGTGTTATCTTTAAAAGCTAATTTTTCATATTGAGGGTAAGTATTTGGACCTCTATCCTAAGAAACATAGATTACCTCACTTGTTGAGGCACCGTCATTTGTCCCTGGGAATTCTCCCATGACATGATTTTCACCACATTCGCTGCATACTGGGTGATGTACCGCTTGAGCTTGAGATGCATTTTTCAAATTTAAGGAATCAATTTTCTTGGACACATCATCGAGTTGAGCATCAATAAATATAGTGGCATCAATGTTATGCATTCCCTGATTTTGAGTACCTCTCTATGAGTGCCATTGGAAGATGTTTGCATACATATCTTCAAGAAAGTTGAAGAGTTCCTCTGGGTATTTCCTCATCATTGTCCCTCCAGTAGCTGCATCCACCAAGGATTTGGTGTTTGTCATAAGACCGCCATAGAAAGTTTGGAATTTCATCCACAATGGAAGGCCATGATGAGGTAACTTACTCAACATTTCTCTAAAGTGCTCCCATGATTTGTACAAATATTCTGAATCATGTTGCTGAAAATTGTGAATTTTATTCCACAACGTCACCATCTTGGAGGGTGGAAAATAATTTGATAGAAATGCCTAGGCTAATGCCTCCCAAGTGAGGATAGAATGTTGAGGCAGCCCTTTAATCCATTACATCTCTTTATCCCTTAATGATAAGGGGAATAAGCGAAGGAGAATGGCATCCTCGGACACCTCATGGTAGCGGAAGGTGTCGCATATCTCCAGAAAATTGGAGAGATGAATGTTGGGATCTTCACTTGGTAATCCTCCAAACTGCACCATGTTTTGGATGAGCTTCATGATGGATAGCTTAATTTCAAAATGTTTGGCATACACCGGTGGTCTGATAATACCCATATCATATCCATGGATGGAAGGAAGATCGTACTCCATAAGGGTATGACATAGGGGAAGTTGTTCTTGATGAGGTGGGGGCACAAATTGTTGATCAGGTGAAAAATAAGGCCCCTAGCCTGGATAGAGGTACAGCAATCTCTCTAGTGGGTACTGCTGGGGTTGTTGCGGGCCATAACTCAGAACAAATGGAGTTGGTTGTCATTGCAGATTCCATGGTATAAACAACATGATGTTTGCTGGAGGAAGTTGGATATGCTCATCCTCAGTAGCTTTTTGTTGGTTCTAGTTGTCCTTAGGTGTGAACTATAGTCCAACGGCTTGGACAGTAGTTGGGTCTCCTTCTTCCATGTTCTTTGTGGGTGCATTTTAGTTGTGATTTCCCATAAGTTTTTGACGTCTCCTTATGATCGTTTTTTCAATCTCCGGATCAAACGGAAGGACTTATGATGACCCGGTGCTCTTGGAACGGGTAATCCATCTTCTCATGCACCTATGATTCTCTGCACAACACTAAACAACACACCAAGCATAAACGAGGAATTCTAAAATAATGAAAAATAGAAATGTGATTAAGAACGGAATTTTTAGAATTTTTTTTTATTTTCACTTTAATTAATACAAACAGATTAATCAAAACACCATTAAATTTCAAGTCCCTGGAAACGGTGCCATAATTTTCTATTATTTTATCCTAAGTGTTACTTTCGATAATCCAAATTGAAATACCCAAACTTAAAACTAGTATAGTTCAAGTAGGGAATCGATCCACAGGGAGATGAAGTTACTATATTTTGTTTCTCTAGTTTGAAATTAATTAGGTGAAGTTTGATGAAATTTAGAGTCGATGTTTTTATGTTTCAATGACAGAGTAATTAAACTTTTAATTTATTGATAAATTACTTTTAAAGATAAATAAAATCAGAAAAATTTTATTCTGATGATAAATGGGAAGAATTTTTTGGTGCTGTGGATTTTTAGGATAATTAATTAATCAATTTTCTTATGAGGTTGTGTTGTTCATGATAACTCACATATCTAGGTTTTGGATATAACGAAACCCCCTTAGTCTGGTGAATTTTGTTTAAATCAGTAGAAACCAATTCCTTGGTCTAGAATTTGATTTCTATTAATTTTTTTAATTGTAACCTCTTTTGAGATGATAAGTCCACCCAATGATCATGGATGTTCTTAATCATAATTCTTCATAAGATCCCTGGAAATCCCATTCTTGGTCTGATATGGGGTTTCCAGTGATATTTAGAAAGATTTTTTGAGGTATTATGAGAGAAATATAAATAACATGATTATAATGTAGCAATTGATCAACAAAAATCCATAATCATCCACAGCCCCAACACATAGGGGATTTAGCCACTCATGGAGTAACTAATGACTAACAAACTTGTGATACCTAATTTAAACATCACAAAAACTTTGGATTGAAGATCTTCAGGAAGGTAGTGGCATCACCTACTCTCTTATATTCTTTCCTTCTTCTCTCATTGGGTGTCTCCAGAATGTACCCTTTTTACATCTGAGTATGAGTCTTGAATTAGGAGGGTATTCCCTCCTATTTATAACCTTTAAAAATACATGGTGTGTACTCAAAAGTAAACGGTGTGTAACACCACTCCACATGGTGTGTAATTTCAATCTTTATCCATTAACTACTTCTAGAAGGGGGAACACGGCATGTACATGGTAATCACATGGCGTGTAAGCTCTATCCGGAAACATGGTCGTGTATTTGGTCCTACTGATCCATGTTTGGGGAAATAGTACACAAAGTGTGTAAGAAGTACACACCGTGTATATTTTAATTTTTGTTCTAACCCTTCCTGATTTTTTTCTTAGGCTGGAGAATACCTAAAAACCATCATGATTGTCGAATTAAAGTATTTTATCTTGAAAACAACACATATATCTGGTGACAACATGTTTTTATATTCCATATAATGTGTGAAAAGATATACGCAATTCGGGCACATCAAAAGTTTACATGCATCCCGAAGGGCCCGTGTAGGGTGTGAGAATGAGTCTCAATAGGATACCACCCAAGTGTTCATACCCAACATAAGGGCTTAAGTAGGTGTTTAATTTAATAAATAATAAACCAGCACAGATTAAAGTAAACATGGGCTTCCCTGATGCTCAACAGCCACCAGGAATCCATCATCTACCTCATCCAATGTCGGAATCACTAAAGAGGAGATCCTTGGCCCATGGCCCAAGGTATCCCCTAATATGAAATTGCCAGGTGAACCCTTAGGTTCCACCACAAATAAGTAATCTCACACCACGTGTCTCCTAACACCTCATGTCTCAACAAAGTATTGACATCCCAAAGGCACACCCAAGCAAAAATAGAACCTTGGTCCCTCGGACCCCTACTCAAAAGAACCCTTCGGATCGAAGCCCTATGTAACACCCGAGATTTTTTTATGAGAAATATTTTGTTTTTATGTTATATACATCATCAAAGGAATATTTCACTACACACAACACTATCTTGGCTTGCTTTACACGCAATCGCAACCTTCCTCGATAACTTGCGCCGTACGCAATACCGAGTTTCACTAAACAACAATATGCTATTAAAATATTATTAAAACTAGCCGTTATGAATAGTAATAACCACTTTTTGAAATTTTGTAAATTTCATCTTTCAAAATGGACTTCATTTTTGGATTCGGAATATCAAAATTAGCCTAGGGTGAAATTTTGGTATTTTTCTGAAAACTTTCAATTTTTGATGAATAGTGAAAATACTGGGTTACTATTTAAAAACCGACTTTTTATTTAAATAATTATTTATTTTATTTAAATTTTTTTAGGTAAAAATTGATACATAATACCTATATAATTTCAAAGTAAATCATTGGAGTCATTTTATAATAATTTTAGATATATTGAAATTTTATTGAACTTTTCACCGTCTTTTACCCACCTCCTAGGAGAATTTGCAAATTCACATAAAACTTAATTTTACCGCTTCTGTGAGTGGATTTCTAAAATTCGAGAGACATGGTTAATATCAAGGACTAAAATTTGTTTCAATGAGATGAAAATAATTTTTGGTGAATAGTAACTTTTTACTTTTTTTACCACGGTTAAAAGTAAATAGGGTAATTAAGGGTAAAAATGATATTATTATTACCCTAACACATGTCCTAATTCTACTGGATAAGTGTAATTCGACCAAAAACAACCTTAGGAATAAAATATGACCATTTAGGCCCACTTGGATTAGATTAGGACATTTAATAATATTTTATTTAAAGAATAGTTAAAATAGTTAAAATCAAAGTTTAATAACTAAAACATTTTTAATATAGGGTTATAAATAAGATAAATTCGACTATAAATATTCATTAGAAATCTAAAAATATTTCCTACATAATGGTATTTTATTTATAATTTTTAGACATTAAATAATTTAATTTATTTATGACACAATGATGATGCAGTAATTATCTTATTAATGAAATATTAACATAATTGATGTTATAAATACTCAAATAAATGTAATTTGAGACTTTTTATGAATTAAAGTAATTTTATAGGTTAATATGACATGTGAGTTGATTTAATTAACTTTTTTCGAACTAATCATTCTTTTATGATTTTCACAAAAATCAATTATCAAATAGTGTCAAAATTGACATAAAATAGTTTTTAAAACAAATATTATATTATTAATTGTTATTTTATTCCTAAAATTCTAAGGTTCAGCCAAATGACTTATATAAGGTTATATATTTTAATAATAAACAACTTTGTGTTCGTTTGGCTTGTTATAGTAAGTTTATTAACCTTATAGTGTAAGGAAACAAGAAGACACGGTAAAAGTTAAATTATCTAACTTAAAGTTAAATCTAAATGATAAGGTTAAAATAGAGACATAAACTTGTCTAAATTATATTGGATGAGATTATTTCGACCCATACCCACCTTAGCTTCTAAATAAATCAATTTGGAGCTATTAAAAACCGAATATGACTTTATAATAAAATAATATTTTTAGTTTTTCCAAAGGTGCCCCTCTCCTCCCTTATAAAAGGGAACCTCCTCCCTCTCCTCCTCACACCACTTTGAGCCTTCAAGCTCGGAAAACCCCTACCAAATTCTCTTCTACACTTCCATAGAAACATCCTAGAGGCACTGGTCTTCTTCAAAGACCATCTTTAGTTCCCTAAGAGGAGGTTAAGAAAAGGCGCTTCAAAGAAGAGGTAATGTTTGTTGCCGATTCTTTCAATGTTACTTCTTCTTCTACTTATTCTTCTTTAGTTATTTCATTATGAATTAATAACATCAGTATCACTCATATAATGATATGTTATTATAAATATTAAACAACCCTATTTCACCTTCTATCCATCCTACGAAAAATGAAATCATCGCGCGTGCGTACGTACGGAATACCGTCTCCACGCCGTGGTGTAATCTGTTTTCTACCACCACCTTACTTGGATGGGTATAATGGTGTAGAGAATAACTATATATGATTATTTTAAAGTTATATTGATTCTGAAATATTATACATACACTCCAATACAATTCCATGATCATGGGAACGATATCATCGCTCGTGCGTACGTACGGCCTACCGTCTCCACAATGTGATGTGACTCGTTCTACATGATCTTCATTACATAATGATTATATAAATGAATTGAATGAATAAATATGATATAAATTACACTAATACCATTCTGGAAATGAGGTATCTATAACCTAAAAATAATAATAAGAATTTATTCGACCAAACACACATAAGAACATAAAGCAATAAACACCCGAATAACAAGTAGCAATGAAATATTACTAATAAGAAGCTAAGAATCTAAGAATATGACCATATATGATATAATAAAAATGGTTATGATTCTTTAATAAGTCAATAACATTATTTAAATCATTATACATGAGTTTCATACACGTACGAAGAAAATCGGACCTGAGGTAAGGGAAAATCTCGCAATCTCAATTTTTATCCGAGATTGTTTATACTTCAGAATTTACTGGGGAATATTTATCATAAACATCCATTTTTCCTCAATATGTAATATTATTTATATCCTCCTACAATTTTTTAAATCCAATGTTACCTTTTGGTGAGTTTTTAGTAAAATATATGAATGGAATCTTTTTTCGTTTTTCGTACGAGGTGCTTTTTGACTTTTCCAGACAAAGTATGAGAAGAATGTTTTTTTTAACTTATACGGCATGAATAGATTTTTAGAACATTATTTACATGAATCTTCCTTTACAAGTTTTCAAGTTTATTTTTAATCAACTTATTTTAGTTTAAAATTATATAACATGTTAAGAAAGGAAAATGTTTTTGAAGTAGAAAGGATATTTTCCTCAAGAATGGAGTTCAAGTGTTTTATCAAAATTATTTTCCATATAAGATAATATAGGGTTCTGTTTCAATCCCTATTATTAAATTTATTTGATTATGTTGTGATGAAATTATTTTTATGAAGTCCTTTATCTTATATGAATTTTTTTATGATGTCACGATGTTTAAGAATCCCATTTTTATTACATGGGTTATGCTGTGATGTATGATTTATGATTTTGTGGCACACATATGAATGGTTTCATTATGAGATGGGTGGGACCTATATCTCCCTCCAATGCATTGGGTAAATATTTATATCTCATGAGATAGACATGGATGGAATGGCAGGTTAATCTGGTTCAGTGAAACAGGACTGAAACAAGGAGTGAACTCGGTTCAGAAATGGACTTTGTCCGCTAAGATAGTCTTGGAAATGAGTCTTGAATACTAAGAAATGATTCTTTATGATTATGTGTGTATTCCACAAAGTTTCATGTTTTAAGTTATGATTATTGGGATTACATTTCACTACTATGATTTATCTCGTGTTATGAAATTATGATTTCTTTTGCAGGTTAATATTTCCAAAATGTTATGTTCTTATGAATATGAAGTGATTGATATTTCTTTTGTTTACCCTTATTGAGAATTTGAGCTCACCCTTTTGTAAGTTTTCTTTCCCCAAGTCAGGAAGAAGGTTATTAAGTAGGATATGCCAAAAGGGACTCTAGATATGATGAAATAAATGGGAGACAATGTAGATGCTTTATGAACCAGTTGTTTTTGTTTCCCAGTTTCTAAAGACACTATACCTATACGGTCCTTTCATGGTTTTGTTATATGTTGTAATAAGTGTGCTTAAATTTTGAAGCAATAACAATTTATGTAAATTATGGGTCGTTATTGTTGGTATCAGAGGAAGGGTATAGTCAACCTTTGGAAACTAGGATGTGAAAGCCTTAGTAAGAACCCTAAGGATAAGTCTAAGCATAGAACACAATCTTAGTGTTTTATAAATGGTCATGAATAACCTATGATAAGACCTAAAGCGTGAAATTTTATTCTTGATTATGTGGTTTTTCTATTATAATTAGCATTGCTCACACTATTCTTCTTGGTTTTAGTCAATGGCTGGAACCCGAAGGAACAGTGTTAATGTGGAATGCGATGGGCAATGCAATGATTGTCCCCCTGAGCAACCAAATGTTCTGGGAGAAGGAATGAAAAATCTTGTATCCATGCTCACACAACTTTCTCAAGATATGAATCATGCAGGACTTCCAAACGAGAAAAAAAGGAACAACATTTTGTTGAATCCTTCATGAGGCAGCATCCACCCTCATTCAGCGGGTCTACTGATCCATTAGTTGCTGAACAATGGATCAGTACTACTAAAAAGATATTTTCAGTTCTTCAATGTTCTGAACATGATAAAGTCATCTTAGTAGTGTATCATTTGGAAGGTGATGTTTATCAATGGTGGAATATTATCAAGAATACGAGGCAAAGAGATGAAATTGAGTCCATGGAATGGGACTAGTTCAAGAACTTATTTTTCAATAAGTACTTACCTCGTATTCTTCGAACAATGATGGATAATGAGTTTCTTGAATTGAAACAAAAGGATGATGAATCTGTTGGTACCTATGAAGAAAATTTTACAAGACTCACAAGGTACGCTTCTGGGATTATTATCCAACCTGAGAGTAAGATCGATCGATTCTTTAGTGGCTTGAAACCAAGTCTTCGAAGGGCGTTAGCCATAAGGGACTTCAATAGCTATGAGGAAATCGTTCGATGTGCTCTCAAAGTTGAGATGAAGATTGGAGTAACCCATTAGTCATATGGGTTTGATAAGAAGAGGAAAATGGAATTCAAAAGAAAATCTAAAGAGCACACTGAAAAGAAGATGAGTTTTCCCTTATGCTCAAAGTGTGGAAAAAAACATGGAGGGAGTTGTCTTAAAGGGACAAGTAAATGTTTCAAATGTGGAAAGGAAGGTCATCGGGCATTTTAATGCCGCAATGATGGGAAGAAGATGTCTAGTGATGCGAACAAAGAAAAGGCTACACAGAGTTCACCTCCTACACTTCAATGTTACAAGTGTAAGAAAATGGGGCATTATGCCAATAAATGACCTAATCCAAGGGTTGTTGATGATGATCGATGTCAACAAACTCTTAAGACTAAAGACAAAGGAAAGTCACATGCAATTTCTATCAGCGATGTGGAGTATGAGAACGAAGTGGTGAAAGGTACACTTACCATCCACTCTAAAGTAGAAAATGTTATTTGATTCTGGATCCACCCACTATTTTATTTCTGAATAATTTTCTAAGGGTATCGACGTATTACCTCAACAATTAGATGTTGAGTTAGTTGTGACAACCCCTAATGGAACAATAGTCACATCAAAAGTTTATAATTCTTCTCCGATTGAAGTTTGTGGGAAAGTGCTTCCTACAAATCTTGTGATCCTTCCTATAGTGGAATTTGATGTGATTCTTGGCATGGATTGGCTTTCTTTATATGGAGCTCATATCAATTTCCAAAGAAGGGAAGTCACATTTCATATTCCAGATCAATCTATGATCGTCTATCAATGCAAGGATGAACATAACCTTCCAGTGGAAATTTCTTCCATCTTATGGGTCTTGATTTCACTAAATGAAGGTTATTTATCTCAAATGGTCAGTGAGAACCACACGATTAAGAATATTCCCATTTTACGAGAGTTTGATGATATCTTTCTGGAGGAATTTTCGGGTCTTCCACTAAATCGTGAAGTTGAGTTTTCAATAGAACTCGTACCGGGTGCTTTACCTATTTCAAAGACACCTTATAGAATGGCCCCAATTGAGTTGCAAGAATTTAAGAAGAAACTCCAAGATAATCTTGATAAGGGATTCATATGCCCTAGTGCGTCACCTTGGGGAGCACCTGTTCTATTTGTTAAGAAGAAAGATGGATCAATGAGACTCTGCATTGATTATCGAGAACTTAACAAGATCACTATCAAGAACAAATATCCTCTCCCACGCATTGATGACTTATTTGACCAACTACGTGGAGATCAATACTTTTCCAAGATTGATCTTAATTCAGGGTATCATCAATTAAGGGTCAAAAGGGAGGATATACCAAAAACGGCTTTCCGTACAAGGTATAGACACTATTAATTTATAGTGATGCCATTTGGTCTTACTAATGCCCCTGTTGTCTTCATGGATCTAATGAATAGAGTCTTTAGATACTATCTTGATCAGTTTTGTGGTAGTCTTTATAGACGATATTCTTGTATATTCAAAGAGGAAGGAAGAACATGAAGATCACTTGAGAATTATATTGAAGACCCTGAGAAAGGAGAAGCTTTATGCCAAATTTACCAATTGTGAATTTTGGCTTCAAAAAGTTGCATTTTTGGGTCACATAATCTCAAAAGAGGGGATATCTGTGGATCCAGCAAAGACATAGGTTATCGAAGGATGGATGAGACCAACAACAGTAACTGAGATCTGAAGTTTTCTTGGTTTGGCTGGATATTATCGATGTTTTGTGAAATATTTTTCATGATTATATAATCCACTCACCAGGTTGACTCGAAAAGGAGTTAAGTTCGTGTGGACGGAGGAATGTGGAGAGAATTTCAAGGAGTTGAAAAGAAGGTTGTCCAGTGCACCTATACTCACACTTCCTTGTAGTGGAGAAAGGTTTGTGATCTATAGTGATGCATCCAAGAAGGGGATGGGGTGTGTTCTTATGCAAAATGATATGGTGATAGCTTATGCCTCATGACAATTGAAAATCCATGAGAAAAATTACCCAACTCATGATTTGGAGTTAGCTGCGGTAATATTTGCATTAAAGATTTGGAGGCATTATCTTTATGGAGAAAGGTGTGATATTTATACTGATCATAAAAGCTTAAAGTATATTTTCACACAAAAGGAGATAAATATGTGCCAAAGAAGATGGTTGGAGTTGATTAAGGATTACGACTGCTCAATTCATTATCAACCTGGTAAAGAAAACAAGGTGGAAGATGCATTAAGTCGACAAGACCATGCTAGCTTATCCATGATGAGGATCAAAAAAGATCCAATATTTATGGATTTACAAAGGATGGATCTTAAAATTATAATGGAAGGGGAAAAATCTTATCTTTCTCAAATGAATGTTCAACCATCTATACATCTGAAGATTAAAGAGGCACAGAAATAATATGTAGAGTTACAAAAGAAGGTGAGAAATGTTCCTGAATTCAACCTTGATTGTGATGGGATAATAAAGTTCAGAAATCGGGTTTGTGTTCCTCCCATCCCAGAATTAAAGAATGAGTAGCTGGATGAGGCTCATAGTTCTTCATTCTCTATTCATCCTAGAAGCACGAAGATGTATAGGGACCTGAAAGAGTACTTCTGTGGGATGGCATGAAAAGATATGTTGCTGAATATGTCTCTCAATGCTTGGTTTTTCAGCATGTTAAAGCTGAGAGACAAAAGTCTAAGGGGATGTTACAACCATTACCCATACCCAAATGGAAATGGGAAAACATCACTATGGACTTTTTCACTGGACTTCCTAAAACATCCAAAGGCAATAATGCTATCTGGGTCATAGTTGATCGTCTTACAAAGTCTGCACACTTCATTGCTATTAGAGAGGATTTCTCTCTAGATAAGCTGACCAGGATATATGTAAAGGAAGTGGTAAGATTACATGGAGTTCCACTTTCCATTATATCTGATCGGGATCTGAGGTTTACCTCAAAGTTCTGGCGAAGTCTTCAGCATACTCTGGATACAGAGTTGAGTTTCATCACTGCTTATCATCCTCAGACAGATGGTCAGTCTGAGAGGACAATTCAAACTCTAGAAGATATGTTAAGAGCTTGCTCTATGGATTTCAAAGGAGGTTGGGATCAACACCTACCTTTGGTGGAATTTTATTATAATAATAGCTTTCACTCCAGTATTCATATGGCTCCTTATGAATCTCTCTATGGAAAGAAATGACGAACTCCAACTTGCTGGGATGAAGTTGGGGAAAGAAAGCTATTAGGACCTGATCTTGTTGATGAGATGCCAGAAATGGTTAGATCTATTCAACAACACATTAGAGCATCTCAGAGTCGACAAAAAAGTTATGCTGATAACCGAAGAAAAGACTTAGAGTTTTAAGTGGGTGATAAAGTGTTCTTACGAATATCTCCTTGGAAGAGAGTAATGAGATTTGGAAAGAAGGGAAAGTTGAGCCCTAGGTATGTCAGTCCTTTCGAAATACTGGATCATGTTGGGAAGGTAGCTTACTGATTGGATCTTCCACCGAATCTCTCTCAAGTTCATGATGTGTTCCATGTATCACTCCTGAGAAAGTACATACCTGATCCTTCACATGTACTAAGCTCAGAAGTTGTACCGCTGGAGCAAGATCTTTCTTATGAAGAAAAGCCGATAGAGATTCTGGATCGCAGCGAAAAGGTCCTACGGAACAAGACCACTCGCTTAGTGAAAGTTTTATGGAGGAACCACCAATTAGAAGAAGCTACATGGGATCTTGAGGATATGATGAGGGAGAGGTATCCTCATCTGTTTGTTACCAAGTAACGAATTTCAAGGGCGAAAGTCATTTTAAGGGGGTGGAATGTAACACCCGAGATTTTTTTATGAGAAATATTTTGTTTTTATGTTATATACATCATCAAAGGAATATTTCACTACACACAACACTAGCTTGTCTTGCTTTACACGCAATCACAACCTTCCTCGATAGCTTGTGTCGTACGCAATACCGAGTTTCACTAAACAACGATATGCTATTAAAATATTATTAAAACTAGCTGTTATGAATAGTAATAACCACTTTTTGAAATTTTGTAAATTTCATATTTAAAAATGGACTTCATTTTTTGATTCGGAATATCGAAATTAGCCTAGGGTGAAATTTTGGTATTTTTCTGAAAACTTTCAATTTTTGATGAATAGTGAAAACACTGGGTTACTATTTAAAAACCGACTTTTTATTTAAATAATTATTTATTTTATTTAAATTTATTTTAGTTCAAAATTGATACATAATACGTATATAAGTTCAAAGTAATTCATTCGAGTCATTTTATAATAATTTTAGATATATAAAAATTTTATTGAACTTTTCACCGTCTTTTACCCACCTCCTAAGAGAATTTGCAAATTCACATAAAACTTAATTTTACCGCTTCTGTGAGTGGAATTTTGAAAATCCGAGAGACACGGTTAATATCAAGGACTAAAATGTGGTTCAATGAGATGAAAATAATTTTTGGTGAATAGTAACTTTTTACTTTGTTTACCACGGTTAAAAGTAAATAGGGTAATTAAGGGTAAAAATGATATTATTATTACCCTAACAATGTCCTAATTCTATTGGATAAGTGTAATTCGACCAAAAACAACCTTAGGAATAAAATATGACCATTTAGGCCCACTTGGATTAGATTAGGACATTTAATATTATTTTATTTAAAGAATAGTTAAAATAGTTAAAATCAAAGTTTAATAACTAAAACATTTTTAATATAGGGTTATACATAAGATAAATTCGACTATAAATATTCATTAGAAAGATAAAAATATTTCCTACATAATTGTATTTTATTTATAATTTTTATACATTAAATAATTTAATTTATTTATGACACAATGATGATGCAGTAATTATCTTATTAATGAAATATTAACATAATTGATGTTATAAATACTCAAATAAATGTAATTTGAGACTTTTTATGAATTAAACTAATTTCCTAGATTAATATGACATGTTAGTATTGATTTAATTAACTTTTTTAGAACTAATCATTCTATTATGATTTTCACAAAAATCAATTACCAAATAGTGTCAAAATTGACATAAAATAGTTTTTAAAACAAATATTATATTATTAATTGTTATTTTATTTCTAAAAATCTAAGGTTCGGCCAAATGACTTACATAAGGTTATATATTTTAATAATAAAAAACTTGGGGTTCGTTTGGCTTGTTATAGTAAGTTTATTAACCTTATAGTGTAAGGAAACAAGAAGACACGATAAAAGTTAAATTATCTAACTTAAAGTTAAATCTAAATGATAAGGTTAAAATAGAGACCTAAACTTGTCTAAATTATATTGGATGAGAGTATTTAGACCCATACCCACCTTATCTTAGAAATAAATCAATTTTGATCTATTAAAAACCGAATATGACTTTATAATAAAATAATATTTTTTGTTTTTCCAAAGGTTCCCCTCTCCTCCCTTATAAAAGGGCACCTCCTCCCTCTCCTCCTCACACCACTTTGAGCATTCAAGCTCAGCCAACCCCTGATAAATTCTCTTATCTACTTCCATATAAACATCCTAGAGGTACTGGTCTTCTTCAAAGACCATCTTTAGTTCCCTAAGAGGAGGTTAAGAAGAGGCGCTTCAAAGAAGAGGTAATGTCTGTTACTGATTCTTTCAACTTTATTTATTCTTATACTTATTCTTATTTAGTTATTTCATTATGAAGTAATAACATCAGTATCACTCATATACTGATATGTTATTATAAATATGAAACAACCATATTTCACCTTCTATCCATCCTACGGAAAATGAAATCACTGCGCGTTCGTACGTATGGAATACCGTCTCCACGCCATGGTGTAATCTGCTTTCCACCACCACCTTACTTGGATGGGTGTAATGGTGTAGAGAATAACTATATATGATTATTTTAAAGTGATATTGATTCTGAAATAGTATACATACACTCTCATACAATTCCACGATCATGGGAACGATATCATCGCTCGTTCGTACGTATGGTCTACCATCTCCACGATGTGATGCGACTCGTTCTACATGATCTTCATTTCATAATGATTATATAAATGAATTGAATGAATAAATATGATATATATTACACTAATACCATTATAGAAATGAGGTATCTATAAGCTAAAAATAATAATAAGAATTTATTCAACCAAACACACATAAGAACATAAAGCAATAAACACCCGAATAACAAGTAGCAATGAAATATTACTAATAAGAAGCTAAGAATCTAAGAATATGACCATATATGATATCATAACAATGGTTATGATTCCTTAATAAGTTAATAACATTATTTAAATCATTATACAGTAGGTTCGGACACGTATGAAGAAAATTGGACCTAAGGTAAGGGAAAATCTCGCAATCTCAATTTTTATCTGAGATTGTTTATACTTCAGAATTTACTGGGGAATATTTATCATCCACATCCATGTTTCCTCAATATGTAATATTATTTATATCCTCTTACAATTTTTTAAATCCAAATTTACCCTTCGGTGAGTTTTTAGTAAAAGACATGAAAGGAATCTTTTGTCGTTTTTTGTACGAGGTACTTTTTGACTTTTCCGGCCAAAGTACGAGAAGAATGTTTTTTTTAACTTATACGGCATGAATGGATTTTTAGAACATTATTTACATGAATCTTCCTTTAAAAATTTTCAAGTTTATTTTTAATCAAATTCTTTTAGTTTAAAATTATATAACATGTTAAGAAAGGAAAATGTTTTTGAAGTAGAAAGGATATTTTCCTCAAGAATGGAGTTCAAGTGTTTTATCAAAATTATTTTTCATCTAAGATAATATAGGGTTTTATTTATATCCCTATTATTACATTGATATGATTATTTTGTGATGGAATTATTTTTATGAATTACTTTATCTTATATGAATTGTTTTATGATGTCACGATGTTTAAGAATCCCATTTTTATTACATGGGTTATGCTATGATGTATGATTTATGATTTTGTCGCACACATAAGAATGGTTTTATTATGAGATGGGTGGGACATATATCTCCCTCCAATGCATTGGGTAAAGATTTATATCTCATGAGATAGACATGGCTGGAACGACAGGTTAATCCGGTTCAGTGAAACAGGACTGAAAAGAGGAGTGAACTCGGTTCAGAAATGGACTTTGTCCACTAAGATAGTCTTGGAAATGAGTATTGATTACTAAGAAATGATTCTCTATGATTATGTGTGTATGCCACAAAGTTTCATGTTTTAAGTTATGATTATTGGGATTACATTTCACTACTATGATTTATCCCATGTTATGAAATTATGATTTCTTTTGGAGGTTAAGATTTCCAAAATGTTATGTTCTTATGAATATGTTGTGATTGATATTTCTTTTATTTACCCTTATTGGGCATTTGAGATCACCCTTTTGTTTGTTTTCTTTCCCCAGGTTAGGAAGAAGGTTATTAATTAGGATACGCCGAAAGGGACTCTAAATATGATGAAATAAATAGGAGATAATGTAGATGCTTTATGAACCAGTTGTTTATGTTTCCCGGTTTCTAAAGACACTATACCTATACGGTCCTTTCATGGTTTTGTTATATGTTGTAATAAGTGTGCTTTAATTTTGAAGCATTAAAAATGTATGTAAAGTATGGGTCATTATACCCTACATCCATAGGCATGACAATATCTCTCCTCAAATAAATATCATCATCGCCTCATAGCCCAACATCCCAAAGAATGGTGATTTTCGTCATACCAAAGTAATCCAAGCCCACGAGCTCAATAGAACAAGCCTCATCCCCTGACCAATAGCCTCAACGCTATCATCTAAAGGCTCCTCACCTTCCTCATGTCTTTATATGGCGAGCACCCACAACACAATTTCCTAAGGTGCACTACTAGGGGAATCTACCCACTTGAGTGGTCAAAACCACCTCATCATTGAGTCAACCTGTGTGCACAAGACTCTGATCAGCACTTTGGCTATCATGGGTGAGTGGCGATCACCAAATTAGTACCTAATCCACACCAACCGGCACCTCGTTCCCCCACTACCATGTTGCTCAAGTTCGAGGGTCATGTCATCCAATATCACAAGTCACGCCCTCAACCTGATGGCCTTTCCACCTCAACTGATGTCTATGATGCCCAATCCTGTGATCAACATCACTCAAGTAATGGGGTCCAAGCCCAACCATATGACCAATTCACCTCAATCCTGGTGGTCGTGTCATCCCAATTCCTCGGGATGAGCTTGTAACGGTCCCTTAGATCACATCACATGAAATTCAAGAATTTTAAATAATTCACTTGATAAACAATTCAATTTAATATGATTGAATTGAACAATTTGAATAAACAATTCAATTAAATTGAATCGAATTGATCAATTGACTTAAATAAACAACCCCTTTTAATAAACCATTCAAATTAAATAAAAAATAAAATTAAATCAATACCACACCCCAGTTTAGCTACCCAAACTAGTCGACGGTCTCTAACCCATCCTCGCATGAGCGATCAAGGTTTGGGCATGCCTAATGGCACCCCATTAGGTCATACAGTCAATTTAACATCAAGCACTCAATTTAAAATGGGTATCACTCAATTACCCAATGGAGTACCAAAATCTGTGCTCCTAAAATGACTAAGAAGACATGAAGAAAGGAATGCACAACCAACATTGGACCTGTATACATAGGCATGTCCGTTATTAGCCTCTAACTCGAAGAGGTTTGGAAGAAATTGATGATTCCATAAAACAAACTGAAAATAGCATAAAATGGATCAAAAGGATTTATAGCTCTGTGAGGAGAGAAAAAATGAGAAGATAAAAATGGGTGTGATAATATTTACCACTACATTTCCAATGCACCTGATAGATCTAAAAATGGAGCACTGATAAAGGATCTAAGCCACACCCTAGAGGAGAGGAGGAGGAGCTCCTCTTTTGCTACTACGTACAACCCATGAGAGGAAAAATAAGGAGAAAAAAAATTAAAAGAGAGGTTAAAATTTAATTTTACACCTTTAATGAGGCCGCATGGTTAGCTTGCATGATTTTTTCAAACTGTGTGCAAACTGTGCGGGCTAAAATTCTAAGGTACTTCCTATATGGCACTACCCATGTGACTTGACACATATTTTTTTCTAATTGTGCACAAACCATGTGGAAGGATCTACAAAAATTGTAGAAAAGGTGGCATGGTCGTTCACCCCATGCCCTCAGTTTTCCTCAAACTATGCTCAGTACAAATATGGGTCACACAATTAGCTGGAAGAGGCTGTACGGTTTACCCCAAATCATGTGCCCTAACCTGCAACTCCAAAAATAGGCCTTCGGGCCTCCGATGCTCCTGAAACCCTTCCGAACACCCAAGGATTCATATAAACCCCTAAACCCATCCAAAATAGGTATATTAGGTTAGGTAAACTCTCATAATTGAGTTCTGGTGATCAAAAGATAATTTGGCATACCCACTAATTCAAAATTTCTCTAAATGGGAGAGGTTTTTGACATGATTCAAAAACCCGAGACATTACACCTCCAGAGAGGAGGGTCATACTTGACACATACATCATTCGTGATTCTTCCAAATTCTAGTGGGATGTGATTAATTGGGCTGGTCATCATGAGGGCATGTATTGGGCAGACTTACAAACTACCTTCTATGATTACATCTTTCTTTAGATGCTGAGAGCTGACCGAGCAATAGATTTCATGCATCTGGAGTAGGGTGGTATGTCTGTCATAGACTATCTGGAATGTTTTACTGAGTTACAGTTCTTTTAACCACTTTCACCTGATGATGAGCTATTACAAGTGATACAATTCGAGTATGGGGTTAAGTATTTCATTCACTCATAGGTTAATGTCTTTCACCTACCTACCTTTTATGAGAGCGTTAATGAGGATATTATCAATGAGCACAACCATAGAGAATATGATAGTACTAGATAGAGGTTTGGTGCCAAGGAAGGGCAGTAGTTATTCCGTTAGTAGGAAGTGTATCCTCAAGGTTTCTCATCAAATCAATGGCAGCCAGAGTATCTGCACTGGAAACTCTGTTATAAACCATCAGTGTAGATGGTAGGGGCATCTAAAGCCTCAGGGTGATAAAGACCCTATGGAGTGTTGTGACTGCAGCCGTATGGGGAATATTTAGAGATTTTTTTATACCTTTCCATATGCTTCCAATGAAAGAGGGTATTCACTAGCTAAATGTTAAGATGTAGGATCGGTTGTGCCACATTAGGCAGGGAGTTGGATGTGCACCGGAAGTACAGGTCGAGGAAAGTTTTTTGGTCGTGGTAGCCAAAATTCTGATTATCAGTGATAGTAGAGCGAACCTGCTCAAGGTAGTCCAATTGTAGCACAGGGTTGTGGATCATGTCAGTTTCATGCATTATGGACAATACCTAAGGATCAGAGTGTATGATCGTCGATAGTACGAGGTATTATTCTAGTATCCTCCACTATTGTATATGACTTATTTCATACAGGTGCCTCTCATTCCTTTATCTATTTATTAATCGTGAAAATTATAATGCTTTAAATTTAGTACTTCTGTGGGATGATGACCCTGGACACGCCATTGGGAGTTTGGTCCAAGGGAATATGCTAATATTGGAATTGTCCCCTTAAGGTAGCAAGTTGTCTCTTCTTATAGGAATTCTTTTTCCCAAAGATGATAGGTTTCTATGTCATTCTCAGAATGGATTGGTTACTTCCATATCATGCATATATGGACCTCAATCTTCACAGGGTGTCATTTACATCACCAGAGGGAAATAGTTATCTTCACAAGGGTGAGTGGGATGTCCAAGCCAGTAGAGCTGGACCAGAGCATCGTGAGCTATATGGAGTGACTGTATAGATTTCAAGTTTTTTCATAGAGGAGCAGAGAATACATATGACTGGCTTTCCTCTAGTAGTAGATCATTCCACATATGTTTTTCCGGACGATTTTTCTATCTTACCTCCTAAGAGAGATGTAGAGTTTATGATCGATCTTGTTCCAAGAGAAGCTTCAATATCCATTACTCTATATAGGATGGCACCTACTAAGCTCTAAGATATTAAGAGATAGTTGGAGGATTTGGAGTCTAGAGGTTTTATCTAACCTGATACTTTATCTTGGGGTTCAACTGTGATTTTCACAAAGAAGGCAGATGGGACCCTTAGTCTATACATGTATTACTGATAGTTGAACCAAGTTACGGTTAAGAATCAGCATCCATGGCCTCGAATAGATGATCTAATATATCAGCTCTGGGGAGCTATGGTATTTTCAAAGATCAACCTGAGATCGAGCTATCATCGAGTCTGATTTTGGACTTTAGATATACCATGTATATATTTCTGAAGTTAGTACAATTTATAAGAGTATCTGGTTATGTCGTTTGGTCTTACAAACACGCCCACCATTTTCATGGATTTGATGAATAGGGTTTTCCATACCTATATGAATTCCTTTGTTGTGGTTTTTGTGGATGAAATATTGGTGTATTCTCATAATCATAGTGAGCATTCTAAACACCTTTAGATCATTTTGAATACACTAAGATAGAATTATCTATATGTAAGGATTTCTAAGTGACACTTCTAGATTGAAAAAGTTTGCTTCTTGGGTCACATTATCTCAGAATCAAGTGTATCAGTTGACCCAAAGAAGGCGAGTGTTGTGTTTTCCTATGAGCATCCCAAGAAAGTTTTTAATATAAAAAGTGTCTTGGGGATATGTGGATACTAAAAGAGTTTAATACAGAACTTATCATGCTTTTTAAACCTCTTATAGATCTTACTAAGAAGGTTGTGAAGTTCCTGTGATCAGAAGCATGCGAGAAAGCCTTTCAGGAGTTGAAAAGAAGGCTTACTTCAGAGCCTATTCTGATTCTCCCAGATCCTGGTAGAGGCTATATAGTTTTCTATGATGCATCGGGCATTGGTCTCAGTGTAGTGTTAATGTATGAGGATATATTCATTACGCATGAGTCTCATCAGTTTATACCACACGATAGTAATTACCAGACACATGACCTTGATCTTGTGGTAGCCATTCATGCTTTATGCTACTGGAGACACTATCTGATGGGTGAGCACTTTATGGTGTATATAGAATACAAGAACCTCAAATATATCTTTACACGGTGTTAATTGAATCTCAAATAGTGAATATGGGTTGAATACCTTTATTCCTTTAATTTTGGGCTTTCCTATACACCTGGAAAGGTAAATGCGATTGTGGATGTGCCAAGTCAGGAATCTCAGGCATAGGACATATGGGAAGCCAGTGATGAATGGAAATTGATAACCCTATTTTCTGAGCTGCATCTAGAGTTTCATGAGAGTCAAAACCAATCTTATATTACAATATTGACAGTTACCCCTTCCCTCCTTGATAAGGTGAAGATTAGGTAGTTCTCTAATTCTGGGGTGTTGGTTCTTTGGGAGATTATTTTCGATGAGGACCCACCTCTGAATTGTTCTATTGATAGAGATGACATCCTTTATATACATGACCATGTCTGGGTTCCTACTGATATGAGATAGGAACTAATGTGCGAGTCCTATGATTCTCAGTGGGTAGTTCATCCAAGAATCTCCAAGATTTATCAAGATATGTGATGTCAGTATTGGTTGCCTAGGATGAAATATCATATAGCAGGTTTTATCACCAGGTGTTCCACCAGCCAGCAGGTGAAGGTAGATAACTAGCAACCTGTTGTCTTGTCACCACCGTTACTAATCCCAGAATGGAAATTAAAATATGTTGCAATAGATTTTTTAGTCAAATTATCAAGGTCACCTTGAGGTATCTATGTAGTTTGGGCAGTCATAGATCTACTGATGAAAGTAGTCCACTTCCTTTCTTTCTGGGAGACTTTATCAGTTGATGAGATGGGATGACTATATGTCTATGAGATCATATGGCTATACAAGGTCCCCCATACTATCATTACATATGGGTATTTTTATTTTATATTGAGGTTCTGGTAGGGTTTATAGAGAGTGATGGGTACATAGTTGCTTCAGAGCACAGCTTTTCACCCACAAACTGATGGTCAGTCAGAGCGGATGATAAAGGTATTGGAGGACATGCTTTGATCTTGTTTCCTTGATTCTGAAAGTTCTTGGGAGAATAATATCCCTCCCTTAAAGTTTTCCTATAATAATATCTTTTAGGCGACGATTCAGATGGATCCTTATGAGTCCCTATACAATAGGTCATTTTGTTCACCCCCTATGTTGGTTAGAGGTAGGAGAGGTAGTGTTATTGGGTCCTCATTTCATTCAGGAGAATTTAGAGCAGGTTCAACTAATCAAGAAGCATATTACTACTGCTCAATCTAGAAAAAAAATTGTATGTTGAACGTTTTTTATGACCTATGGAGTTTGAGGTTCAGGATCATCTTTTCTTGTGGGTATCACCAAGACATGGGAATAAACAGATACAGAGGCAATGGAATTTATCACCCCATTATGTTGGGCCATTTTAGATTCTAAATAGAGTTGGTTTGGTAGCCTATTGGTTTCTATTACCTCATAGGTATCGTGTCATGCATGACGTCTTCCATGTTTCACAACTTCACTATTATCATGCTGGCTTGTCTCATACTTTTGATCCTGAAAAGGTTGAGTTTGATGTTGATGCTTCTTTGGAGGAGTATCTTATACGCATCATTGACCGGAGAATGAAGGCTCTCTGAGGTCGATTTGTCCCTTTAGTATGGGTGTTATGGCTGCATGGCCAGGTACATGATGATACTTGGGAGCGGGAGGTTGACGTATGTTCTCATTGGTCAAAATTATTCTATGATAGTGTTTTGATTCCCTTGGAAGGTGAACTCAGGGACAAGTTCCTTTAAGGGGGTAAGACTATAAGAACCCAATTTTTCTATGAGGTATGGATTTTTAAATTTTGATCTAATTCTTTATTTTGGACCTATTATGGATTCCTAATGAGCTTAAGAAGATTATGGGGGTTTCTGAGGCTTGTTTGGAGCTCAGAACCTTGGCTGGTGGAAAAATTCATTAGGTCGTGTGGTTAGTAGAAACCATGAAACCTATCCCACACAATTTATCCTAACTATATAGGAGTTTTAGAGGGAAAAACAGGGCACACAACTTGACCAAACCATGTGCTTAAGACCTCACGCTTATGTGGGGATCTCTAAAATTTTTAACATAGGTATGTTGCATTATTTGCACATGGTCAATCAAACCATGTTCCTGAACTGTGTGGGTACCCTTTGGGGAAAGTTCCTAGAACATGGTTGGTACACATTTTGGCCAACCATGCGGTCAAACCACGTGACCTAGTAATTTTTGGGTAAAATGACTAA
This sequence comes from Viscum album, assembly GCA_963277665.1. Lineage (NCBI taxonomy): Eukaryota > Viridiplantae > Streptophyta > Magnoliopsida > Santalales > Viscaceae > Viscum > Viscum album. Next base: position 452,630,893 of record OY728137.1, on the reverse strand, counting down.
AATTCACTTAATTAATTATAACATAATCCCTCCTCTCTTTTTTCTCCTCTAGTTGATAGATTGAGCTTCCTCCTCCTATAGAAAGCTCCTCCCATGGATCTAAGCTAGGCTATTCTATATCTTCATCATCTGGACTCTAATTAGAGATCCGGTCATCACATTGGATTCCTCTCAATGAGTGATTCGATCCTTTGGATCATTTCATCGTCCATATTTCTCTTGATGACATTATCTTGATACAGGCTCTTATGCCCTATTTTCAGAGCATTGATCTGCTCTTACATTTTCTTCTGATACAGACCAAACTAAGGGTTAATACTGAATTAGGAGAGTGTTATAGGCTCTATTTAGGTAGTCTATGACACATCCCTCAAGTTTCTCTATTTTATAAATTGTTTTCAGTGTGCATGTCGATTTCCTTGGGTGTTGCCTATTTAAATCATATGTGATGCTTATAATCATTGTGCTTGTATTCTAGAGCCTTATTCAAACATGTTCATCACATCGTTGGAGGTTGAGACCTCATTGCCTTCCATCCCAAGTAGGGTTCTTCTTTAATTATGTCTTGGTAACCCATGTGGTTTTATCTAAAATGTTGTTTGGGTGTACTATGACTTGACCTTGTAAGGTAATTGTTCTAATGTAATTAATGGATCCTTAATTGCAAAGTGGCTAGCACATGTGTAGTTACCACTTAACCCTTCTAAGGTAAGTGTTATAATTAATTAATGAACCTTTAAAATGTTAAATGGAAAGTATATTATATATATTACTAGGTCTAGTTATTTATAATTGGATTGCATATGGTTGCATGTCCTTATCCCATCTTATCATTCTTATGAAAGGTAATGGAATTAACCAAATAATTGAACACGAAATTAAAGTAATAAAAGGTTGCATATCCTATTTAGGCTTGTCACTTAATATGAAAGGTAATGGAATGAACCAATTGAATTATTAAAATGCATGAGTATTACATGGCCTTAAATGAATAATGAATTATGTATAAAGTGTATATTATATATGGACCTTTTATCTGATAGGAATGGTTAGACTTGAGCCAGCCTTGGATTCCCAAGGGAATTCCTTGAGTACTCATAGGATGTCATTCCGGTTTGAGGATCTGATTTTCAAGGGAGATACCCACCTTAGAACATGGTCCTTGTCTACTAGTGGATTCCTAGCATGACACTATAAGATCCCTTCACTATCTTCTAGATATTAAGATGCTTCGGATACACTCCTTGGATCGAGCTTTAAATCTCCAAACATGTGGTTCCATGGATACACATCATGGGTCCCATTCATGCTTAGACCATGTTTACCTTGGATGAGATCCTTGGACTAGATTAGAATCATTTACAATATAATTCCTTGAGATATTCCCCTTGGATTACACTTAGACCCCTTATAGCCAGACTATAGGTTACTACTGAGTTGGATTGACCCCTGAGGTCAAGGATTCCTTGGTTATTACCTTGGATCCTCTTTTATTATTATTATCATTATAGTATTCCTCGGTCACACCTTCGATCCACTTTTATTTTTATCATGATATATTATTAGTGTTTCTTACCCCTCACATGACTTATTTATATAAACTAAACTTAAATAAAATAATTAAATGATTACATGTTTAGATACATTACCAGTTGTGGCTCAAGTAGGTATCAGTTATCATTATGCATTGTTTTACTTTCATATATAACTGTATATTGTTTTAGTTTATACTCACATACTAGATTGTATAGATGTCTTTGTTTGTGGCATACTGATATTTATCTCACACCCTATCGAAATTGTTGTTGGTACCTGGGAAGATTATATGTATACAGGTGTTGATAAGGGGAAGTGTCCTGCTTTGGAGACATGACTTGATTACTTACTTAGGAAGGAACTTGGAAGTAGATGGTCGGGCTATTACTTAGAATGCTTGGATATTTTTTGGATTCTTTTTTATTCCTTTGTATATTATGTATTGTCTGATGTTTTGTATCCATGTTTTCCTACTTTATAGATACATGACATACATTATAATCATATTTGGTATATGATAAAGTTTCCATCTTTCATTTATTATTATTTGTTTCCTAGTCTTTTATTTCTATTTTCACTGAGATATTAATTTATATCATGCTTCCGCTACTTATTTATTTATTATATCTATTTTGTTTCACTCTGACATGAGGGAATAGTCTCCCCATGGACACACCCTAGGCCCTCGTTTCTAGTCAGTAGCCTCTGGCATATGGGGAGGCATTCTTGAGGCCATGCGGCCCACCAGTTCGGGGAACCTCTAAGTGGAACCTAGGTCGGGATGTCAAAATATGATGCATAAAGTATAAACAATAATACTCAATGAAATACCAACAAAACAATGATATCTAAGTAGCATTAAAAAGGTAGAACTAGGTGGCCCAAGAAAAATAAAAGACATCTCAATGTAGCAACACTGATGTGGAATCACTCAAACCACTCCATAATAGAACTCCATTCTCAAAACATTATCCCAAGGAAGTAGCATCACGATGCCCCACTAAAGAAAAAAGATACATTTCCTTTACCTATTTCATGAAGAACAACATCTACATACGCACCAAAGTGTATATGTATAGGGTGAGTAATCATACCCAGGTGGTTTTCCTCAAGATACTTCTCAACCCACACCACTACATGTTAACTCGTAGTTCAAAATATAATTTAAAACAAAATGTAGGAACATTAAAACAATTTACCCATTTAAAACCATTTATATTAAAAGTATAAATAATGTATCCATTTACACCACTTGGCATACCCAAACCACATCATTTTTCTCACGCACACATGAATGTCAGGTGATAGCCCCATACTCATGAGTGGCTACTCATCGATCTATCAAGTCATCACAAGGAAACCATTCTCCTAGGTGCTTATAAAAACGTGATTAGTACCCTGTTAGATTTATTTTGGGTTCACATTTTTCCTTTAAAAGTGTCCTTTGAAAATAAAAATATGAATTGTGATCTATCAAATGGAGAAAAGAAATAAGGCTAAAATATCTAACCTATTGATTTACAACAAGTTGGAAAATTTTGACATTATTTACACTAATGAAACCAAAAATAGCTTCAAAGGCATATTGAATAGGTACATGTTTACCTGCAAGATAGATGAAGCAATATAATCAACTCTATAGAAACAATTCCATATAAAATTATAAATTATTATGATATTTAATAATATAATTAAATAAAATTCAAATAAGAAACCAAAATAAAAAATAGCAACAAACTAATGTATTAGAAACATCAATATCATGATAAAAAATGAGATAATAATAAGTTGATCAATAAAAACAACATCAAAGTAATTGTTTCGTAATAATAATAACATTAAAATGATCACCAATCATAAATAACAATGAGGTTGAAACAATATACAGAATCAATTTCTATCAACAACAGAAAATATAAACAGTTCACAACAACATGAAAAGACACTTGCACTGCATAATATCATTATTAAAAAAACATTGTCCATAATATAAACCAATATCACTCTACAAATCATAATTTACTAGTGTACCATTACATAATATCATGACTTTCATGATTGAACAATAATAAAATATATAGTATGGTAAATTCAACTACAAACTCAATATTTCTATTTCTCCCCAATGGATTCATGTTGTTGATGATTATTATCATGTCAAGCCTAAAAATTTAATATTATTAAAAATAACCATTCTGAACATTTAGTAAATTTTTTATATGATTAATTTCTAACATGTCTATTAGGGAAAACATCTGATGCTCCTAATTTATTTTCAGATAAAATTAACATAAAACAAATATTGTGTAACATTTTTAAAAAAAAATAAAATATAAGATTTAAAACATTAATCGGGAAAACTTTATTTACATATTATAAGATATTGGGTACTTGGGTGATGGGAAGGGGTGGATCTGGGGAAGGTGATGTATAGTGTGAGGGGGTAGTCAGGAGCAGGCAATGGTGGATCTGGGGAAAGCATCAGACAAGTTGGGTGCAGGCTACAGCAGATTAGGGGAAGGCGGGGTACAATGTCACTATAGTATATTTTACTTTTAAAAATGTTATGCTAAAGAAGTGATGATGTTAGAAGCACACATAAAATCAGGTTGTTTTTATTAGAGCTAAAAAATATATTAATAATGGGGTGCTTTTTATCAACATGTTTTTTAGTATTGATAAATGAAACTTTTATAAATGTATTTTTAATGGTGATAAAACTGAAAATAGGGCTTAGTTCCTCCTCGAGTTGAATAGCATAGATATTTTCGTAAGCTTCGATTTAACATATCATGGTGCCCAAACGGACACTCAAATGAAAAATTAAAATCATTTGAAGTTCAAGTTTCATTTTCAACTTATCTTAAAAGATTAATTAATTAATTAATTAATGTTAAAAAAAATATTAATTTATTTATTAATTTTTTCTATCATCAAAATGCTATTAAATATCTATTATTAAATAAATTATATCTAATCAAATATATTATATCTATATCAATATAAATATATTTATATATTACAAAATGTATTTAATAGTATAATTTTTTAATGATTTATACCTTTAATGGGTGCTAAAAATAAGTTTTTTAACATTGATAAAGGGAACACTTTTATCAGCATTAATAAAAGCACTGATAAAGGAGTGTCTTTATCACCGCTAAAAACACTGACAAATGGTTATGAGTGATTTTGTTAACTCTGATAAAAGCACCCCTTTTATCAGTGCTTTTTTCAGTGGTGATAAAGGGTGGAATTGAATATTTCTGATTCTATAGTTGTGTGTGAGGGGAGAGTTGGGAGTGGGAAGTGGTGGATTTGGGGAAGTTCTCGCAAAAGCCATCATTCAAGACCGCCATTGGCAATCGCCTATTTCTTCTCTCTGCCAAAGCCCTGGGTCTTGTTTGGTATGTGGGAACTAATTTTCATGGTAATGGAACGAGAAAGGGAAATGGAAAGGGAAATATAATTGGAACAAAAATACAGTTTTGGTATAATAGGAAAAGGAAATGGAACCTTTTAGAAGAAAAAAATGTTCAAAAATAAATAAAAATTTCAAATTACTTGTTTGACCTCGTTTTCCCTTCTAAAAATATATGACCATTGGGGCGGGGTGCAATAGCGACAGGGGGCATGACAGAGGTGGGACAGTGATGAGGGAGCAGGGGTGTGATGGCGGCGGGGGCACGATAGTGACATTGCAAAGTGGCATAAAAGTGGTGGTGGGGTACAATGGTAGTGGTGGAGTGCAACGACAGGACACTTTATAATTAATTTTTTGATTGTAAATGATTTATAATTAAGAAAAACTCTTTAAATTGTGAATTGTTTAAATAAATGAAATAATTAATTATAAATGATTTATAATTAATTATTGTATTGTTCGGTTTGACTTAGGGTCTTGGTGTTTTGGACGATGGACGGACAGGCTAGGTGAGCCTCAATGAGAGTTTTCGATCCACTTTAAAAACTTCCGCTTTAGAAAAAGGTAGGTGGTCCTTATGAATTTTCCCTATGGTATTATTCATTGAGCCCACTGGCATGTCATATGTGTGGCCTCTCCACTTTAGGTGGTGGGCTCTTTAAAAAAAATTAAGTTTAATAGAAATTAAATCACATGGATGAACTTATTGGATTGGTGTTGCCCGATCCATTCTAGATGGTGATTACACTGAATTCTTTTGGCCTATACTACACACCAGACTGCAACTCCACATATCGAACTTCACAGTGAGCTCATTGGGGGCTGCATGCGGCAACGCGCCCCTACTTTAGGGTCTGAGGGCCAAAGGTGCCTGACCCAATTTTGTGGTACTGTAGAAACTCTAACCACTATAGATGAGTTGACTGACACTGACATGGCACTGTAGAAGTGCAGACTTTTGGCATGACTAATGTAGTGACGCGGACTTCCAACCGTTGGCCACTATAGCATCTTGGACTTGGGTGGTCGCATCACTGTAGTGACGCATACTTCTTTCCACATTTCACTATAGTACAATAGACTTCTTGTACGGTTGGTGAAATATTACTCCGTCATCCTTATTGTCCCATTTTAGGCTAGGATTTATGGGTTTGAAAACTCTAAAAAACTCTATGTAATTTATTCTTCCGACTATAGTGAAATTCTACCTCTCCGTAGACATAGGGATCATTTCCCAAACCATGTAAATCTATGTGTCCAATATCTTCTTCTTTTTGTTTTTTCCTTTTTACTCTTCTGTGAATTGTTTTTCACTTCGTTGCTCCTAGAATTTCTGCAACATAACTGCTTGATGTGTCAAGGTCCACGATGGACCCTTGTGTACTGACTAGATGTCTCAGTCATGGATGACCGAGAATATAAATTATATTGTGTGCCATGGAACATAGGAACCCCATGAGGGTGTAATTAAAATAAAATAAAATGAATGAAACATAGTGTCCTGAATGTAGGATGTTGGTTCTAGGATCAGCGGAAGCATGTGGTGGTGGGAGATATATTAAAATTTATTTTAATTGTCGTTACCTGAAATCATGAGTGAGAATATTGTATGTCAAATTTATAATTTATTTATTTAACATATGAAGAAACAAATACCTGAGCTTAGGATCTTTCTTTGTTAATGAATATTGATCGTCTGAAAAGAATCTTTTAAATTGCCTTCATTGCGCTGTGAGGATCCAAGAATAGAATCCCTCTAGTAGTGATCCACACGTGCTCCTATGATATTCGAGCAATGCCACTCGATCTTCGTGTGCTAGCATAGTAAAACAAATATCTTCCATTGTTCATTCTTGATCGATCAGTTTTTGGTCTTGAATAAATCTCTATTGTGTTTCTCATTCTTGATAGAGGGATGAGTCGATAGATAATTCATTGTGCGTGAAAATTCACTATTTAAATTGCACCGATCGATACACTACACAATAGAAATAATCGATTATTTATAGATCTAGGGTTTAGGTTAAAGTAATTATTTAATGCATCTCACCAATTAAATAATATAATAACCTTTAATAAACCACATTCCACATAATAAAATAATACTATAGTTATTTTTTGGTGCATGAAAACTTGTGCCATAATAAGAATTATTTAGCCGACTTGTTAATTAATATTTGTCAACGGACACGGTCTTGGTTTGTTCAAACTCCTCTAGTATTTATTGAATACTCGAATAAAATATTTTATTCTATTAAAAAAATATTTTATCTACAAACCAGTAAATACATATTAATTAAATATTAAATAAAATAAATACATATATTTTATTTGTAATACAGTGAATAAATATTTATTTATTTTATGTGATCAATAAAACTTGAATAAAATTATTTCTCAGTCTTGATAATAATATTTATTCCATTAATTAAATTCAAATATAATTTAATCAAGATCAATGGAAAAACTTAGTGTGTGACCCTCCAGGATACTTTCTCATTGGCATTAGGTGGGATTTCCTAAAGTCCAATATTACTATCTAACAACAGGTCAAGACACTCAAGAGAAAGAACTTAATATCTTAATGATGACAACCACATATGAATGTTCATTGTGTAATATAATCTCTTTGTCTCAATATCTCATCAATCAAGTTCTACATATATCACCAACCTATATGGTTGATACGTCTTTCTTTGAAAATATGGAATAAACACGTTGTTACACCATGAACATATAATTTAGGGAGACAATTCTATTTCAATCATAGGGAAAAGATATCAGCTTCCATAAATATGGAAGAGACAAATCATTCCTTGACTTATACATTAATGACATGGAAAATCATGACACACCCAACATACTCTACCTCGCTGCGAACATATGCCATCATGGTTTTTGTTAGAAAATCTAAGTGTGTGAATCATAACATGCATTAATGATAATATGAAAATTTAAAGACCGTTACACCCGCTTGCGGATAGGAATATCCAATGATAAAAAAACATGCGGAATTCCTACTGGCGGGTCTATTCTCATAATATTTCATCTTGGAGATTACTAAGTGCGTATTGAATGAGAAGAAGACTCATCGCTTGATGGTCTAAATACTATTTGTTCCATCATGGTATGTTATCCAACAACAAAACTATATTAACAATATTTTCATAACATTTCAAGGTTCTAATCATAGTATAGAACTAATATGACCTTATCAATGATACAAATACTCTAAGTCATTATTGAATTAAATCTATGCAAAATAATGAACAATATGTAATAATATGTTTAATTAATATTCAATACATCGAACATAAATGTAATCAAAGTACAAACAGTTGGTTCTAGGATGCCAACTCATAAAAACTCTCACTTGGACTAGAGTCAACTGCCTATGACTTTCAGTCTTTTAGAACTCACTTGATAATCATGTTTCTACTAAGTCAAGGATTTAGTCAAGGAGTCTACCACATTTTATTCTATAGAAATACTACTCACTTCAACCTCAAATCTATGAGAAAAATCCCTCAAAAGATAATAATTATGAATTGTCTTCTTCTTCCACTGATGTAACCTTGGATCTTTTGTAAGATCCGCCACTATAGTATCTTATCAATGTATGTACTTTGACTTAGGATTATCAACCTATTGGATATATAAAAATGGATCTTGATCCCAATAATATATGTTGTATCGCTCAATTCCATCATATAGAAGCATTTATTCAACCACGCCATAATAGACTATAAGACTAACATTTTGTTTCCAATTAGTAATATGTCATCAACATATACTTTTAAAAAATGACTGCACTCCCACTAAACCATTTGTAGACACAAAACTCATGCTCATTATTTATGAAAACAAATTCTATTATGGATTCATCAAAATGAATGTTCCATGACTGAGATTCTTGGTTTGATCCATAAATGGGTTCTTGTAATTTTTATATCTTATTGTCATACTTTGGAGTAACAAACCCTTTAGGTTGTTTCATATAGACATATTATGAAAGGTTCCCATTAAAGAATATTGTTTTGAAATATATTTTTCAAATCTCATATTCATGGTAAGCCACAATTTCAAGTAGAGTTCAGATAGATTTTAGTATTGCAACTCGTTAAAAGGTTCCATCGTAGTTAATGTCTTGATGATGTTTAAACCCTTTTTCAACCAGTCATGCCTTATAGGTATTAACTTTTCCTTTTATCTCTAGTTTCTTCTTGAATACTCATTTTCAACCAATGGGGCAGTCTAGTATACAGATACCTGGTGAGGATCGGTTCCCTTATAAGATATTAGTTAGCATTTGATACCTAATACTTTTAAATAAGACCCTAGAGTGGGTAGTTTTTTCATGAGTTGTCGTGTGACTCTTCGGATCAGAACATAGAGGTGTTTCTCATGAGACGTGATTTGCGTGATACATGACCTAAAGGTTAGAAGGGGGAGACTAATGCTTTGAGATAGGGAATTTGTGCCTCTCTCATGTAATGGGTTCCCTCTTCTCCCAATATTCAAAAGAGGTTTTTCTTTTCTTTTATATTTTCTCTTTAATAAAAGAGGGATTGACCCTCAACCTTTAAAAAAACATATGTGTGATGAGCATTATAATTGAGAAGTGGGACACTCATCCCTATTTTGGTTGGAGTTTTATTTTCAAAGGTAATAGAATAGGAGGGTTAGCATGGGCTTGTGAGAACCTTACATACGAGAAGCATGGGTAGATGCTTCTGGTTGATCATGGTGCATGTGTGGTGCTACCTAGTATGCGATATAGGCATGGTGATACCTTGGGATTTTGTGGTGAGGATCACCTTAAGTGCTAGTGAATTTTTTAATAAAGTTTGGTTTCAAAGTGAAGGACTGGTTGAGTCCCTAGCCCTCTTGATTTTGGATGCACCTTCTGGAATGTGGTGAGAGCACAGTAGGTGCTTGTGATTTTGGAAATGATTCTAGAATGGTGGGTGATCATGTGATTTTGTTCGACATGTGAGAGATGTCGGGTTGTCGTAAAATAACACTTAGGTGCTTTGGATAGAAGAATGACTTGTCGAGTAGCATGGTCAGTGGTTTAGGCATGTGATCCTGTAATTAATGAGATGGGACTTGAGGTAGTCTGAGTCGGATTATACAAAAAGGTAGAATAGGGGTGTATCCCTATTTGGATATGTGTTATCTTGGTTAATAGGGGCTATTGAGAATCATTCTAAAGAGTGAATCGTGTAATAGAATGAGGTTTTTGTGGATGATTTAATAAATAGGATTAATTGGAGTAGCTCATGGAGATAGTCCTTTGAGACAATTAAAAGGTGTATGACTCACGGGAGTGTCATTTGGGTGGGATCAAGTGGCATGGGATTGTGAACCTGCTATATTGGATGAGATAGGAATGGAATGTTCCAATTGCACGTAGTTCCCATTTTAAATTGTAAATCGATGAACATCCAAGTGAGATACGAGGATCAATGGAATTAATGAAATGCTTTCGGGCTCAGTGGCCCGGGGTTTTGATAAAGTTTGAAATGTCTCTCCATTATAGAGGATACATTGGAAAGGGATCAGGTGTGATGGCATGACCGATTAAGGTGGATCTTAGTTGGGTATTGACATGATGGTGGGTGTGGATTGGGAGGAGCAACACACATTTGATGATGGAACCTACTAAGGTAGAGATCTAGTAACGCTATAAGATAATATCTATAGTAAGGAGTGCACCATTAGAATTTGAGGTCATGAACCTCATTATGATTAGAATTTCAATGAATGTTGTGGATAATTTTCTCATGAACCAAGAATGGGTGGATATAGGTGTTTCATTATTAGCTCATTGGTATGATACAGGCATATATGTCTATTCATTACGTATGATAATGGACTGATCATGTGTCGTGGAGGTACAGACCTCATGTTAGAAGGGTGGTCAGTATAATAGGATCGATCTTTGGATGAGCGCTATGGATTTTTGATATTGATGATAAATGAATCTAAATTCACCTGGATTCCTTGGTGAATTCTAGTTATAAGTTCATATGTGTTATCAGATAGAGTTTGAATGGAATCCTTGGGCTCAAGATGAATTGAGGTGATCTGAGAATGATCGGATTGGTGGTGTCGATGATCATGGTATTGCAGATCATGATAGAGATATTTGGTTGATTGAATATTTGACCATGGGGACTCACTAGAAGCTAGGTGCAGACTTCGATGAATGTGCTCAGACAGTCATAGTATGCCTCCAGGAGTTAAGGCATCATGATTAGTTGTTTTGATAGTGCATCGACAGTTGAATTTGAGCGTTTTTTATATGAGTTGGTCTGGGGAGGTTCAACCAATGTTTTAGCATATAATTGGATGCATTGAGTTGACAACTTCATCGGGCATGTTGTATTAGATATGATGGGTAGGTTTCAGGAATTATTAGAGACTTTTCAAGGAAAATATAGTGGGTTAGGGTTTGTTTCATGGATGATGGGTGAATATTCATTTTATCATGTGTTTTGAAAATGAGTGTACCATATTTTGACCGGGGTTTTATGCTTAATGGGTTGTGGTGAATTGGAAACCACTCTGAGTGTGTTGTGGGAGCTCAGGAGTGGTGGATCAATAGTAAATTTCATTGGTGGAAGGAATCATTATTTAGAATTTTCTTTTCTGTATTGGTCCCCATAGTAGGTATCACCATGAATCAAATGATTGATTGGATGAAAATTCCTAGGGTGTATTAGAATAGACAAGTTTCATGGAGTGTCATCTCAAGGTTTTAGAAATGAATTCGAGCAATGGCTTCTGTTTCAATAGTTGAATGGGAATTAATAACCATGGTAGGTTGAGATATATAATTGGATGTCCATTGAGCTTTCTAAGGATGATAAGTGTTATCCTGTAGAGTATAGGGCTTAAATTTTAGAAGGGATTTGGATTTTTGAAATGGTAGGGGTGGGATTTTAAGTCAGTGTTTGGATTTGAATTCCAAAGTTTACCTCTTAAAAGTGGAATTTTAGACATGGAATGAGGTTTAGGAGGTGATATGGGGGATTGGGAGAGCACTAAAAGAAGGTAGAGTGGTCAGGGCGACATCATGTATCCATCGGCTAGCCAGTGGGGTGTTTTAAGGGGGAAGAATTACAATTCTATGTATTTTTTTTGTGTGAGTCGATTGATCCCCTCCATCTTACACCTTGGTTTCCCCTTGATCAGGGGTAATTTTAAAGCTTTTCTTTGGCAATTTAAGGTATGTATTCATCATTGTTGGCCTATTCTCTCTTTCTCCTCTATTATTCACTAGTTTCCTTCCTATCCAGTGAGGCTTTTAATTCTAATTCCACCAAAGCAAGGTGGAATCGGCCAAATGATATTTGAATTTCATGTTCCCTAGTTAGAGGGAGTCCCAAGCTGAAATTCACATGTGACTGTGCACCATTTTGATAAGGTATATCTCAAAAGTTATTTTTCAAAGGTTTTTTCCTTAAATTACATTAAATAAAGTATTGAATTGTAGTCACATGTTAGAAACCTCCTTCTCAAAGCACACATAAGCCTTATTTGTATTGATCTCAATAGGGGAACTTCAATTACATGGGGAATAAGAAGTATAAGAAAAAAGAGGAAGGGAGAAGAACACTCAGGAGTTCCTTACACCTAGAAATATACCAACCATGCCCAAGGTTGTACACAATAGAAAGGTGATATCCCCTCCTCTTCCAGATGCTCTCTAGCTCCCACTTATAACCACTTTATTTCCCCCACTCACAGTGTAACCGTTTCTCCCATTTTACTTCCTATTTTACCCATGTGCGCCTTTTATTGAAACTGAACCAACCCCTCCTCATGTGGTCCAACCTAACTCCCACTTGTAGCTTGAGTTTTTTCACGTTTGGAATAGACTCTCCAACCCCCAGCAGGGTCTTGGGGTCTATTACTGGATGCCTCTAGAAAGTCAATCTTTTCCTCAAGACTGAAAGTATGAAACTGATTCTGGAGGGTGGATTTATCCTCTAAGGTGGGGTCATCTGATGGTTTTCCATGCCACTGGATTAAGTATTGTGGCCAGGGAAAACCCGGCTGCAGTAGAGTATGGGTAGATAGAATCTTTTCATGGGTTGACCAATCGGATGGGTTGCCAATGAGGTATTGGGGAAGTTTCGGTTGCACTGGGTGCTATCCCACTACTTTCTTAAGCTGGGAGACATGAAAGACCAGGTTGATGCATATCATAGTAGGCAGCACAAGCTGATAAGAAACTGGGTGATTCTCTTCACAATGGAGTAGGGTCCATAATAACTAGGAGACAATTTTATGTTAATGTGATGGCCCAAAGAGTGTTGTTTATGTGGTTGGATCTTGAGATAAACTGATTCCCCAACCTAAAATTAAACCAATCAACTATGTGAGTCGATGTAGCGGTGCATAAGGTCTTGGGAATTAAGAAAACATTACTAGAGTTGAGACAGTGCTTCGTGGTGATCAATCAAAGTAGTAACCACTGCAATGACCTTGAGTTCAAAGGGGAGGAAGCTGAGGAGTATTGGTGGTTTGCAGCCATAAACAACTTTGAAGGGGTTTGTGTTGATGTAGGCATGAAAAGAAGTGTTATGACAAAGTTCAGCCCATGGTATCCAATATGTATAATTTTTGGGTTGCCCCCCCGCAAAATAATGGAGATAGGTTTCTAAGAAATGATTAATGATTTCTGTTTGGCCATCCTTTTGTGGATGGTAGGATGATCTAAACTTTAAATTGGTGTCTTTCAAACAAAATGATTTTTCCCAAAAGTGTCTAAGAAAGAGTGGGTCCCGATCACTAATAATGGATGTTGGAATTCCATACCACCTGCCGTATAAAAATTTCAGCCACTAGTTTTGTCATAAAAGGATGTTTGATTAGAATAAAATAGTTGTACTTGGAAATCCTATCAATGAACATAAAAAACCTCATAGACATGGGATTTGGGTAAGATAGTAATGAAATCCATGTAAAGTTCATCCCAAATAGTGGGAGGAATTTCTAATGGATGAAGTAAACCCACTATAGAGAGGGTAGAGTATTTATTACGTTGGAAAGTAGTACACTGTTGGACATAAGTTTGAACTTGTTTCTTCATTCCAACCCAATATAGGTTGTTGGTGAACCCCCAATAAGTGTGATAGTATCCCGAGTGGTCTCACTAAAGAATTGTATGAAACTCAGCCAGCAGTCGGGGAATCCATGGTGAAGCAGCGGGAAGGATGTGGCGGCCCTTGTACAAGATAATACCTCCACTATAGGAAAACCTAAAAAAAAGGTTTTTTAGCCTATAAATCTGTGTGATTATTTTGGCCAAATAAGGATATGATTAAAGGCCCTCTATAAGGGTACAAACCTCATCCCAAAATGGATAAGATTGTAATGTGTTCAACTCCATTGAACTGTGATTTCCTAACAAAGTATCAACAATTGTATTGCCGCACCCTGGGTTGTATTTGATATCAAACTGATATCCAAGAAGCTTGGTTATCTAGAACTGCTAGTCAGCAATGGTAATGCACTTCTAGAGGAGAAATTTCAGACTATGGTGATCAGAATAAACCATAAATGAGTGTCTAAGAAGATAGGGGTGCCAATGATGAATGACTAAGACCAAAGCCACCACCTCCATTTCATAAGTAGACTTGAAAAGGGTCTAAGAAGACAGCACCTTGCTAAAAAAAGAAATTTATTTTTGATGTCATAGAAGAACAACGCCAACCCTTGTGTTGGAGGCATCACATTCCAGTGAAATTTTTTTGAAAAAATCGGTTAGCACCAGGACCAAAGCTACAGTGATAAGGTGTTTTAATTGTTGGAAAGAGTGTTGAGCAGTGGGTTTCCAAAAAAACCCTTATTTCTTTATTACAGTAGTGAGGGGTTGATCCCTGGAACCATAGTGCTGGAAAAATTTCCAGTAGTAGCCAATGACTCTAAGAAAACTATGGATTCCCCATACAAATTGTGGAGCTGGACAATCCAAGACAGCCTGGATTTTTTCCAAATCCATGGAGACTCCCACACAAGAAATGATATGTCTCAAATATTCAATTTCAGTTTGGCCAAAGTGACACTTTTTGGGATTGAAAAAGAAATGGTCATTATCCAAAACCTGTAATGCAGCCTGCAAATTATGTAAATGTATAGGTCAATCTGGGTAATAAATGAGGATGACATCAAAAAAATGAGAATAAAAGTATGTAAGGATGAAGGAGATCATTCATTGTAGCCTGAAAGGTAGATGGAGCATTAGTAAGGCCGAATGGCATGACCAAGAATTCATAGTAAACGTTGTGTGTTCAGAAAGTTGTTTTATCAATATGAACCTCCTACATATGAATTTGATGATAGCATGATTTAATATCCAATTTGGAAAAATAAGTGGTGTTATAGTTCATCCAAGAGTTCCTCAACCACTGAAATAGGAAATTTTTTTGAAATAGTAACTTTATTGGGAGAGTGATAGTCAACACACATGATCCATGAACTATCCTTATTTTTTACGAGAAGCATGGGGCTGGAAAATGTGCTTGTACTATCTCTAATTAACCCCAGTTGTAACAAATGATGTACCTACCGTTCAATTTCAGTTTTCTGAATGTGTGGGTAGAGACAAGGGGGAACTGAGACTGGTCCCTAAGTGGGTTGGAGATGAATAGCATGGTCCCAAAGGTAGCATGGGGGAAGACCAAGAGACTCCATAAAGACCGACTCAAAATACCTGAAAATAGTATTTAAGACACTGTGTTGTGCAGCGGTCATGGAAAATCACCTTTATTGGACCTACCCCCCCCCCCAGTAGGAGGAAATGTGTTCCTGGGTGGGCTATTTCCAAGGGCCATCCATGAAGTGGGGAGGCTAGAAGGGCAGTGGATAAATCCCACTGAAGGGTATGATGGAAACCAAAATCTTAAAATCGCATTGTCATTATTTTTCAATTGATATGTACCTCACCTAAAGTTTGTAGCCACGCAATTCCAAGTATGATATCCAAACCACCAATGTTCAACACATGAACATCAATAACTGAAGTGTGGTCCCCCATGTTAAAGGAAGTTGATGGAAAACTCCATGGGACCATAATTTGTGGACATCGCCCAACTTTATGTGCAGTTTTGTGGATGTGTGGATGACAAGGTCAGGCCATTTGGTTAGAGTTTAGGAGATGTAATTATGGTACATTCCATTGTCTACCAACACAAGAATTGGGATGCCACTGATGGTTCTGACCACCTTTATGGAAGAAAATTCATTGAGGCAAGGGACTGGATCAGAGCAGGAAGATGTTAAGCTATGATACGCCAACACATTACATGTTGCGGAATCACCGGGAGACAGAACGACAGAAAACGAGAAAACGAAAGAAAGAAAAGAAACAATGAACACGGAGATTTACATGGATCGGGAAAAATCCCTACGTCCACAGGAGAGGCAGAAATTCACTATGATTCGGGAGCACAGAAATTACAGAGGATTTCCAACAACAAAACCCTAGCCCGAAATGGGCTACATATGAAGAAGACGGTCTACTGTTCTGAATAGTAGTCCGCGTTGCAACAGTGATCGGCGGCTCACTTTGTCAAAAGTGCTACAGTGTCTGTCGGCTGGAAGTCAAAAGCGCTACAGTACTGTTGACCCCGAAGTCCGCGCCGCTACAGTACCTGTCGGTGTCGGTCGGTCAGCTCCGCTACAGTGGTCAGCATTGCTACAGTTCCGAAAATTTGGGCAAGGGGCCTTCGGCCCCCGGACCCCCGGAGCAGGGGCGCGTTGCCCCCTGCAACCCCCAACGAGCTCACCGCGGAGCTCGACCCGCGAAAGTTGCGGGCCACAAGCATTCGGCCCAACCGGATCGGGCAACACCAATCCAACAGTACACTCAGCTTCAAGTGAAGAGGAAGGTAAGAGGTCAGTATCAGCAAGTGTAGGAAGATCCTCTAGGTGTTATTTATCCTCTCCCAAAAGAAGAATACAAAGCTTAGGAATGGATCATTTATGCATTGGCGTGTAAGGGAGGCCGCAGCAAAAACATATCACGTTCTCTTGCCGATCCTCCCACTTCTGAGGTGTTAAATGTTTAACACCACGTCCAACACCAGGTTGTTTTTTGGAGGATGGAGGTTCCATACATGAGTCATAAAACCACCATGGTTGAGGTGGTTGTCTCACATTTTGTAGTGATGAAGGGCAGGGGGAAGGCTGATATACATTATTCATGAAATTTCCCCTAGTGGAAGGAGGCCCATTCTGGCATATAGGGCCACTGACTCCTTTGTGAACAGAAAGTTCAATGGGACGAGAAAAACAAAAAGCTTGTATACGAGTCTCTGAATTATTTATACTTACCCAATCATGAATATATTCTTGGAGAACATTGATAAAATGACCAACTTATTTTCGTTTGGGTTGCCAAGGAATGAGAGAAACAATATACTCAAATTGCTCAACATAGATAGTGCCAAGCTGCTGAAGAACAGTGAGCTCCTCGTAAGGGTTCTAAATTGTAAGACCACTGAAACGGTCCATGATTTTCTCTTTAAAAATAGGCCAAGACATATTTGGATGAATTTCAATTAAAATGTAAAACCAATGAATTATTGTACCTTCCATGCTAATATGATCCAGTTAGATATTCAATGGTTCTAGTGTATTATGAATCTGAAAATAAAGTTCTACATGAGAGAGCCAATAGCATGGATAACCACCATAAAAAATTGGCAACTTCGGACATTGTGTTGCTCCCAAAGGATCAATGGAAAAAGGGTTCTCCCAGGTGTTAATAGGAGGAGAAGCATTTAAACTAGTTGGATTGATGATAGGAACCGAATACGGAGTAGAATCAGTAGTGAGGTGGGAGAAAGGCGTGCCATCAGGAAGAGGTTTCTTGTCGAGGTGATGCAGTATACTGGTAAGGTAAGATCAGCATTCTTCTTGGACCATGGAAAAAATAGTTGACAGACACAACAAGGGTGGACAGTAGCTCTATAACAAAGTTTAGGCATTGTTCAGCACTATCCAGTCAGGATTTTTGATGTGTCTCCATAGATGGAGATCAGAAGGTCAGACCAAACTATTAAGAACCTCCCACTCAAAGGACACATGAGACTTCTTTGTATTGATCTCAACAGGGGAACTTCAACTACAAGGTGAAGAAGTATAAGAAAATAGAGGAAGGGAGAAGAACACTCGGGAGTTCCTTGCACCTGGAATTCTCCCTCCCAAGCCCAAGTCCATACAAAATAGAAAGGTAAGATTCCCTCCTCCTCTATACACCCTCCATCTCCCACTTATAACAAATTCATTTCCCCAACTCACAGTGTAACCAATTATCTGTTTTAATTCCCATTTTACCCCTCTGTACCTCCTCTTGTAACTGACCCAACCCCTCCTCATGTGGTCCAATCGAACTCCCACTTGTAGCTTGATTTTTTCCACTTCTGGAATAGACTTTCCAACCCCCGCCAGGGTCATGGGTAATATTATCACACATTATGGATTTTTCCCGAAATGAGGTCAGGGGAACACCATGGGTTGTTGCCATATTATTGGTCACAGTTTTGGTGTGGCGAGGGCACCCAATAAATATTTATGGGTTATGTCTGTTCTAATTATATTGTGAATAAATTGTGAATTGTTTTAATAAATTAAATACTTAATTATAAATGATATATAATTAATTATTGTATTTTATGTCATGATTTAGGGTCTCAGTGTATTAAATTATCGTCATACGGGCTTGGTAAGCCTTGACAAGAGTTTCTATGCTAATTTAAAAGGGTCTTTGCTTTGAAAAAAGGTAGGTGGCCTTTATTCATCTTCCCTATGGTATTATGCATTGTGTTCACTGGGATGTGGTATGCAGGGCCTCAACACTTTAGGCATTGGAATCTTTAAAATTGTTTAAGTTGTTTGATAAAAATTAAAGCCCACAATTGAACTACACAATGTTCTGAGGGCCATGATTATAGAAACCTAGGATTTCCATACATAAATATTAAATATTTTTAAATAAATATTCTATACAGTGCATAAATACATGCCCGATGACCATAGAGGTTTAGTGTCTTTGGAGACTAGACATACAATCTAATTATTTCTAGAAATATCTTCAACATCTCCCACAAATATCTTCCCACATAGTACTCCTCTTAGACATACCCTACTTAAACCTTTCTTTGTAACCTAGAGAAAGGAAACATAAGAAAGGGTGATCTCAGATTCTCAATAAGGTTAACCATATGAGATATCAATCGATAGTCATATAAAAACATAAGATAAGCATAAGGGTGTGAGATCATGAACATAACTTAAAAAGTTCATACCCAATATATCATGGATCATATACATGAGGCATGGACATGAATCATAAAGGAATCAAAGAACATATTTATCAAGGTTTACTCCTAAGGATATCATAGTGTAAAAATTCTCATATTGAACTATGTTCACTCTCCATTTCAATCTTGTTTATCTCATGAGATATCAATCATCACCCAATGCATTGGAGAGTTATAACAGGCTCACACATCCATGGTTTATAATGTAACCACCTGCCTTTAGTTTATAATGGAACCACTCAACTTCGGTTTATAATGGAACCACCCATCACATGATGAAAACTATACATATTTGTGTCATGAGATCATAAAACAAAAATTATATCAACACATCATAACTCATGCAAAGAAAATGTCTTTCATAAACATTTCATCAATTCATCATAGCATAAACCATGGAAAATAAATGGGTTTCATAAAAATCTCATCATCATAAACATTAATCATCCAGAGAAAGAGTATGTTAGAGCTGGTGGGGACCGTTCCACCTAGCAGGTCTATTCTAGAATAAGGGGGACCACTGGAAAAGGGAGAGAAGCTGGAGATCACGTGGGGGTATAACCGCTGGAGGAAGTCACATGGGGGTTTAACCACTTGGGGGAATCTCCAATCTGTTGGAGATGAATAAAGGGGACGAAGGGGGGACCATGGAGGAGTCAGCTAAGATTGTTTTAATTTCTCATGAAGCTTGGTTGGGAGAGCGACTGGGGCCTCCCGAAGTACCTCTATTTTCCTTACTTTTCTATTGCTATTTTGAGTATTAGAGTCTATAACTAGGTAAATTGTTACTATTTCATTGAATAAAATTACTCTTGCTACTAGTTCAGGTGAAGGAACCTATCATTTTGGTCTGATCTGCTAGATAATCTCCACCCCCTCTCATCTTCATCATCATGTTGTTTCTCTTGGCAAGAAACATGACTATGAATCAGGCATGGAGACTCAGCTACAAAATTTCTTGGAGGCATTGGAATAGTGGATGGAGCATGCTGAGGTAGGACAAGACCAATGTCTAGATTGGGTGGAATCTATGATGTCTGGTTTAACAGCAACAGTGGGAGCATTTCAGCAAAAAAAATTGGGATTAAAGGAGTTGCAGAAAACCATGAGTATCATTGTGCACCATCTAGAAAAACTTATGATGAAAGAGGAGGCTCAAACCTCCACACCAACTGGAAAATTAGAAGGAATGGTGTTATGGATGCACGAAAGGATTGCACCAAACGAGATGCTACCAAGGTTAGAAGAAGTTACAGGAGACATTCCCAAGCCACAACTGGCAGTATGACAAGTAGAACTACCAGTTTTAAATGGATAGGACCCTCATGGATGGATTAATAAAGCAAAAATTTACTTCCAGATTAATCAAACTCCAGAAATATCTAAAATCTCACTGGATTAGGTGAGTATGGAAGGAGTTTTCATACACTGGTTCATGGTTTTAGAAGAAGTACAACCTTATTTGTATTGGAAACAAAATAAAGAGGAATTAATGGAATGATTTAGTGGGATAGAAGTGAAAAATCCTTATGAGGAATTGGATGTTAATCAGCAACAAGGCACAGTGCATGAATATATAGAACGGTTTGAATTTTTGGCATCACTCATCCCGCACCAACCAGAATCTCAGTATGTGGAATACTTTCTCCATGGATTATATGAATAAATACAAATTTGGGTT
Source organism: Viscum album (assembly GCA_963277665.1). NCBI lineage: Eukaryota > Viridiplantae > Streptophyta > Magnoliopsida > Santalales > Viscaceae > Viscum > Viscum album. The sequence continues at coordinate 452,609,913 of OY728137.1, read as the reverse complement.
AGAATCCACAATCCAGAGACCCGACTATAGGTAATGTGGTTAGCAAGGCATGTGGAATTAGATCTTGGAAAAGGTTCGGGACAGCTAACTCAATGTAGAGGGACATGCTGGAATAGAGGTAGGGACTGGGTGATTTCTCCCAAGGGATCCTCACCTCATCAATCAAGTCTAATTCCTCTAATGATAAGGCGGGGTGGAGAGCCGTATGGAAGAAATAATATAGAGGTACCGCGAATAGCTGTGACTAGAAATAGAGCAGTTCTTCAATTAACAAGTCAAGAATGGGAAGATCGACAAAAGAGAGGGTTGTGTTTTCATTGTGTAAAACCATATAATCCTATGCACAAGTGATCATATCCAAAAATACAGGTTTTAATTTTGGGAGAAGGGTATGAAGAAGCAGGACAAACTCCTGGGAGGACACCATAGTTGTGGAAGAAGATAAATAAATTTTTGAGGTTGAATGTAATCTTGTGGAAATGTAGGGTTGGGGAATTTTATACAACACCAGAAATTATTCAAAGGAGTCTTCAATGTCTTTAAATTTTTAAGGTAACATTAAAGGAGTACCTATTTTAATTTTATTATATAGTGGAGATTCCCACAATTTTATTAGTCCACAATTGATCAAAATCCTGGGGCTAACTATTTTAGACTCAAAGAAAATGAGATAAAATCTTAGATATGGGCATAAAATTGCTACAGTAGGAATATGTTGGCATATATGGTTGTCAATGGGAGCTTATGGATGTTCCATTGAGGTGCAGATCTTAGATATTGGAAAACAGGATTTAATTTTAGTTGTGGCATGGCTAAATATTTTTGGGGATGTTAGTATCAATTAGAAAACCATGGTGATGAAATTTGTAGTGAAAAATAAGCAATTCACACTTTCAGGAGTTTACCAAACAAATCAGGCTTCTATTTCACTAGATCAATGGTCTTAAAAGAAAAACCTCAGCAGTGTTCATCATCAATTAATTGGGGGGAAATGAAGTAGTGGAGAGCAGTTTTTAACTTTTCACCAAATTCATGACTTACAACATGTTTTTCTTCAATACCAATCAATTTTTTATGAGCCCCAAGATCTCTCAGCTCTAAGGCTACATGAACATGAAATAAATCTTTTCCTTGGTTAGGGACCAGTTTCTATCAGACCATATTGATATCCCTATTTTCAAAAAAATGAGATAGAAACACAGGTTCAGAAGATGATGACTAAAGGTATAATCAGACCCAGTACTAGTACTTTCTTAATTCTAGTATTACTATTCAAAAAGAAATATAGTTCATGGAGGCTATGTGTAGATTATCACGCTTTGAACAAGGTAACCATACCCGATAAATTTCCAATACTAGTGGTTGAATAATTACTAGATGAATTGTACGGAGATACTTATTTGTCTAAACATGATCTTAGAGAAGATTACCATCATATTCAAATGTGTGAGGGCGATGTGGAAAAAACTATCATCCATACTCATAGTGTCCAATATGAGTATTTAGTGATGCCATTTGGATTAATGAATTCCTCCTCCGCTTTTCAAGAAATAATGAATGACTTATTTCGACCCTTGTTTCGACATTATGTGATAATATTATTTGCTGACATTCTTATGTATAGAAGATATTAGCTAACTCATTTATAGCATCATGCAAGGGTACTTGGTATTCTACAAGAAATTTATTTATTTACAAACAAAAATAAGTGCCATTTTTTATAGCAGAAGGTTGAATATCTGGGCCATATTATATCAGCTGAAAGAGTTATGTGGATCTTGAGAAGGTATAGGTCATGGTTGATTGTCCAATCCCAACTTCTATTAAGTGTGCTCATGGATTCTTAGGCCTTTCCGGCTACTACTGTAAATTCATTTAGGGTTACGACAAGGTAGCTCAGCCTCTCACTGCTCTTACTCAAAAGGATGTATTCCTATGGGAAAATTAGGCCCTCCATGCTTTCCAACACTTGAAACAATTGATGAAGAAGGCAACAGTCCTTGTTTTACCAGATTTTTATAAGAAATTTGAGCTAGTTTATGATGCCTTGGGGAGGGGAATAGGAGTTGTCCTCATGCAATAATGGAGACCAATTTAATTTTTCAGTACTACTCTCACGGACCTTCAACTTTCTAAATCGGTTTATGAAAAGGAGAGTATGGTGTTGGTCCTATCCATTCAAAATTGACATCCCTACCTATTGGTTCACTCATTTATAGTCTATTCCATCCATCGAAGCCTCAAATACTCATTGCAACAACAGATAACTTCAGTAGATCAACAATGTTGGATTTCCAAACTATTGGGGTACCAATTTGAAATCTGCTATAAAACAGGGAGAGAAAACTCTGATGCAGATGATTTATCTCAGATAGATGAAGACACAACCCATCGCTTTCAACTACATTCTCAGCCGATATAGGAGGAGGGGTGCAACCTAGCTGATGGAGTCACAATGGACCCTCACTTGGGACCGATTCTCCAAGCTTTATAGTCTGGTCATCATACTATTTCTAGTTTTTCTTTACAGTAAGGGGTACTCTAATATCATGTTCGGCCAGCTATTCCAGCTACTTCCCCTTGGATTCCTATGTTATTAGTAGAATTTCATTCCTCTCCTCAAGGGAGAACATGGGGTTTTATCAAACTTATTACAAGATAGCCAGCAATCTGTATTGGGTAGGCATGAAAGGGGTTGTTTAGCAATTTGTGCAGTAGTGTGAAGTGTGCTAGTGGTATAAATATTCAACTCTTTCCCCTACTAGTTTTCTTCAACTGTTGGATATTCCCACAATAATATGGTCTGACATCTCCATGGATTTTATCATGGGGTTTCCAAAATCAAAAGGGTATGATGTTATTTTGGTGGTTGTTGACCATTTATCTAAGTATGCTCATTTTTTTCTCCTTAAACATCCATATTATGCACGATCAGTGGCTGAAATTTTCCTTCAAAAAAGAGTCCATCTCTATAGTTTCTCCACTTCTATTGTGAGTGACTGGGGCCTACGTTTTCTCAATAATTTTTGGACTTCTATATGGTACCACTCTTCAATTTAGTCCCTCCTACCACCCACAAATGAACGGCCAAACAGAGGTGGTTAACTGCTGTCTAGAGACTTATTTTCACTACTTTGTAGGGGATTAGCCATGTTCTTGGTCATTTTGGATCCCTTGGGTGGAGTGGAGCTACAATACTACTTGGCATACCTCCATTAAGAAAACCCCTTTTAAAGTTTTTTATAGCTGTAAACCCCCATCCATTCTAAGTTTTTTTCCATCTGAAATTCACGTTACAATAGTGGAAATGACTTTGGGGGACCGAGATGAAGCTCTTTAGAAACTTCAATATCACATGTCTTGTTTATAGGACTATATGAAACAAATTGTAGATAAGCACTGTCAGCATGTGGTTTTTTAGGTGGTAGATAGGTTATTCCTCAAACTCTGTCCACATAAAAAACATTCAGTTTCTCATCACATTCACCAGAAGTTGGAAGCTAGGTTTTATGGGCCTTTTACAATTGCTGAGAAAATTGGTCCAGTTGAATATCATTTGGATTTACTAGATGCTTCATAGATTCATCCTATTTTTTATGTCTCACAGCTGAAAAAATCTATAGGCGCACAGTAGGTTCATCCATCTTTACCTCCTATAATGGAAATAGATTCTTCTCCAAGCCTAGAACCAATGGCAGTCCTATCTTCCTATCTGCACTATAAAGATGGAATGGCCCAACCATAGTTTTTCATCCACTGGTATGGCTTCTCCATGGATAATTCCACTTTGTAAGATGAATTCACACTTCACAATAAAATTCCCTCTCTCGGTATTAAGGAAAAGACTGATTTTCAAGGTGGTGCAAGTGTTAGAGTTGGTGGCGACCCTACCATCTGGCGGGTCTATTCTAGAAGAAGGGGTGCCACTAGAAAAGGGAGGGAAGCTGAAGATCGCGTGGGGGGTCTAACCACTGGAGGAAGTCATGTGGCGGTCTAACTACCTGGGGGAATCTCTAATATATTTGAGATGAATAAAGGGGACAAAGGGGGGACCACATGGGATTCATCTAAGTCTATTTTAACATCTCCTGGAGCTTGGGTGGGAGACTGGATGGGGCCTCCCAAAGTAACTCTATTTTACTTACTTTTCTCTTGCTATTTTGAGGATTAGAGTCTGTAACCAAGTACATTTTTACTATTTCATTGAACACAATTACTCTTGTAGCTAGTTTGGGTAGAGGAACCTATCAGGGTAAGAATGGTATCACTGGATCATATCCTAGTAAAGTATAATTAACATCAATGGATGTTATCATGCATGAAATTCCTTTAAAATATCACTAAAATAATTCTTGATAAAATTAACATTTCCACTTATAAAATCACTTTTAAAATACAAATATTTCCAAAATATTATGGAAAAAAATCTATGAAAATAACCTTGAAAACATGTAAATAAAGATTCAAAACATTGAGCAGTCATGATGATAGGAAATTTCATTCATGCAGTATAAGTAAAAGAAAACATTTATTTCACATTTTTGTTAAAGCACAAGAGCCTCAGCCCAGTTGGTGAGGACTTGGAAAGTGCATCCAAGAGACCTAAGTTCAAAACCGAGTGGAGACATAATTTCTGGAACTGTATCAGGACTGTAGAAATACTATAGTAGGAACTATAGCAGGTACTGTAGTAGTTGTTGTAGCAGACATTGTTCGGTACTGTAGTAGTCAGAACCATTCATCCATTTGGGCTTTCGAGCCACCGGTTTGGGCCTCGGGTCCTTTAAGGCATGCGGACCACCCAAGGCCTTCAGGCCAATAAGGATTTTGGGCCACCTCAAGGCCTTCAGACCACAGCAAGGCCTTCATGCCACCTGAAATTGTGCTTAAATGATCAGACAAACTCTACAAGGAGCAGACTCCATATGAGGATTCAAAGTAGGTGCATTCACCAAAGTAGAATCTAAGCCGATTTTTTAGAGAGAGAGGGTATGGAATTACCATCAGGACCAGCCTGTGCTTGCATTGGAATCCTAGTCGAACAATCCATGTGAAGGTGGAGAGCTTATATCATGATGAAGAAGCTAAGGAGGAGCAGTTCCATGTATAGTCTCTATATTTCCTAAGACCTACGGGTTATGTAATCTCTAAGTTTATGGGCCTTGTAAGTGTTCCCCCTCATCCCTTGAAAGGGGGGTTATCAAAAATCAATAAAAATAAGTCCCTTGGACCATTTGGGTAGAAAACATGGATATAAAATAAAAAATCATTTTCAACCAAAGAGAGAAATAATGTCGGTTTTCCTTAAAAAAATATTTTGATCTCTTGAGTACTTTAAATGAGAAAAATGAAAGGAAAACATGTATTATCCAAAAATAAATATAGGTTAAGAAAATTAAAATGGATTTATCAAATAAGGATCCTATAATTTTCTCAATTAAAATTCAAGAATAAATAATCTCGATTAAAATAGAATTGAAACATAAATCTATTACCTTAAGTCTTATTTTTCTTTGAAAGTACTCTATCCTCCTGTATAATAAATTTAAATTCATTATACTTATATAATAGAGTAATTTAGATACTTATAATATCATATATGATCCCCTTATAATATTTCAACACACTTTTATTAATAATATCATATTAAAATTGTCATTTCTGGGTGTTAGCTCTTTCATTTTTCATGAGAAATTTGGTTCGGTATTTCCGATCCTTGTACTTTTATCATCATTAAATCCTCTAAAAAAATTTAATCATGATATAAATATCATATATATTCATTATATATATATTTAGAGTCATTCATAAAAGATAGAGATAGAAAAATGAATTACACCATTTATTGAGGTGGTAGGTCGTACATATGCATGAACGCTATTTTCACTTTTCAACGGATGAAATGAAAGAAGGATAAATAATAATTAACCTTTATAGAATTATTATATCATATATATTCATTAAATTTATCTTTATTACCATCAAAGTAAAATAGAAATGAAAAACAAATCACATCACTTCATAGAGGTGGTGGTCCACACATACAAACGAGTGACGCAATCGTTTTCCAAAGAGTTGAAAGGTAAGAAGGTAGATGTTATTTTATAATTCAAGAATCATGATTATGTGATAAATAACATATATAAACTTTAAAACTGTTATAATACCCATCAATAAAAGATGGTGATCAAAAATGAATTATATCACTACATGGAGATGGTAAGTCGTACATACGCACAAGCGATACTTTCATTTCAAATTTGATGGGAAAGAGGGTGGATAATGGTGGTTTCATAATCAGAATAGAATTTAAATATATTTAAGATACTAAATTTATTATTTTATAATAAATAAAACATATTTATAGGATTTAAAATAAGTAAAAATAAAGTGATTGGTTAAAGGGATTAACTCTTATTTGAAAAAACTTTAGATCTCCTCTTAAGGGCCCTACAGTTGGTCTTTTGGGAATACCACCACCTCTATAATGTGGCTATAGAAGTGGATAAGATAATTTTATAGGGCTTGGTTGAGATATAAGGCTCAAAGTGGTTTAAATAAGAGAAATGAGATGTTCCCTTTTATAAATGAGGGAATAGGTACTCTTGGAATTTCTTAAAATATTAAAATATAATAAAGTCATTCTTCATCCAAATGCTTCCAAATAGCTAGAGATTCAAATATAAGGTATAATAAGATCTAAATACCATCAAAAAATAAAATTTTGGAAAGTTTAAGTGGTGTTTTAAACCTTATCTTTTGATTTAACCCTTTAATTAACCTATTTTAACACTAATTGTGGTAACATATTTTTCACTCTTAAATGTTTAAGGATGAAATTTTCAACCAAATGTCACCCTTCTTGTCCAATTTTAATATTTTTATAATTTTGAAATAATTTAATAAAATATTATTTTGATAAAATATCATTAATGTCAATTTTAACACTATTCATTAAATTTGACATAAAAGATATAAAGAAAAGGTTGTAATTCAAATATAATCTTTTAACGCAATACTAATATTTCATATTCATCAAAAAACATTCATGCTTTAACTCACTCAAATTATATTACTTTCAATATTTTTAAATCATTTGTTATATTTTTTTATGAATCGAAGAAATATTGCATCGGTGTTGAATAAAAATTTAAGGTAAATAAATAATTACTAAAAAATAGAAATAAATTTTCATCATAAAAATAATTTCATTAAGATAGAAATATACATTTATATTCATTCATAACTTTTTTTCCTATATGTGGACATATATGAGATATTTAAAATTAAGAGTGACATTTTATAACTTTATTTGATTTAAATATTATATAGATCATTTTCATGGGAAAGTGTCCATTAAATAGTTAACTTTATAGCATAGGGTGATAAGGTTAGAATTCCTTTCATCCAATAATAATTAATATGAAAAATGGTGACCTTATCAATTAGTTTGAACCTAGTTTAACCCAATTTACCCTTTATTAAGGTGATAAATTTTACTAAGATTACTATTAATACTGACCAAAACTAAAAGGAACATATTTACCAAATTTGAACCTCATAATTCCAAATAAGGAATTAATTTTACCAAATTCAATTAGTTATGGAATTGAATTTAAAATAAGCGTGCAAAACAAGATAAAAACTACTTTTTAGACAAATATATTTTTGAGCATAAAACTGAATTTATTCTAATTCCATAGCTAGAGAAATATTAGATAAATATTAAGACATAATATTGAATGTGAAATAAATATGTTTCATTAAATTCATTCACCAGAAGTGATTTATTTAATTTATTAAGATAAAACGTCTTTGTGCGTATAAAAACAATTTTTCAAAAAAAATGTCTTTTTAAGTATAAACATATTTTAATACCAAATTCAACTATAAAATTTATTGCAATGAGCTTCATTAGATTATTGATAATATTAGAGAAATAATTTTTACTTTTAAACCATTTTAAAAGAAAATGGAGCTTTGTAAATCCTTGAAACAAAATACAGTTTTCAATAAAAATCAATATTTTCACAATTCATCAAAAAACGATATGTTCAGAAAAATATCAAAATTTAATTTTAAGATAATTTTGATGCTCTAAATTAAAAAATGATATCCTCTATTAAATATTATTTCTATAAGTTTCATAAATAAATTGTAATATTTTCTCATATAAATAAAAACAAATCATTTTTGATGAAAATATATTTTTGAAGCATAAAATGACTATTAAAATTTGATTTCTTATTTCCAAAGCCTTAATCAATACATTTATATTAAGTAGGAACTTTATATATATATATATATATATATCATAATATGGTTGATCCTATTCATACCCACCAATTTAACAGTTAGGCGATAATGTCATATGAAATAGTAATATTTTGTTGTTCGTTTAGTGTTGTGTGTCCAATAAGATACCAAACATAGTCTTCCTTTGAAATCTCAGAGTTTTATATGCCCCCCCTCTAAATCAATTGTTCCCTCACTATTTTTCTTGGTCATAAAAGGTTTAATATTTGAAAAAATTCATTTGTTTGAACCCACGTCATATAAAGGAATAATAAAACTTCCCTTAAAAAGGGAAAGTGGGAAACATAAAGGTTACCTGAAATAACACCTAATCATGTTCTCAGATAGGAAGAACATTGGTGGGAAGTTAAAATATAGACATGGAATATAAAACTAACATCTGAGGACTAATAGAAAGTGATATAGAACATGGTCAGGAAAAAGTTAACGACTATAAAACCATAAATTTGTGATGGGTGAAAAGACCATAAATTCATGAGAAATGAAGGTAAAAGTGTAACTTTTATTTCAAGATATTTTTCATAAAGTTATTTAATTAATTTACCATATAGACTAAGAATACCATGAAATATACTTACTTGACCAATGAAATTTCATCCTTTAATCAATATTTTTCTCCAAATGATGGGTGAGATGAATTTTTCATTATAAAGAACTAAAATCAACTTTTAATAGATCACATAATTCCACAAAAGGATAAAAAGTTATCCCTCCTATCATTATTAACCAAAACCAAAAATTTAACACAAAATAAGATAATTCCCAAAATTAATACAATTTCTTACAAAGAAATAATACATTAATCTCCATAATTCAACAATAACCCAAAGTTCACACTAAATCACTCCATAATTAAAATATTCCTGAGTAATATTGAAATGAAAAGATTAGAATGATATAATCATATAATATTTCAAGATAAATTTAACATTTATCTGCAAATAACATCAATCACTCTTAATGTCTTATACCAAAAATGTGTATTCCCTAATTATATAATCTCCAAAAATAAGCTAATCATTTTAATAAATAACCAGAATCACCATAAAGACACATTAAAATCATATATTATTTAGAAAGATATTTCAACCATTATTCCTCAAATAAAATCTCATAATATTCTTTTTACCTTAATCATATAATGTTCTCAAAATTATAATGATATTCTTCTAAAATAACATTAATCACAACCACCAAATCACTTTTCAATCTCATGGTTATCTATATGACGAACATATGTTCTCAAAATCAACTTAATAATTATCTTTCAAAATGTTTAAGTACAAAAATGTCATACTAATTAGGAAATCGTGTAAGCTAGTGGTAGGTATTTCACCCATGTCGCCCTTCGGTTATGGGTTCAAGCCCCACGGCCTTGCACAACTACAAAATTCACCTATATCCACAATGGATATAGAGGTAAAAACCATGGCTATAGAAAATATCCATAGGCCAACTAGTTGTTCCTCCTATTGGCATAGCAATAGGGCTAGATCTATATCCATGGTTTAAAGGGTCATGGCCATAGTTGTCCACCATGGAAATCACCCAATTTCCATAGTACCAGAACCATGGAAATAGCCATATTAGTTGTCCATCGTGGTAATAAAACTATTGCAACAATTTCAAACTATGGATATAGGTCTATTCCCATGGTGGAAAACCATGGGCTATAGCCCTTTAAATTGTGTCTATAGGCTTCCAAAAAAATGTCACCATCTGGATTTGAACCCTAGACCTCCACTATCGGAAACCAAGCACCTAGCCACTGCTCTACAAAAATTAATTGGTTTATATATATATATATATATATATATATTCTGTTTTATATATTTTTTTAAACCATGGAAATGTGTAGAAAACTGTGGCAAAATGTTTTCCTAGGTCCTTCCTGTGGGGAATTTTTTTTCCCACTCTTGCATGGGAAACCTATAGAAACGGTTTACAAGAATCGTGGCTATAGGTAGGCTTTATTTCCATGGTTTTATATAATCATGGCTATAATCACTGAACAAATACCTACAACTATGGTTTTCTAAAAATGCGGTTATAGGTTGGTCTATAGCCATAGTTTTTGAAAAATTGTGGCTATAGGTGTGGCATATAGCCATAGTTTTGGAAAAATCATGGTTATAGGGTTGTTTTCTAGTATTGTTGTTGGGCGCGATGAGTTTTCACCCATCCAATAGATTGTACTTTTTCTAAAACTATGGAAAAACTCTTGTGATAATCATATTCATAATTCACCTTGTTCCTATAACCTTCCAAAAAATATGATAAACATCTTCAAAAATCATCAAATGACTTTTTAACCTCTAAGGTTTTCTTTACCACTTATTCTTTACACAAAATCAAATAATCTTAAATGATTATTATTACCTCAATATCAAACACATATTAAAATTTATATTTTCCTCAAACATTTGTTGTTCTATAAAATATCAACATGTCATTAAATCACCTTTCTAGGTCATCCATACCATTTAATATATTCTTTAAAATCCTTAAAGAAAAAATATCACATAACAATCCTTGGATGTTTCATGATTTATATAACCAGAATACCATTGATAAAAATAATTCAACAAACATAATTATTGAGTTCTAAGACATAAACGCTTCAATAATCCCACTTCAATGATTTCCATAACATAGTCCCTTAAGAATTAATTCTTGGATTAGTACATTGACTTGAATAATTTTCATGTTCCCCTTACATAAGACATTGAACTATAAATGGTACCTTAGGGTGAAATTCATTTTCCTCCATTTAACTCATCATTTTTCCTCAAAAATTACTTGATCTGTGCCCATTTTTTCACACATAAAACATCTTATTGTTCCTTTGAAACATTCACTTGAGTGATTCTTACCACATTCTTGACATACAGGAAGCTGAATCATATTTCCTTCATAGTTTCCACCACCCAAGCTATATCATTCTCTTCTTTTGTGAGTCTGGGATTTGGTTAAGGTACAATTTGTTAATCATATATCGTGATAACTGATTAGGAATAATCATAATATCTTTCACTCCAGTCATCATCCCATTTGTTTGATCATTATCATATTGTCCATCATATTAAATGATAACATGGTTCCTTCTGGTTTCAGTCATTGACTAAAACCAAAAAACATAGTGTGATCAAAACTAATCATAGTGGAAAATCACATAATCATGAAAAAATAATTTATAGGATGTCTCCATTATGACACCTTCATTTCAATCTATGATGCCTTAGGTTTAACCTAGGTCATCCAGTATTATCATCTATTTAAATCTTTTATAATGTTTTGTAAAGAAAATGTGGATTAACCAAAGAATATACCTTTGGAGTGTCAAATCAAGTGTTCAATAAGGCCTCTTTGTCATGCATGAGTCAAATCCCAATGCATCATTTTTAGAGTAATTACCTCTAGGTATAATTTTTCCAGATTCATCCACTTTTAGTATCCAAACAGGGATGTAATTTCTTAGAAAATAATATAATATATTCCTTACCAAAACTTTAGAATGTTATCCTATACTTAGACTTATCCCCGAGGTTTTCACCAAATTTTTCTAAATGTTGACTAAACATTTCCTCTAATACCAAATATAGTAGCCTAGAATTTCCATACATAAATGTTACATCTTTTTAGATGAATACTAAATACATCTCACAAATACATGCCCAAGGACCATACAAGTTTGGTGACTTTGGAGACTAGAAATTCAATCTCCTTATTTCTTGAAAGATTTTCAACATCTTCTACAAATATTTTCCCACATAGAACTACTCTTAGATACCCAACTTAAACCTTTCTTCATAACCTATGAAAATGAAACATAAGAAATAATGAGCTCAAATACTCGGTAAGTGTAAACATAAGAGATATAAATAGATGATCATATAAAAACATAAGGTAAACATAAGGGTATGATATCATGAACATAACTTGAAAATTTCATACCTAATATTTCATGGATCATAAAAAAAGGCATGTAATAAAACTTGGAAGTTCATGAGACATGAATCTTAAAGGAATTTTTGAACCCAGTTAATTGCATTTCCAGGTAAAGGGTATTTCCGAGTCCCGCATCGGATTATTCAAACTTTTAATTTTTTTATCCATCTATAAAAAAATGTCTCCACCTCACCTTGAGGTAAGGGGAATTCACCATCTACATGGTATCAGAGTAAAAATCCTGATCATTTTTCCTCCCATATGTGGCCCGTCATTCCTCCTAAAATAACTTCTGAGCCCACCTCCCCCTCAGCGAATCCCAACCCGCCTCCCCCTCAAAAACTCCTAAACTGCCTCCCCCTCAGCTTCTTCTGGCCCGCCTCCCTCTCAATGACTCCCGAACTCACCTCCCTCGGTATCTCCTAACCCTGCCTCCTCTGATGATCTCTCAGCTTGCCTCCTATGACAGTCTCTCGGACCGCCTCCTACGACACTCTCCCAACCCACCTCCTATGATGGTCTCCTAGCCCACCTCCTGAGACGGTCTCCCGGCCCACCTACTACGATAATATCCCAATGCACCTCTCTCGATGACTCCCAATCCCACCTCCCCATGTGACGTCCTGGCTCACCCCCCATCGGTGCTTCCCGGCCCGCCTCTATTAGCGCTTTGTGGCGCCACCTCCCTCATGGTTTCCCGACCCCGCCTCCCTCAGAAACTCCCAGCCCACCTACCTTGATGACTCCTATCCCACCTCCCTCGGTGTCTCCCGGCCTCACCTCCCTCAACAACTCTGGCCCCGCCGCTCTCAACAACTCCCGACCCTACCACCTGCTACACAGTCTCCTGGACCCACCTCCCTCACAATCTTCCAGCCTTACCTCCTATGATTGCACCCTAGCCGGACCACACACCCCCTCCAGATACCCTATCTCCAGGCCGGACCTCCCACCTTGTACGCTACAACTCCAGGAAGGGTCCCTCCTTCCCTGAGCACAAATAGAGCCTCTAGTGGTTGCTCTGCGCCCCTCTTCGTCGACACCACCCCTTCTCAGTGCACAATCGACCAGCCCACCTCAGTGAATTTCCTGTCGCACAGTTGACCAGCCCACCTATGCAGATTCCAGACTATCCAATGGCTGACTCTTACGCCCTTCCTCCACTAATCACCACCTACACTCGTCTTATTGATGAGAGGATTGTCTCAAAAAACTTTTTCTATCTAGAGGAAGGCGATATTGATGTCTCTCACTAGCATGGACCTCGAATCACACCTCAAGGCTCCTCTGCCACCACCATCAGATCTGAAATACTGGCCATGGAATCTTGTTGAGAGAAAAATATTTTATTTACTTGTCAATTATAGGGACTGCTCGATCAAGTATGTAACTCAGAAAGAAAACACGGTTAAGGAACAATGGGACTCCTTAAACCTTATTGTTTCCGATGCTTTCGCAGGGGCGTGCGCATCCGTCCGTCTGTGGAGGAGGATGCGCGGCGCTTGTTGCCCCGCATTCCTGCTTTCCAAAGGCGGGTGGCATTCGCTCCTTATTCAGGGACGTCTGCTCCTTGATCAAAACGGGATGATGGGATGTCGTTTCTTCCTTCTGTGGATTCCTCCTCAGAACTCATCACCTAGTCCGGGTCTCCCTCATAGATTTAATATGTAGTTCGTGAAACTCTTCCCAGTGCCATGTTTCCATGGACGCCGGTTAATTACACTGCTTCTGTCGGGACATTCCAAAGGGTCCAGTCAGGGCAGCAACCTTCAGTCGGGGGAGTAGTCACGTTGAGGCATCAGTAGCGTGTCTGGATGCTGGGGGACCTAGCATGTCTATCTATTATCCCTGGTCACAGGGCTTCTCAAGGGCGTGGAAGCCTGAGGCATCCCACATCGAGATCGAGGAATTATATGCCGTAGACACATATCTGAGGTTTTCCTCTGCTTCCCGTGTTTAACACAGGGTACGCCGCGAGTTTAACCTCTAGCGAAGATGGATCAGCCCGATCAGACCATTAGCTAGAATGGATCAGATTGAGGGATTTCCCTTGAAGGGATGCCAATACCGGGGCCAGCCCATGGACGGCTGTGAAGAGAAGCGTACCGACATGGTCTCACCGGGATATGACGGTCCGGGTGAGGATCGAGGTGGATGGTAGATGGATGAACGAAGTGGAGGGTGGAATGGAAAAGAACCATCGCAAGGGCAACGGTGAAGTTGGGCTTGAGCCTTGAAAGGGATTCCTACGTATCCCCGTGCCAGGGAATCAAAGTCTGCGTAGTTTGGGATGGTGCCGGTGAACCGACGTGAAGGTGGACCTTGGTCCGATGAGAGATGGGCTTGAACCTCTGGGAGGCTTCCTACGTACCATGCCTTGACATGGATCAAGGACCTCATAGTTCAAAGGGTTTCATCGGTGAACCGACGTGAAAGTAGACTCGTGGGTCCACTAGTGGCGGTTTTGAACCTTGGGAAGGTTTCCTACGTACCATGCCTTGACATGGATCAAAGTCCTCATAGTTCAAAGGATTGATGGAATACAGTTTAACGTCATGCGGGATGGTAGTGAACCCTGACATGAATGAACAACGGGCGGTGGGTGTCAGCGAACCAACGTAAATGATGGACCTTGGTCCGATGGGAGATGGTCTTGAACCTCTGGGAGGGTTCCTACGTACCATGCCTTGACATGGATCAAAGTCCTCGTAGTTTGGGTAAAAATGGGGGGGGTCTTGGCACACCGACAAGGAGACGGTCTGGGCCAATGATTGTTGGGCCTGAACCTCGGGGAGGCTTCCTACGTACCATGCCTTGACATGGATCAAAGTCCTCATAGTTCGGGTCGGTCACAACGGCTTGCCGTCGGACTATAATGCAGTTTAATGTCATGATGGACGAAGGTAGAATTTGATGTGAATTGGATGATGGGTGGGCTTGAACCTCGTGGAGGCTTCCTACGTACCATGCCTTGACATGGATCAAAGACCTCGTAGTTCAAATGGGTGTGCAGTTTAACGTCATGTGGGACAAGGGCGTGCAGTTTAACGTCATGCTGGACGAAGACATGCAGTTTATCGTCATGCTGGACGGGGGCGAAACTCGACGTGAATGAACGACCGAGTAATGTGCCTTGAACCTCATGGAGGCTTCCTACGTACCATGCCTTGACATGGATCAAAGTCCTCGTAGTTATCTGGGTGGGGGTCAGGGTCGGTGCTCACTCTAAGCCCACGTGAGTCATGCTCGGTGTGAGAAACAAGAGGTTTCAAGGACCTGATGATCACGTCGCGAAGGATGCGTCCGTGAGAAGCGAAGAGTGGTTTATGCATTAGGCGGCCCATGGTGCTAGGAATTACTCCAGGATGGAGGCCCGAGGTGCGACAAAGCGCAGTGAAAGAGGGACTCAGGACCAATGATGGGAGGTGCCTCATTCCCTATCACGCCCTCCACTGACCTTGGTAGTGGGGGAGTACAGAGATGCAGGGGTGCAACCATCCATTGGGGAACTAGGGTCGCCCTTCTCCTATGAACATACGCCACTCCAAAAAGGAGGATATCATCCCTTGTGGATGGGTGATTCCACTCCTATGGAGACGAGTGGCGTAAAAAATGTTCGAGCTGGGGGGACCCTGCGTGCGAAGCACAAGGTCGGGTCACAGTTTAATGTCATGTGTTGAGGACGTGATGCTTGGCAGTTTAACGTCTTGTAGCTCGGACGATGTGGGTTCACTCCACACCCCTAGGACTTACATAACTGGTACCCTCTGGTCCTTGGGGAAGGGAAGGTACCAGTAAGGTCGTGGTCAAGGGGGGTGTAGAGTGAACCATCGAGGGGTCCATGTTAGCGTGGCTATGCGAAGAAGCAATAGCCGTTAGCGTGGCTATGCGAAGAAGCAATAGCCGTTAGTGTGCCTATGCGAAGAAGCATTAGGCGAAGCGACGCTACGAGCGGTATTGTCCATGGGACTTTGAAATCACATCGTGCAAACCTGGAGGGTCGCACGGGAAGAGGAATTGCCAAGCAAAGGAGTGTGCTTCGCGAAGAAGAGTGCCTTGGCCTTAGCACGGGGCATAGGTGTGAGTTGATGGTGCTTCGCGAAGTGGAATAGTATTCGCGGAGCACTGCCTCGCGAAGAAGGGGTGCCTCGCGAAGCAGGGTGCTGCGGAGCAGTGTGCTTCGCGATGTGTAGAGATCCTACCTTAGCATAGGGATCACTAGTATGGGTTGGGTGTTTCGCGAAGAATTAACACTCCGCGGATGCCCGGGTTCCCTTGGGAGTCCCCTTCCTTCGCGAACGCCCTTGAGCTTCGCGAAGGGCATCCCTCTTGGAAGAGGGGGTCAAAACGAGACCAAGAAAAGGCGTCTCGCGAAGTAGAAGTACCTCGCGGAGCTCATGATTCCCGGGGGAAAAGGGTGCTTCGCGATTCGGGAGGGGAGAAGGCGAAAGGTCGGATCGTCCGTCCTCAGGACTCAGGGGGAGTCATGTATTTATAGGAAAGGGGCGCCGCGAAGCAGAACTCGCGCGCTGCCTCAGGTGCTTCATGGCGTGCTCGCGAACGTCAACGGCGTCCGCGGAGAGTTACCGCCTCTGGAGCTTCGCGGCGGGCTTGCGAACGTCAGATGCCTTTGCGGAGAGTTACCGCCTCTGGAGCTTCGCGGCGGGCTCGCGAACGTCAAATGCATTCGCGGAGAGTTACCGCCTCTGGAGCTTCGCGGAGGGCTCGCGAACGTCACATGCGTTCGTGGAGAGTTACCGCCTCTGGAGCTTCGTGAGACCGCGATGCTCGGGGGTGCTTCGCGACGGTGCTTCGCGCCGGTGCTTCGCGAGGCAGCGTGCCAGCCTTCTTTTTCGTCCCTTCCTTTCGTGCAATATTTTGGCGCCAACAAATGCCCCCCCTCAGACTTGGAACCGCGGAGGGTGAAGGGTCGAAGTCTAAGGGAAAATCGCCAAAATTGTCGGCGGTTCGCGATGCGGCTTCGCGAAGGGGGCCCGTGGTGATGATCGGGGCCACGGATCCAGACGCGCCGCGATGCTCCAGGGTCACCGCCTATAAATAGGGGGGTCAACCTCTTTTGTCTTCACGCGACTTCCTTGTATTTTTGTGCTCTCGACTTCGTGAAGCTCCGCGTACTCCGCGACAGCCCTCCGCGAATCAAGCTTCGCGGCGAACCGCGGGTCTCCGACTCCGCGTCCGCGCCAAGCGAACTTCTGCTTGTCGGCCTGGGCCAGACTTTGCGGCTGGGTCTCGCAACCGACCTTCTTGATCCGGCTTCGCGATCCAGCTTCACGATCCATCTTCGCGATCCATTCTGAAAAAATACTTTTCTGAGGAACGGAATCGAAATGGCCCATCAAGAGGCTGTATTGGGGGTGCTTGCAGATGCTGCTCGTCGGGATGAGATGGCCAACTGTCCAGGCCTTGGGGAGATGGTATGAGCCATTCGGACCACGCTTCTTTGACAGATCTGCTATCGGAGGGTCAGAAGGATTATTCGCAGTGCAAGAAGCTGCCATTGTACGGCTTCGGGTTGAGGGATGACGTCTTCATCCCTGAGACGAGTAGGGACGAACCAGCTTGCTGGTTTAGGAGCACACCATGTCAACACCAATGGTTTAGGGCGGCCGATGGTCATGCGCATGAGGACTTTACACCCGTCACCGCTGACTGTCTCTACAACCATGTGAACGATATTGACGGGAGGCCACTGCAACCGGAGACGTCCCCTCCTCTCTACCATACCATGCTGAAGGTGGCTTTAAAGGATTCGAAGAAGGGATGGTCCGATGAGTGGGACCTACGCCAGGGCGGCAACTTCACTGATGACTGGGCCTGGGCCTACTGGGTGGGCGCCTCATGCGAGGATTTTGGGACCGAGCTGAGGAGAGTGGGGTTGTATGAGGCAGCATGGGCTTCCCAATTCCACATTTACCAACCGAAGCAACTGATGCCAGAATTGCTGAGCAGATGGTCGTCTAGGACCAATAACTTTCACCTGCATCACGGGGAGGTGGGCATCAGCCTGTGGGATGTCCACCAGATTTATGGGGTTCCGATCTTGGGGGCCATGTATGATGAGTTCCTCCCTGTCATCAGAGCGTGGGAGGATACAGAGAAAATGTCGCGACTGGCGTCAGCGCTGCTGGAACTCGTCCCTAGAGAGGACAAGGAGGCAGTGAGGGATGTCCACTTTAGGAGATGGTTCAAATGCTTCCTGAATTTCCTAGAGAATCAAGAGTTCCCTCCGAGGCCTCAAACTTTTACAAGGGCGGCCCAACGGGGAAAGGGACACTCGTATTGGCGGGTCTTGGAGGACAGCCAATGGAAGACTTGGGGTTTCAGTGTCAGCACTGAACAACAACCGATAGTTAGGCTGGTGGCGTTCATCGCAGCTCTCATCTGCGGTTGGATCCTACCGGTGAGGGATACAAGCATGGGGGTGCGGCCCAGCTCGTTTATTATGGCGTCCATGTTGGCCATGGGGCAGCGGATCAATCTGGGGATTCCAATGCTTGCCAAACTATACAGAATGTTGTGGAACATTAGCGAGGGCAAGAAGCCGCCAAGGATATGCGGGCCCTTCCACCTCCTGTATGGGTGGATCGCAGCGCACATTAGGGGGATTTACGAGTATCCAAACCCCATTTCGCCGCCGGGATCGAACTTCCGCCCCTCCATCCTGAACGCGGTCGGGAGCTTCCCATTCAAACTAGCTGTGCTGATGGTACTAAATCGGGTGTGGAGGGCGGATGAGTTTAATTTCCACCCCTTTCAATTGCCGATGGGGATACTTACTGATGACGGGCGGGGAACGGAAGAACATCGGGCTTACCTCCTGGCCTTTCGAGGTGGAGTTTTGGTGGCACGAATAGATCGTGAGCCACTCTGCGAACCGTACACCCCGCATCGGTTTGTGAGGCAGTTCTGGTGCCTCCAGCGGCTGACCCCGCAGGTCTACTGGGAGGTGCGTCACGAGGAGCACCCGTGTGTGATGAGGCAGCTATGGCTCATGTTCACACGGGAAGATGGGAAGATGCGGATTGCATTGCCTCCATCCACCGCCGCTTTCGGATTGGTGAGGGAGTATTCCATTAGTTGGGAGGCTTATTACCCAGGGGAGATGCTGAAGCAACCAACTATTCAGGTCGGTGACGGTGGGCCTCCCCTATCCCGAGGTCGGGGTCGGAGGGCAGCTAGGGCCGATCGCGATAGCGGGGCTGTCATAGCGGTGAGACCCGCATCGGCCGAGGGTATGGCAGCAGCGGTGGATCTAGTGATTCCGGAAGAGCAGGGCTATCCGGAGGGGCAGCCACTGAGGGGATTTCGTAGGATATCCACTCAGGCTCTGGGTAAGCGGCTACGTCATATCGACATGGCAGAGGATGTTGTCTTCCCGGAATCCTGGGACATTTGGGATGTCAACCGGAAATTCCTCAGCCTACCCGAGATATGGGCCCACCTGAATCGCCTCGGGATGGAATTACCGGGAATAGGCCCAGTCCGGGCTGGATTCATGGCGTCTCCGGCGGAGGCAGAACAGTACCTGGACGAGCTGGAGGATTACGTCCACTCCAGTGGTCTCCCTCGCCCAATGACAGACCGGGTGAGGGTGTTGCTGAATCAAACG
This sequence comes from Viscum album, assembly GCA_963277665.1. Classification (NCBI taxonomy): domain Eukaryota; kingdom Viridiplantae; phylum Streptophyta; class Magnoliopsida; order Santalales; family Viscaceae; genus Viscum; species Viscum album. Next base: position 452,590,019 of record OY728137.1, on the reverse strand, counting down.
GTCCCCCCACAGTTATCGGCTGCCGATCTGAGGGAGCGCTTCCCCCTGCCGGAAGAATCAGAGGACTCCTCTCGGGAGGATGAGGCTGGAGGAGGGAGCTCGTTGGAGGAAGGCGAGGTTGAAGATCAAGGCTCAGATTCCGACGATTTCGCGGAGGCTCTCGAGGTAGCATTCCGAACTTATTTCCTTACGATCCGTTCTTGGGTCACTATAGACTTCTCACCAATGTTTGAGCCATGCAGGAGGAACTTGTCCGCAGGCCTCGTTCTCGCCCCTTGGTGGGTGATGATGCGGGACCTTCAGAACCTGCGCCTATGGCTGCGTCCAGTTCTGTGTCTGGTGGGACCAAATCACCCGAGGTGGCTCCTCCAGAATCTCCAGACCTTCCAACAGTATACGGAGGGCCTTGCCTCGGGGTCCCATCAGTACTGGCTCAAGAGCAGCGCCAGGAGGTCGATCTCCGTAAGTCTCCTCTACCGGTTTCCCTGTCGTCATATGTAGACTATGCCTGCCAACTAATGTTTATGTCCCTCTCTGTCGTACAGTTCTCCGACTGGCGTGGGCCGCTGCGGTAAGACTGGTCGGGATGTCTGGTGGCGTCCCTCCTAGGGGCATGCTGGTGATGGTGGCGATAGTACCCCCATCTCCTCAAGCTGCGACGCACATCATCACTGGAGGGACCACCAGCAGGGTCGTACCCGAAGTCATTGAAGTGGACTCTGAGGAAGAGGATCAACCGGTCGGTCCCAGTCTTGTCATGCCTGCTTCGGTGCCAGGTGTCGTACTGGATTCAACACCATATGTTGATCCTGCCGAGGATTTCCTACGGGTGTATCCCGCGTACGAGCCTGCCAATCGCGCGGACTGGGACAAAACAGCCTCCGACGAGGAAGACAGCAGCATAGTCTATCGCTGGTCGTGGAAGTTGATCACGCGCTTCATCAAGGACACCCCCCAAGCGCAATGGCTGGCCGAAATGGATAGACTCCGCTCGCGGTTGCGTGAACTGTGCGCTGGGGGAGTGGATGCCCAACGTCCCCACACACTCATCCGAGATCTTATGGATGAGAAGATCCGGGAGCATGATCGTGGGCTCAGCGTGGGCTAGCAGCGGAGGAAGGCGACCAACATCAAGAAACTCCAGGAGGCTGAAGGCGAGGTCCAACAGATGCAGACCCGGGCAGATGAGCTTTCAGCCTCTCTTAATGCACAATCTGAGCTGGTCTCACGGTTGAAGGCCCAGCTGGCAGAGGGAGAAGAGCATATGAGGCAGGCCTCTGGAAAGATGGTTGCCGTTCAAGCTGGCGTAGAGAGGGCCAAAGCCAAGGCTGACGAACTGCGCCCCGCCGCTGCTGAGGAGGAGCGGGAGCTGAGTCAGCGGCAGCAAGCCTTGGATGCCACAAGCCAACGGGTGGCGGAGCTACAATGCTCTTTTGACGGGGTCAACCCGTCCATGGGGGGAGTCGACCCCCGAGTATTGTAACAAACCAAAAACCTTTTATTGGTACTTCCGTGCTTCAATTTTTATTTCTTTGTTTTGAATGTCATAGCACGCACGATTTCCTCTGTTTGAATCGCCTTGTTACATCCCTACAATGTTTTCGGGACGTTCGGCGACAATTCCCCAAGCCCACGTGGGTCGAGCCCGATGTGAGAAACAGGAGATAGGTGTCTTATCGTCCTACCTAACATAGGAGTGGGGACCATGCTCCGGGCATCCGGGATTCGAATTACCAGTCCAGATTCCCAAAAGATGGGAGAGGCTTGACCAGAGATGGAATTTTTCTGAACAGTCGAATTACCATTTCTTCAGCGTGCTCTTACGCACAAACGGTGCAACGCCAGGGGCGCTGAAATCGGTCCAAATAGATGAAAATGGGAAGTGTGAATCATGATACCCAAGATTCAGAACACTGTGGGGATGGCGTGACAATAAGGGAAAACCGTTAACCATGGAGGAGAAGCGGTATCCTTACTGCGTTAGCCCGTAATGGGGACAACAAATGAGGGTCGACCGTTGACCATGTTCGAAACACGGGACCATGTCACAAATGTTGTCGATCAATTCTTCGGGACGTTGGCCCAGGACAGTTGGCGGACCATAGGTCAAACATCCATACTATTATGGGGTCCTTCCAAACACGACCAGTCTTCTGGAAAGTTGGCCCAGGAAGGTAGGTGAGCAGATGCGGCATGGGACCAGGCCGTTAGGGGGTCCCTTCAGACATGAAAGGGGACGAGGGTCCGAATAAGGGGCACGCAAAGCGTGGAATATGGAGGGATGGTTTGTCCGAACAGAATCCAGCACTTAGGTAGTTACACAACCATGGTGGGAGTACGCCAGATGGGCGCATTGGCTTGGCCATGGATCCTTCCTTCTTTGGGACAGGGCCTCTCTGGCGAGGGGTCCGACCAAAGGGCCGGAAAGGGGAAGGATTGGATTAATGATTTCTAGGGGCTGGACACTATGCAATATACCAGGGTGTCCCTACGTATCCCATGAGGATGGGAATCCAGCCATACGTAGTTCTGGAAGCGCAGTGCAGTCATAAACCAACACTGACAGGTGAAATCCTCTCTGGTAGAGGTTCTGGTGCATCCCATGATTAACACGGGGCATCCTGAACTTGTTTAGGGTAGAACCGCAGTTTAGTGTCATGCGTTGAGGACACATGGACTCCTGTAGTTTAACGTCATACAATAGAACGCGGAATAAAAGGGAAGATCCCAGGGAGCGTGTGGTGCGGTAGATATGAAACCGACGTGAATGAGGACTTGGAGTCCAAATCACACCACATACCCCTGGAGGAAACTCTTCAGGTCGAGGGACCAAGAGTGAGGATTAGGCTGGGCCCGAAGTAGAGTGGTCGGGCGTTCCTACGTACCCCATGAGGATGGGAATCAAGCCATACGTAGTTCTGGAAGCGCAGTTTAACGTCATGCAGGACGAGGAGCAGCCCGACTGTGTTGGTACACATCCTGCCAAAACTACTAAGCCCACGTGAGTCGTGCTCGGTGTGGGAAACAAGCAGTAGTGGTGGGAATTTCCCGACACAAAAAGGGGCAGGTTAGGGAAAAGGGACGCTCGGTGAATACCAGCCCAATTACACTAACACGATCATTTAGCGCACCTAGATGCGCGAAGAGGAAGAGCAGAGTATGATGGAATTCCACTTGAACATGAGGAAGTGGAAATGTGTGAATCATGGCACTTGAGATTCGGATCACGATGATGGCGGCGTGACGATGGAGGATAACTGTTGACCGTGGCAGAAACCCAGCATCCATATCGCGTTATCCTAGAATGGGGACAAACAAATGAGGGTTGACCGTTGACCATGTTCGAAACACGGGACCATGTCACAAATGTTGTCAAATATCCGTAGGGACGTTGGCCCGAAACGATTGGAGTCCCCTTAGGTCCATCATTCATGGAGAGCCCTTAAGCCTAGTATCCATGTCGTCCGAGGGTCCTTTTGGATGTGGAAGAGGATGAGGATCCAAATAGCGAGCTCACGAAGCTTGGTCGTGGGGCGAAGGGAATGCCCGTATGAAAGTCCCACACTTCGGGATCTTTGTCGAAACACATCGGAATACGACAACGAGACATATTAGAGAGAGGGAGCAGATTCCTTTCCCATAGGGAGATCTTAGTTTAGGGTCGTAGAATTCGGACCATGGATGGGAGGATACATAAGAGGCACATGTTGGAGTAACTCAAACACCTGGCGTGAATGGGAATAGGGGGTGTGTACGGTGCGATGAAAAACCTGACGTGAATGAGGACGTAATCCCATATCACACCGCCTGACCCCCTTAGGAGAGGTTTTTGGTCAAGGGACCGAAAGCGAAAGTTAGGCTGGGCCCGGGAAGAAGTGCTCGGGCGCTCCTACGTATCTCATAAGGATGAGAATCAAGCCTTACATAGTTCTTGATGGACCTTAGACCATAAATGGGTAAAGAGAGCAGGGGACGCATGGCAACAAAACCCGGCATAAAGGAGGGCCTAAGCTCTACTTACCATGCGTTCTCTGAGGAAATGCTCGAGTTGAGGGACCGAACACAAAGGCTAGGCTGGGCCCGTGGGGAAGTGCTCGGGCACTCCTACGTATCTCATAAGGATGAGAATCAAGCCATACGTAGTTCTAAAAGGCGGCACGATAAGGTACCAGTGCCAGGGGAAAAGGGGAGTGCGGTCGTGGCCCTTGCACTAAAAGAAGCGAAATTTGATAAATCTTGTTTGTTCTTTAAGGTGGATGGTTTTTTTTTATGAAGCGACAGGCCTAGAATAGTAGGTTGTGATGTCGCCACAAGGATCAAGTCGTGATGGGCGTTGACAAATGGCATGGCACATGACCAATACCCAACGTGATGTCCTCTACAATGAGGTCACCACAATGTAGTGCCGTTTTTCGTCGTGCAACCAGGACGATGATGTCACAGTTTAGGGTCGTATGATAGGACCAAGCATGCATTTTATCGTCATGCAGCGCAGACGTAGCAGAGTCGATGCTAGGCGGGAAACGTGCGTAGTGTTATAAAACACAATTGATGGAGACATGATCCCACATCACATTATACGCCATTCGGAGAGGGAGACCTTATTCCGAGGGGCCTATATAGAGGTAAGAGGTGAAACAGGGGGAGAGACTGGCTCCCTAAATGGGCTGTACCCGAAGACAGGGCATCCGGGTGGTCCTACGTATCCCATGAGGATGGGAATCAAGCCACACGTAGTTCTTAAGGGTGCCTTTTAACGTCATGCTGGACAAGGAATAGGAGGGCTAACTCTCAGAACGGGGGTGTGCGTGGTGCAGCTATTGCAAACCCGACATGAATGAGGACATAATCCCGCACTACGCCACGCGGTCCCGTAGTCGGGGTCTTGAAGGCAGAACCAGAGAGTTGAATTTGCTGAACTCAAGCTGGACCCACAAACAAGGGGTCTGGGCATTCCTACGTATCCCATTAAGATGGGAATCAAGCTAAACGTAGTTCCAGATGAGAATCTTAGTTTATGGTCTTAGAGCTCGGACCGTGGATGGTGACAACTTCCCGAGTAAGCACAGATGTCAACCTGATCCCTAAGCCCACGTGAGTTAAACTCGGTGTGGGAAACAAGGGGGGGAATCCTTATCGCAATACTTGGGGTGTCCATCAAAGGGGAGTCGGCAGAGAGCCCCAAAGGACACCTTAAATGCGGCTTGTTCCCCCAACGCGCGGACGTGCACGGAGGAAAAGTACCAAGAGTTCCGAGACTCTACTTGGACATGATGAAGTGATGAAGGATGTGAATTGTGTACCCGACATTGTGGTCTTAATGGGTTGGCGTGGCGATAGAGGAAAACTGTTAACCATGGTGGAAACACAACGTCCATATCGCGTTAGCCTAAGGTGGGAAAAAAACGAGCATTGACCGCTGACCATATTCGCAACGTGGGATTTTATCGATTTGTTGTCCGAAAACCCTTGGGGGCGTTGTCCCGTAACGGTAGGAGAGCCCTTGGGCGTAGTATCCAGGCCGTTCTTGGGGGTCCCTCCGGGTGTGAAAGATGATGGAAGCCCTGATGCAGGGATACACAAAGCCTGGAAAGCGGGTGCAGACGTGTCCGAGTAAAGCTTGGCATTCCAGGTAATAAACCAGAGTACTCTTAGGCACATTGGTGAACCGCCGAAGAGGGGTCGACGAAACAACTCCGGAAGGAGAGATACATGGTGCGGTCATTACGAGACCGGTGTGAATGAGAAAATAACCTCACGCCACACATACACTCCTATAAGAGAGGACCTGGGCCGGAACCCGGAAAGGCCAAGGGGCCTGATGGTTAGGCATTGGTCAGGAATGCCTGACCTACTTGCAGTTTATCGTCTTGCAGTGAGGACGAGGGTCGGGGACCCGAGGAGGCCAAGGGGCCTAAGGTCAGGCATTAGTCAGGAAGGCCTGACTGATCTGCAGTTTAACGTCTTACATGAGGACGGGGGTCAGGGACCCGAGGAGGACAAGGGGCCTGAGGCTGGGCCTCATAAGGGGAGGCGTATGGCGTGGTAAATTATCCCGACGTGAATGAGGACGTAGTCCCACACCACACCGTACACCCCTCTGGGGAATCGGGGACGTGGGCCCGATCGCTAGCACCACCTGGGAAGAAGTTTGTCACTTTGGGATGGGGTAGAATAAATCACTGCACTCAATGTCTGGGATATCTCGGGGTGGACCCGAAGATCCAGGATGATGTTGACCATGTTCGAAACACAGCGTCCCCATGGTGACCCGATATGGGAGCAACAAATGAGTGTCGACCGCTGACCAAATTCGCAACGCGGGACTTGTATCGGCCTGTTGCTTGAAAACCCTCGGGGGCGTTGGCCCGTATCGGTAGAGAGCCCTTGGGCGTAGTATCTAGGCCGTTCTTGGGGGTCCCTTCGGGTGTGAAACATGATGGAATCCCAGTCAAGGAGTGGGTGAAGCATAGCTATATCCATCCACGAAAGAGGCAAACATCTCCAGGGGGGATGTGCAGTCGGGTCGAGGCTTGCTCGATGTGATTTGGGGCAAAAGTGTGCACCCTGCCATGTCTTGACCTGAGGGGAAGATTTTGGCTTTTGGGCTGGGCCAACGGACAAAATGACCAGGCATTCCTACGTATCCCATTAGGATGGGAATCAAGCCACACGTAGTTCTTGAAGGCCATGCAGTTTAGCGTCATGTGGTGAGGACGTGGGAGGATAGAAGAACAGGAGTGGGCACATGGTGCGACCCTTACAATCCTTGTGTGAGCGGGGTTGTATGAGCGGGGCTAAGAAATCCTACTCCCTGCTACACAAAGATCCTCTAAGAAAACTATTCCCAAGGGGGATAGTGGAAGAGAAAAGCTTGGGGCTGGGCTCAAGATGAGGCGTCCGAGCGTTCCTACGTATCCCATTGAGATGGGAATCAAGCCACACGTAGTTCTTGAGATGCAGTTTAATGTCATGTGGGAAGAGGATACATCTTATTTGGGGATATGTAAGGTATGGCAAGTAATCCGAAGAGAATGAGGACGTAGTCCCACACCATACCGTACAATCCCGCAAGAGGGTAAGTCAAGGAAAACCAAAGGGCCTGAGGCCGGACAGCGGTCAGGGAGACCTGACCAGCTTGCGATTTAACGTCTCGCGGTGAAGAAGGGGGGCCAGGGGCCCAAGAAGCCTAGGGGCCTGAGGCTGAGCCTCGGTCCGGTCAGGAAGGCCTGACTGGCTTGCAGTTTAACGTCTTGCAGTAAGGACGGGGGGAGATCTTAGTTTAAAGTCATAGAGCTCAGACCATTTTGCAGTTTATCGTCTTGCAGGACGAAGATGCAGTTTGAGGTCATGCAAGACCTTACAGTTTAAGGTCGTGTTGGACCATAACGTGCAGTTTAAAGTCATGCGGGACCATGTTGCAGTTTATCATCTTACAGGACGAAGATGCAGTTTAAGGTCGTGCAGGACCATAACGTGTAGTTTAAAGTCATGCGGGACCATTTTGCAGTTTAGGGTCGTGCAGGACCCTTTTTCCCTAGGCAAAGTATCGCTTGAGGAATTTGGCATTGGTGGGAGGGGTTATACGCTCTCCATCCGTGGTCACCAAGGAGTATGCTCCATTGGGGTAAACCTTATGGATGATATAAGGCCCTTCCCATTTGGGTTCTAATTTGGGAGGTTTCCTACCGGGAATCATTGGCGCTCGAAGGGCCAGTACCAGGTCGCCCTGTAGAAAAGATAGGAGACGAACCTTCTTGTTGAAGGCCCTCACTATCTTATCTTGATGCCTTTACAGATTGTGCAGGGCCTGAAGCTGGTTCTCGTCCAGTGCTTCTAATTCGGCCAGACGGATTTCGGCTACCTCATCTGATGTCTGGTGATCATAAACTGCAGTGCGTAACGATGGCAGCTGGATCTCAATGGGTAGGACGGCCTCAGCTCCATACACCAGGGAATATGGGGTCACCTGGGTAGAGTTGCAAGTCGTCATCCGATAAGCCCAGAGGGCGTTGGGGAGCTTGTCCGGCCAACTTTTCTTGATCTGACCAACCATCTTCTGCAGAATGTTAGAGAGGGTTTTGTTGAACACCTCGATCTGTCTGTTTGCCTGTGCGTGGTAGCAGGAGGTATGGTTCGAACGGATTTCGTACTTGGCGTACAATTTCTTTAGTTCATCCGCTCAGAAGTTGGTGCTGTTATCGGTGAGGATGGCGTGAGGGACCCCAAACCGGTGGATAATATTTGAGCTCACAAATTCAACGATGGAACGGGCCTTGACCTCTTTGAGCGGAACTGATTCTTCCCACATGGAGAAGAAATCTGTAGTAGTCAGGATGAACCTATACTGGCAGGTTGTTTCCGGTGGATACGGTCCCACTACATCAAGTCCCCATACCGCAAATGGGCAAGATTACTTGGTGGGGTGGAGGGGCTCCGGTGGCCGATGCAGGAAGTTGGCGTGAACTTGGCACGTGTGGCATCTCTTGGCATACCCAATACAATCGTGGATCATAGAGGGCCAGAAGTACCCCAACCTCCGGATTTGATGGGACAGCTTCGGCTCAGCTTGATGGGCGCTACAGAAACCGGCGTGAACCTCTTGCATAACTTGAGGTATCTCTACCCCTTGGATGCAACGGAGGAGGATACCATCAAAACTCCGCTTATAAAGGATCTGTTCAAGACTGGGGACGCTCTGGAGGGTAAATTGCAGTGTGCGGCGTTGGATTCGCTCGCGCTCGGCCCGATCGTCCGGGAGGCGACCATTTTGGAGATACTCGACAAAAGGTGCCCTGCAGTCGGGAGTGGCTTCAACCACTGCGTCTGAAGAACCCGGGACCCCTGACGTGGAGGGTCCGGCGGTGAGATGACTTACCCACAGGCCATCATTGTCCTCTTGGGTGATGGGGGCAATGACTCTCCAGTGTGCCACATGTATGATCAAATCATCTTGCTCAGGTTCTGCGAGTGACGCGTCTAATCTAGCCAAGGCGTCTGCTTGACCGTTCTGTGACTGTGGGACATGGGTAACCTCTGGTCGAGAAGAGAACTGGGCCATTAGGCGGAGGGTGTACTTCAGCAACGGTACAAGCTCCGGCTTCCTGACGACGTAGTCTCCGTTAACCTGTTTGATTACCAGCTCAGAATCTCCTTTCACATGTAGATGGGGTACATGGATCTCAAGGGCCAACTCGAGGCCGGTGATGAGAGCCTGGTACTCTGCCTCGTTGTTCGTACAGCCTTCTGACAATAGCAATGAGTATAGCAGGACGACTTGTGTCGGGGTAATGAAGACAATACCCAGGCCCACTCTGTTGAACTTGGGATCGTTGAGTCGCCTACCGGTGGGGCTCTGGGAGGCGTCGTCGAAATGCATTTGCCAACACGGGACGGCATGATCGACTGAGAAGATCGTATCGTCAGGAAAATCCAGGTCCAGGGATTGATCCGCGGAGGTTGGATGGGTAGCTAAAAAGTCTGCCAACGCCTGTCCCTTAATGGCCTTTTGAGGTATGAACCTGATATCAAACTGCTGGAGAATCACCGCCCACCGTGCTAGTCGGCCAGTCAGCATGGGGCGGTTTAGGATGTACTTCAGTGGGTCTACCCGGGAGACCAATTGCACCTCATGATGCTACAGGTAATGTCGCAACTTCTGCACGGTGAAGACGAGCGCAAGGCAGCTCTTTTCGATAGGGGAGTATCTGACCTCCGTATCGAGAAGCATGCGGCTGAGATAGTAGAGACTGTTCTCAGTACCCTCATTATTCTTCTGGGCGAGCAGTGCACCAAGGGATCTTTCCAGGTCGGTCACGTAAAGGACCAGCGGCTTTCCGGAGACGGGTGGCATCAAAACTGGAGGTTAGAGCAGATACTGCTTGATTTCCTCGAAGGCGGTCCGACACTCCTCATCCCATTCGTAGGCGACGCCCTTCTTCATGAGGCGGGAAAAGGGCTTACACTTGCTGGCCAGATTCATGATGAATCGGCGTAAATAGGCTAAGTGGCCTTGGAGGCCTCGAAGCTCCCGAATGTTGCTCGGGGGAGGCATTTGGCTGATGGCCTTGATCTTCTCCGGGTTAATCTTGATACCTCGGTATCTGACAACAAAGCCCAGAAACTTCCCAGAGGTGACCCCGAAGGCACACTTCAACGGGTTTATCTTTAGGTGACGGGAACGAAGGAAATTGAACACTTTCTCGAGGTCTTTGAGATGGTCCTAGCGCTGACATGATTTGACTACGAGGTCATCCACGTAGCATTCAACCAATGTTCCGAGAATCGGCTTGAATATGCGATGCATGGCCCTCTGATAAGTGGCACCTGCATTTTTCAAACCGAATGGCATAACCTGGTAGCAAAAGGTACCTTGGGGAGCCCTGAAGGTAGTGGACTCCTCGTCTCTGGGGGCCATCCGGATCTGGTTGTACCCGGAATACCCGTCCATGAAAGAGAGATCTTGGAACCCGGTCGTGGCGTCAATCAATAACTCCGTCACTGGGAGTGGGAAGTCATCCTTTGGGCAGTGGCGATTAAGATCGCGGAAGTCGATGCAGACTCTGATCTGCCCATTCTTCTTCCTGACTGGCACAATGTTGGCAAGCCACTTGGGGTACTGGACTTCCTTAACGAAGTTGGCTTTGATAATCTTGTCAACTTCGGCCTCAACCATAGCACCATGAGAAGGGTGAATCTTCCTGGGAGGCTGCTTAAACCCACGATGTTTTTCCAGGAGGCCCAGACGATGAATGGCCACCTGGGGATCTAGTCCTGGCATCTCATTGTAACTCCAAGCAAACACATCACAGTGTTTTTTGAGGAAGTCTACGTACTGCTGCCGCTCCTCGGGGAACATGGATGCACTGATCAATGTGGGTTTCGGATCTGCCTCGCTACCAAGGTTCACCTGTACCAGTTCATCAACCGTGGTAGAGACGCCTTCCTCAAAGGCAGGGGGAGCATCCTCCAGGTCTTCCTCCCCACCCGTGGGGGGATTTCCCGCGACGGGAGATACTTCTGGGCTATCAAAGCCTGAGGGGAAGCTGGTGCTAGCTCGGGCAGCAGTGGTCATCATATCAGGAGACTCACTTGCCATTGAGACCATAGAAATGAAGGCAGTCGACCCTATCTCATCTGGCCTTCGGCCTAAGGGGCCACGTTTGATGATATCAAAGTAGTGGTGACGTGTCGGCCTGAGTCGGTTAATTCCAGCCCGGCGGAAGAGACACGTATGGCGCACCGTCGTGGTCATAAGCTTGACGTCCCGGTACCGTACAGGGGTAGGAGGTTCTGGGATCACCTGAGCCTAGTTGATGTAGGAGTACGAGGTGATTTTCCGCCGTCGCTTGGACACGGGAACATGCCTTCCTTGTGTACCCAAAACAACAAAACATTGCCCCATGTCGGGGGTCGTAGCCTCTAATCGGTGGATCGGGAGGATGTAGGCGTCATCCATGCTTGCCCAGGGATCACTTGTGACCGGGGTGGGTTCATCCTCACTTACTAGGATTTGCTTATCCTTACTTTTGTAATAACCCACATCCAGATAGCGGTCCTCACAAGAAGCGAAAGGGGACGCATCTCCTTGGAGCACGCCTACTCGACCATTGAGTGAGTATTTGAGGCACTGGTGATACGATGAAGGGACCGCTGCATGCAGATGAAGCCATGGCCTACCCATCAATGCGTTGTAGGCGGTGTCCTGAGAGACGACCATGAACTCGGTGCTGGCAATTAAGCCACTGAACTGAGTCTTCAGGCGGATCTTTCCGACTGGGGTTTGCTCAGTCCGGTCATACCCCTGGATTCTGAGGTCAGAGGGAGTTAAATCACCTTTAGACAGACCCAACTTTCGCAATGTCCGAGTCGGAATTAGATTGATTTCGGAACCCGTGTCAACGAGGCAGTGGCGGACTTCCACACCATTGAAGTGGCCAGTGATGTACAGCGGGAGAATGTGACCCTGTATAGGAGGGTCCTCATCTTCACTGAAGAATGAGATAACCGCCTAACATTCAGCATTCTCAATTGTCTCGGTATGGAAGGCTTCTGCAGCTTCTACCTCCGTCTCAAACTGGAGGGGGCTCCTTAGGGCCTCGGCAAGTGCCTCACGCATTTCGGATGACAGGCGAAGGGCCTCAAGGATAGAAATCCTTTCCAGAATGTCGGCCAGGTGCTTCAGGACATCATACTTTCGTGCCAAACGCGAACCTCTTCCTACAGGAGGTCGTTCAGCATTTGGAGGCATAGAGGGTCCTGCTGGTTGAACCGGCGATCGACTAGTACTGGGTACATCTTGTTGTCTACTAGTAAAATCCTGGAGAGTAGTTGTCGGACTAAGATCGGACAGCGGAGGCTGGACTGTAGCCGGGAAAGACTGAATGTGATACGAACGGGGCAGCTCTCCCTGATCTAGTAGCACAAACGGCAGTGGAGGTAGAGCTGAGGGCGTTAGATGGGGTTGCGCGTGCTGAGCTCTGCCCTGAGCCTGCTGTCTAGTCTCAGTAGCGTGCATGGCTTGGCTGAAAGTGCCTGCTGATGTACCTCGATGACCGGCGCGGTTGCGATTCCACCGACTTTGACGTCGGCTGGAAACGTTGGGGAGGTTCGCCTGGCGCTCCCCCTCGTCGGGAGTCATATAGGGCTTTACCAGCTCCACGGTGTTAATCGAAGCGCACCCCTGGCTGTCGCTCGAGGAGTCATCCAGTACCGGGCGGATTCTAGGAAGAATCCCCATTTTAGGGGGCATAAAGTCGCTGAGAATGCGGGATGACGGCGTCAATGGTGGTACGCGTTACTTCTTCTTGCGTCGCCGCTGCTTGCCCTTTTGGGAAGAGGTCGACTGTGAAGACGATGCGGAGGTACCGTCTACTTCTTCTGAAGGTTCTGGGTGCTTCAGAAGCGCCCGGATGATACCATGGGCACGTACGACGGTTTTTCGGGCCATCCAGTCGTCGTATTTCCGGGATCCACGGTTGGGAACCTGCTGCCACTCGCCTTCACTATCGCTACCGATCTCTGACCCTACAAAGACACCTGTCACTTGCGCTGGTGCTGGGCCCAACTTGACTATGTTTTTGTTGACCTGGTCTTGAAGCCAGTCTTTAAACACATAGCATTGCTTGAGGGTGTGCCCCAGAAACCGATGATAAGGGCAGTAGTTGGGGTGATCGGTGAGATTCGCCTCTGTCGGCCTTCTGCACTCGGGCAGACGCACAATCCCTTTCTCTAGAGAACTTCAGAAGTATCCAGGGACCTGATTTTCGTTGAACGAATAAGTCTAGTGCCTTCTTTCTAGATAGGGGGCCCTGGGGGCCTGGCCCTGACGAGGGGCCGGAGGGGCCTGCCGAGGAGGCGTCGCCTGATTGTCTCGCCTAAGTGGCGGTGGCGCATTGCGCGGGGGAGCCTTTCGGTTCTGAGGCGGTCACTGCTGGGCAGAAGCCTGTGCTTGAGGTGGAGGACCTCTGCGGGGTTGCGGGGATGGTGCCGCTGACAGTAATTCCAACTGCCTAGGGGCTTCTATTTGGGCCACCGCGACGGGTTCAGCCCTGGCGGTCCTCCTGGCCGGGATCATAGGGGGAAACGAACGTGTCTGACTAGCCTGTTGCAGGGCTTCCTCAAGGCGCTGAGCCTTATCTGAGAAATCTCTGAACCCTCCAGGGTAGTTCTGGGTAATTAGGTAGGGTACCAGCTCTGTCTTGACGTTCCCCACACACATTCTCAGTAATTTCTCCTGAGTCAGTGGCATGTCGAGGGAATACGTAATTCCCTTCCATCGGGCGATGAAATCTGCAACTCGCTCATCAGGCCTTTGCTTGCACTTGAAGAGGTCTGCAATGCTGGTTTTCCGTGTGGTGGAGCTGAACTGGTATAAGAACTGTCGGCGGAGATCCTCCCAACCGGTCACCGATCCAATAGGGATCTGGCTATACCAGACGAATGCCAGACCTTCCAATGTCTGTACGAAACATCAGAGCTTGGCGGCTTCATGCTAAGCCGGGGTCCCCAGCATGGGGTCACACCTAGAAGAAAAATGAGCCAAGTGTTGTGGTGGGTCCCCTGTCCCGTTGAAGGGAGAGAAAGTGGGGTTCCCAAAACCCGGAGGTGCGGGCATATCATCCACCCACACGGGATACGGCTTGCCATCCGGTGGGACCGCCACCTGCCGCGTTTCCAATGCTTCAAGGCGAGCTGTGAGCGCCGCTATAAGATCATCCGGGTGGGGGTCCCTGTCTTGACGGGGATCCCTAACCACAAGTGCGTTGTCAGGTTCCTCAACACGGTAGATGGCTTCAGCAGCTCGTGGGTCAACTGGCGGAACAACCTGTGGGGCGACTGGGGGAACCCGGACTGGATTCTTCAGATTGCCCCGTCGCTCGGGAGGGTTTGGCGAGACGTATCGCGCCCTCTTGCCGTAAGTTCCGGCTTCTGCCCTGTCTGCGGAAGTAGCATGATCAGGGTTTCTCGGAGGCATCTCACTGGGGGGGAATTGTTCTTGCCCCTGCTGCCCCGGCCTGGGATTACCATAGTCGGGTCGCCGCTCTGCAGCGCGCTCAGCCAAGAGTTCGTCAACCAGCCTCTTCTGCTCAGCAAGCTGCTGGCGTAACGTGGCCTTCTCGGGGTCTTCGTCCGTTTTCTGTACAGAGGCGGATGGGTCGGAGTGCTTGACAGTTCCGATGTGCTCCTTACCCTTTCTGGTATTTCGACCGAGTACCAGCGACTCGGTGGGTACGGGGAGCCCTAGCAGGTTCCTCTGCTGACGGGTAACCCTTCATGATGGGTCCAGCAGTGGTGGTACGCCCTCGGGGGGTAAGTCTCCATCAAGGAATTCAAGATCATCTTCCTTTTCTACTATGTCAGCAATGTGGACCGCGACCCCTCTCGAGGGCATGTCCTCGATGTCGCATAGCGAATCGGGCTGCCGTCGGATAGGGTCAAAGAGGAGAGCCGCATAGTGTCCCCAACCACGGACTTGCACATGGGGGGTAGCTTCCCTGATGATTCTGCGGAGTACTTTGAAACTTTGAACACATTTCCGTTGAAGGGCGCTCTGGCGGCCTGGCGACTCAGGGTGCTGGGCCACAAAGAGTGTGGCCGAATCGATCAGGCGGCATTTGTCACGACCCCCTTCCATCAAAGATGCCCCTCCTGAGCTGGCAATGGTGAAAGGGAGATAATGACCCCCCGAGTCCCGCCTCCAGTAGGCCCCGGGGTGGCGACTAGCACCAAGGGTATGAGTTTATTTTTTTTTTCAATCATGGGAGGCATTACCCTTTTTATAGTTAGGATCGGAAATAGGACAAGTCAACCACCAAAAAGGAAAAAGAACAAAGCTGCTGAAAAGAAACCCAAACCAATCCCATATGCATGTATAAATAAACTGAAACAGGTACAAGTACAAATAAGCTCAAAGTACAAGTGAGTACAGTACCAAAAGAAAAACAAGAAAACAACAACTGCACAGCTCCCACTGCCTGACTAGTAGGGTCCCGCACGGCCCTGGTAGTCCTCCTGAAAACCTGAAACAACGTAGGGTGAGCATACAAGTATACTCAGTAGAGAACCTAAAGCTCTCGTGCACAAGTGGGGAGACACCCTAAGGTCCTGTGAGAAAACAGAAGAACCAGAAACTAACAAGGAAAAAATATCCACCCAACCTCACTGGTCACACTCACCAAGTAACACAAACAAGTTTAGTATATATATAGAACAAAAATATTGGGTACCCCGCACCATTTCCCACTTAATTAGATGCTGCTCTTCCTAACGGCAAACGTCCTGACGCTACCACACTCTTCCCGCCCGCACACACCTGGGACAAACCACGCATCCCGCCCGCACACACCTGGGCCACAACCACTAACCCGCCCGCAGGCACCTGGGCCTCATCCCGAAGGTTCTTGGGAACGGTAAGCATGCCCGAAGAGTCTTGGGCTAAAGGTCACCTCAAGCCATCACAGCCTCCGAGACCTACCCGAAGATTCTTGGGTGTAAGGTCACCTCAAGCCATCATAGCCTATGGAAGAAGGAGCAGGAAGGAGCTAGTAACTAAGGGGGAACACCCTCTCCCATAAAATGGGAGTGTTCGGCACTAGGTGCTTGACATGGGTGTGGTGCGACAAAACACAAAGATACAATTATATATATACATATACCAAACACACAGCCCAACCTATGGCTTCTTAAAAAGAGAAACTGAGCATGTGCCTCGGCACTGCTACCACGAAGCATGCATCAACAACCAAACAATCATCCCCCAACCCCATTTAGGTTTTCATGTTTCATGCAATGGTTTAACAAATTATTACTACTGGGCAACTAACATCCAGAAAAAACCTTTCACAAACATATCCCTGCCATCCACAACCAAGGTTAGGTAAAACGCAAGCAACCACATGCCATTTCATTTACAAGAGATTATCACAACCATACAACATTCCATCATTCATTTATTTCAAAGTTCCACACATAAAACCCTTTCCACACACAAAACATTTCCGCATTTGAAAACACCTTTTACTTCAAAACACTTTTCATAATCAAAACACTTTTCATAAATAAAGGCATTTTCCACAAAACAACCAAACCACCAACATGTTCATTATTCCAACTTTGTTCAATCGGGGTGATCACACGAGGTTTTCATTCTCATTTAATCATCCAGTCTTTACGTGCTTATCCATTTTCCATGTTTTAACAAAACCAACCACAAACAATTCAGATATCAATTGCGCATGCAAAGGCCACCAACGGCCTTGATTTTCATTAGGCAAAGGCCTTTCAATCCAAAATCACAATCAGAAGATAAAGAAACTGGAAGGCAATAGAAACAGCACAAAACCCCAAACCCTTCTTTATCCGGTTATTATCTTTATTTAAATTTCAACTGCATCCCATGGAACAAAAGAAAAATATCCCACCCCGCATGTTGCACCAAAAAGAGAGACGAAGGTAAACCCCTACCTCAAAAGGTCCCGATCACGTCGCTTCCGACGACGTCCTTCGGTGTCCTCCGCCTTCGCCAAACCCGACAAACGCCTCCTAGGATGGAAGCTGGAGAAGGAAGGTCGGAAGGAAAGGTGACAAGTCCGGGCTTAGAAGCTTCATCTCGTCGCTACGATCCTGTGGCCGCTGACGGATCGTAATTCGGAGCTCGGACAAAGAAGTTAGAGGAGGAATACTTCTCGATCGTCCAAGAGCATCATCGTGCGACAAAGAAGCGATCGATATGGAAGATGAAACATGACCTTGTTCTTATATAGGCAACGAATAGGTAAATCTGTATTCAGCGTGCATTAATGAATACACGATGTGACCGTACATACGTTACATGTTTTGATTGGTTAACACGTCATGCGGTTTCCACGCGTTTTAATAATAATGATAATTATATCAATATGTGGTGTTTCGTTGACCCGAGGCATGAGTCATAAAAGTAGCTCATTAATGGTCTTAAAATGACCGTCATAATTTCAGGGTTACGCTGTCGCTGACGGATCGTCAATCCGATACCGTATGAGGGAGATACGTTGGATACAAGATCCCGTAATAATAACAATATTAAATCTATTAATTCATGAACGTTTCGGGTACCCAATCCGATAACCCGAAAAAGACATCCAATATTGGACTCATAATTTTTGTCTCGTAGTCAGGGTCGCACTGCCACTGATGGTTCGTGAAAACGATGTCGCACGAAGAAGTTATTGTGAAAAAAGTGTTTTATTATCAAAAAAAATGATAACAATATTTTATTAATTATTTATTTATTTATTTCTCTAACTCCAATCAATCACCATTTGTCATTTTTCACGCTGGAAATTCATCACCAATTATCTCCTTTACTATTTATTTCACACTTAATTTTATTCCCATTAATATCTTATAACTCCTCCCTCTATCCAAATCTTTATTAATTCTTTCTCCCAAGATTCTCTCCCACAAAAAGTGGCGCCTCTCTCTTATATTTATTTTTCAATAAATTTTATTTTCTCTCTCCAATCTTTATTTTGTTGGTGCGCCTCCCCTTTTATTTCATATTATTATATTTTTCATCTTCTCTCTCCTTGTGGCACGCCCCAAATTTATTTTAAACCTTTATTTATTTATTTTTACACAATTATCATAACATCTTTAATTTATTCTCATATATCAAATCTCATTGCATTTAATTCAAAACATAATTCTCATTAAATCATTATTACCAGATCTATCAAAAAAAACCAACATTATTATTATAATTATTTAGTATAACACTTATAACAAAACCCCAAAAAAAATTTATTAACACGTCACCATTTATTATTAATAATTATTATTATTTTTGATGTTCGCCGCATTGACCACATCAAAAAAAAGAAAACGTTTTTACAAAGTAATTGACCGGAGAGGTCCGGGCCATTACATTAGATACCTCTCAAAACATTCTCGTCCTCGAGAATTAAAAACTGACCCAGAAGAAGGAAAGGATCTGAAGAACCACTCCACAAGATACCTCTCAGGGCTCTCGTCATGACAAGGAACCAACCAACATCTCTATGAGTTAGGAATTCCCTCTCCTATGTCAAGATACTATCCGCTTTAGGCGGCACTGACTCGCCTGCACGGGTTTAATCGCATCCTCATTAATGCGTCTTGATTAAGAATCAGGTTTTTCCTTTCCCATATATCCGGACAAGCCACACACTTCCCAAGAACAAGGAACAAAGATCTCACATCCAACAAGCCAACATTTTATATATCAAAGGTACAGGGTAACACCAACAAACAAAGGAAGGTACAAGTCAAAACAACCCCGGGTACTGAGCGCGCATCTGGGTCTCCCGCTCCCAAGTGCTCTCCTCAAGGCCGCCATGCCTCCACAACACACGAACCAAGCCGATGGTTCGTCCACGGAGCACTTTCTCCTTGCGATCCTCGATCCTGACTGGCCATTCCTCAAAGGTCGCGTCTTCTCCCACATCTAGCTCTCCCCAGTTGATGACATGAGAGTCATCATGTAAGTACTGACGAAGCTGGGAGACATGGAAGACGTCATGGACCCTCTCCAACTGAGGTGGTAGGGCCAGCTGATATGCCACCTCGCCAACTCGCCTCAGCACCTCGAAAGGTCCGATGAACCTAGGGGAGAGCTTACTCCCCTTTCCGAACCTCCGCTGCCCCCGTCGAGGGAAAACCTTCAAGAACACATGATCTCCCACCTCGAACTCCAAGGGCCTCCTCCGACGATCAGCATAAGACTTCTGCCGATCCTGAGTTTCTTTCATCCTCTCCCGCACTAGCTGGACTTTCTCCGTGGTGCTCTGCACTACTTCTGGTCCAAGAGTACCAGTCTCACCAACCTCTTCCCAGCAAAAGGGTGAACGACATGGACTTCCATACAAAGCCTCAAAAGGAGCCATGCCGATAGTAGAGTGGAAGCTGTTGTTGTAGGAAAACTCTACTAAAGGCAAGTGTCGTACCCATGATCCTCCGAAATCCAGAACACATGCTCGCAGCATGTCCTCCAATGTCTGGATAGTCCGCTCTGTCTGTCCATCAGTCTGAGGGTGAAAAGCAGTGCTAAGGCATAGCTGGGTGCCAAAAGCATGTTGTAACCCCTTCCAGACTCGTGAGGTGAACTGAGTGTCCCGATCTGAGACGATAGTCTTCGGAACTCCATGCAAACGCACCACCTCATCCACGTAACTCTATGCTAAGGTACTCACAGGTCCTGACTCCTTGATGGCCAAGAAGTGAGCAGATTTTGTCAGTCGATCCACCACTACCTAGATAGCATCATGCCCGCCCTGAGCTCTGGGTAGTCCTGTGACGAAGTCCATCGAGACGTTGTCCCACTTCCACTCGGGAACATCTAAAGGATGCAACAAACCACCAGGAACGCGGTGTTCAGCCTTCACCTGCTGACACACCAGGCATTTAGCCACAAACTCTGCCACTGCCCGTTTCACCCCAGGCCACCAAAACTGTCCCCTCAGGCCTTGGTACATTTTCTAAACACCTGGATGTACTGCCAAGGCTGAGCTATGGAACTCACGAAGGACTTCATCACGCATCACCTCTGGAACAAACAACCTTCCATGAAAGAGCATCCGATGTCGGTTGTCCTCCGACCATCCTTCCGGAGCGTTCCCCTGATCGACACGATCCCGCAAGACTTCCACCCCAGGGTCTCCCCACTGAGACTCTTCCACTTGCTGCAACAAAGAGGACTGTACCGTCATCTGAAACAAGCAGCCTCTAGCACCTTCCACCCTCGCATCCAAGTGCAAGGCAGCCAACTCCCCCATCGCCTTCCAAGCATCAGCAAATTCCCGAACCACTTCCTGATGCGGCTTCCTTCTCAGGGCATCAGCCACAACGTTTCCCTTACCCTCAGTGTACGAGATCTCAAAGTCGTAGTCTTGGAGAAACTCGACCCATCTCCGCTGTCTCAAGTTCAAGTCACGCTGGGAGAAGATATAGCGCAAGCTCTTGTGATCGGTGAAGACCACAAAGCGCTCCCCAAAGAGGTAATGTCGTCACAGCTTCAATGCGAACACTACTGCTGCAAGCTCCAAGTCATGGGTGGCATAGTTCTGCTCGTGAGGACGCAACTGCCTAGACCCATAGCAGATCACACCCTTCTTCTGCATCAGCACACATCCCAAGCCAAGGCCAGAGGCATCACAAAACACCTCATACAAGGATCCTTCCTCTGGCAACCTAAGGATGGGAGCACTAACCAACTTCTCCTTCAGGTAGTCGAAAGCTTCCTGGCACTGCTCATTCCACAGGAAGACCTGATTCTTCCTAGTCAAAGCTGTCAACGGAGCAGCAACTCGAGAGAAGTCCGAGACAAACCTTCGATAGTATCCAGCCAGCCCCAGGAAACTACGAACTTCTGCCACGCTCTTGGGTGCTGTCCAAGAAACAACTGCTTCTACCTTCGACGGGTCCACTGACACTCCATGATGAGACACCACGTGCCCAAGGAAGTGTACTTCTTGCGTCAAGAACTTACATTTTGACAACTTTCCATAAAGCTGATGGTGCCGAAGGACTTCCAAGACAGCCCTGAGATGCTCAACGTGCTCCTCCTTTGATCTTGAGTAGATCAAGATGTCATCGATGAACACAACGACGAACTGGTCTAGTAACTCTCGGAAGACAAAGTTCATAAGACCCATGAACACAGCCGGTGCATTCGTAACCCCAAACGGCATCACTACAAACTCGAAGTGCCCATACCTGCACCTGAAAGCTGTCTTTGGGATGTCACTGTCTTTTACCCTCAACTGATGATATCCCGACCGCAGATCAATCTTAGAAAACCAACATGCTCCCCTCAGCTGGTCGAAGAGATCATCTATTCTCGGAAGGGGGTAACGGTTCTTGACCGTTACCTGATTCAGCCTCTGGTAGTCTATGCATAGCCTGAGACCACCATCCGCCTTTTTCAAGAATAGAACCGGAGCACCCCATGGCGACACACTGGGTCGAACGAAACCCTTCTCCATCAGATCGTCAATCTGAATCTGCAACTCCCGCAACTCCGAAGGTGCCATCCGATAAGGATCCATCGAGATTGGACGGTCACCTGGCTGTAAGTCTATCCCAAACTCAACATCACGTCGAGGGGGTAGAGTCACAACCTCCTCGGGAAAGACATCGAGGAATTCCCCAACAACTTCTGGAACATTCATCATCTCTGTATCAGCTGGAACCGCTGATATCCCACCCAACAAAGAAAAGAGAGGCTTCACATGCCGGCTTCCCACCTGATAGCTCCTCTCGCCAACAAAAGTCACACGATGTCCATCCATATCGGAGAACACGACTCTTCTCCGGAAGCAGTCGATAACAACACTAACAGAGAACAGTCAGTCGATGCCTAAGATGACGTCGTATGGATGCATCTGTAGCAAAAGAAGATCTCCAATGGACCGATGTGGTCCCAACGTCAGCTCGCATCCCCGACAAACACAAGACAAACGGGTCTGACCTCCAACAGGCGTACTCAGTACCAGGGGTATAGAAAGTCTCTCTACGTCTAGACCCAAAGCATGGGCTAGACTGGGTGCAACAAAAGAGTGCGAAACTTCTGAATCGAACAAGGTAGAAACAAGAGTGCTGAACAAACAGATCGTACCTCGTACCACCTCTGGTCATGCTGGAGCTTCCAACTCTGCTGCGTGCAACTGTCCACGCCCAGCTCCTCTGCCTCTCTGATGTTGACCGCCTCCCCGACCGCGCCCTGGTCGAGGTCCCTGAGGAGCACCCTGAGATCGGCCTCCTCCTACAGGGTCTACCCTCGGAGGGCCATGCTGCTGCTGAAAGGGCCTTGACGGCAACTGCTGCTAAGGCGGGTACTGATCCTGACCACCTCCACCGTGCTGAGCTCTGGTCGGGCACTGACTCCGGACATGCCCGAAACCTCCACAAGAAAAACACTTCAGTCCAGGACTCGAGAAGGAAGGACGAGGGCCTGAAGACCTGAACTGGAACCGCTGGGGCCTGCTCCCCACCGGCCTGAACCTGGAAGGTCCGGTCGCAGGAGGTCTGCTACTGACTGCCTTCCCCTTCGACGGACCCGCCTGGATCCCTTCTCAGGGTGCACCTCCCTGCAAGTGCATCCTCTCTAAAACTTCCGCCTTCTTCTGTATGGATAAGTATGTCGGAAGGGTGAAGGGGGTCACAGCATACTGGAGCGAAGGACGAAGCGCCTCTTCCAAACGTCTCGCCCGAGACTCTTCATCCGGAAAGAGTTCCGGAGCAAAGCGTAGGAGATTCTTGAACTTAATTCCCAACTCTCGAACAGTCATACTCCCCTGCTGAAGGGAGAGCAACTCCTGACGCTTTTCCGCCTTGATCAAAGAAGAAAGGAATTCCTCTCGGAACTCCTTTTCGAAGTCAGCCCATGGAATCTCTGCCTCCTTCCTCTCCCCGAGGTAGAGCATCCACCATTGGCGCGCCGCGCCTCTCAGCTGACTGACCGCTAGGGGACCCAGTACTCCTTCGGAGCACGGATCAAGGTAAAAGCGATCCCTAGCTCTTCAAGCCACCCCTCTGTCTCCAGGTCCGAAGTACTTCCCTCGTACTTCTTGAGAGTCTGACGCTGGAAAGAACGGAGGGTCTTCTGCCACTGGCTGTCTTCCTCCTCTCGATCGATCCTCAGTTGATCGATCGCCTGAACCTGCTGGGCCTCGGCCGCCTGAGCCACCTGGGAACGCCGTCCAGGTGCCATAGCTGTACGGTAAACAAGGAAAACCTAAGCCCGGGTAGTAAGGAGATTTCTCAAGGGTTCATTTTATCATTTTACTTTATTCCCAGAACGCCCCAAATCAAGTAAAACACAAACATGATGATGCATGTACCTTTCCTAGGGTTTCTACCCTAAAATCAATGTAGCCTCACTTGGTTGTTCGGTAGGCTCAGAGTCCTTGCATCGAATCAGGGGGGGCCCTAAAATCCCATGTCCTAGCCGGTCTTCCCTGGCCTATGTCACACACCAAAATCAGCTAACACTGTTTCCTTACCATCCCATGCAATCCTCACTGTGCCTAACTCCAGACTCCATCCTATCTCTCAACCATTGCCTCTGATACCATTCTGTCACGACCCCCTTCCATCAAAGATGCCCCTCCTGAGCTGGCAATGGTGAAAGGGAGATAATGACCCCCGAGTCCCGCCTCCAGTAGGCCCCGGGGTGGTGACTAGCACCAAGGGTATGAGTTTATTTTTTTTTCAATCATGGGAGGCATTACCCTTTTTATAGTTAGGATCGGAAATAGGACAAGTCAACCACCAAAAAGGAAAAAAGAACAAAGGTGCTGAAAAGAAACCCAAACCAGTACCATATGCATGTATAAATAAACAGAAACAGGTACATGTACAAATAAGCTCAAAGTACAAGTGAGTACAGTACCAAAAGAAAAACAAGAAAACAGCAACTGCACAGCTCCCACTGCCTGACTAGTAGGGTCTCGCACGGCCCTAGTAGTCCTCCTGAAAACCTGAAACAACGTAGGGTGAGCATACAAGTATACTCAGTAGAGAACCTAAAGCTCTCGTGCACAAGTGGGGAGACACCCTAAGGTCCCGTGAGAAAACAGAAGAACCAGAAACTAACAAGGAAAAACTATCCACCCAGCCTCACTGGTCACACTCACCAAGTAACACAAACAAGTTTAGTATATATATAGAACAAAAGTATTGGGTACCCCACACCATTTCCCACTTAATTAGATGCTTCTCTTCCTAACGGCAAACGTCCTGACGCTACCACACTCTTCCCGCCCCCACACACCTGGGCCAAACCACGCATCCCGCCCGCACACACCTGGGCCACAACCACTAACCCGCCCGCAGACACCTGGGCCTCATCCCGAAGGTTCTTGGGAACGGTAAGCCGCCAGAAGAGTCTTGGGCTAAAGGTCACCTCAAGCCATCACAGCCTCCGAGACCTACCCGAAGAGTCTTGGGTGTAAGGTCACCTCAAGCCATCATAGCCTATGGAAGAAGAAGCAGGAAGGAGCTAGTAACTAAGGGGGAAACACCCTCTCCCATAAAATGGGAGTGTTCGGCACTAGGTGCTTGACATGGGTGTGGTGCGACAAAACACAAAGATACAATTATATATATACATATACCAAACACACAGCCCAACCTATGGATTCTTAAAAAGAGAAACTGAGCATGTGCCTCGGCACTGCTACCACGAAGCATGAATCAACAACCAAACAATCATCCCCCAACCCCATTTAGGTTTTCATGTTTCATGCAATGGTTTAACAAATTATTACTACTGGGCAACTAACATCCAGACAAAACCTTTCATAAACATATCCCTGCCATCCACAACCAAGGTTAGGTAAAACACAAGCAACCACATGCCATTTCATTTACAAGAGATTATCACAACCATAAAACATTCCATCATTCATTTATTTCAAAGTTCCACACATAAAACCCTTTCCACACACAAAACATTTCCGCATTTGAAAACACCTTTTACTTCAAAACACTTTTCATAATCAAAACACTTTTCATAAATAAAGGCATTTTCCACAAAACAACCAAACCACCAACATGTTCATTATTCCAACTTTGTTCAATCGGGGTGATCACACAAGGTTTTCATTCTCATTTAATCAGCCAGTCTTTACGTGCTTATCCATTTTCCATGTTTTAACAAAACCAACCACAAAAAATTCAGATATCAATTGCGCACGCAAAGGCCACCAACGGCCTTGATTTTCAGTAGGCAAAGGCCTTTCAATCCAAAATCACAATCATAAGATAAAGAAACTGGAAGGCAATAGAAACAGCACAAAACCCCAAACCCTTCTTTATCCGGTTATTATCTTTATTTAAAGTTCAACTGCATCCCATGGAACAAAAGAAAAATATCCCACCCCGCATGTTGCACCAAAAAGAGAGACGAAGGTAAACCCCTACCTCAAAAGGTCCTGATCACGTCGCTTCCGACGACGTCCTTCGGTGTCCTCCGCCTTCGCCAAACCCGACAAACGCCTCCTAGGATGGAAGCTGGAGAAGGAAGGTCGGAAGGAAAGGTGACAAGTCCGGGCTTAGAAGCTTCGTCTCGTTGCTACGATCCTGTGGCCGCTGACGGATCATAATTCGGAGCTCGGACAAAGAAGTTAGAGGAGGAATACTTCTCGATCGTCCAAGAGCGTCGTCGTGCGACAAAGAAGTGATCGATATGGAAGATGAAACATGACCTCGTTCTTATATAGGAAACGAATAGGTAAATCCGTATTCATCGTGCATTAATGAATACACGATGTGACCGTACATACGTTACATGTTTTGATTGGTTAACACGTCATGCGGTTTCCACGCATTTTAATAATAATGATAATTATATCAATATGTGGTGTTTCGTTGACCCGAGGCATGAGTCATAAAAGTAGCTCATTAATGGTCTTAAAATGACCGTCATAATTTCAGGGTTACGCTGTCGCTGACGGATCGTCAATCCGATACCGTATGAGGGAGATACGTTGGATACAAGATCCCGTAATAATAACAATATTAAATCTATTAATTCATGAGCGTTTCGGGTACCCAATCCGAAAACCCGAAAAAGACATCCAATATTGGACTCATAATTTTCGTCTCGTAGTCAGGGTCGCACTGCCACTGACGGTTCGTGAAACCGAGGTCGCACGAAGAAGTTATTGTGAAAAAAGTGTTTTATTATCAAAAAAAAATGATAACAATATTTTATTAATTATTTATTTATTTATTTCTCTAACTCCAATCAATCACCATTTGTCATTTTTCACGCTGGAAATTCATCACCAATTATCTCCTTTACTATTTATTTCACACTTAATTTTATTCCCATTAATATCTTATAACTCCTCCCTCTCTCCAAATCTTTATTAATTCTTTCTCCCAAGATTCTCTCCCACAAAAAGTGGCACCTCTCTCTTATATTTATTTTTCAATAAATTTTATTTTCTCTCTCCAATCTTTATTTTGTTGGTGCGCCTCCCCTTTTATTTCATATTATTATATTTTTCATCTTCTCTCTCCTTGTGGCACGCCCCAAATTTATTTTAAACCTTTATTTATTTATTTTTACACAATTATCATAACATCTTTAATTTATTCTCATATCTCAAATCTCATTGCATTTAATTCAAAACATAATTCTCATTAAATCATTATTACCAGATCTATCAAAAAAAAACCAACATTATTATTATAATTATTTAGTATAACACTTATAACAAAACCCCAAAAAAAATTTATTAACACGTCACCATTTATTATTAATAATAATTATTATTTTTGATGTTCGCCGCATTGACCACATCAAAAAAAAGAAAACGTTTTTACAAAGTAATCGACCGGAGAGGTCCGGGACATTACAACATTGCTCGCCGATTTCTTCGAAGTGCTCTCGACTCCTGGGGTACACCACCCGTTCGTAACGAAGGCGGAAGTGTGTCGCCCATAGGGTTTGACAAAAGCACCCCACTTCTTCAGGGGTAAGAGACCCTGGTGCGCGAAAATTCAGCGCCGCCGTCGGCTAGAACTTATCCGGGAAGTAATCCGCTGCAAGAATACTCCAGAAGCTCCTGGGCTCGAACTCGGGGTCTGGTCCTGTATTTCCCCACTCATCAACCGGGGGCGGCTGAGGGATAGGTAGCGGTACCGAGGTGGACCTCTGGGATAGTAAACTCGGCGGCGGAGAATACGGCGGACGAGCTGACTAGCCGCCGAATTCTGGGGCATCCTCTGAAGAGTAAGGTAACCTAACCACGATGTCACGATACGACGGGATGATAGCCACAGCTTCCAGCACAGGAGTCGCGGCTACCGGCGACAGGTCGTGTCGTCGCTCTACCGTTGTTGGCCCCCAAAATAGCTCTCTGTGATCTCTAGTAGAGGTAGAGGGCGCTTCTGGGGACGATGGCGGTGATTGCGCGGTCGAGACCTGCGGAATTCCCAAGATTTATTCCTTCTGGATGTACCTGCGGAGAAAGATGGGAATCTGGTGGACCTCATATTCCGGGAGAATGAGGCTAACGCGTCTGGTTCCTGCCCTAGTCCTTGATACGGAGGAGCGGGGAGAAGGTTCCATTGTTGAGTCGCATTCTGCTTCCGAGTCGGAGAAGCGGGCAGGTTTGATCTCCACCCGGGCCTTCACAGGACTCTTCTTGTGGCGGCGACGACCCGCTCTCCTGCCTCGGGGTGGCTCTTCGGGACACGGTTGATTTTCATCATGTAGCCTCAGGGCGGTGCTGGCGCCGTGGCGGAGGGGGGCCCCACTCGAGATAGCCGAAGTGCGAGGGGCACCAGGGAAAATGTCGAAGGGTACATGGGGAGGACCTCCATGAACAGTACCCATGTGGGCGGAGCCTCTGTTGGAACCAGCAAGAGCATGGGGAGGACCTCCATGGTCTATGCGGGCGGAGCGAGGCTGGCCTTCACTCCTCATGTTGCTGGGGTGAGGAGGACCTTCGCCCGTTGCAGAGAGGATGTAGGGAGGGCCCCCACGTTGGAGAAGGACTGGATGGACAGTGCCTTCAGATCGGCTGTCGGGGGCAGGAGGATGGACTCCATACCCTGTATAGTGGGCGCGGGAAAGGTTTCCGCGCTGAGCGTCACTGCTGCTGGGCAGGTCTTCCTTCGGGATGGGGGTAGCACGAGGCATACCTCCATGAAGAGCTTCGGAGCGGGGAAGGCCCACGCTCTGTGGAGTATTGGTACGGGGAGGGCCTCCGTACGAGGTGACATCACTGCAGGTTAGTTCGCGGCGATCACCACTTAGGCCTGCCACCCGGAGAGTCAACTCAGCCTGCCCGTGGGGCGGTTGGGGTCTCGATCCTAGTCGGGCGAAGGAGTTCCCCTGCTCAGCGTATGCAGGGGGCCCATGATATACGTCATCGGTGGCTCGGGCCACTGTAGATGTTGACGTTGACGCACCTGGGCGAGCGTCCTCAGTTCGGGCCTGGCGCTGACGTCGGGTCAGACGAGCTGGTGCAGGTGGTGTAGGGGAATAGCCTGCCTGCTCTTCCTGCGAGTCGGACGGCGGTGCTGACGCGGCAGGGCGGGAGCTCTTGCCTGGAGCCCTTGGGTCGGGACCCTGAGCGGGACGAGCCGGACGGCGCCCGCCTCATCAGCGTAAGGTGAGGAGTCATCAAGGAGTTCCGGGAACAGGCTCTCGAAACGGTTGAACGTTGGGGTGGGAAGCAGGGGCTCCCTGCGCGGCCTGTTAGGGCGACGTTGACGGCGGGGCCTGGAGGCCTCCAGGTCCAAGCGGGCCATATCCCTAGTTAGGATGACCCCTTCCTCCTCGTACCTTCGCATGAGGTTGTTGATCACCCTTCGCTGGATGACCTCTGATGGGGAAAGGGGACGTGGGCGCCCCGTATTCCGCGATGTGGCGGCCGTCGTGGCGGTAGCGGCGCCATGTGGAGTAGCTGTGGTGGAGTCTCCCCTGCCCCTGCGTAGGCGGGTAGGCGGTGATCGCATATCTGTAACAGCAACCTGGTTCCTGAGAAACAAAGGGATCAACTCATCAGCACTGAGAGTAAAAGAATCGACAAGCAGTGCCCCAAAGTCCTTCTATTCTCCACGTCTGTAAGAAGGATCCACGCCAACACGCTGCAGAACGGGGTGCCCCACTTTCTACTGCCCTGACTTCTGGTGAGTTTCACGACAGGCCCGCTATTTGCTTGGCGGGACCAGGCGCCGGATATCTGGATCTGGTGACACGTCAATCTACTGGTGTCTCGAACGCTACTAATCCCCACATTGAGGAGAAGAGTTTCACGTCGGGTTCACCATTTCTGTTTCCGACGCTTTCGTCGGGGCGCGCGCATCCGTCCGTCCACGGAGGAGGACGTGCGGCGCTTGTTTCCCCGCATTCCCACTTTCCAAAGGCGGGTAGCATTCGCTCTTTATTCATGGATGTTTACTCCTTGATCGAAACGGGATGATGGGATGTCGGTTATTCCTTCTATGGATTCCTCCTCAAAACTCATCACCTAGTCCGGGTCTCCCTCATAGATTTAATACGTAGTTCTTGAAACTCTTCCCAGTTCCATGTTTCCATGGATGCCGGTTAATTACACTGCTTCTGTCGGGACATTCCAAAGGTTCCAGTCAGGATAGCAACCTTCAGTCGGGGGAGTAGTCACGTTGAGGCATCAGTAGCGTGTCTGGATGCTGGGGGACCTGGCATGTCTGTCTATTATCCCTGGTCACAGGGCTTCTCGAGGGCATGGAAGCCCGAGGCATCCCACATCGAGCGTAGGGAATTATATGCCATAGACACATATCTGAGGTTTTCCTCAGCTTCCCGTGTTTAACACAGGGTACGCCGCGAGTTTAACGTCCAGCAGAGACGGATCAGCCCAATCAAAGCATTAGCTAGAATGGATCGGATTGAGGGATTTCCCTTGAAGGGATGCCGATACCGGGGCCATCCCATGGGCGGCTGTGAAGAGAAGCGTACCGACATGGTCTCACCGGGATATGACGATCCGGGCAAGGGTCGGGGTGGATGGTAGATGGATGAACGAAGTGGAGGGTGGAATGGAAAAGAACCATCGTAAGGGCAACGGTGAAGTTGGGCTTGAGCCTTGAAAGGGCTTCCTACGTATCCCCGAGGCAGGGAATCAAAGTCTGCGTAGTTCGGGATGGTGTCGGTGAACCGATGTGAAGGTGGACCTTGGTCCGATGAGAGATGGGCTTGAACCTCTGGGAGGCTTCCTACGTACCATGCCTTGACATTGATCAAGGACCTCGTAGTTCAAAGGGTTTCATCGGTGAACCGACGTGAAAGTAGACTCGTGGGTCCACTAGTGGCGGTCTTGAACCTTGGGAAGGTTTCCTACGTACCATGCCTTGACATGGATCAAAGTCCTCGTAGTTCAAAGGATTGATGGAATACAGTTTAACGTCATGCGGGACGGTAGTGAACCCTGACGTGAATGAATGACGGGCGGTGGGTGTCGGCGAACCGACGTAAATGATGGACCTTGGTCCGATGGGAGATGGGCTTGAACCTCTGGGAGGGTTCCTACGTACCATGCCTTGACATGGATCAAAGTCCTCGTAGTTCGGGTGAAAATGGGGGGGGCTTGGCACACTGACAAGGAGACGGTCTGGGCCAATGATTGTTGGGCCTGAACCTCGGGGAGGCTTCCTACGTACCATGCCTTGACACGGATCAAAGTCCTCGTAGTTCGGGTCAGTCACAACGGCTTGTCGTCGGACTGGAATGCAGTTTAATATCATGCTGGACGAAGGTAGAAATCGATGTGAATTGGATGATGGGTGGGCTTGAACCTCGTGGAGCCTTCCTACGTACCATGCCTTGACATGGATCAAAGACATCGTAGTTCAAAAGGGTGTGAAGTTTAACATCATGCGGGACAAGGGCGTGCAGTTTAACATCATGTTGGACGAAGACATGCAGTTTATCGTCATGCTGGACGGGGGCGAAACTCGACGTGAATGAACGATCGAGTAATGTGGCTTGAACCTCATGGATTCTTCCTACGTACCATGCCTTGACATGGATCAAATTCCTCGTAGTTCGTTGGGTGGGGGTCAGGGTCGGTGCTCACTCTAAGCCCACGTGAGTCATGCTCGGTGTGAGAAACAAGAGGTTGCAAGGACCTGACGATCACGTCGCAAAGGATGTGTTCGTGAGAAGCGAAGAGGGGCTTACGCATTAGGCGGCCCATGGTGCTGGGACTTACTCCAGGATGGAGGCCCGAGGTGCGGCAAAGCGTAGAGAAAGAGGGACTCGGGACCAATGATGGGAGGTGCCTCGTTCCCTATCACGCCCTCCACTAACCTTGGTAGTGGGGGAGTACGGAGATGCAGGGGTGCAACCATCCGTTGGGGAACTAGGGTCTCCCTTCTCCTATGAACATACGCCACTCCAAAAAAAAGGATATAATCCCTTGTGGATGGGTGATTCCACTCCTGTGGAGACGAGTGGCGTAAAAAATGTTCGAGTTGGGGGGACCCTGCGTGCGAAGCATGAGGTCAGGTCACAGTTTAACGTCATGTGTTGAGGACGTAATGCTTGGCAGTTTAACGTCCTGCAGCTCGGACGATGTGGGTTCACTCCGCACCCCCGGGACTTACATAACCGGTACCCTCTGGTCCTTAGGGAAGGGAAGGTACCAGTAAGGTCGTGGTCAAGGGGGGGTGTGGAGAGAACCATCGAGGGGTCCACGTTAGTGTGGCTTTGCGAAGAAGCAATATCCATTAGCGTGACTATGCGAAGAAGCATTAGGTGAAGCGACGCTATGAGTGGTATTGTCCATGGGACTTTGGAATCACATCGTGCAAACCTGGAGGGTCGCACGGGAAGAGGAATTGCCAAGCAAAGGAGTGTGCTTCGCGAAGCAGAGTGCCTTGGCCTTAGCACGGAGCATAGGTGTGAGTTGAGGGTGCTTCGCGAAGTGGAACAGTATTCGCGGAGCACTGCCTCGCAAAGAAGGGGTGCCTCGCGAAGCAGGGTGCTGCGGAGCAGTGTGCTTCGCGATGTGTAGAGATCCTGCCTTGGCATAGGGATCACTAGTATGGGTTGGGTGTTTCGTGAAGAATTAATGCTCTGCGGATGCCCGAGTTCCCTTGGGAGTCCCCTTCCTTCGCGAACGCCCTTGAGCTTCACGAAGGTCATCCCTCTTGGAAGAGGGGGTCAAAACGAGACCAAGCAAAGGCCTCTCGCGAAGTAGAAGTACCTCGCGGAGCTCATGATTCCCAGGGGCAAAGGGTGCTTTGCGATTCGGGAGAGGAGAATCCGAAAGGTCGGATCGTCCATCCTTGGGACTCAGGGGGAGTCCTGTATTTATAGGCAAGGGGCACCGCGAAGCAGAACTCGCGCGCCACCTTAGGTGCTTCGCGGCGCGCTCGCGAACGTCAACGGCATCCGCGGAGAGTTACTGCCTCTGGAGCTTCGCGGCGGGCTCGCGAACGTCAGATGCCTTCGCGGAGAGTTACCGCCTCTGGAGCTTTGCGGCGGGCTCACGAACGTCAAATTCGTTCGCTGAGAGTTACCGCCTCTGGAGCTTCGCGGCGGGCTCGCGAACATCACATGCGTTCGCGGAGAGTTACCGCCTCTGGAGCTTCACGAGACCATGATGCCCGGGGGTGCTTCGCGACGGTGCTTCGCGTCGGTGCTTCGCGAGGCAGCGTGCCAGCCTTCTTTTTCATCCCTTCCTTTCGTGCAATATTTTGGCACCAACACTTATGTATTCCAAAACAAACAATTTGGATCATGTGTCAAACATTCTTCATCATCTGACTATTATCCACCAAAAAAAATGTCCTTTTCTGACGTACTTCATCGAGTGGAAATCCCTCCAAGATGAATTAATTGAGTGGTGGCCCATTCCTCAAACACTTGAGGCATCCTTGGCCCAGTGGGGCCAATTATGTCTCTTCATCCTTCTCCATGAACTTGATATCGAATATGCGACAGCGGCCATAGAGATGCTCTTCATCCACTCCTCGCTTGAGATTCTACTGGTTTATCATTTCCTTGGAAAGGATCATCGGGCTCTTCCCCCACCCACTCACAGCATCAATCCTACTGCCCTTCTGGGGTGTGGTAGTGGATGTTCTCTAGGTGCTCATGGACGTGGTCGTGCTGAGGGTCATCCTCATCCTCTATGTCAGCATTTTGGAAATCTAAGACACCTCATAGACCAATTTTGGGTTCTTCATGGTCGCCCATCTCAGCCACATCGGCAAGGTCAGATTACGGTCCATAATGCTTCCCCGTCAACTTTTGATCTTCCTCCCACTTTGGACCTCTCCATGGATGAGATCCATCTTATTCATACTCATCGGGACACCTCTCTACCTGGTTCTTCTTCGACGTCTATTTCCCATACTGGTGGACGAATTGCTTGTGTCAGAAAACACCCACCTACTTGGATGCTTGACTTATATGCATCTGATCATCTCACGGGTGATGCAGGTATGTTATCTACTTACCGTCTGTATACTAGCCCCATAGTCATCACTACTGTTGATGGATCCACTATCCCTATTGCGGGATTTGGCCCATGTTGTAATGACCCGCTAATTCTCATTGGCTTAAGAGTACAACGAGTCGTTACTTGGACTTAAACGACATCCTCAAGACACCAAAGGCTAGAAATAAATGTTGGAGAGTTTCAAATACAAGTGGGGGATGATGTAACCTATAAGAAATAAACCACTAAACCAACAAACCATAACCAAACCATTTACTAAATGATGCATAAAAATAATCAAGACAACACAACTACTTTATTCATATCAAAACCACTCTTATGTGTGCAACAGCAAAATACCAAACAATTATCAAAGTACGCAGCAGAAGAACAACTAAATACTCCCAAAAGACCACAAGAATCCATGCTCCACAAGATCTAAGCTCCACAATCACCGAACAGTCCAAGTATCATGAGGTGGTGCTAAAAACATGTGATACTTTACCTTTGTCCATGTCCCATAAGATAGAATTTGTAAAAGCACCAAATTACCAAAGAAGGGGTGAGTATAACACCTAGTAGATTTTCCCCAATGAATTCCCTACTCTCACCACTAAGATAGAAGAGTTTTCAGCATTTACATAAAATAATTTATATAAAATAATTTCTCAAAATAGTTTATAACTAAAAATAAACAAGTTTCCAAAACCATTTATAACCAAAAGCGTACAAGTGCAATTGAAACCAATTTTCCAACAAGTTATTTTTTCAAAAAAATAACTAAAAAAGCTTTAAAACCCATTCTCAATATTCCTTTGGCATACCCAATCCATTTTACACATCCACACAACCAACCATGTATGCTACGCGATGACAGTTCCATACTCATGAGCAGTTTCTCGTCGATCTACCAAGTCGCCACAAGGTAATTATATCTCATGTGAAATTTAGCCTTTGGCACCAAGAACAAGGTCATATTTCAACCAAGACCCATAAATACAACATGAAAACTCACACCAAGTAAGCCCAAGGATCAGGCCAAAACACATTTTCAATAAAACCACCTTTTTATGGAAAACCATTTCCATCAAAACCATTTCAATGCCAAACAATTTCAATAAACACCTTTTTTATTGAAAAACCCTTTTTCCATCAAACCATTTATAAATTCCATAAAATTAATAATTTAAAATCACCATTTAAAATTCAAGAAACTAAATCTTTTTTCACAACAAATCACTAAGATCACACAATTTCACCCAAAATCATAAATCATCACTAGAGAAGATTTATTCCATGATTTTCACAATCAATTCCATTCAAATAAACCGATTTGAAACTAATCCAATCAATTCTAGCAATAGGAGTTGAGAGATAAGCCACCTACCTTGAAGGTTTTGATGAAAACAGACAAGGGACGAAGAACGCTCACGTAACCAGGTTGAAACTCCCCAAAAATAGCCTTAGATCTCTTCTCTTACCATCAACAAACCCAAATATCATCATATTTGGAATCCCCCAACATAGATCTACCCATAAAAGGCATAGATCTGAAAAATAAAGAGGAGAGAGAAGTATATCTAAGTATATCTAAGAAACGAGACAAGAATGGTGAAGAACGTCACTTACCATGAGAATCGGGCTTGAAAACGCCAAGGGAGGGCTCTGAATCAGTTCCAAAATGATTGGGAGAGGTTACTCAACCTTTAATGGAGAGAAATATATAATTACGTCCATTTATAAGCAAAAATGAGTAAATAGAAGCAAAAATGGGTAATATCCTAAAAAATAGGATCTTAATTTTTGCCTACGCACGGTTAGACCGCACGGTTAGACAAACCATGTGCTAACTGTGCGTTAGCTACTGTCTTAAGGAAACCCTTGCATAGCCACCTCGCACGTTCTCCCTAACCATGCTCAAACTGTGCCAAAGCTGTTGGAGTTGGTGCCCTAGAAACCAACTTCTTTTTACATTATGATAAACATGTATTCATTGGATTAATATTAATAAACTCCTTATCACATCATTATTGTTCTTCTCTGTGACATAGTATGTGATAATGTCCTAAGAATAGTTTTCTCACTAAAAGTTCATAGCAGATCCCTACTATGATGAGAACCTAGAAGTGCCATGACATTATTCTAGAATATATGTTCTATGGCCGGATGATATCATTTAAAGGGATGCAAATGATACATTCTATCAAGGGTGGTGACTCATGAAACTTTGAGGAACCTTCTCATGGTGTTCTCCCTTGGAAATATCCAGGAGGATATTATGAGAACAAGATTCGGTAATAGGAAATCCACATTTATAAGTGTCATTGGATGTTCCTATATATGGACGTGTGTATTGGTATTTAGACTTTAAGATTATTATTAATGGTTATTATGACTTGCGCACTTAGATATATTGATATGAACCGTGATGATAGATGTTTGCAGCGAGGAAGGATATGTTGGGTGCGTCACAAGTAATACTGCATTAATGAATAATGTGAGAGAAAGTATTTTTCACTTCTATGAAAGTAAATATCTTGGAACCTTTGATGGAAATGATATAGCCTAACTAAATCCATGGTCATGGTTCTCTAGGAAAGTTCAATTATGGAAAGTCAAAGAATGAGAAATCAATTACACGGGTTGACAGGACTTGCATGCAACCTGCTTGATTGAAGATATTGGGACAAAGGGATTATATTACATGGTAAGCATTCGTATGAGGTGACATGTCATTGCGACATAAACTTCTTTCTCTTGGGTGCCTTGACTCGTTGCTAGATAGTAATCCTGAAATTTAGGCAAGTCCGCCTAATGCCAATGAGAAAGAGGCCTAGAGGGTTACATAATATGTATACCTATTATATCAGTTAAATAATTTATTTATTTAACAAGTTTAATAAATATTATTCTCGGTTGTGGTTTAATAATTATTCAAGTATGCCTAATCACATTTATTTTTTCTCTAATTATTCGAGAGAATATATTACGGATGGAATATTTATTTATCAACAAATAATATAGTTATATTTATTTTATAAATAAATAGTCATTATTCATGGCCCGGTAAATATTGAGGAGGATTGACAGACCAAGTTATGGGTCCTATGAGAAATAATATTAAATATTATTTGGTTCAATAATATTTAAATATAAAGTGTAAGTTAAGCACATGTCATGGAAATAATAGAATTGATATTATTATTTGACATGGGGTTTCACATAGAATAATAAATTAAGTAATGGAACATGTGATAATTATTTATTATTACCTGGTAAATTAAATTCTCCGTTATGTTCTTATTCTCTAAATTAGCCAAGGGGTCATTCCACCGGATAACCAATCATTGAGTGCACAACATCCTTGGAGAAAAGCTCTTGAGCCTAGAGAACTCTTCCCACTCGAAGAATTCTCTTGAGAATGAGAGAGGTCCTCCTCCACTGGATCAAGGAGAATGCTTTGGAAGAGATTCTCAAGGCAACCGGAGGTGAACATTACAAGCGTAAGGATCTTCAACGCTAGCACCTGGAGACTCTTTAGACGACATCTGGAGATACGTGGAGCACATGTGGATCACAGCTAGAGGAATCATATCCTTGGATTCTACATCATAATGAACCCACACCTTAGAAATGTGGTCGAATGCATCAACGAAGAAGGAATCACCTTGGAGGTAATTATTGAATTTAATTAAATTAATTATAAAAAATATATGTTGATCCTCTCTTCTTGGTTTCAGGTTCTCTCCTTTTTCTTTTATCTTTGATTCAATTTCGTGGATACTAGAATTTATCATCGTATTGATCCTATATTAATCATCGATCATGGAAATTTGAAAAGTTGGGTACATGCCCATCCTACTCTTTCGTTGTGCCCGGAACCTACAAGTGGTATCAAAGCGGTCATATTTTCATTTATAATTATTTAAATAATTCATTGATGGTTTACGCTTTAATAATTTGTTTTTTCAATTCATGTTTAATCATTCTTATAATATGAATTTTGAGATCTGTTCCTCCCTTATCATTTCTCGCAGATTTAAAAAATAATAATTTTATGATTAAAATTAAATTGAGGATCTAATCAGGAGGCGTC
This sequence comes from Viscum album, assembly GCA_963277665.1. NCBI lineage: Eukaryota > Viridiplantae > Streptophyta > Magnoliopsida > Santalales > Viscaceae > Viscum > Viscum album. The sequence goes on along the minus strand of OY728137.1, from coordinate 452,552,459 downwards.
GATGATTCTTTCTAGGTAACACGGAAGTACATGCTGTGTATTCAGAATTACATATCGTGTAAACTGCCACACACGTCGTGTAATCCTGATTGTACACTGTGTAGTTGTGTTCAATGCGCTTGGAGTAATTTAGAAATTACTCAAGTCATGTGAATTAATGATATCCAGTGTAGTTAATTCTTACACCACGTGTTGACTAGGACAGACTGGCGCACGGTCAGTTGGACTAAACATTGTGTGGCCCACTGGACATGGTGTGTAGTCCCTCCGGGTTAGGGTCAAGTCGTGTATCTCATGCACGGCTTTACCAGCTAGTGACCATGTAATGTGGAGTCAACATGGTGTGTGGCTCACTGGACACGCTGTGTACTCTGAAGAGTTTTGAAGTACACCTCACACGTTGTTTCCCCAGGCGTGTACTTCAGATAGACAATGAGGAGGGTACACATCGTGTAGTCAGATCTACATGTCGCGTACTTTTTCCAAATTATGAAGATTTAAAAAAAATTTATATTATGTAACCCTTGAGACATGTAACTTCGTGTGGGTGTAAAGCTAGGACACAACATGTGATGGGTGTTTGATATATATATATATATATTAATTAACATCTGTATAATGTTCAAAGATCTTCACATCATGTATGAGTTGTATTACAATTATAATTCTGCGTGCATGCCACATGTCATAAAGAATAAAGTGTATACAAGTATAAATACATGCTGGGTAGTTTTGGATGGGTATTCACCAGGTTGCCTCCAAGTTATAAGTTATGTGCAAGGTTATGGATGAGAATTTCAAGGAAATTCAGAAAAGGATTAAGATAAAAAGGATTGATTAATTAAAGATAATGATTAATCATTTCGAGTATAATTTATCTTAATAAGAACGATTAAAGAATTGAATGCTAGTTTTATTAAATGCATATTTTTTTCATGTATGTGGATGATCATGAGCTAGACCATACCTTTGTATGTGATTGGTTCCCTTTTAATTTGTCTATTAAATTAAAATTGTTGGCATGCATGTTTTCTCCTCATTAATATGTAGGGAATGCATTCCCATGATTTCTTTTATGTAAACCCCCTTTTACCTCACCTGCATGTGAGTTAAAAGCATATGTAATGGATGGGGCTCCCAAGCTAGTGGAGGAGGTTCAATTTAGGAGCCAAGGTGAAACTAATCTAAGGAGATACAAAGGTGGACAGGTGAAAAGATGTAAACATAAATCTTAAATGATTCAAGGTGTTTTTTCCTAGGTCAGGGTTAGTTTATCGACCACTAGATAAACTAACCAATAGTAAATCTCGTGATCATACCCTTTATTTATTTCTGTTATTGGTATGGCTATTCATTATGGATGTTTGACGTGATCACATAATTAATGAACTAACAAGCATACAAGATGGGACTAAAATAAAATGGCTTATGCGTAAACATTATCTATACATGGTTAATCACTTAAGTATATCCCACTTAATATTAACAAGCATGTGAATAGATAATAAGTGGAAATTTATGCATAAAGGATAAAATTACTCAATTAAATATTAAGTCGGTATAGCCTTCCATTACTTTGATTAGAATCAAATCATTGTTCAAAGTGCTTGACCAGCCCCAATTGTGGTGCTTTCAATTATCAAGGAATTATAATTTGAGATTTTGGGTTGAATTAACTTAGTTTACATCAAGGATTGACTGCCCTAGCAGGACTTGGTGTAACTAAGAGGAAAAGGTTGAGGAAATCCAAAAATTGAGGATTTCAGGATTGGGGAGTCCACTCAACAAATCAAGGAGATATGAGTTAATGCAGTTTCCATTTGGAATGCCTACCTAAAACCTTTCAAGTTTCTTGACCAGCCCTGGTTGGGGTAATGCGAAGGGAAATATGAATCCTTTCTGCTAGAATGTCCAAGAAACAGGATATTCTGAAGCCAATGGTGAGGGATATTGGGTTTCGACAAAATAGTGGGATACTAATGGATATTAATTTATTTATTTTTCAACATTTATCAAGATAAAGTACTAAAACTATGTTCATATTAATTTTTAGAAACAATAATAAAAATCGAATCAAACATATCATTGTTATCCATACATGAGAAGGAAAACCTTCTCACTAGCACTAATTTTCATGAGTGGAAAAGGTGCCTTCAGGTTATCCTTCACCATGAGAGGAAACTTTATGTGTTGGAAGAGCCTTTTACCAGTTGTGCCTGGAAATGATGTGAGTGATGAGGAACTCTCTATGTATGAGAAACATCTAAATGACGTTATGGATGTTCAGTGGATCATACTATCATCCATGACCAATGATCTCTTGATACAACATGAGGAAATGAATGCTTATAACATGATGTCTCACCTTCAGGATCTCTATCAAGAGAAGGCGAGACAGGAGAGGTATGAGATCTCCAACGCTTTGTTCACTACTAAACTTGGAGAGTCTACGCTAGTTGGACCACATGTAGTCAAGCTTATTGGCTATATTGAGCATCTGGACATCTTAGGGATTAAATTCCCAGGTGAGTTGCATATAGATCTCATACTATCATCCCTTCCTAAGACCTTCTATAGTTTTATTATGAATTATAATATGAGTAATAATGAGAAGAGTCTATTGGAGCTTCTTACCATGATTCTCAAAGTTGATAAGGACATGGAGTGTGAAAAAACTACAGTCCTTATAGTGAATAGGAAGAGGAAGGACAAAGAAAAAAAGCCTAAAATTTATAAATAGCCTAAAGCTCATGAGCATCGTCTGACTAAGAAGAAGAAGATCCAGAGGCAGGGCAAGGAAAAGGAGGCAGTATGCTTTACATGTGGAAAGTTAGGCCACTAGAAGATGAACTTCACCTAGAGACAAGGGGAATACAAATGTGCATTCGTTATCAAGTGAAATCATTCCATTTCTACACATTGGGTATTAGATACAGCTTTTGGTGCTCACATCTGTATTCAAATATAGGAACCAAGTATATTTTAGAAAATTTCCAGAGGAGAGGTGGATCTGCGAGCTGCCAATGGTGCAAGGCTAGCTGCTCTTATCATTGGTGACTACCACCTCACATTGCTGGAGGGAATGGTTTTGGTTTTACATGGATGTTATTATGTACCTAGTGTTACCAAGAACATAATTTTTGTATCGAGTTTAGATACAGATGGATTTATTTCCAATTTCGAAAATAAATGTTGTTACTTTTATAAGGACAACATATGTTATGGTATGACGCATTTAAATAACAGTCTGTAAGTATTAAATTATAAGAACCAAGTGTTGGAAATTGATAACGAACCAAGTTCACATGACTCATACAACACCCAATTATGGAATCACCATCTCGGTCATGTAAACGATAAGTGTTTTCCAAATATCTGTCAAGATGGTTATTTAGACTCTTCTGAGATAAAACCACATGATAGATGTCATGCTTGTTTACAAGGTAAAATGACCAAATCACCATTTTATGGACAGAGTGAAAGGGTCATAGATCTTCTAGGATTGGTACACACTGATGTGTGTGGACCATTTCCAATAGAAGCTAGAGGTGAGTATTATTACTTCATTGCTTTTACTGATGACTTGAGTACATATGGCTATGTCTACTTAATGAGGCATAATCCAGAGTCCTTTGAGAAATTCAAGGAGTTCAAGAATGAAGTAGAGAATCATCTTGGTGAGAAGATAAATATGATTTGATTAGACTGAGGTGGATAATATCTTAACCAAGAGTTCATCAACATTTTATGGGAGTCTGGGATTCTATCTCAACTCACTCCACCTTATACACCACAGTGGAATGGTGTTAGTGAAATGAGTAACCAAACCTTATTGGACATGGTAAGGTTGATGATGAGGCATGCAGATCTTCCATTATCTTTTTGGGGATATGTATTGCAAACTATGGCATACACATTAAACCAAGTACTAACTAAAGCAGAAAATGGGATTCCCTTCGAGCTATAGAGTGTAAAGAAACCCACTTTGTCACGTACACGTGTATGGGGATGTGAGGCATTTGTTAAGGTTTTCTCAGGCAACAAACTAGCACCTTGGGGAACGAAGTGTATCTTTATAGGGTATCCCAATGAAATAAAGGGATACTACCTATACAACCCCTCATACAAGAAAGTGATTGTTGTCATACATGTCATCTTTCTTGAGATAGATCACATCCTCAAAAAGGATAGTGGGGTCAAGATTGACTTCGATGAATTTGATGCTCAAGATACACAGGAATTGGTACATGAAAAAGTTCCACAGGTCCCTGTGGAAGAGGTATTTCCTAAAACACAAGTAATGCATAGGATTACAAGATAGGTAAGGGAACCAGAGAGATATGGTTTCCTTGTCACTAAGGATGGTGACTCATTATTGTTGGACAATGATGAATATCTCTCCTACAAGGAAGCAGTAGATAGCTCAGAAGATGCAAGATGGATAGAAGCTATGAATTCTGAGATGGATTTCATGTATCAGAACCAAGTCTGGGTTCTCGTCAATGTGTTAGTTGATGTAAAGCATGTTGGGTGTAAATGGGTATTCAAGAAGAAACTAGATGTGGAAGGTCAAGTTAGTACCTATAAAGAAAGGTTAGTGGATAAAGGTTTTAAACAGCATCAAAAAATTGACTATGATGACACCTTTTCACCAGTTTCCATGTTTAAATCCATAAGAATCATACTTTCCATAGAAGCTTTCCATGACTATGAGATTTGGCAGATGGATGTAAAAACTGCATTCCTTAACGGGAACCTTTAGGAAGATGTCTATATGACACAACTAGAAGGGTTTGTGACACAAGGTGGTGTTAAAATGGTATGCAAGTTGCAGAGATCCATTTATGGATTAAAGAAAGCATCCAGGTCATGGAACATTCGATTCAATGAATCCATAAGAGAATTTGGTTTCATTAAGAATGAATGTGATCCATGTGTTTACAAGTGGTTTAATGGGAATTAGGTCATTATTCTATTAGTGTATGTAGAAGACATATTACTTATTGAAAATGAAATATCAGTATTGTAGTTAGTCAAGGACTGGTTGAACAAGTGATTCTCCATCAAGGATTTAAGCGAAGTAGCCTACATTCTAGGGATCAATATCATTCATGATAGATCCAAGAGGATGCTTGGACTAAGTCAAAGTACATACATTGACCAGATACTAAAGAGTTTTAGTATGAAACAATTCAAGAGGGGATTCGTTTCAGGGTCACATGGTATACATCTTTCCAAGAAAATGTGTCCCCAAACACAACATGAGAAAGATAGGATGAATAAGATTCCATATGCTTCAGTGATAGGATCTATCATGTATTCCATTTTATATATCAGACTTGATGTTTCCTATGAACTGAGCATTGTAGGTGGATATCAAGTAGATCCAAGAGAACAGTATTGAACTGCTATCAAGACTATCCTTAAGTATCTGAGAAGAACTAAGGATGTGTTCTTAGTATGTGGAGGAGATAAGGAGCTTATCATTAGAGGGTATGTTGATGTTGGTTTTCAGACATATCAAAATGATCTGAAGTAGCAATCAGGATATATTTTATGTCTCAACGGAGGAGCTATGAGCTGGAAGAGTTCAAAGCAGTCAGTTGTCGTTGATTCTACAGCAGAGTCTGAGTATATAGTGGCTTCTGATGCAGCCAAGGAAGCCGTCTAGATTTGGAACATTTTCTAGGATCTTGATGTGGTTCCTAGCAGTAAAAATCTCATTATGTTGTATTGTGATAATATTGCAGTGGTGGATCTTGCAAAAGATTCAAGGTCACATCAATGAACAAAGAACATACTCCAAAAGTATCACCTATTGAGTGATTTATATCAAAGGAGTGAAGTTGCAGTGAGCATAGTGTCCACGGAAGAGAACAAGAGGACTCATTGACTAAAGGCTTATCTTAGCAGAAGCATGAATATCAGTGAGATCCAGTAGACTAAAGGTTGTTAGCAGTTGTCTCTAGTGAAGGTGGGAGTCTATTGGAGTTGGTTCCCCAGAAACCAACTTCTTTGTACTTTATGATAAACCTGTATTCATTGGATGAATATTAATAAACTCCATATCACATCATGATTGTTCTTCTGCATGACATAGTATGTGATAATGTCCTAAGAATAGTTGTCACACTAAAAGGTCATAACAGATCCATGTTATGATGAGAACCCAGAAGTGTCATGACACTATTCTTGAATATATGTTCTATGGACAGATGATATCATTTGAAGGGATGAAAATGATATAGGCTATCAAGGGTGGGGACTCATGAAACTTTGAGGCACCTTCTCATGGTTTTCTCCCTTGGTAATATCCAGGAGAATATTATGAGAACAAGACCCGCTAGTAGGAAATCCACATTTATTAGTGTCATTGGATGTTCCTATCTGCGGACATGTGTATTGGTCCTTAGACTTTAAGATTATTATTAATGGATATTATGACTCATGCACTTAGATGTATTGACAAAAATCGTGACGATAGATGTCTGTGGTGAGGTATAATATATTGGGTGTGTCACGAGTAAAACTGCATTAATAAATAATGCGAGAAAGGATTTTTTTTCACTTCTAAAGAAGTAGATATCTCAGTCCCTTTGATGGAAATGATATAGCCTAACTAAATCCATGGACATAGTGTCATCTAGGCAAGTTCAATTCTGGAAAGTCAAAGAATGAGAAATCGAGCACATTTGTTGATGGAACTTGCATGCAACCCTCTTGATTGGAGATATCAGTACAAAGGGATTATATTACATGATAAGCATTTGTATGAGGTGACATGTCGTTGCGACATCAACTTATTTCTCTTGGGTGGCTTAACCCGTTGCTAGACAGTAATCTTGGACATTAGGCAAGTCTGCCTAATGCCAACGAGAAGGAGGCCTAGAGGGTCACACACTAAGTGTATCCAGTATCTCAGTTAAATAATTTATTTATTTAACAAGTTGAATAACTATTATTCGTGGTTGTGGTTTAATAATTATTCAAGTATGTATGATTGCATTTATTTCTTCGCTAGTTATTCAAGAGAATATATTGCAGACAAAATATTTATTTATCGGCGAATAATGCAGTTAAATTTATTTTATAAATAAATATTCGTTATTCAAGGTCAGGTAAATATTGAGGAGGATTAGAGGACCAGGTTATGGGTCCAGTGAGAAATAATATTAAATAATATTTGGTTAAATAATATTTAAATATAACGTGCAAGTTAAGCATGTGTCATGGAAATAATAGCATTCCTGTTATTATTTGACATGGGGTTTCACATAGAATAATAAATTAACGGAACATGTGCTAATTATTTTTTATTATCTGGTGAATTAAATTCCCCGTTATGTTGTTATTCTCTAAATTATCTAAGGGGTCATTCCATTGGCTAACCAATCGTTGTGTGCACAACATCCTTGGAGAAAAGCTCCCGATCATAGAGAACACTTTCCACTCAAAGAATGATCTCAAGAACGAGAGAGATCCTCCTCCACCGGATCAAGGAGAATGCTTTGGAAGTGATTCTCAAGGTGATCGAAGTCCAACATCGCAAGCGCAAGGATCTTCCATGCTAGCACCCGGAGACTCCTTCAGCGACGTCTAGAGATACGTGGAGCACATGTGGATCACCGTTAGAGGAATCATATCCTTGGATTCTACATCGCAACGAACCCACACCTCAGACACGTGGTTTAACGTATCAATAAAGAAAGAATCACCTTGGATGTGATTCTTTAATTTAAATTAATTAATTATAAACAAAATATGTCAATCCTCTCTTCTCAGTTTCGGGTTATATCCCTTATCTTTTATCTTTGATTCAATTCTGCGGATATTGGAATTTATCGTCATATTGATCGTGGATTAATCATGGATCATGGCAATTTTCAGATTTGGGTATAGGCCCATATTTCACTTCTTCTGCGCCTGAAACCTAAAGAAGATACTACCTCAAAACTGCAACTGTGCATAGTTTCTCCTAGGATATCCGTACGGTTTAGAAAAACTGTGTGCAGCCCATGCACATTTACTTTAGCCCCAAAAACTTATTTAGAGTTCACCCAACTCTCACATCCTTCACCCTTATACTTTATAACCATGAAAATCATCAAGTAATGGTTACATAACAGAAACTGAGGGTACTACATTCTCCCCACCATTGGTCTTTCCATCCACGAAAAGTAGAAAACCCTTACTTCCCTGAAAGAGTTTCGTCCATTTCTCTTCCATTTCCTTCTCGTGTTCCCAAGTTTCTTCCTGAATCTGAACAAGTTTCCATAAAACCCACACTAGACCGATGCTTTTTCCATGAAAGACTTTCCTTTCCTATCCAAAATCCACACTGAGATATGTACCAACAAAGAATATGGTTCTAAGTTAATGTGATCTCATCTGATCACATGGTCAGGATCAGCCTGATACTTTTTCATTGTGATACGTGGAACACATTATACACCGCACTGAACTGCGGTGGCAATTCCAAATGATATGCCACCTCTCCAACTTGTTCCAGTATCTCGAAATGGCTAGTGTATCAAGGAGATAACTTTCCTTGCTTCCTGAAATGATGATGTCCAAATCTTAGAGAGATCCTCGAGAACACATGATCACTCACGGAAAATGACAATGATCATCAATGATGATCCGCATAATATTTCTAATGACTTTGAGTAGTATCCATCCTATTTCTGATCAAATGAATCTTCCTTCATTTCTTGGACAATACGAGGGCCAACTAGTGAAGTCTCCCATATTTTCACCCAACATAGTGGAGAACAACAAGGACGCCTATACAATGCTTCAAACGAATCCATATGTATCAAGTCCTGATAGTTTTTATTATAAAAAAACTCCACTAAGGGTGTGTATTCTTCCCATGAGCCACCAAAATCCATTACACAAGCCCACAACATGTCTTCCAACATCTGTATCATCCTTTCGGATTGGTCATCCGTCTGAAGATGATACACCGTACTCATAGTCAACTGAGTTCTTAGGGATTTCTATAAGGATTTCTAGAAACAATATGTGAACCTTGAATCTCTATCTGACACGATCGAAATTGGTATGTCATGTCTCTTTACCACTTCTTGGATATAGATCTTGGATAGATCCTCCACTGTATGAGTTTCACGAATGGGGATGAAATGAGCCAACTTCGTAAGCTGATCCACTATCACCCATATGGCATCGTGTTTCCAACCCGTTCTTGGGAGACCTATAACAAAATCCATCAATATCTTCTCTCATCTCCACACTAGGATAGGTAAAGATTGCAACATACCCACCGATCGCGAATGCTCTGCCTTAACTTTCTGACAAGTTAAGAACTGTGAGACGAACTCGACCACCTTCTTTTTCATGTCTCTCCACCAAAATTGCGCCTTCAACGCCTTGTACATCTTCTGTGTTCCCAGATGTATAGATCATCTAGAATGGTGGTAAGCATGAAGAAGTTGTTCCTGAAAATCCATAGGTACAACAATCCGATCTATGAACCACAAAACCGGACTCCCATCAAGTTTCCAACACTCAATGGTCTCCCCACCATTAAGTTTTGAACTCATAACCAGGCATTCTGCATCAGATGTTTGTGTCTCTTTAACCATGTTTACCAAATCAGGAACACTCATAGCTAAAAAGAAAACCACAACATCACCTCGGTCTTCACATTCCACATGCAAGTCAGATAGGACTGACATCAACTGTCATTCATCTGAGGCTTCTTTTTTCAACTGAGCATATGACTTCCTGCTTAATGCATCTTCCACTGTATTTCCCTTTCCCAGTGTATACATTAAGTAAAAGTCAAACATCTGGAGATACTTCATCCATATTCTTTTCCTCAGATTAAAATCTCGTTGTGAGAAAATATATTTCAAAATCTTATGATCTGTGAACACAACAAATTTCTCACCAAAGAGATAGTGATGTCAAGTCTTCAAAGCATGGACAACTGCAGCTAATGCCAAGTCATGTGTTGGGTAGTTCTTTTCATGCACTCTCAACTTTCTTGAACCATAAGCAACCACATGGTCTCCTTGCATGAGAACGCATCCCAACCCAGATCCCAAAGCATCACAGTACATCACATACCCCTATCTTGATTTCTTCAAAATTAAGATAGGTGTTGATGTGAGATGAACTTTTAGCTCTTGAAAAGACTTGGCATTCCTCAGTCCATTGGAATGGAATATTCTTCTTTTTCAAAGTTGTCATTGGTGAATCTAGCCATGAAAATTCACACACAAAGTGTCGGTAATAACCAGCTAGACCATGAAAACTTCATATCTCAAAGACATTCTTTAGAGGTTTCCATGAGATAACAACTTCTATCTTTTTAGGATCCACTAAAACACCTTTTTAGAAATTATATGGTTTAGAAAGCATACCTCTTGTATCCAAAAATCACACTTTGACAATTTGGAATACAAGTGGTGATCTCTTAAGATTCCCAACACTATCACCGAGTGTTGATCATGTTTATCCCTTGTCCTTGAATACACCAATATGTCATCCACAAACACCACAATAAAAGAATCTAGATATCTCTAAAATTTTCAATTCATCAAATCCATAAAGACCGCTAGTGCATTCATAAAACCAAAAGGCATGACTACATATTCATAGTGGTCATATATTCTTCTAAAATTTGTCTTCAGAATATCTTCTTTTCGAACTCGCAATTGATGATATCCTGATCACAAGTCAATTTTAGAGAACCACTAAGCTCCCCTCAATTGATCAAACAGATCATCAATGTTTGGAAGTAGATACCAATTATTTATCATAACTTGGTTAAGCTTACAATAATCCACACACAGCCTTAGAGTTCCATCTGCTTTCCTCACAAACAAGATCGTTGCTGCCCACAGAGACGTACTTGGCCGAATGAAACTTTTTCTTTCCAATTCCTCCAAATGCACTTTTAATTCCTGTAATTCTTTTGGTTTCATCATATAAGACAGAATGGAAATAGGACTAGTCCCCCGGAAGGAGATCAATCGTAAACTCAACTTCCCTTATAGGTGGTAACCCCTATAAGTTCTTGGGAAAGACATCTAGAAATTGATCCAAAACTGTTGGAAAACTGGTATCCTTTATCTCTTCCATCGATGCCAAAGTCAACGCTGCCAACTGGTAAGAGATTTTTCCCACCACTGGTGCCAACAAGCTTGTTGCACCTTTGTTTATAACCTTCTCTCCTTTGAAGAGATGCTCGACGCCATCCTCAATCTCAAAACTAACCATTCTTCTATAACAGTTGATGTGAGCCTTGAACATTGTCAACCAATTCATACCTAGGATTACATCATAGGTATCCATCTCCAACACTGATAAGTCCCACTTCATCTCAGCTATAACAACAATTATATAACAAGATCTACACACGAAGGCTCGACATTATCTTTCACCAAGAGGAGTATGAAGTTTTATCACAGAAGGCATCATCTCAAGTTTTAAGCATAGAAATTCAACAGCACGATAAGTAATGAAGGAATGTGATGCACCAGTATCAAACAACATTTTCATAAGGGTATAATTCAAAACAATTGTACCTCTCACCATATATGGTACGGCCTGATCATCCACAATCATCTGCTCAGCTCCATGCAATTGATTCTTCATTGCACTCTGCTCTTTATTGTCTTACTGAGATTGCTCTTACTGAGGAGTCATGGTATTCTGAGAATCACCATGGTTGGCTCTACTCTACTGATGATACTGAGTCTGTTATCTTCATCCTATCGAACCATAAGATGCTTGTGATAGTTGAGAAGTGTCTCGAGCACCTGACCTCGGAGCACTGCGACAAAAGCACTTAAGATATCCCATCTTGTTACAGTTATGGAATGTTCTTGGTGGTGCTACACATTCTCGCTTCAATGTGGTCAATGGAACCACATTGGTAGCATCCCGCTTGGCTCTTTGGTCATGGAGGAAGATTTAATGATCCAAATTTCTAATTCTAAGTTCCGCTCCCACCTTGGAAATAGGTTTCCCTCTTGTGATTGCTCCCAGCATTCGAGTTCCCACCATTTCCTGTAGGTATCATCATACTTACTCCTTCCACCGATCCTAAGATATCCCGCTTAGCCATTATCACTTTGTTCACCATCTCTGTACAATCCGTAATACAAAGCACCGTAATCTTCGATCGAATTTCTTACCTTAGCCCTGATTCGAAGATGCGTGCCTTCAAGGATGCACTCACTACAACTTCAGGTGTAAAGCGTACTAAATGCATGAATTTAGCCGCATATTTCGTGACAAAGAGATCCTCCTACTTCAGGATAAAGAAGTCAGTTGTCCTCTAGATCTTGAATGAATGAAGATAAAATTGTTTGTTAAACAATTCTTCAAAATCCACCCAACTTAGGCATTGATCCCCTTTAGTATGCAACATTAGTTCTCACCACTGACGTGCAAGATCCTCAAGAATATACATGGCCAGCTTGACTTTGAGCTATGTCAGTGTGTCGATGAATTCGAAGATACAATTCATCCTTTTCGGCCACACCTTCGCTTTTTTAGGTTCAGAATCACCCTGGAAGATGGGTGGATTCTTCTTCATAACTGGATGGAATAATCCACATGCCTTGGTTCATCCCTCCAGCTTCCCTTGTCTACAGATTGAAATGCTTGAACGATACTTTGAACCAACTCTTGGTTCACCTATGGCTCAGGTGCAACCATGTTCTCCGTAGCTTCTTTCGGTTGGTTTCTACGATGCTTATTGGGTGTCATTTTCTAAACCAATTAAAAACTCAATAAGTCTCACTCCCCAGCAACTGATGGATTAGCATTTCAAATTCTATCACATCAACTATCATAACATTGTTTTCCAAAAACAACCTTTTTCACATTCAACAATTTTTTTTGAAAAAATCATTCTTGATTTTGAAAATCAAACCATTTTCAAAATACACCAAGTATCCTATTTTCAAAATATTTCATTTGAAAACAAATTCTGCATTTTTCAAAGATTTATACCTTTGCACAAGATCATAAATCATTACTCCAAATAAAATATGCAATCCTAGTGGGAAGTCATTCCTCTATAATGCATGTCATGCTCGTCTCATTGGCTAAACTCATGACAATGAGATTCCAAGATCCTATAAGTGTTTCCAAAACACTTATGTACCCAACACCCTGATAACTTGAAGTTCAGCATAAATGGGTTAGCTACGTCCTTTTATGTTATACATTTCAAGTTCCTAAAATCCTACTCTTTTCTAATATCACAACCCAATGAATAGATAAGGTTGACACAACTCCAAGACCAAGAAACTGAAAACTACTTGTTAGGAAAGGACCGAAAAAGATGATACCATTTGCAATGACCCGCTAATTCTCATTGGATTGAGAGTACAACAAGTCATTACTTGGCCTTAAGCGACATCTCCAAGATGCCAAAGGCTGAAAATAAATGTCGAAGGGTTTCAAATACAAGTGGGGGTGATTTAACCTATAATAAATAAACCACTAAACCAACAAACCATAACCAAACCATTCACTAAATGATGCATGAAAAAAATCAAGACAACACAACTACTTTGTTCATATCAAAACCACTCCAAAGTGTGCAACAGCAGAAAACCAAACAATTATCAAAGTACACAGCGGAAGAACAAATAAATATTTCCAAAAGACCAAAAGACTCCATGCTCCACAAGCTCCAAGCTCCACAATCACCAAACAACCCAAGTATCACCAGGTGGTGCTAAAAACATGTGATACTTTACCTTTTCTCATGTACTGGAAGATAGAATCTGCAAAAACACCAAAGTTCCAAAGCATAGGTGAGTATAACACTCGGTAGGTTTTCCCCAATGACTTCCTTACTCATGACACTATGATAGAAGAGTTAGAAACATTTACATAAAATAGTTTATATAAAACAATTTCTCAAAATAGTTTATAACTAAATATAAACAAGTTTCCAAAACCATTTATAACCAAAAGCATACAAGTGCAATTGAAACCAATTTTACAACAAGTTATTTTTCTAGAAAAATAACTTAAAAAAGCTTTAAAACCCATTCTCAATATTCCCTTTTCATACCCAATCCATTCCACACAACCAACCGTGCATGCTACGTGATGACAGTTCCATACTCATGAGTGGTTTCTTGACGATCAAACAAGTTGTCACAAGGTAATTATATCCCATGTAACATTTAACCTTTGGCATCAAGCACAATGTCATATTTCAACCAATCCCTATAAATACAACATAAACACACACACCAAGTATGCCCTAGGATCGTGCCAAAACACCTTTTCAATAAAACCACCTTTTTATTGAAAACTATTTCCATCAAAACCATTTCAATGCCAAACCATTTCAATAAAACATTGTTTTTATTGAAAAACCATTTAGAAATTCCATAAAATCCATAATTTAAAATCACCATTTTAAATTCAATAAACTAAATCAATTTGCACAATAATTCACCAAGATCACACAATTTTACCCAAAACCATAAATCATCATTAGAAAAGATTTATTCCGTGCTTTTCACAATCAATTCCATTCAAATAAACCAATTTGAAACTAATCCAATAAATTCTAGCAAGAGGAGTTGAGATAGAAGCCACATACCTTGAAGGTTTTGACAAAAACCGACAAGGGACGAAGAACGCTCACGCAACCGAGTTCAAACTCTCAAAAACAGCCTTAGATCTCTTCTCCTACCATCAATGAACCCAAATCTTATCATATTTGGAATCCCCAACATAGATCTACCCATAAAAGGCATATATTTGAAAAATAAAGAGGAGAGGAGAAGTAGATCTAAGTAGATCTAAGAAACGAGACAAGAATGGTGAATAACATAACTTACAATGAGAATCGGGCTTGAAAATGCTAAGGGAGGGCTCCAAATCAGTTCCCAAATGCTTGGGAGAGGTTCCCAACCTTCAATGGAGAGAAATATCAAATTAGGGACATTTAGGAGAAAAAATGAGCAAGTATGAGCAAAAACAAGTAAGATCCTAAAAAATAGGATCTTACTTTTTCCATAGGCACGGTTAGTCTGCACGGTTAGAAAAATCATGCGCTGACCATGAATTAGATATTTTCTTAAGGAAACCCCTTCATGGAATCCTCACACGGTCTTCCTAACCATGCTCAAACTGTGCCGAATCTACTGCCTCAAAATTGCAATTGCAAACGATTTCTCCTAGGATATCTGCATGGTTTAGACAAACCGTGCACAGCCCGTGCACATCTACTTTATCCCCAAAAACTTATTTAGAGTTCACTGAAATATCTCATCCTTCTCCTTTACACTTTATACCCACAAAGAGAATCAAGTAATGGTTACATACCAAAAACCGGGAGTACTACACATGCTCCTTGAATTCATATATTCACCTATCGTCTATAGCACATGTGCCTCGAAGTCCTTTTAATCTTCTCTCTGTCAGTAATTTTACAAAGGAATTTATTGCCATTTTTACCTCTTCTGATGTTGTGTTTCAGGAGTGGATGAAGAACCGGGAACTTGGTAGAGGTCAGCTTCGGGATGGGGTGTACATGTTCGATAGTCCGACATCAATAGCATCCACGACACTCTCTGCTCGTGCACTAGACCTTCATTATCAGTTGGGACATCCACCTACCTTCACCCTTCATCATATATTTCCTGATATTAGTCCGCATATTTCTTTTCATTGCGATTCATGTAAATTTGTGAAACATCATTGCATATCATATATTCCTCGATTGGTAACACGGGCCTCCAAACCCTTTGATTTTCTTCATTCAAATGTATGGGGTCTCTATGCCATCTTGAGTCAATTAGGGTACCGATATTATGTATCCTCATTGATGATTTCTCGCATATGACATGGATTTACCTTCTTCGTGACTGGTCTGAGGTGTTTACTACTTTTCAGACCTTTTATCATGAAATTCGCACTTAGTTCTCCACCTCCATTAAATGTCTCCACTCAGACAATGGGTAGGAACATTTATCCACTTCCTTTTAGCAGTTTCTCAAAGATAAAGGCATCATTCATCAGACATTCTGGCCTGATACACCTCAGCAGAATGGAGTGGTCGAGCATAAACATCTCCATATTCTAGAGACTTCTCGTTCCCTCCTATTCCACATGCAAGTACCTCTTCTTTTTTGGGGGATGGCATCATTACTGCTACATACCTCCTAAATCGCCTTCCTTCTTCTATCCTCTAGGGGGAACTCCTTTTCGAGCTCTATTCTCCTCCCTCCCTCCTCACCCGCTTCCACTCTATGTGTTTGGGTGTCTTTGTTATGTCTGTGACACTCGTGGAAACCTCTCCAATATTGCTCCCAAATCCCTCAGTTGCATATTCATCAGATATTCCCACACTCAGCACAGATACTGATGTTTCTCTCCAAACTTACGGCGGTATATCATCTTTGTCGGTGTATCTTTTGTGAGAACTCTCATTTCTCTCTTCACTCTCCCCATCTAGACACTACCATTGATGATTGTCTTCCTCTCATCATCCACCCACCTCTGGTGCCCCACTCTAATGATCATCGGTTTGACACTATCTACTCACGTCGCCCATCGAATGTGTCCCCCTTCTAGTTCAAGGACACCATCATCCCAGCTTCGTCTGATGCTCCTACTATGGCAACAGATGATTTTCCCATTGCACTGGGAAAAGGTACTTGTTCTTGCCAGAATACTACTCTTTACACATCCTCATACAAAGGTCTTTCCACTCTGGAGATGATATATATTCCCCACACGGTTGGCAATTCCAAATCTCACCCCGAGTGTCTTAAATCAATGCGGGATGAATTGCAAGCTCTGTACGACAATCATACTTGGGATCTGGTCCCCCTTCTGACAGGTAAATAGGTGGTCGGAAAAAAATGGATCTATATGGTATGTCTCAATGTAAACGGTACTCTTCATCACCTTAAAGCCAGACTTATGGCAAAGGGATTTTCTCAGACATATGGTATTGACTATTTTGATACCTTATCTCCAGTTGCAAAGATGAAATCTGTCTGATTATTCATATCTCTTACCGCTCATCATAATTGGATTCTTCATCAACTTCATGTCAAAAAAGTCTTTCTTCATGGCTTTCTTGAAAAAGAGGTATATCTGCAACAACCTCCTGGTTTTCGTGGCTCAAGAGCCGACTCTCATATCTTTCGACTTCGTCACTCTCTATATGGAATCAAGCAGTCTCCTCATACTTGGTTTGGAAGATTCAACACCATCATCACTACATTTGGCCTATCTTGAAGTATGAAGGATAACACTGTCTTATACCATGCGACGTCCTCCAATTGTATACTTCTGGTTGTGTATGTTGATGATATCATCATCACTGGGAGAGACTCAAATGGAATCACCCAACTAAAGGGGCATCTTCAACACCACTTTCAAACCAAAGATCTCGGTCCTCTGACATACTTCATTGGCATTGAGGTCTCTCATTCTTCGAACATCATCTTTCTTTGCCAACAGAAATATGCCTTGGATATCTTGAAAGATGCTAGTTTGACTCAGGAAACTGTCATTAACACTCCTCTTGAGTCGGAGGAACGGTCTCTCTATGGAAACACGGAACCATATTCTCACCTAGAGAGGTACCATCGTCTTGTGAGAAAACTCAATTATCTCACCATGACTCATCCAAACATTGTTTACGATGTCGGCAAGGTTAGCCAATTCATGGAACATTCAACAAAATCTTAGTGGGATGTTGTCCTTCACATTACCAAATACATTAAGAGAGACCATGCATGTGTTCTTCAGTATTCACATCATGGTCATCTAAATATCGAGGCCTTCTGTGATGATGACTATGCTGGTTGTCTTGCTACTCGAAGGTCTACCACTGGGTTTGCCATTTTTCTAGTAGGTAACCTCATCTCATGGTGAAACAAGAAACAAACTGTCATCTCCAGAACCAGTACTGAGTCTGAATATTGTGTGATGGCCATGATCACTACTGAGATCCTTTAGCTACATCATCTCCTCCATGAGATTGGTTTCACACAGTAGACGTCTTTTCATATTTGGTGTAATAATAAGGCTACCACGAAGATTGCTTCCAATCCCATTTTCCATGAATGCATGATGCATATCGATGTGGACTGTCACTTACTTCACCATAACCTTGAGCAGCACCATGTCAGTTTCATCCACATACCGACAGACGATCATCTTGCTAACATCTTCACCAAAGGCCTCCTGGGAGCTCGACTGGACTCTCTCAGTACCAGGTTGGGCATCCACAGCACTAGCAACCCAGCTTGAGAGGGAGTGTGTATGGTCTTGTTTGGTGTCTTCTTACTTTTTTGTGGGACTCTTAGTCCAAGGTATCATGTACTAGCTTGAGTGGGACTGTTAAACCCGGTTATTTGTATTTCTATGTTAAGGGTATTTCTGAGTCCCACGTCAGATTATTCCAACTTGTAATCCTTTTTATCCATCTATAAAAGAATGTATCCACCTCACCTTGAGGTGAGGAGAATTCACCATCTACAGGAATAAAAGAACATGATCTATGAGAGTATAATATTGACATAAGACGTAGTTTTGTGGCATACACATAAGCACAAAAAATCATTTCTTTGGTAGTTAAGGCTCTCTGTCAAGACTATCATAGTAGAACGGGTTCACTTCACATTTCATCATATTAGTCTAGGTTCACTCTCAAGACTATCATAATGGATAAAGTCCCTTATTGAACTGGGTTCACTCCCCATTCCAATCGTATTTATCTCGTGAGACACCAATCATTATCCAACGCATCGGGGAACTATAATGGACTCACCCATCCTTGGTTTATAACAGAACCACTCATCCTTGGATTATAAAAGAACCACTGGTCTTTGGTTTATAACATAACCACCTATCACATAATGAAAATCATACATATGTGTGTCACAATATCATAAAACACATTCATCATATCATCACATCATAACCAGTGCAAAGAAAACAGATTTCATAAACATTTCATCGGATCATCATATCATAATCCATGGAAAATAAATAGGTTTTATAAAAAACTAATCATCATAATCATTAACCATCTAGAAAAAGTGTAAGAATGGTATCATTGGATTATATCCCCAATAAATCATAATTAAAATCAAAATATGTTATCATACATGAAATTCCTTTAAAATATCACTGAAATATTTTTTGAGGAAGATAACATTTCCACTTAGAAAATCACTTTTAAAACACAAATATATCCAAAATATTACGAAAAAAAATCTTTGAAAAGAACCTTGAAAAATTGTGAATGAAGCTTCAAAACGTTGAGTGGTCATGAAGGCAGAAAATTCCTTTCATTCCATATAAGTTGAAAGAAAACATTCATTTCACATTTTTTGTAAAAATTCAAAAAGTAGCTTATTCAAAAAAAAATCTTTTTTAAACCATTTTTTAAAAAGTAAATCATGAGTAAAAATAACTTTAAACAATTATACTAAAACATTTTTGAAAATATTTTTATAAAACACGGATGCAGAAGAAAAAATAATTTTCAACCGAAGAAAGAAATAAAGTCAGTTTTCCTTAAAAACATTCTTATGATCACTTAAGTACTTTAAATTAGGAAAATGAAAGTAAAAAATTTATTCTCCAGAAATAATCAAAGAAGAAAATTAAAAGGATTTATCAAATAAGGATCATATAATTTCCTTAATATAAATTCAAGCATAAATAATCCCGATTAAAATAGCATTAAAAGATAAATCTCTTTCCTTAAGTATCATCTTTCTTCAAAAGCACTCTAACCTCCTGTATAATAAATTTAAATTTATTACACTTATATAATAGATTAATTTAGATACATATAATATCATATATGACCCCCTTATAATATTTCAACACCCTTTTATTAATAATCCCCTATTAAAAACGTCATTTTTGGGTGTTAACTGTTTCATTTTTCATGAGAATTTTGGTTCAGTAATTCTGGTCATTGTACTTTGATCATCATTCCATCATATTCAGAATGTAAATCATGATATCAATATAATATATTTTCATTATATATATATTTATATTCATTCGTAAAATATAAATATAGAAAAATGAATTACAGCGTTCATGGAGATGATGGATCGAATGTACACATGAACGTTGTTTTCACTTTTTGACAGATGGAACGAAAGAAAGGTAAATAATAATTCATCAAATCAGAATTATTATATTATATATATATATAATATTCATTAAATATATTCTTATTACCATTCAAGTAAAACTAAATGAAAAACAAATCGCATCGCTTTGTGGAGGTGGTAGTCCATACGTACGCATAAGAGACGTTATTGTCTTCTAAAGAGTTGGAAAGAAAGAAAGTGGATGTGATTTTATAATTTTAGAAGAATAATTATGTCATAAATAACATGTGTAAACTTTAAACCAATCATAATACCCATCAATAAAAGCGGGTGATGAAAAATGAATTGTATCGCTACATGGAGATGATAAGTCATACGTGCGCACGAGCAATACTTTCACTTCCAATTTGATGGGAACGATGGTGGATAATGGTGGTTTCAAAACTATAATAACATTTCAGTATTTTTAAGATACTAAAATTATTATTTTATGATAAATACTACAGATTTAAAGGTAAAATAAGAATTCAAAAAGAAAGTGATCGATTAAGGTGATTATCTCTTCTTTGAAATGACTCATTTAGATCTCCTATTAAGTGCCCTAGGGTTGGTTTTTTGAGAAGACCAGAACCTCTAAAATGTGACTAGGGAAGTGTAGAAGAGAATTTGGTAGGGTTTGGTTAAGCTAGAAGGCTCAATATGGTGTAAAGAAGAGAAATGAGAGGTGCATTTTTATAAGTGAGGGAAGGGGAACTCTTAGAATTTATGAAAAGATTAAAATATAATAAAGTTATTATCTAGAAAAATGCTTCAAAATGTCCGTAGATTTGAAGATAAGCTAGGATGAGGTTGATATACCATAAACTAAAAAAAATTACCAGTTTAAGTGGTGTTTTAGGCCATATCTTTTGGTTCAATCTTATAGTTAACCTATTTTAACATTAACTGCAGTAACGTCTTTTTCACACTTAAAGGGTTGTAATTTTACATATAAAGTGAAAATTAGCTCACAAATGGCTAAGGGATGACAATTTTGACCAAATATAATCATCACTGTCCTCTTTAAAGTTTTTTATGATTTTTAAATAATTTGATAAAATGTTATTTTGATAAAATATCATTAATATCAATTTTGACACTATTTATTTCTGTAATGTCTCGGTTTTATCCATGTGAAGTTTTAAAATATATGTAGTAATATTTTTTAGAGCTATACGCCAAGACGGAACGAGATTCCGAGAGCCGATGAACCTGGAATTGATTGATGCGGAAATACTGGGAGTCGCAAATACAAAACAACGATTCAAAGAAGAGTGAAAGGGAAAAAATGAGAACACAAGTATTTACATGGTTCGGGAATAATCCCTACGTCCACAGAGAGGCAAAAATTCACTATATGCTAGGAGAACAAATTACAGGGAGATTTATCAGAGTTGTCTAACTTGTGAACCCTAGCCTGAAATGAGATGCAAAAGAAGGAAGATGGTCCACCGTTCCACCAACCGCACAAGAATTCCGCATCACTACAGTGAAACAAGCTCACCGCGGAGCTCAACCCGTGAAGGTTGCGGCCTGGTGCGCAGTATGAGCTGGAAGCATTCGGCCCAACAACATCCAAAGGGGATCGGGCTACACCAATTCCAACATTGATATTTGAAAAATATTAAGTATACTAATATCAGGCGCAAGCAGTTTCCCTGGAAAAGTGGAATAGAATCCAAACAGAGTCTCTGATCAGAAATATGGGACTGTCGTTGAGTTCAGAATTTGGGTTTTACCGTAGACGTGACATAATTTTTTTCAGCATGGGGGGTTCTCTAAAAAAGTTATCACAAGCGTAAATAATAAATTAATTAATTAATTTTATTTGGGATGATGTAGTGACCTAATAAAATTCTATATAAACCTGGTTGTAACCAAATTTGAGGGTTGGCCTCATAACCTTGGAATTTGAGAGAGGAACCGGTGGAGGATCTTATGTGGATGAACACCAATGGATCGAGCTCTAGCGATCGGTGTGCCACTAGAACCTATGGATCTCGTCAACGATAATGGACCAGAAATGTTCTTCACCAGAAATTGATCCAAATCTAGGTAGGACATTTGTTTTATGTGGATTTTTTCCTGTTTTATTGTCTCATGATGAACTCGAATCAAATCAACAAACATATTGATTTGAAAGTCGATCATTTTGCAGGTATGGGATTATTCTTTGGGATTTGGGGATTTTTATTGCTGAGTAATTGTACCTCTTCGTTCAGCATTCAAAGGATAATGAATTGAGGCCAATGCAAACATTGGTTGAGGTTTGTTCCTCATGTTTGTGTTTTGTGCATTTCTCCCCCCATTCATCGTGCGTTAATCACTGGTGTTTCGTTTGACTGTTGGTTCGACAAAATACCTTGTAATCAACCATTGCACACTTGTTTGTCAACACAAAAAAATTGATACTATAGATTTGGGTTTGGTATTGATGATGGATCGTGATGCATGGTGATGATAGCGGATCAGGTTCAGATTTTGGGACCTCTGATTGCGGTTTTGGCATGCAGTGATAGAATAGATCGACAGTGAAGGTTCCCTTATCGATTTGGACGGTCGGAAATCAGATCTTTGGTGGTGATCAAGCTCAATTGACTAAGATCCATGGATTGTAGCAAGATTCACGAAGGAAATCAGTGTGGCAATGATGGAGGAGGAGTCCGCGTGAAGATTTGCATATTCTAGAAGTTTCCACACTACACAGCGTGTAACGGAAGAACACACACCATGTATGGGGCCTTGGTTGTGGTTATAGGGTTCCATGTGAAATTAAATACCACACGTCATGTAACATGTGTCACATTCCATGTAACCCTTACCCGACAGCTCGGCGTGTATATCAGAGGATACATGGGCATAGACACATACAAGTACACGACACGACCACAGTACACGGGCTGAGCCGTGTACTCAAACATGACCTAGTACACGGACACGACCAGGTACACGGGCATGGACAGGTTTACACAGGCATGGACACGAGCATGGGTCGTGATACACAGGTAGACCCAGTGCTGAAGGGACAAATTGTGTACTTTTTCGAAGATGAATTGGATACCTTATTCCCCTCGGCGTGGTGTGTTACCTCAATCCATCCTTGTGAGGGTATAGTATGACATTACATCCTGGGTATAGAATTTTGATTCTCTCTAAGGGATTAGTTTCGAATAGAAATGTAGGAATCCCTCCCAGAGGCCGAGATGAGATCCTCTATCATCTTTTTCCCTTGGTGGGGTTCTCAGAATCAGAGTGACCAGCTGTACCTAGGCATTGATCCCCTACTTAGAGGGTTATTCCAAATTCGGTTGTTGGTATAACTCATGTCCCTGAGTGTGATCATCATCTCTATATCAATCTCTTCATACTTCCAGTGTGTACATCTTTATGGTGATACCTGGAGAGCATGATATCTCAGATGGACGTCATCAATGTTATAAGAATCGCGGAGTGAGTTCACCCGAGCGAGTGTGGTTACGAACTCTCAAATAGAATCTTGGGTTGGCAATGTGGTTGTAACATTACCTTGAGACTGCGTGTCGACTATGAATATATCTAGATTTTTTTTTGTATGTCGCATATTCTGATTGACATATCTTTTGACGAGTTGACTACTCTTAATGCGTTATGCTTAGTGATTTTGGGGTGTCTTATTGGGTATTGTTATAATCACCCCTGCATGGACTCTATCTGCACGTGTCGTGTCTTATGCATGTGATCAGCCATTAGACGGGGTTCTCGGTGGACCAAGAGCAGACAAAGCTTAGATTTGGGCTAGACATACCGAGGTTCCTTCCAGGAGTCACATTTGACTGCAGTTCCCTCTTACTATTAGGTTGGACTACTTTACAATTTTTGATGGGCTTGTATGTGGCCCTTATTGCTTCCCAGTATTTTTTTGTATTCTAATTGTGGGATTTAGATGTATGCATTCATTTGGTATCAATTGTATTTTACATTTCAGAATTGTATGGGCTTAGAGATGTGTGTTTGTGTGTATGAAAATACCTTAGGCTAAGGTCTCCCATGTGAGTGTTATGGCTACTCGGTGTTGGTTGCCAACCCTTGGCCTATTAGAGGTAGGCTTGGGGTAGTCACACTCGACTTATCGTTGGCCAGGCAGGCCTCGGTGGTTCAGGTTGTGATAGAGTGGCATCAGAGCGTGTTCTATCTTAGGACCAGAGTTTGTAGTTTGTCTAACTATGAGATTGGTTTGGGTTTTACAGAAACAGTGTTAAGTAATTTGAGTTTGGCTTTCAGGTCAGGTACTCCAGTATTGGTGCGGTGGTCGATGTATCCATACACCAAGACTCTGATCACCTGTCTTTCGACTCGGTACATGTAGACATCAGTTGCAGAGAAAAGCTTTGGTACATGAATCATATAGGAATGATTTGTGTTTTCATGTCCTTCTTGAGTCAGCTCCCTAGATATACTCATTCACCATGATAAATCTTGTCTATTTCAGGATTCCTCTGCAATGGTTTCCAACTAGGATTCAGCAGCAGGATTGTGAGGACGATCCCCTCATTGACGGGGCTTCGATACAGGGTCATGTTCAGGAGATAATACCTTCGGGTGGTATACAAGTTATACCTACACTCATCAAGTAGTAGAAGGTACCTGTAGTACCAGTGGATGAGGTGTGCAGGCTGAGCGTACTTCATGAGTTTTAGCATCAGTAAACCCTCAGGTTCAGGGGCGAGCCAGACCCACAAGAAGCTGAGGATTGGCTCGAGGCGTTTACGTGATCCTTTCATCTCTTCAGGACACCTGCAGACTAGATAGTGGTCCTAGCAGCGAGCCTTCTCCATGGATCTCAAGGACGTTGGTAGAGATTGGCGGTTCTGTCATATGATGAGGTGACTCTTTCATGGATGGATTTTGAGCTTCTCTTCGGGGAGGAGTACTCTCCAGCTATGATGTCAGAAGTGCACATCCAGAAGCTTTTACAGCTATAGTAGAGCAGCATGAATATGGATGAGTATTCGTAAAGGTTTACCAACCTCTCATGATACTTGATAGATATAGTTCAAGATTCGTTCCTTCGGGCACAGACCTTTGAGCGAGGTCTATGTAGAGACATTTGGACTAGTGTGGTACCTCTATGCATTCCTAATTATGATGGGGTGTTAGAGCATTCCCTGGTGATAGAGAGCTTTTAGGATGAGCAGACACAGCCAGTGGGTGTCATTAGTGGGCACACAGGGGCTGAGACTTCAGCAACAAGTGGATGGAAGATGCAGGGATTTGAACATGCGATATGTTTTAGGAGGTGATCTTAGGACCAAGGGTCTACAATTCAAGGTTCTCAGTATGGGTCTAGTCAGCATAGGGAGGTGGTGCTACTCTTGTGATGACTGATGATATCTCGCGCGGGATTTTCGGACTCGTCGTATGGCTGATAGAGAGATAGTGGATGAGCAGCCTAGGTAGAGGCAAAGGTAGGATCAGGGAGGACCGTGGGATGACGAATGTGGAAAAGGAGCATGGAGGACCGCAGGATGGAAAATAATTTGACATGTTGCCACCACCACCCCCAGTTGGTCACCGCTGGGCTCAGGGAGTTAGTGGACGGGGAGCGAGGGTAGGTGCAGGCCATAGAGGATAATCTAGAGGCTCTGGGGATTATAAGAGGTATGATCTATGTCTTTTCTACCTTAGCTACTTTTTTATAGTCATGGGTGTGAGCCACTCTTTTCTTGCTACATCCCTAGTTTGAGATCTAGAGGTTCTATTTGAGCTCTTGAATCGACCTTTATGCTTGTAGACTCCTATCGGAGATGACTCAGGGATCACACACTTTTTCCAACAGTGTGATCTGACGCTTATAGGAGAGAGTTTCTCATAGTATCTCCTTGTGGCAGTGATAAGGCCTTACAACATCATCTTAGTCATGGACTGGTATAAACCGTTCATGCACAAATTGACTATTTTAGTCGAGGGATGTGATGTGTCCACGTTGATGGGATAAGGTTTTCCTTCATAGGTGAGAAGGAGACCTGGGAGAAAAATAATGGACTTATACATAGGAGGGTGCAACCGATTACCCACCAATTGGCTAGCATGACTCTTGAAGTGGTAGGTGCTTTGGGCTATCTGTTTCCTATTGTGGTGGATAAGTATGAGGATGTCTTTCCTAAGGACGTGTCAGGCTTATGCCCCCACCGAGAGATAGAATTTTGCATTGACTTACACCCAGGGATGGCCCTGATATCTGTGCCAGCATATTGGATGGCTCTAATTGGGATTCGCAGGCTGAGGGTGTAGTTAGAGGATTTTCATAGGAAGGGATTCATGAGACCCATTGTTTCCCTAGAGCAACCCCAGTGTTGTTCTCCAAGAAAGAGGAAGGGAGCTTGAGGTTATGCATATATTATCAGTGCTTGAACCAGATGATTGTGAAAAATAAGTACCTATGATAGGAATTTTGGGTGGATGTTGGTCCGTTAGAATAAAAGAGGTTATAGTGTAACTACTTGTGGGTCCCTAGAGGAATATGTCAGGGGGGAAATCTGTTAGGAAATCTATTATATATGGGGTTTTGGGGAGCTAGAATAAGGGAGTGGAGGAAGACAATAGTTGATTCGACCGTGAGGCTTGGGCGAGTGAGGTGGGGGCCTTCACTCGAGTTTTCTCTCTTCCATCTTCGTCTTCTTCCTTCTTCTTGCTTCTTTCTTCTTCTGCTCAATTCCTCTATAATTCACATTCCTACTTTCTGCTTATAATACAAAGAAGTCACTTATGCAAGGGTTGGGTCGTATCAATTGGTCTGACCAGCCGCGCACCATTTCCACTTCTTCCACAGTAGTAGCACCCTCATCCGACTCCTAGCACTGCCTAATTCTATTTTATCAACATTGTTGGGACTTTGTTCAAAGGAGACACATTTTGTATGTCTTCTTCTCACCACAGCCACAATGTGTTTCCCCAGGAGCCGCTCAGTGGAGGCACGCGCACGAGAAGCAAGATCACTACCAATGCACGAATTGTTGTGCTTCTTCTGTCGTTATCACACCTTACCGGAACTCCATTAGAGGTGTCCCACACTACCGTCTACCGCTCCCAACCATAGGATACGCGCAAAAAAGAGGGAACAATATTCGTATGTAGTCCTTCATCCAAGGCATCGTCTATTTCCCATTCTTCTTCCTCCTCCTCGGATGCGCGAATTTCCACTTGTTCTAATGAGGCGCGCCCATCGAACTTTGTCAGTGTCAGAGGCATGCATTGTTGACCACTTGGATGCTTCTCGACGAGATGCACCCTAGTGCTCCTCACCGGTGCGCACCCACTACAAGTGCGCCACAAAACAAAAAAGAAAAGAAAAAAAATCAAACAGAAAAAATCTGTTGGTGGCCAGAGATGATGCAGTCGGACCAGCTCCCATGGAAGAAAATGTGGGATCACCACTGGAAAGAGGAAGCCGAATTCCGATGATTCATGCTTGTTGTGGTACGATGTTGGGAGACAAGGCCGCAGCATGAGGCGACATCACTTCTAACACAATTTGTTAATCAGCTCTTGCAACAGCAGGCATAAACTGACGTAATGGAGGTGCAACAACGCCATGGGTGGACGGTTGATGATCATCCAGTGTCGGCTCGGGAGGAGACTAGCTCCTGATCAAACGATGGTGGTGGTAGGGGAGATGAGTCTGAGGACTTCACCAAAAAGAAACCACCACAGGAGGTGACATCGCCTCCTATGACCGGAATGTTTGAAGGCACCATCCAGTCTATAATAATGGAAGCAGTCACATCCGACATTGAAGAAAAGCATTCGCCACAGCTCGTAATGGCTCGCCTTCCTTTCGCGTCGAAGCAGTTTCAGGTGCCCTCAGGGCCACAGATAGGGGTGTTGACATTGGATACGGAGATCGGCATGTGATTGAGCAGTAGTGTCTCCAGGGAGGCGCTAGTTGTGCTTGAAGTCAATAATGGCCAACAGAGATTGTGCATGCAAGGATTGGATCCTCACTTCCAAATACAATTAAATCTCATCATGGATCGTATGGGGTTTTATTTTCGAAGGAAATAGAGATTTGAGCTGCCAGTTCCTGCCAACGAAGCAAGGAGGAAAATATGGAAGCTCACCTGGCAAGTAGGTGACACTAGGGTGCATCGCCAACAATTTTTTCAAGGCCTTGGATCTATAAGGGCCACATGGTTAATTTCTTGGCATGAACGCATGATCAATGCAACTTGTCCTCAGTTCCATGTAGCACGACTGATATGAGAGATTTCTTGGCATGCCTCTCGAATCCACCACCTTGAGGATAAGGTGGTCTTTCAGGACAATGGTAGTGATAGGAATGGTGGGGGGATGTTGGTCCTTTAGAATAAAAGAGGTTATAGTGTAACTGCTTGTGGGTCCCTGGTGGAGTATGTTGGGGGCCATTTTCTATTAGGGAATCTATTATAAAAGGGGTGTTGGGGAGCTAGAATAAGGGAGGGGAGGAAGACAATAGTTGAGTCAGCTGTGAGGCTTGGGAAAGCGAGGCCTTCACTCGTGTTTTCCCTCTTCCATCTCTATCTTCTTCATTCTTCTTGCTTCCTTCTTCTTCTGCTCAATTCCTTTGTAATTCACGTTCATGTTTTCTAATTATAATACAAAGAAGTTGCTTACATAAGGGCTGATTCGTATCAATCTTCCACCAAGGATCGACGACCTCTTTGATCAATTGTGAGGGGCGCGATGGTTCTCAAAGATTGACCTCATATCATTCTATAACCAGATGAGAGTGCGGGATGAGAATATACCAAATACAGCATTCGTATGTCACTATGATCATTATGAGTACTTGGTGATGCCCATTGGTGTGAAGAACGCTCCAGCAGTGTTCATGGGACTCATGAACCGGATCTTCCAATCCTTCTCAAACCAGTTTGTGGTGGTCTTCATCGATGATATCCTAGTGTACTCAGTGTATGAGGAGGAGCACACGAGACACTTGATAATGGTTATAGACACTTCGAGAGCACCAGCTTTATGGGAATCTCTCAAAATGTCAATTCTGGATTCAGGAGGTCCAGTTTTTGTAACATGTTATCTCAGTTGGTGGTATAACAGTGGACCCGGCTATGGTGGATGTAGTGTTAGCTTGGGATTTGCTCAAGAGCGTGACAGAGGTTGTCATGAACCAACCCGGGTCGACCCTAAACTGGTCACCCAAGTCAATTCGTGACAAGGCCCGAAGGGCATTCCCAATCCTCACAGGCTGGCATAAGTTCCAGAGTATCAAAGTTACAACATGGGAATGATTTACCTGATGTCATAATAATAAATAACTAACAAGATAAATAAACCAGAATAGAAGGTAGACAACTAAACAAGCCCTTAACAATTTCTGGATTTAAAGGTTTACAACTTTTAGATAAAACCCCAAAAGTACCACGATAGCTAGAGGACCAAAACTCTATACCAAACCTCCATGAAACGAGAGGAACCACATTCTCAAGCCTTCGCCACCAAGATCCACACCAAGAGTTATTAGAAACTCAAACCGCCACTACCAAACACCTTGCCTTTACTTGAAACAAACAGACAACAAAATTGGCATACACCAAAGGGTGTATCCAGGGTGTGAGCCTAAGCCTAGTAGGATGTCACCCGAATAAAAAATATTTCATGCCAAAACATTTTAAAGATAATCTAACATGCTCATTTAAGTAAAATCTTTTTAGAACATTTCTAGGAAAAACATTTAATGAGTAAACACTTTAAAAAGTAACACTTCAAGGGGAAACCATTTCATCAATACTATCTTGAAGAAAAGGTAAATTATAAATAACACACACACAAGAGTTCCTTCGTATGCTGACGAAAGACACCATTCTACACAAGCATCGTGATTGGTAAAGCACCATGGGTAGATCCCTAGGGTCAAACTAGCTCATGTGGGATTCTAAGAACCTCACATCTCAGTGAAAATGTGGTATAGAAACCACGACCATCAGCATTCATGTGCACAAGCCACTAGTAGGGGACTCCCTCATAACCTAATGGTCTCCAATCATCATCCATGTTTAGTTAGAGTTGTTATCGACAATCCCGCTAAGTGAAACTGGGTTGTAGCCACTTCTGAATCACTAGCAAGCTAATCCTTGTTTTTCCACCTAGTTGCTTAGGATTCCCTTGTGCTCAATTATGTTCCACATATCACACAACACATCAACATTACACTTCTCGAGCCAAAAAATGTAACACACAACATAGACCACAACTTGGACAACCCAAAACCTCTTTCAAAACCAAATGCACACTAAAACTACTTCAAAACATGATATGCACCACTTGTATAATTTAATAAACATGTTTCATAATTTATAAAACACTTTTGACATTCACCACAAGAGTTTACACTAGGCAATCACCCAAATACTTTTTTGGAAAAACCTTTTTAAGCCATAATCATAACAAAACTATTTCAAAAAGGGTTTCGCACAGCCCACACATTTTATCAAATACATTCAAGGCATAAAACACAAAGTCACATGTGTAAAACACATGGTTTATAGCCTATTTTCTCTAAAAATCCATTTTTCAATACCAAAGCACTTTGAATCTTTTCAAAAACTCAATTTGCACCTCAGATATTATCCATAGAGCATAAATAAAGAATAAATCAAGCAAAGCCATGGGACAAGACCCTTTTAAAATACATGTATCATCACTTACAAAATTCACAAATTTCCTTTTTATAACCACAAGAAAAACATACAATTAATCGATCAATTCCACGGGCTGATCCCCTTTGTAAAATCAAACATAAAAAAATATCATTTCCAAAACAAGTCTTCCATCATTTAAACAAATTTACAACTCATTTTAAAAAAATACACAACAAGACAAATATGCCAAGATGACCCATTTTCCATTAGAAATCCTTTTTCAGCACACACGCACCTCAAGTGCCCATGAAAACATATTTTGCATACCTCAACAAATTCATACACTTCCAAGAATTTCCACAACAAAACACATATAAAAGACAAATACTATTTTCTTTAAGAAATCCAATTTTATCATACAAGTATGCCAAAGCTTTCTAAAACATATTTCACACCACACAATTAAAGCATGGAACATGTTAAAATTAATTAAACAAACAAATTAAATTACCTAAAAATGCTAGGGCATGGAACCACCTACCTCACATGAAGAACCTTCCATAAAATGATGTGAAACCGCAACCGCACCACAATCGCACCTCCGAGAGACAAGATCGAACCCTAATCCAAGAGATCGAACCGAAATACTCAAGATTAAACCCCTAAAACAAAACCCTAGCCGTTGTAAAAGAAAACTCCAACAGAAACCGAAAGAAGACTTACCCAGAGAAGGTGGGAGGTGTGGATGCTTAGGGAGGGGATCGCATGCCGGAGAGAGGGCGTCGTCCAGGATTGCGCGCTGGAGAGGAGGGCGTCGTTCAAGTCGTGCACTGAAGAGGAGAAGGGAGAGGGGGTTCAGCCGCACGGCATGGAGGCTCATCGGGAGGGGAAGGCGTGCTGGAAAGGGAGGGAGGCGCGTTGTCGGAGGTCTGAGAAGGGGGAGGGGGCTGCGTCGCGTGACCTAAGGAGGGGGGGGCTGCGTGCATGGTAAGGGGGAGGGAAGAGGGGAATGAAAAACCCTAAAAAATTAATTAATATGAATAATAATAATAATAATAATAAACTTAATAATATTATTATTATTATTATCATTATTAAATAATTTTATTTTTATTTTACTTTCTTTCATTTTGATTTTAATTTAATTAATTTTAAACTAAAAAAGACTCAAATATAAATAAACTAACCACGACCGCAAGGTGTCGGGTCGGGGTGTGACAATTCCCCTCAGCATTAACGTTTTTCACTCCCGGAAATCCATTCTAAGGTTTAACCCAAAAGAAAAAACTAACTCTCCTTCACAGATTAAGGAGATTCCCAATGAACGCCAAACGAGAAGAAGACTAGAACACTATCAACAGAAAAGGAGACTTAAAACCGAACTCAGGAGACCAAAATGGGTTGCTCGCTATGTGCCACCCGCCCCCAAAAGTGATAACACCTCCAGTTGATCGATCAAAGAAAAAGAGCTTCCCACAATGCATAATCCAACCTCTTGAGTCAAACACCTCAGACATCACTAAATGAGACTTACACCGCTAGCCTGAAACGGGCAACAGAAATCAAACCACAACCCGATGAATACACCCATGATCTTAATTCAACGAAACGGTTGGGTGCGCTCTAATACCAATGTTTACCCAAGGAACTTGAAATGAGATAACTCCAAACAAGACCACCCATTGCCAAATCGACATCAGAAACATGATTGTGCTACCAACCCGGGAGGCCCGAACGGAGTCCCCACCACAAGAGATGGGCTAACACTGATTCACTCCAGAGGAATTCCAACGAGACCCACGGTGGGTCTCCCCACCATTAGAACCAACCTAGCCACCTAAATTGTGCATGCTGGCATGGGAGCACAACTTGGGCCTACTTGAGAACTTCCTGCACCAACCAACATAGACTGACAAGGACATCCAACACAGATCAAACTCCCCACCCAAGGGGTCAAATGAAAAGGACTCTAAACCAAACAGAAACACCACACGGTTCACTACTCCCATGGGGAATCATCATCTTCAGAAGAGCCCAAAACAAAACAGAGGTTGATCTATAAGGCAGGTCATACAAGGACCACCAAACATAGGTTCACATCCACAAGGGTATAAGCACTGAGGTTCAAGAAAATGAGACAACCATGCCTCCTTATAACCCAGGAACTCTTCCACCCACGCAGCACGCAACAAAGAAACAGGGTCCCCATGTCTCTTTTCACCAAATGGGGCTTCTCAGAATGAGACAGCTACACAGGATATTTAAACTGTCTCCATTTACCATACTGAAGACAGACAATAGCCCAAGGTCCTTTACACCCCCTGGGGGTTCCTGACTATGTGGCAGCTTCACTCCGGGGTCTATGGTTGGAGCCCATATGTTTAAATCATCTCCTACCTCATAGTCAGGCATTGAAGACACCTAAATGAAACTTCTCCTTCTGGTGCCACACACAGTCACGCCGTAATCAGACAACACCAACAGAACACACACATCTCAAGACTCACTTGGTTTCAACATGATACTTCACCGTGACGAGAACTTAAAGGATCATCCCTTTCACCCCGAACAAGAAACAAAGAAAGAAGGGTCACTTCGAAGGAACCTTCATTTAGAACGGAGAATTTTAAGAATGCCAGGAAGACGAACACGCTTCTGTTAAAACAGAAGCTCTCGAAAGGTTCCACAACATCCACCTTTGCATCTAAAAGAGAACATAACTCTTCAAGAAACCACTGAACATGACCCTTGCAATGGATAGAAACATTACAAGGAGAGGGACCTTAAACTGAGTCCCAAGTAGCACACGATTCCTGCATACGTCCATAACAGTCTCTTACGACCAAAATTGCCACACTGGTGGCCTGACATAAAACCTAACTTAAACGAAACCAATGAAAAGTCCAAAGGCCCTTTAAGACAACGACCTACACCAACAACCCAAACTGTTTTCCACTTTCCTCATTGGAATTACCATCACCTCTTCCAAGTAAGACCTTCAGTCTTAAAGATGCCCGACTTCACCTTTGGAAATTCAAGCAACTCAAGAAACCATGATTTCTTTCAACTCCTTTTGTATCCACTCTTCCGCTGCAAGAGGATCCACTTAATCCAAAAAAGAAGAGAGATAAACTCAATCTTGAAACCCAAGAAGAGGATTTGTACTTTGATCAACTGGAGGACCTGCCAACGGTGAATCACCTGTGGCCGGATTTCGAATATATCAATTCCTTATCGAGGTGTGCACTAGCCAACAAGGGAAAGCCAAGGACCCAATCAAACTGGCCCTTTGGCCAAAACATACCACAAACACACCAAACGCACAAAAGGGAACCTACTCAAAGGTATCCCAAACATTTTTTCATAAAAACCCATTAACCATTATCTCAAACCGACTCACTGACAAAACGTAACTTCAAACATCTCCCAAACAAGAAGAGTATTCAATCCCGAAATACCTTGCAAGTAACAATCCCAAATCATAAAGAAACATACCACACAACTACGGACTACCAAGCACTTCATCTTTTTCTTTAAAAAAAGAATCTTTGAAAATAAAACAGGATGAGTGGGTTGCACATTCACCAATGGTACCTCATGAAGTCTCACACATGCCCTTCCTCATGCCAAACCGAGCACCAATCCACTCTCCACATATATTTCATGCATGTGGTCACTCATGAGAGTACCAAAGGTCAAAACAAAACCTTTTTCACCTTCCAAAATAAACATTCAACCCACACTTTAATTTTCTCAAATACCAAACCAATTTCCACCCAAAATTTCACAAAGATTCACAAAAAATCACTAACCACCAAATCAAAAACCATTTCAAATAAAGCTAGTTTTTAAACTCTACACATCACTTCTAAAACATTTCACCCCTTTTAAAACACTTCCAGTTGCATAACAAACCCCATTTCGTCAATAACCATTTTTTAAAAAACTCATTTTTTCTCATTTGAAACAAGTTTCCAAAACCCTTTCGAAAATAAATTCCCCTCTTTCCAAACAACCAATTTTCGATAAACCAAAAGTTTTGGTTATAAAAATCCAATCCTGATAAACTCATCCCCATTCACTCAAACCATTTTATAAAAATACACCCTTTCAAGGTTTTATTCAAAACAATCTCGAAAACCCATTTTCCACCCTTTGAAAATCAACCATCTTTACTTTAAAATCAAGTTTTCACAATTCCAAAACGAGGGTTCTTAAAACAACCTTCAGAACCCATGAATACACAAAAAATATAGGAGGAAACTTGTGTCGATGAGAAACTTGGACATATGGTTGGCGGTCATACGCCAAGTGCACCACCATCACGGAAAGTGTTGTTGGACAATGTCTCCAGTTCCACATGACTTGTCAGGCCCTACGAGCTCACTGAGACCATTGACCCAACTCCCATTTCATTTCCACAAACAGCGAACCAAGTGAACCGAAGAACTCAGATAAAACCTGTCTTCCCCTGGTAACTCAAGTCCTGCCACAAGGTGTGCTAGCCAGACACCTTACTCGTAACCAGAACATCAAGTTCCGACAATCCTATCTCCATTCTACCTAGACTCTACCCTAAGGAATGAGACTCAAAAGAGAAAAACCTCCTCTGATTCCATTTTTTCACGAACCAGCTCAGGTCGGCCCTGAACCAGTCACCCGAGTCGATTTACGACAAGTTCTGAAGGGTGTTCTCGATCCCCATAGGCTGGCACAAGTGCTCGGGTATCAAAGTTACAACATAGGAACGATTTACCTGTTGTTATAATAATAAATAACTAACAAGATAAATAAACCAAAATGAAAGATAGACAACTAAATAAGCCCTTAACAACTTCCAAATTTAAAGGTTTACAACTTTTAGACAAAACCCCAAAAGCACCATGACAACAGGGGGACCAAAAATCTATACCAAACCTCCACGCAATGAGAAGAACTGCATCCTCAAGCCACCACCACAATGATCTACACCGAGAGCCACTAGAAACTCAAATTGCCACTATCGAACACCTTGTCATTACCCAGAACAATCAGACAACAATATATGCATACACCCAAGGGTGTATGCAGGGTGTGATCCTAAGCCTAGTAGGATGCCACCCGAATAAAAATATTTTATGCCAAAACATTTTAAAGATAATCTATCATGATCATTTAAGTAAAATCTTTTTAAAACATTTCTAGGAAAAATATTTAATGAGTAAACTCTTTAAAAAGTAACACTTCAAGGGGAAACCATTTCATCAATAGTTGCTTAAAGAAAAAAGAAATTTATAAATAACACACACACACAAGTGGTCCTTGATATGCCGATGGAAGACACCATTCTACACAAGCATCATGATAGGTAAAGCACCATGGGTAGATCCCTGGGGTCAAACTAGCTCATGTGGGATTCTAGGAACCTCGCATCTCAGTGAAAATGTGGTATAGAAACCATGACCATCAGCATTCTTGTGCATGAACCCCATAACCTAGTGTTCTTCAATCATCATCCATGTTTATTTAGAGTTTTCATTGTCAATCTCGCTAAGTGAAACCGGGTCATAGCCACTTCTGAATCACTAGAAAGCTAGTCCTAGTCTGTCCACCTAGTTACTCAGGATTCCTTTGTGCTAAATTATGTTCCACGTATCACACAACACGTCATCATTACACTTCTCGAGCCAAAAAATGTAACACGCAACATATACCACCACTTGGCCAACCCAAAACCTCTTTTGAAACCAAATGCACACCAAAACTACTTCAAAACATGATCTGCACCACTTGTACAATTTAATAAACATGTTTCATAATTTATAAAACGCTTTCGAAACTCACCACAAGAGTTCACACTATGCAATCACCCAATTCCTTTTTGGAAAACCCCTTTTTAAGCCATAAGCATAACAAAACCATTTCAAAAAAGGTTTCTCACAACCCACACATTTTATCAAATACATTCAAGGCATAAAACACAAAGACACATGTGCAACACACATGGTTTATAGCCTATTTTCTCTAAAAATCAATTTTTCAATACCAAAGCACTTTGAATATTTTCTAAAACTCAATTTAACCTCATATATTACCCACAGAGCATAAATAAAGAATAAATCAAGCAAAGCCATGGGACAAGCCCCTTTTTAAATACATGTATCATCACTTACAAAATTCAGAAATTCCCTTTTTATAACCATAATAAAAACATACAATTAATCGATCAATTCCACGGGCTAAGCCCCATTGCAAAATGAAACATAAATGAAGATCATTTTCAAAACAAGTCTTTCATCGTTTAAACAAATTTACAACTCATTTAAAAAAATGCACAACAAGCCAAACATGCCAATACAACCCATTTTCTATTAGAAATTCTTCTTCAGCACACACGCACCTCAAGTGCCCATGAAAACAAATTTGAAGGCACCAGCCAGTCTATAATAATGGAAGCAGTCACATCCGGCATTAAAGAAAAGCAGTCACCACAGCTCGCAATGGATCACATTCCTTTCGCGTCGAAGCAGTTTCAAGTGCCCTCAGGGCCACTGACAGGGGTGTTGACGTAGGATATGGAGACCGGCATGTGATTGAGCATTAGTGGCTCTAGGGAGGTACTAGTTGTGCTTGAATTCAATAACAGCCAACAGAGATTGTGCATGCAAGGATTGGAGCCTCACTTCCAAATACAATTAAATCTCATCATGGATCACATGGGGTTTTCTTTTCGAAGGCAATAGAGAGTTGAGCTACCAGTTCCTACCAACGAAGCAGGAAGGCAAATATGGAAGCTCGCATGGAAAGTAGGTGACACTAGGGTGCGTCGCCAACAATTTTTTCAGGGCCTTGGATCTACAAGGGCCACATGGTTAATTGCTTGGCATGACCGCATGATCAATGCACCTTGTCATCAGTTCCATGGAACACAGCTGATATGAGAGATTTCTTGGCATGCCTCTCGAATCCACCACCTTGAGGACAAGGTGGTCTTTTAGGACAGCATCAGTGATAGGAATGGTGGGGGGATGTTGGTCCGTTAGAATAAAAGAGGATATAGTGTAACTGCTCGTGGGTCCCTGGTGGAGTATGTTGGGGGGCCACTTTCTATTAGGGAATCTATTATAAAAGGGGTGTTGGGGAGATAGAATAAGGGAGGGTAGGAAGACAATAGTTGAGTTGGCTGTGAGGCTTGGGAGAGTGAGGCCTTCACTCGTGTTTTCTCTCTTCCATCTCTATCTTCTTCATTCTTCTTGCTTCCTTCTTCTTCTGCTCAATTCCTTTGTAATTTACGTTCATGTTTTCTGCTTATAATACAAAGAAGTCGCTTACATAAAGGCTGAGTCGTATCAATCTGCCACCAAGGATCGACGACCTCTTTGATCAATTGTGAGGGGCGCGATGGTTCTCAAAGATTGACCTCATATCAGTCTATAACCAGATGCGAGTGCGGGATGAGAATATACCAAAGACAGCATTCATATGTCACTAGGATCATTATGAGTACTTGGTGATGCCCATCGGTGTGAAGAACGCTCCAGCAGTGTTCATGGGACTCATGAACCGAATCTTCCAATCCTTCTCAAACCAGTTTGTGGTGGTCTTCATCGATGATATCCTAGTGTACTCAGTGTCTGAGGAGCAGCACACGAGACACTTGAGAATGGTTATAGACACTCTGAGAGCACTAGCTTTATGGGAAGCTCTCAAAATGTCAATTCTGGATCCAGGCGGTCCACTTTTGGTGACATGTTATCTCAGCTGGTGGTATAACAGTGGACCCGGCTAAGGTGGATGTAGTGTTAGCTTGAGATTTTCTCAGGAGTGTGACAGAGGTTGTCACGAACCAACCCGGGTCGACCCTAAACCGGTAACCCAAGTCAATTCGTGACAAGGCCCGAAGGGCATTCCCAATCCTCACGGGCTGTCATAAGTTCCTGAGTATCAAAGTTACAACATGGGAATGATTTACCCAATGTCATAATAATAAACAACTAACAAGATAAATAAACCAGAATAGAAGATAGACAACTAAACAATCCCTTAACAATTTCTAGATTTAAAGGTTTGCAACTTTTAGATAAAACCCCAAAAGTACCGCAACAGCTAGAGGACCAAAACTCTACACCAAACCTCCATGCAACGAGAGGAACCACGTTCTTAAGCCTTCGCCACCAAGATCCACACCGAGAGCCACTAGAAACTCAAACTGCCACAACCGAACACCTTGCCTTTACTTGAAACAAACAGAAAACAAAATCGGCATACACCCAAGGGTGTAGGCAGGGTGTGAGCCTAAGCCCAGTAAGATGTCACCTGAATAAAAAAGATTTCATGCCAAAACATTTTAAAGATAATCTAACATAATCATTTAAGTAAAATATTTTTAGAACATTTCTAGGAAAAACAATTAATGAGTAAACACTTTAAAAAGTAACACTTCAAGGGGAAACCATTTCATCAATACTAGCTTGAAGAAAAGGTAATTTATAAATAACACACACAAGAGGTCCTTCGTATGCCGAAGGAAGACACCATTCTACACAAGCATCATGATGGGTAGAGCACCATGGGTAGATCCCTAGGGTCAAACTAGCTCATGTGGGATTCTAAGAACCTCGCATCTCAGTGAAAATGTGGTATAAAAACCACGACCATCAGCATTCCCGTGCACAAGCCACTAGTAGGGGGCTCCTTCATAACCTAATGGTCTCCAATCATCATCCATGTTTAGTTAGAGTTGTTATCTACAATCCCACTAAGTGAAATCGGGTTGTATCCACTTCTGAATCACTAGCAATCTAATCTTGTGCTCAATTATGTTCCACATATCACACAACACATCAACATTACACTTCTCGATCCAAAAAATGTAACACACAACATAGACCACAACTTGGCCAACCCAAAACCTCTTTCAAAACCAAACGCACACTAAAACTACTTTAAAACATGATCCGCACCACTTGTATAATTTAATAAACATGTTTCATAATTTATAAAACACTTTTGACATTCACCACAAGAGGTTACACTAGGCAATCATCCAATTCCTTTTTGGAAAACCCCTTTTTAATCCATAAGCATAACAAAACCATTTCAAAAAGGGTTTCGCACAACCCAAAAATTTTATCAAATACATCCAAGGCATAAAACACAAAGTCACATGTGCAACACACATGGTTTATAGCCTATTTTATCTAAAAATCCATTTTTCAATACCAAATCACTTTGAATCTTTTCAAAAACTCAATTTGCACCTCATATATTATCCATAGAGCATATATAAAGAATAAATCAAGAAAATCCATGGGACAAGCCCCTTTTAAAATACATGTATCATCACTTACAAAATTCAAAAATTTCCTTTTTATAACCACAAGAAAAACATACAATTAATCGATCAATTCCATGGGTCAAGCCCCTTTGCAAAATCAAACATAAACCAAGATCATTTCCAAAACAAGCCTTTCATCATTTAAACAAATTTACAACTCATTTTAAAAAAATTCACAACAAGCCAAACATGCCAAGATGACCCATTTTCCATTAGAAATCCTTTTTCAGCACACACGCACCTCAAGTGCCCATGAAAACATATTTTGCATACCTCAAACAATTCATTAAACACTTCCAAGAATTTCCACAAAAACACACATATAAAATACAAGACTATTTTCTTTAAGAAATCCAATTTCATTATACAAGTATGGAAAATATTTCTAAAACATATTTCACACCACACAATTAAAGCATGGAACATGTTAAAATTAATTAAACAAACAAATTAAATTACCTAAAAATGTTGGGGCATGGAACCACCTACCTCACATGAAGAACCTTCCAGAAAATGATGTGAAACCGCAACCGCACCACAATCACACCTTCGAGAGGCAAGATCGAACCCTAATCCAAGAGATCGAACCAAAATACTCAAGATCGAACCCCTAAAACAAAACCCTAGTCGTTGTAAAAGAAAACTCCAACAGAAACTGAAAGGAGACTTACCCGGAGAAGGTGGGAGGTGTGGCCGCTTGAGGGAGGGGGTCGCACACCGGAGAGAGGGCGTCGTCCAGGATCGCACGCCGGAGAGGAGGGCGCCGTCCGAGTCATGCACCGAAGAGGAGAAGGGAGAGGGGGTTCAGCCACACGGCAGGGAGGCTCATCGGGAGGGGAAGGTGCACTAGAAAGGGAGGGAGGTGCGTTTTCAGAGGTCTGATAAGGGGGAGGGGGTTGTATCGCGCAACCTAATGATGGGGGTGGGGCTGCGTGCATGGTAAGGGGGGGAAGAGGGGAAAGCAAAACCCTAAAAAATTAATTAATATGAATAATAATAATAATAATAAACTTAATATTATTATTATTATTATTATCACTATTAAATCATTTTCTTTTTATTTTACTTTCTTTCATTTCAGTTTTAATTTACTAAATTTTAAACTAAAAAAGACTCAAATATAAATAAACTAACCACGACCGCAAGGTGTCAGGTCGGGGTGTGACAATTCTCCTCACCATTAACGTTTTTCACCCCCGAAAATCCATTCTAAGGTTTAACCCAAAAGAAAAAACTAACTCTCCTTCACTGCTTAAGGAGATTCCCAACGAACGCCAAATGAGAAGAAGACTAGAACACTATCAATAGAAAAGGAGACTTAAAACTGAACTCAGGAGACCAAAATGGATTGCTCACTATGTGCCACCCGCCCCCAAAAGTGATAACACCTCCAGTTGATCAATCAAAGAAAAAAAGCTTCCCACAACGCAAAATCCAACCTCTTGAGTCAAACACCTCAGACATCACTAAACGAGACTTACACCGCTATCCTGAAACGGGCAACAGAAATCAAACCACAACCCGATGAATACACCCATGTCTTAATTCAATGAAACTGTTGGGTGCGCTCTAATCCCAATGTTTATCCAAGGAACTTGAAATGAGATAACTCCAAACAAGACCACCCATTTCCAAATCAACATTAGAAACATGACTGCGCTACCAACTCGGGAGGCCCGAACGGACTCCCTTCCACAAGAGATAGGCTAACACCGATTCACTCTAGAGGAATTCCAACGAGACCCACGGTGGGTCTCCCCACCATTAGAACCAACCTAGCCACCTAACTTGCGCATGCTAGCATGGGAGCACGACATGGGCCTACTTGATAACTTCCTGCACCAACCAACATAGACTGACAAGGACATCCAACACAGATCACACTCCCCACCCAAGGGGTCTGATGAAAATGACTCTAAACCAAACAAGACAACACACGATTCACTACTCCCATAGGGAATCATCATCTTCAGATGAGCCCAAACCAAAACAGAGGTTGATCTATAAGGCTGGTAATAAAAGGACCACCAAACATAGGTTCACATCCACAAG
The DNA here is from genome assembly GCA_963277665.1 of Viscum album. NCBI lineage: Eukaryota > Viridiplantae > Streptophyta > Magnoliopsida > Santalales > Viscaceae > Viscum > Viscum album. The sequence goes on along the minus strand of OY728137.1, from coordinate 452,510,337 downwards.
GGTATAAGCACTGAGGTTCAAGAAAACGAGACAACCTCGCCTCCTTATAATCGAGGAACTCTTCCACCCACACGACATGCAACAAAGAAACAGGGTCTCCATGTCTCTTTTCACCAAATGGGGCCGCTCAGAATGAGACAGCTACATAGGATATTTAAACAGTCTCCATTTACAATACTGAAGGCAGACACTAGACCAAGGTCCTTTACACCCCCTGGGGGTTCCTAACTACGCGATAGCTTCACTCCGGGGTCTATGGCTGGAGCTCATATGTTTAAAGAATCTCCTACCTCGTAGTCGGGCATTAAAGACTCCCAAATGAAACTTCTCCTTCTGGTGCCACACACAGTCACGTCGCAATCAGACAACACCAACAAAACACACACATCCCAAGACTCACTTTGTTTCAACATGATACTTCACCGTGACGAGAACTTAAAGGATCATCCCTTTCACCCCGAACAAGAAACAACGAAAGAGGGGTCACTTGGAAGACACCTTCATTTAGAACGGGGAATTTTAGGATTTCCCGAAAGAGGAACACGCTTCTGTTAAAACAAAAGCTCTCGAAAGGTTCCACAACATCCACCTTTGCATCTAAAAGAGAACATAACTCTTCAAGACACCACCGAGCATGACCCTTGCAACTGATAGGAACATTACAAGGAGAGGAGCCTTAAACTGAGTCCCAAGTAGCACACGATTCCTGCATACATCCATAACAGTCTCTTACGACCAAACTTGCCACACTGGTGGCCTGACATAAACCCTAACTAAAACAAAACCAGTGAAAATTCCAAAGGCCCTTTAAGACAACGACTTACACGAACAACCAAAACTATTTTCCACTTTCCTCATTGGAATTCCCTTCACCTCTTCCAAGAAAGACCTTCAGGCTTAAAGATGCCCGACTTCACCTTTGGAAATTCAAGCAACTCAAGAAACCATGATTTCTTTCAACTCCTTTTGCATCCACTCTTCCGTTGTAAGAGGATCTGCTTAATCCAAAAAAGAAGAGAGATAAACTCATCCTTGAAACCCAAGAAGAGGGTTTGTACTTTGATCAACTGGAGGACCTTCCAACGGTGAATCACCTGTGGCCGGATTTTGAATATATCAATTCCTTATCAAGGCGTGCACTAGCCAACAAGGGAAAGCCAAGGACCCAATCAAACTGGACCTTTGGCCAAAACATACCACAAACACACCAAACACACAAAAGGTAACCTACTCAAAGGTATCCCAAACATTTTTTCAGAAAACCCCATTAACCATTATCTCAAACCGACTCACCGACAAAACGCAACTTCAAACATCTCCCAAACAAGAAGAAGTATTCAATCCCGAAATACCTTGCAAGTAATAATCCCAAATCATAAAGAAACATACCACACAACTACATACTACCAAGCACTTCATATTTTGCTTTAAAAAAAGCACCTTTGAAAATAAAACAGGATGAGTGGGTTGCACATTCACCAATGGTACCTCATGAAGTCTCACACATGCCCTTCCTCATGCCAAACCGAGTACCAATCCACTCTCCACATATATTTCATGCATGTGGTCACTCATGAGAGTACCAAAGGTCAAAACAAAACCTTTTTCACCTTCCAAAATAAACATTCAACCCACACTTTCATTTTCTCAAATACCAAACCAATTTCCACCCAAAAATTCACAAAGATTCACAAAAAATCACTAACCACCAAATCAAAAACCATTTCAAATAAAGCTAGTTTTTAAACTCTACACATCACTTCCAAAACATTTCACCCCTTTTAAAACACTTCCAGTTGCATAACGAACCCCATTTCATCAATAACCATTTGTTTAAAAACTCATCTTTTCTCATTTGAAACAGATTTCCAAAACCCTTTCGAAAATAAATTCCCCTCTTTCCAAACAACCAATTTTCGATAAACCACAAGTTTTCGTTATAAAAATCCAATCCCGATAAACTCATCCCCATTCACTCAAACCATTTTATAAAAATCCACCCTTTCAAGGTTTTATTCAAAATAATCTCGAAAACCCATTTTCCACCCTTTGAAAATCAACCATCTTTACTTTAAAATCAAGTTTTCACAATTCCAAAACGAGGGTTCTTAAAACTACCTTCAAACCCCAAGAAGATACAAAACAATATAGGAGGAAACTTGTGTCGATGGGAAACTTGGACATATAGTTGGCGGCCATACGCCAAGTGCACCAACATCGCGAAAAGTGTTCTTGGACAATGTCTCTAGTTCCACATGATTTGTCAGGCCCTGCGAGCTCACTGAGACCATTGACCCAACTCCCATTTCATTTCCACAAACAACAGTAAACCAAGTGAACCAAAGAACTGAGATAAAACCTGACTTCCCCTGGTAACTCAAGTCCTGCCATGAGGTGTGTTGGCCGGACACCTTACTTGTAACCAGAACATCAAGTTCTGACAATCCTAGCTCCAGTCTACCCAGACTCTACCCTAAGGAATGAGACTCAAAAGAGCAAAACCTCCTCTGATGTTATTTTTTCACGAACCAACTCGGGTCGGCCCTAAACCAGTCACCTGAGTCGATTCACGACAAGGCCCGAAGGGCGTTCCTGATCCCCACGGGCTGGCACAAGTGCCCGGGTATCAAAGTTGCAACATAGGAATGATTTACCTGATGTTATAATAATAAAAAACTAACATGATAAATAAACCAAAATGAAAGATATACAACTAAATAATCCCTTAACAATTTCCAAATTTAAAGGTTTACAACTTTTAGACAAAACCCCAAAAGCACCACGACAATAGGGAGACCAAAAATCTATACCAAACCTCCACGCAACGAGAAGAACCGCATCCTCAAGCCACCACCACCAAGATCTACACCGAGAGCCACTAGAAACTCAAATTGTCACTATCGAACACCTTGTCATTACCTAGAACAAACAGACAACAAGATATGCATACACCCAAGGGTGTATGCAGGGTGTGATCCTAAGCCTTGTAGGATGCCACCTGGATAAAAAGATTTTATGCCAAAATATTTTTAAAGATAATCTATCATGCTCATTTAAGTAAAATCTTTTTAAAACATTTCTATGAAAAACATTTAATGAGTAAACACTTTAAAAAGTAACACTTCAAGGGGAAACCATTTCATCAAAAGTTTCTTAAAGAAAAAGGAAATTTATAAATAACACACACACACAAGTGGTCCTCCATATGCCGATGGAAGACACCATTCTACACAAGCATCATGATAGGTAGAGCACCATGGGTAGATCCCTGGGGTCAAACTAGCTCATGTGGGATTCTAGGAACCTCGCATCTCAGTGAAAATGTGGTATAGAAACCACGACCATCAGCATTCTTGTGCACGAACCCCATAACCTAGTGGTCTTCAATCATCATCCATGTTTAGTTAGAGTTGTCATCGTCAATCTCACTAAGTGAAACCGGGTCGTAGCCACTTCTGAATCACTAGCAAGCTAGTCCTAGTCCGTCCACCTAGTTACCTGGGATTCCTTTGTGCTCCATTATGTTCCACATATCACACAACACGTCATCATTACACTTCTCGAGCCAAACAATGTAACACGCAACATATAACACCACTTGGCCAACCCAAAACCTCTTTGGAAACCAAATGCACACCAAAACTACTTCAAAACATGATCTGCACCACTTGTACAATTTAATAAACATGTTTCATAATTTATAAAACACTTTCGACAGTCACCACAAGAGTTCACACTAGGCAATCACCTAATTCCTTTTTGGAAAACCCCTTTTTAAGCCATAAGCATAACAAAACCATTTCAAAAAAGGTTTCTCACAACCCACACATTTTATCAAATACATTCAAGGCATAAAACACAAAGACACATGTGCAACACACGTGGTTTATAGCCTATTTTCTCTAAAAATCAATTTTTCAATACCAAAGCACTTTGAATCTTTTCAAAAACTCAATTTGCACCTCATATATTACCGAGATAGCATAAATAAAGAATAAATCAAGAAAATCCATGGGACAAGCCCCTTTTTAAATACATGTATCATCACTTACAAAATTCAGAAATTCCATTTTTATAACCATAAGAAAAACATGCAATTAATCGATCAATTCCACGGGCTGATCCCCTTTGCAAAATGAAACATAAATGAAGATCATTTCCAAAACAAGTCTTTCATCATTTAAACAAATTTACAACTCATTTAAAAAAAATGCACAATGAGCCAAACATGCCAATACGACCCATTTTCCATTAGAAATCCTTCTTCAGCACACACGCACCTCAAGTGCCCATGAAAACATATTTTGCATACCTCAAACAATTCATTAAACACTTCCAAGAATTTCCACAACAACACACATAAAAGACAAGACTATTTTCTTTTTATTTTACTTTCTTTCATTTCGATTTTAATTTCATAAATTTTAAACTTAAAAAATGACTCAAATATAAATAAACTAACTGCAACCGTAAGATGCTGGGTTGGGGTGTGACAGAGGTGTCGAGCTTCCTTGGGTTGACAAGCTACTACATAAGATTTGTGCCTGATTTCTCCAACATATCGGTGTCTTTGACTGCTTTGACCCAAAAGGGGCAGCCTTTCGTGTGGACAGAAAGGTGTCTGTGACCTTTTTAGGAGTTACGATAAAGGTTGAAGAGCCCCCTCATCTTGAGATTGTTGAAGGAGGGTGTCAAGTATGTAGTGTTATGTGATACCTCAGGGACCAGACATGATTGTGTGCTAATGCATAAGCAGACTGTGATTTCTTATGGCTCCAGGCATTTATGACCACACGGATAAAACTACGCGACACACAATCTTGAGTTAGCAACGGTAGTCTTCACCTTGAAGATGTGGCGACACTACCTTATGAGTAAGTGGTTTATCATCTACTCTAGCCATAAGAGTCTCAAATATCTTCTCTCAGAAGAATCTTATCTTGAGATGGAGGTGATGCCTAGAATTCCTCTAGGACAATGTCTTCAAGATAGTCGATACTTGTGACAAACACGATCTGAATACCCTCTCGAATGGCACCCGACCTGAGTCGTCACATACTCGAATGGCGTTCTCGATCCCCACAGGCTGGTGACTAGCACCAAGGAATCAACAACAAATAGAGGGAACGATTTCGTTCAACCTGAAGCAGACAACATGACATATATATATATATATATACAGAAGGAAACAGTGTAAGAAATTATGCATATATATGTCATAACTAAAAGAGAACAATAGAAACGATGCAAATGAAAAGATAGCAAAACAATTTCCAAGAGATAAGTCCAACTGCAAAGGAAAACAAAGTTAAACATCCACTCCAACAGTCTCCATGTGACAGCATGGGAAAACACTCACCATCTCACCATCCAGCCACCCAAACTCAGCTGACAGAAAACCTCACCATCTCACTGTGGCACCTTACCTTTCGCTAAATCGAAAGACATAATCAGATCTACGCACAGCTGAAGGGGTATGCATAGAGTGAGCTAACAAGCTCAATAGGGTCTCACCCAGGTGTTCCATATCAAGTCTCTAAACAGTAATCCAAGCATACTCAACTTTAAAGAAAATAAGGCATGATGTACAGTTTATCAGTTTTTATCAAAAGCATGACAAAACAATTTAATTTCCCCTTTTTTCACATTTCCAAACAAAGTAGGTAAATAAATTCCAAAGAATTTCGTATACATATATCAAAACAGATATATCAAATCAAAATAAAGCATGCACCACATCTTATATCAGATCTATGGCAGGACAATCAAAATAGTACAAACCAAAACAACCCAAATCAGCCAAAAGCATAAGTAACATCATGTCAAGAATCACACTAGGTCAGGATAGCTAGGACACTTAAACATAAAAAAATCATGCGTATATCAAGTCTCTAGACATATGCATCGATTCTAAAAAGCATAGGAACACCCCAGAAAGTGAACCTCCAACAGGTCTAACAAGTCCCTAGAATAAGAGGCCTATAGAGCAGAGGAAACCCCATGAGCAAACCCCCCGACAGTGGATGGGGCATATTACTACACCTTCAACCTAAGTACTCAAGGATTCCCATGTGATCTATTTTCCAAACCATTTCATAAAACCATTTCACAATGCTTTGAAAAAACCTTTTCATTTACCAAAACCAGGGGAAAACCATCGTTTATCAAAAACTCATTTCCACACACAAATTAAATCAGTCAATCATGTCATTTCATTTAGAAAACAATTTATCAAACCGGAACAATGTAGTTCACCAACACAGGTTAAAGACAGAACCACCTGCCTCAAAACTCGGGTCGTGCACGCCTACAATGGGATTCGCCAACAGAAAAAGAAAACCCAACAACGACAACAGAGGTCCTGGAATCAATCTACACATCACAAAATTGATTCAATTTAACAAAAGGGTCAGAGGAGAAGAGGAAACAATACATATCTCAAGAACGCACACCCGTCGCACCACAACCAACAAGGAAACGACCCACAGAACAAGATCGCACAACGGAGCTATAAAGGAATCAAGATAATTACCAACATAGATCAACGGGCATGATAATGCAACACAATGTCGCTACCATGATCAAAGGCAATGAAGAAGTAGAAAGGATTACTCACCCGGAGAAATAGCGCACACAACCCTGATGATCAAACGTCAAACGAATCGATCCGGAAGGGTTAGAGGTTCCCAAAATCACTAGAAAGGAGCCCTAGGCCAAGAGCAAGGAGGGTTGTGGAAGAATGGAATAAGAATCAACCGATGACATGCCCTAAAAGCCCTGTCTGCGACATTAACACGGTGTGTAATCCCTTTACACGGTGTGTAATCCCTTTACACAGGGTGTAATCCCTTTACACGGCGTGTAATCCCTTTACAAGTTGTGTAATCCACAGGTTCCATACACGCTGAAAAACCCATCGTCGTTTTATTAAAAACTGGTCTTTTAACATTACATGGCGTGTAATCTTCACGTTGTGTACTCATCTCACGACTTGAGCCTAGCGAACATTACATGTCATGTACTCCTTACACGACATGTAAATTCCCAACAGACAGTGAAAAAAACAGATTCCTTACAAAGACCTCAAACCAACTCGAGCATTCTCCGAACTCGAGGAGAACCCCGCAAATCCATTACACGTTTATACTCGGACTCCATTAATTCAAACAAACATAGATCCCTGAACTTTAGGTCATTTTCCTCAGCAAATGTTCTCCATCCTCAAGAGTCCCAAGACGCCCAATTAAAGAGGAAAACAGGTAAAGAGAAGAGAATTACCTGAAAGCGGGTAACGGGATATAACAAACTCTCCACCATAAGACTTTCCATCCCCGAGAAGTTATGTGAAAGAATGAAGTTTGGTAAAGAGGTGAGACCACTACTCCCTCAACAATGATTCGTGCTCTCAAGTCTCTTGAAAATTTGATCTGTGTCGCTATAACACTATGACCAACGGAATCAACTTCCCACGCAAGACTTTCACTTGAGAGTCAATGATCTCCATTGGTTGCTCCACAATAGAAACATCTTACTCTAACTCAATCTCTTCCCAACTCAGAACGTGAGAGGGATCGGAATGGTATTCCTTGAGCTGCGATATGTGGAAAACATCATGAATGTCTGTTAACTGAACTGGTAATGTCAGTCGATAAGCAATCTTCCCAAGCCGCTTAGTGACCTCAAACGGTCCAACATATCTTGGAGCCAACTTTCGCGGTTTTCCAATCCGATGGTGACCCAACAGAGAAAAAACTTTCAAGAAAACTCAGTCACCTATGAAAAACTCCAAAGGATGACGTCATTGATCCGCATAATATTTTTGTCGACTTTGGGTTGTAACCAAACGCCGAAATACATCCTAAATCCTCGCAGACATCTCCTGAACCAAACTCAGTCCCACCAAAGAAGTTTCGCCCACCTTTTCCCAACAGAGGTAACCTGCATAGATGATCATACAGAACCTCAAAATGAGTCATTCTGATAGATGATTGATGACTATTGTTATAAGAAAACTCAACTAATCTCAGATGGTTATCCCAAGATCCACCAAAATCCAAGACACAGGTACAGAGCATATCCTCTAGGATCTGAACAGCATGCTCCGTCTGACCGTCTGTGGATGATAAGTTGTGTTTAAACTGATCTGAATCTCCATCACCTACTGGAGACTCCTCTAGAACCTCAAAGTAAACCTAGGATCCCTGTCTCAAACAACGATAGAAGGAACTCCATGTAACCTCACAATCACTGACACATATAGCTTACCCAGATCTTCAACTTTAGTGGTGTCCCTGCTCGGAATGAAATGAGTTGATTTTGTCAACTAATCAATCACCATTCACATAGCATTACTTCCTCGGGGAGTCTATGGTAATCCAACTACAAAGTCCATGGATACCTCATCTCATTTCCAAACCAGCATCAGAAGAGGCTGGAGCAAACCAAAAGGTTTCAGATCTTTTTTCTTCATCTATTGGCAAGTGTAACAACAGGGAACATAATCAGCAATGTCACACTTCATACTTGGCCACCAAAATCATCATCTCATGTCCTAATACATCTTCATAGTTCTCGGATAAACGAAACACAGAGAACTATGTCAATCAAACAAAACTGAGCTCCTCACAGATGTTGGGAGGACAACCTGATCCCCAAAACTGAGAATATCATATAAAGAAAGAGACCAACCAGAAACAGTCTCCCAACCATATAGTGTTTCTCAAATTCCTCTGAACTCATCATCCTGCTGCTGAATTTGCAGAATAGACTCAGGGAAAGATGATGATAACTGAACACTGGCCAGAACCATACTTGAAACATCCTCCTGAGCATCCAGATGCAACTGATCAAAAAGCCTCATAAGGTTTCACTCTTCCTTCAATTCTTGAAAAGCCAGCGATGGCACTTTCCTGTTAAGAGTGTCAGCAACGACAGTCTCCTTCCTCGGGGTGTAGGCGATATCGAAGTCAAACGTCTGAAGGTATTCCACTCATCATCTTTGACTAAGATTCAAGTAAGTCTGAGAAAATATATAGCTCAAACTCTTGAGGTCAGAAAAGACTGTGAACCTTTTTCCCAAAATAATAGTGTCGCCAACTCTTAAGCGCATGCATAACTGCGGCAAGTTCTAAATCATGAGTGGGGTAATTCTTCTCACGTGGTCGGAGTTGATGAGAGACGTAAACTACCACATGATCATCCTGCATAAGCACACAACCCAAACTAGTGTCAGAATCATCAAAGAAAACCACATACCCCTTATCGAGCTCACGTAACATTAGAATAAGAGTCGATGTCAGAAGTCTTTTCAGCTCATCAAAAGAAGACTTGTCATTTTGCATCTCATGGGAATTTTACCCCTTTCCTGGTAAGAGCAATCAAAGGTAACGCCAACTTTTAGAAATCCTTAATGAACCGTTGATAGTATCCAGCAAGACTAAGGAAACTCTGAATCTCAAAGACATTACATGGATCTTCCCCTGACAAGACACATTTACCTTCTCAGGATCAACTAACAAGCCATGCTCAGAAATCACATGCTCTAAGAAATTCACTTCCTGGATCTAGAAATTGCATTTCGAAAGCTTTCCATATAAATGGTGACTCCTCTGGATTTCCAGAACCAAATTCAAATTGTGCTCATGCTCACACTCGGATCTCGATTAAACCAAAATATCATCCACAAACACTACCACAAAAGTGTCGAGATATTGATGGAATATCTGATTCATCAAAGCTATCAAAACTACAAGAGTACTAGTCAGACCAAACGGCATCACAAGATATTCATAATGGTCATACCTGCTCTAAAAAGTCGTCGTTGGTATATCAGACACCCGAACTCTAAGCTGATGATAACCCAACCGCAGATCAATCTTTGAAAACCACTTTCCCCCCTTTAACTGATCAAACAAATCATCCACACGAGCCAAAAGATACTTGTTCTTAACTGTTACCCGGTTCAACTTCTGATAGTCCACGCACAATCGGAGTGAATCATCTGACTTATTACCAAAGAGCATTGGGGAAACCCAAGGAGAAACACTAGGGCAAACAAAACTCTTTTCCATAAGGTCATCCAACTGAATCTTGAGCTCTTTCAACTCCACTGGTTCCATACGATAGGAATGTATCGAAACGGGGTGCATACCTGACACCAGGGCAATCGTAGACTCTACATCCCTCTCTGGAGGAAGCCCGAAAAAATCTAGGAAAACATCGGGAAAATACCAAACAACAGCGGGAAGATCAACAACAGAAGAAACTTCGTCAGGCTCAATTACTACGGTAGACAACAAACACCTGAGCTCTAGGCAAGAAGGTCCTACACGACCAGACCTCAGATCCCACTCTCCATGAAACACCCGAGGAGCTCTCATCGGCCGTAAAAAACGAAACATGTCGATGATAACAATCAGCTGCAGTACGATGAGCAACAAGCCAATCAATCTCGATGATGACATCAAACATATCTAGATCAAGAACGAGAAAATCTCAAACTAACATTACACCAACTGTCAATAACGCACACGGATATTGAAACCTCCACTATTTCCTCTTCCCAAGAGGTGTCGCTAACTCCATAACAAAGGACATGAGCTCCGTTAGAAAGTTGATCATGTCAATAAAATGGCCAGATATAAACGAGTTGGAAGCATCAATATCAAATAAAACAATCGCTACAAAAGATGCAATAAAAATTGTACCTCTCACTGTCGTTGAACCTGCATCAACCTCTGGCGGAAACTCATCTACTGCGTGAAGGTGCTTCACTCCTGAGGTCTGTGGCTGGAGCCCTGTAGTCTTATAAGCATCTGAATGCACCGCATTGGCCTTTGGAGCCAACGATCCCTAACCAGGTCAAGGTGCAAACATGGCCTGACAGAAATGCTCCACATGGGTTGAAAGCTTCGGCATTAATACCTGCGATCTGATATCTGATCGCAAACCTTGCATGTACTTCTGACCTTTCAATTGATCATTCTTTACAACCTCGAGTGAAAAACGAACCAGCTCCACAAACTAATTGGTGTATGTCGACATTGAACGCTCTCCCTACTACAAAGAGAGGAACTCCAGAGACTTTGCCATCGTCAGCGACTCTAGACAAAACTGTTAGAAAAAAAGTCTTGAAACCCTTCCAGTCCAAGCCCACATGCATATCCGCTTGTACCATGGAATCCCACCATCGCGTGCTGAGACCCTCAAGTCTGAACGTTGTACACTTCACCTTGATACTCTCAAGTGTATCCGGGAAGTTGAAAATTTGATCAATCTTGTCAAGTCAGTCATCCACCTCTTGAGGTTCATTCGTACCATTAAAGGATGGCGGCTTCTCATGCAAGAACTCTCATGATCGATCTCTATCTCCTATAGCTCCTAGATATACCTCAACGACTGCGTTCTGGGCTTGCGGTACATTCTGATCTATGATTCAAACTGCTTGCACGATATCCTTGATAAAATTCTGGTTCATAAGAGGATTCTCTTGAGGAGCATCGGTTGCACCCTCTCAAGGAACTCGCAGAACACGTCTCGAAGGCATACTATTGCACGCTGAAACAAAAGAAACGATCAGACCATAGAATAATCTCAGCTCAAACCAGAAAACTCATAATCAAAATTGAGATTATGGTCAAAACTCAAAACAGGAGACACACATCCCAACATCCCATAGTAACTTGTCTAATAACGGCAAGAGTTGGTCAGGCACTCACCGCAATATACCTCTCAAGTTCCAACAATCCTATCTTCAGTCTACCAAACGTCCCAAGACAAGGACTCTTGAGGATAGACCCCCTATGATACCAAACTGTGACGAACCTGACCCGAATACCCTCTCAAATCAGTACCTGACCCATGTTGTCGCATACCCGAAGGGCGTTCCTGATCCCCACAGACTGACGACTAGGTCTACACACCGCTGAATAGGTATGCAGAGGGTGAGCTAACAGGCTCAATAGGGTCTCACTCAGGTGTTCTATATCAAGTCTCTGAACAATAATCCAAGCATGGTCAACTTTAAAGAAAACAACGCATGATATACAGTTTAGCGGTTTTTATCAAAAGCATGAAAAAACAATTTAATTTCTCCTTTTCCACATTTCCAAACAAAGCAGGTAAATCGATTTCATAGCATTTCATATACATATATCAAAACATATTTATCAAATCAAAATAAATCATGCACTAGTACAAACCAAAACAGCCCAAATCAGCCAAAAGCACAAGTAACATCACGCCAAAGATCACACTGGGTCAGGATAGTTAGGACACTCGTACCTAAACATAGACAATCACGCGTGCACCAAACCTCTAAATATATGCATCGAGTATAAAGAGCAGAGGAACACCCCAGAAAGTGAACCTCCAACATGTTTAATAGGTCCCTAGAACAACAGGCCTAGGGAGCAGAGGAAAACCCCATGAACAAACCCCACAACAATGGATGAGGCCTATTACTACACCTTCCACCTAAGTACTCAAGACTTCTCATGTGCTCTATTTTCCAAACCATTTCATCATATCATGCTTTGAAACCCATTTCATAAAACCATTTCACGATGCTTTGAAAAGCCCTTTTAATTTATCAAAACCAAGGGAAAACCATCTTTTATCAAAAACTCATTTTCACACACACAAATCAAATCAGTCAATCATGTCATTTCATTTAGAAAACAAGTTATCAAACAGGAGCAATGCAGTTCATCAACAAGACTAGAGACAGAACCACCTAGCTCAAAACTCAAGTCGCACACGCCCGCAACGGGATCCACCAACATAAAAGAACCCAACAACATCAACGAAGACCCTAGAATGAACCTACACATCTCATAATTGATTCAATTTAACAAAAGGATCAGCGAAGAAGAGGAAACAACACATACCTCAAGAACGCACACTCGTCGCGCCACAACCAATAAGGAAACAACCCCCAGAACAAGATCGCACAATGAATCTAGAAAGAAATCGAGAAAATTACCAACACAGATCAACGGACCCAATAACGCAATGCAACGGCGCTACCGTGATCAAATGCAACGAAAAAACGAAAAGGATTACTCACCTGGAGAAATACTGCGCACAACCTTAATGATCAAACATCGAACAAATCGATCCGAAAGGGTTTGAGGTTCCCAAAATCACCAGAGAGGAACCTTAGATTGAGAACAAGGAGGGCTGCGGAAGAATGAAATAAGAATCAACCAATGCAGCACCCTAAAATCCATGTTCACGACATTTACACGGCGTGTAATCCCTTTACACGTCGTGTAATCCACGAGTTATGTATACGCCAAAAAACTCACCATCATTGAATTGAAAACCGGTCTTTTAACATTATACGACGTGTAACCTTTACACAGTATGTAATCTTTCGTGTTGTGTACTCAGCTCATGACTTGAGCCTGATGAACATTACACATCGTGTACTCTTTACACGGCGTGTAAATTCCCAGCAGACAGCGAAAACAATAGATTCCTTACAAAAACCTCAAACCAACTTGGGCGTTCTCCAAACTCATGGAGAACACCGCAAAGCCATTACGGGTTTATACCCATACTCATTAATTCAAACAAACATAGATCTATGAACTTTATATCATTTTTCTCAACAAATGTTCTCCATCCTCAGGATGTTACAACTCCTGGATAGGGGAATGTGGTGGTAGACACTTCTAACAGGAGATCTTGTTCTTAGTTCTTGGTTGAGGCATCCGAGCAGTTAGTCTTGTTGCAAATTTTCTTAGTAGACAAGGATGGTGCTCCATATCTTCAATCGATGGTTGTTACCCCACCACTTTTACAGCGTGTTAGGGGAGCTCGGCATAGAGATACCGACTGTGAGACCTTACATACTCAAATATCCACTGGACGTGCTCCTAATGGATTTTATGAAGGTGGGGAGCACATTATCCTTTTAAGAGAACGACCGATGGTACCAATGATGTTGCGGGGGGTGATAAAGGAGTTTCATACATCCCCTTCGACGGTACATCTAGGTGTGGCAAGGGTGTATTAGGACCTCCGACATCAGTTCTGGTGGCCAGACATGAAGAAGGGTGAAGCGAAGTTTGTTTTTCGATGTCTCACTTGTTCGTAGGTGAAGGCTGAGCACCATGTTTCAGTAGGTTTAACTCAACCCCTTGAGGTGTCAGAATGGAAGTGTGATGGAATATCTATGGAATTTGTGACGGAGTTACCACGTATGTCCAGGGGACACAATTTCATCTTAGTGGTCGTAGACAGACTTACCAAGTCGGCCTACTTCCCAGCTATTCAAGAGCAGAGTTCAGTGGAGAGAGTAAGATCCCTTTATGCACAGGAGATAGTCCAGCTCCACAAAGTCTCCTCAACGATCATTTCAGACCATGATGCTTGCTTTGCGTCGTCGTTATGGAAAGGACTGCAGGAGGCCCTTAGGATGCAGTTGTGTTTGAGAACAGTGTTTCACCCCAGACTGATGGCTCGACAGAGCAGACAATTCAGGTCTTGGAGAAAATGTTTGGAGCCTGTATGTTGGACTTTGGTCGTAGTTGGGAGGATCATTTACCCTTTGTGGAGTTTACGTACAATAAAAGCTATCATTCCACCATCGGTATGGCACCATTCGAGTCATTATATGGACGACGCTAAAGGTCACCACTTTGTTGGACTGATCAAGATGAGTCAATACTCATGAGCCCAAAGTTGGTGGAGCTACGACAGAGAATGTGCAGATCATTCAGGGGTGGATAAGGACATCACATAGTCATCAGAAGTCCTATGAGGAACGACAACGAAGCCTTTGGAGTTCGAGGAGGGAGACCATGTGTTCCTGAAAGTCTTAGCTCGACGTGGATTATGAAGATTTGACAGGAGCGGCCAGTTATCACAGAAATTAATTGGCTCTCTTCAGATACTGTGCAGAGTCGACGAGGTGGCATATCACTTGGCCTTATCGCTGCAGTTAGACTAGGCACACGATGTCTTCCTCGAGGTATTTTGTCCAGTACATCAATGTTTTCATCAACGGGTTCTGAATGCGTCATCATATCGTATGTTTTGTACCACCCCACGTCAACAAGGTTCTATCTTTGGACTTCTTACCAGATTCAGAAAATGTGAAGGTGTTGGTGTCCTCCAATCTAGGGTTGTTGTGTTGCTTCAAGTGTTCTCCCCCTGCCATTAGCATCTACAAACCTGCCACCAAACAATGGCAGTCCCTTCCCTTCCCAGGGGACGTCAATAATGTTGCCTTCCTGGTGACCAAGCCCATTACAATATAAAATCATACGGGTCACGCACTCCCAGTAAGCTCTCTACTCTGTCTCGTGTTCCCCAACCCTTGTGAGTTAACGTTGAATCAATTTTTGGCAGTGTTCAACCCGACAAAGAGTCTTATGTGTGGACCTACCATGTTTTCAATTCCATTACATGGGAATGGAGGCATAAAGGGGAAATATTCTTCTCGGGGACGACCCATTTAGATGCACATGTTCCACGAATTCCTGTGTGAGGGACCTTTCACTGGCTGCTCAGCAATGGACGCCACATTCTGACCATCGGTGGATACGATGAAAGCACGACAATAATAGAGTTGTCGTGGATCCTAAATCCAGACCCGTCGAGGAAGTGTGAGTTAATAGAATATCGAGGGATGTTGGGTATTATCAATAGAATATGAGTGGAGGAAAAACATATGATTGAACTATGGGTGTTGGAAAATTATTGTAATGGAAAGAGGAGTGGTGTGTGGAGGAAAAAACAGGCACTTGAAATAAAACCCACCACTTTATGGCAGCCTCCGCTAGTGGCGCATGGAGATGCCCTAACGGTGGTGCTTTGAGGAGGTTATGGGAAGCTCATGTTCATTGATTTCAGAACAGGAGATGCAGTCATGTGGAAGTCTACCTCAGACTCATACGTTTCTCCCTTACCAGTCATGAGTTTTCACATGGACTGGGAGCCATGCCTTCCCAGTAATCGTTCATTAGAAAAGAGAATGTTTGAGAGTTGATTTTCATTCTTTGCTAATTGCAATTGCGGATGATGGCTTTTACCAAATCTCATGTTTCCACTTTTCGGTTTATGAAGAACAATTGTCGTCTATATGTTAAGGAGTTGTTTCCAAAATATCGTAGTACACCCATGTCTATCACCACCTCTTCACACGAACCCAACATGAGTTCTCCCTCCACACTCACAACGAGTGATATGTTCATGGAGATTATTTCAGCTGAGCAGCAACCACTGCGGCATCCATGATTGTTGGTGAAATTATCAATGAGATCCTCACTCAAACCTCATTGTAAGCACTACACACCTATCGATTGGTTTGCAGAGAATAAAATCTCATGATTCGTGATCCCATCCTCTTTAAACATCACACCCTCGTTTCCCGTACGATAATGCTTCTTGCAACAGGTTTCGAATGTGCCATCATTGTTGGAACCTGGCATGCAGCGGAAGCCCCAAACAAGTGGGTTTTTAAAAAAATTCCACCAGTCGACGTAAATTTGTCAACGTCAGAGAAGAGCAGCCCAGTCTGAGCCGAGGACCACACGTGGAGGATTTTAAGCACAAACATAAACCGTAAAATACCTGGTTTAGATCCGAAGTTGCGCACAACGTCTGCTCGTCGTTGGCGATCGCTACTCGAAGAATCCGAAGTCGAATTCCTCTAGATCGTCCACACGCGCTTCAAGGAATCTGCGGGAGCGTCGTTCGTCGTAGTCTGGGTGCTGGCGCGGAATACCAACGATGCCTTTGACTTTCCAACGATCACCACATCACTTCGCTAGCGATGCACGAGAGAGAACTCCATCCGAGCTCCTTGGATCCAGAGCATCTCTCTCTAAAGTGTGGGAGAGAGGAGAGGAGAGAGAAACTCTATGAATAGTATTTGGCAAATTCCCCTCCTCTTCTATTTATAGTGCTCAATTAAAATACCCAGTATCGCCTCGCCGGCCCCGAATACTTAACGCACTATCAACGACATTTTATGACTACTAAACTGAGCCATAAATATTATTATCATTTACTTGTAATATATTAAAATATATTACATGATAATAATTAAGTCATTAACCCGACTCATCGCTCCCATAAATATTAATTGAACCTTGAATAATTTAATATTTGTCAATTAATATTTTTTCATGTATTTACTTAAAAATCGTAAATACATTTAATAAATAAATTCAATACTCATTATTCTAAACTCGAATAATATGAATTTATTTATTGCATTGGTGATCATTTAACTTTGGACAAATCCCGGACCCCTGTGGTGGGGCCCGCCATGTCCAAAACTCATATTCAACTGAATTGGGCAGATTCTTGAATACGCTATTGTGTGTGACCCTCTAGACCCTTATTTCAACAGTTGTGAATAGTATTCACTGACCAAGAGCGGGATCTAGCAACCCATCATGGCCCCTGAAAAAATAGGGATTGTCACAGCAGCGACAACCAACCTACGAACACGCACTGTGTAATATAATCTCGTTGTCCGTAATATCTCATAAAGCAGGACGCACTCACATGTCATCACCTTTTTCTTGCTTTATAGTTTGTTGATTTAACTGGATGGATTTACCCTTGACGGTCATGGTCATGGTCTTATAAAGGTACTGTCATCCATATCAACATGGCCTAAGATATATTACTTCCATAACCCGAAAGTGATAAATCTTTTCTTGATCATTCAACCAATGTCATGCCACCAACGACGCACCCGACACAAACTACCTCGCCACGACTTTATCGCCATGGTTTTCATTTTGCATCAAAGTAGGTAATCAAGTGACATACATTGGTAATGATCTCAAATCAGGAGATCATTACACATGATCGTAGATAGGAACATCCAATGACACCCGAAACATGTGGTGTTCCTATTGGCGGGTTAGTCCTCATGATCTCACTACTATAGATCACCAAGTGCGAACTTCATGAGAAGAAGTCTCAATGCTTATGAGCCCCTAGCACCTTATAGTCAAACATCTACTATGTCCAATCAGTAAGATGTATCTAGACTATAGAACATATATTTAAGATTAATGTCATAGTATCTAGAGGTTCTCATTATAGCCTGGGAACTGGTATAACCTTTCGATACGACAATTAATCTTTGAACATTACCATTTCAATAGTGGATGCAGAAAAGTCTACACTATAATGGTAAGATGACATCATGCATAACTTATTGTATACACGATATGGTAATCAAAAGCACTGAATAGTTGGGTCTAGAGCACCCACTATTTCAACACTCCCACTTGCACTAGAGCCTACTTGCTAACCAAACTTGTTAGCTACCCACATGATGAACATCATGTTTCTGCTGAGTTAATGGCTTTAGCTACTGGGTCCACCACGGTTCCGCCGCATGGCTATTCTGTTATTGCGACCTTATCTCATTGAGTAAAAATTATCAAGAGACGGTATCCCGAGTATATACCTTTTTGTCCACTGTCATAACTTGACATCTTGGCTAGTAAGAATATCATAATCTACATTATGATAATACTTTTCTCACCAGGTGCGATTCCAAGAACTGGAACAAATCATTGCATTTAACTGCTTCTTAGATATCTTAGAAGCTGCAATGTACTCGGTCTTGTAGATATGGCCACCATAGGCTGATATGAGCTTGACTCGCTCATCACCTTTAGCCTAACTGCAATACTAGATCACTAGTTCATATCCCCAAAAACTGGTATTCTTTCTTCTCCACTTACCAGGTACATATCTTTTGTACTTTCCAAAGTACAATTAGATTGTTCTGACTGCATCCCTTGCAGTGCTCCTGGATATAACTGATATTTGCCTATTGTAAAATATACCTTGGCAATATCGGTTCTTGTACATATCATGGCATACGTGATTGTTCCATCGCTCCGACGTATGGATTTCAACTCACCGCATTTATCTCTTCCCATGTCACGGACAGGTCAACATGGAGAGATTATGCTCTGTGACATAGGCAACAATTCATCTCTTGAATTGTTCCAACATGTATTTTTTAATATAATGTCACTATATATACAATTGACTAGGACCAAGCAACCTATAGATATACCTTAGTAGATCATGTTCCCTAGAACTTAGGTTGCTACTTTAAGTCAATCATTGGAGAGTAAATTTCATTTTGGTCTTAACTAACTGTCAGACCAATGTCTGTTTTCCATATGTTACCGAACATATTTCTTATTGGAAAACCTTAGCGCTCTCACTAACCTCTGGTATACACATGGGAAACATTTGTTTTAAATGTATATACTATGATCATGTTGCTAACTTTAATCCTAAACTGGATTTCAGTAACTTGCAACCTTTATTAGCATTCTGTGATGTGGCCATCCCTTTCTGGTTGCGTCGTATAGACATCATCCACAATTGGTGGTCATGACATCCAATGCTATATAAATTGATCGTAGATATTAGCTATGATAAGTAAAATTCTAACAGATTTAGGCATAACAACTTGGTGAAACCAATCGAGCCTTATTGGCACTAAGCTCGTACCATCCATGTATCAACTCACTTGAATACTCACTGCAGTATTCATAATAATAAGCCCCCTTTTTTGCACTTTGATACATGGAATCCATTAATTGAATTTTAGTTGGTCCTATCAATGTTAGCTAATTGCCATATATTGCTTACTTGTAGGAAATATTATTCACTTTTATTAATAGATCACCGACCGCGGTGAATATAAAAACCATCACCATGGTTTTATCCTTCCTACGCAGTATGTGTCTCTGGAACATACTTTGTTCCACACGTGCTTGTGGAACTAGATCCTATGCCAACTACTTGTGCATTTTGAGCATTGACTAAACACAAGTCAATATAGCTCCCACTATCTCTAATAGAGATGTGCACCCTTATATAGAAGTGCAGTCTATTGCTTGATTACCTACTCTTCTATCTTAGGGATTTATGTAACATCCTAAACAACTGTTAGAATTATTACACTAAATGCACAATGTGTTTGTCTTGACGCAAGTTTGTTTATGTCCTAACAAACTCTTTGCATCCAAACACATGTTCTTATGACATAATGGGTTTACGTCATACTATGACTCTTATGATATCCATTTGTCATTATAGTTGGCATATAGTTGTGGGATATCGCTGTTATTTGCAAAGCATTTCATGAAATATAATGGAAGTTTCTGCTAGTTCCAACATTGATATTACTTACATCAATACTTTGATGTATAACATATGCTTTTAGAAATTGTTCCACGCTATATGTTTATTGATCAATGTTGATATGTAAGACTTGATCATCAATCCTCCCCATTAACATCAATTTCGTGATGTCGATAAGGTAATGTGCGTTTAGGAATTGCTCCACGCTACATTATCATGATTGATGAATGTTTGGTCAAGATATTCTTCGGTATCCCAACTCGAAGCAACTCATATCTCCTGACCATGCAAATACTTCACTTTGATATTCCTTAATTACTTAAAAGAATCTTATGAAGTATATATATACCTCTAGCTTATACTTGGAATAGTTCACACTTTCGTGTTGAACTGTTTCCAAAAGCTTTGTGACGTACCTTTATTTCTAAAGGCTCCTTTTTCCAAACTAAAGACATCGATAATACCAAAAGTATTTAGTTGTGCCGAGCCTAAATATCATACTTGGTATATTCATGACGTCCATTTTTAGTATTACTTGACAAAGAATTATCCTTTCACAACTGGGTATAAGTCTTCCATTTATATTCATCACTAATTGTCTATGATTCATGTATTACTGAACTAGTGATTGAGTTTATCAAAAACAACATTCATTCCAGAAACTGAAAGAATGTCTCATTGCGTCCAAAGACACATGAGATTAATGTTTGTGGTTATACTCAACAATAGTTCAACACAAATCTTTTGCTTGGCAATTAAGAAGTCATGTTCTCCTCACCACTAGTCTAGGTATCACCCTTTCACAGCCTATTTGGAGAATACACCTGACTTCTAGTAAGGTTTCTATACTAACTTGTTTATCGTATTAGAATACACATATGTTACCAGCATATTGTATTTAATACCCAAGTAGTAAAAGGAAACATCACATTGATGAATATGCCTGATATAGAAGTAGAAACTTGCTTCTTTAAATCAGTTTATTGTTTTTAAACTTCCGTAGTATTATTTTATAATATGCAATGCAAATAACCTCTGTTAATACCTCATTAATTAAAGAATGTCACGAATATGTCATTGGCATTAAATGCCTTCGACCTTTTCACATTGTCTTTCAATTTATCCGCCATAAGAATTAAAAATTAATTGTCTTTCATTCTTATTCACTTGGCGAACCTTACCTAGATGGGTAATGAAGCGTTTACTCAATACTTGTTTGTTTTATAACTTAAAACGAGACTTGAGTAATGTGGTGAAAATGATATTTAAAGATCATGATCAATCTTTAAATTTACACATGTCGGTGTAAACTTTGCCTTATTCATATGATTGTTTTGCTTTCTCTTTGCAAACTTCTCAGAGATGAGACTTTATGTTATATCATCTATGTCCTAGTGTAGCGACCGCAACTGACACCAGATGTTTGATGAAAGCATAATGATATAACTATCATATGCTTTGTACATTAGTCTCTTGTAATCAATTTTCACCCACGCTTCTTAAGGTGGTTTAACAGTGTCGGGGACACTGACACTTTGAGTTTCCTATATCATAGTACTATGCGCACATGCATGTACTATTCATGGATACTCGTATCAGTGTGGAAATTTACTTTTTCCATTATAATGTTGCAGTTTTTATCATGTGGTGTAACTTGCCATTTTTCTACAAAAATAAATTTTAGCAGATGAGTGCCTTTTATCTGGATTACCAGTTTAGACATTTTGATTAATTACTTAAATCGTTTAATGTCTCCCACTATTTTATCAGATTCTAGGAACCCTCTGTGCTAGAATCGGAATACTCTGTCGCTTGAGTATTCTAGTGGCAAGGATCCTGGAACCACCCCTCATAGTCTACAAGCTAAGGCTACGCCACTACTTGGAGGGTTCTATGTAGGCTTTTGGTTGGCCGACCGCTTTAACTTGCGGTTCCTTGATCTGTTGAGTGAAGTCTTAGCTTCTTAAAGTCAAAATTTGATTTACTCAACGCTTGCCTCTAAAATGATAGGAAGTTAGCTATGGCTAATCCTTACTAGCACTTTAGTTAAGAAGACCCGTCATTCTTATAAGGACTCCCCAGTAGTAAGAGGCACTCTCAGCTAAGGCATGACTGGCACCTCAAACAGCTGGTTTTGTCCAAATTTGAATGACGGAAGAATGTTTAGACTTAATATATCTTTGAGGGTTTTATTATTTTTAGTGTGACGAAAGAAATCATTTTCTAATTTTATAAGCACGTACTATGTGATCGCACTCACAACTGACCGTGCAAGAAATAGAAATTTCATCGCGTCACGTGTTCATTTTATCTTGCATGCTTGTTTATTATTATACTATGTGATCGCGCAATAAATTACACATGCACAAAAACAATAAACCATGCAGAAATAAAACGAACACCTGATCATGAGCTGGTACTATTGGTTGATCAGTTGAATGAATAACGGACCAACCAAAACCCTTAAGGGTAAATACCTTTAGTCGCGTGGCTTGCAACTTGAATAGCAATGTCTGCTTATCCAATGCATCCAACTCCTGTCTGGTGTGTCGCCGTCACTTGGCGCGAAATGCGTCACCGGTCGTCTCGTCATTATACAATTGTACTCGCACACAAGCGAGGGGGTCTCGGGATATAAATAAACAACTCTGAGAATGGGCGCGCAGGCCCTTATACATATAACGACTCTGAGACGACACGCAGATCGCCTTTTTATTTAAAATTATTATTACAAAACCACATGCAATAATTAAATAAATAATTAAATAAATAAACAAACACCAGACATGCATTGGTAGGTCTCAGCTCATGATCAGTCATATACGCATTAAACTCGCGTATATCAAATAAATGCAGAATAAAATTAAACTTGCATTAAAAATAAACTTGAGAGCATTTTATTGAAGTAAAAACATCACTCTTGTTTTTAATTCAATTTAACATCGCTCGGTCCCGATTTAATTAATTTAATTTTAAAACTAAAAAATAAATTAATTAATTAATTTAATTTAACTCCCAATTAAATTAATTACGCCGCATTTAAATTTTTAATCACCAAAACTTAATATTAAATTAATTTAATTATCAATTGTAATTAAATTGATTGTTTTAATTAATTTTTGATTAAATTAAAACACTCGGGCCCCTGAAATTCCGAGGGCCTATGCGGGTCGGGGCGAACCCGCGCAGACCCATTCCAGGCGATACTGACCCTGAGCAGGGGCATTCTGGGTTGGGTCGGTCCGCCAAAATCCGTTCTGGGCTAGGCATACCCACCTAGTTCTGTTTCGGGATAAAGCAGGTTACCTGCCCTCTAGGAGGAACTGGTGGCGGCCAGGGTTTGCTATCGTTTGTGCGCCAGACTGAACCAAGAAACTGTCACTACGCCGCTTCTACCACTACGGGGAGCCGGTTCTGCCACTGCCAAAGCACGGTCGGGTGACCGAGGTGAAGCAGGGGCTCTGGACAGCGATGGAGAGGGCTGGTCGGAGGCCACAGTGGCTGGTGCTGGTGTTGGTGGGGAGTGGAGCATGCGCAGGTTGGCCGGCTGGTGCAGGTGAGGAGTTGAAGAGCGGGAAGGCCGGAGGCCGGCTTCGGTGCTGGTCGGCCGCGACAAGCGGGTCGAGGAGGAGCCGAGACGGGAGGAGGGGTTGTTGGGTTCGACTCCTCGGGAGAGGCAGGCGCGGGTGGCTGCTCCACGAGGGAGGAGCGGCCTCGGCTGGCAGGGGAGGAGGCGCCTCGGTCTGGCGGAGCAGCACACAACTGCTGGAGTTAAAGCACCCAGGTGGTCCGACAGCCTGCTGCGCTGTGGAGTAAGAAGGAAGGAGATCTTCTGCAGCGCGAGGGGGAGAGCCCGGCCAAGGCGGGCCATGCGCCTGCTACAGGGAGGAGGAAAGCCACAGGGTCGAGGGAGGTGGTGGCTCCGCTGCATCGTGGAGGATAGGAGGTCGTCGCGCGCTACATGTGGGAAACCGTTTTTTTTTTTTTTTTTGCACGACCTACACATGCAGGCCGTCATATTTTTTTTTTTTTTTTTTTTTTTTGTTTTGTCATTCCAGGCGGTGCCCCCTCCTTTCCCTTTATTTATTAATATTTTTTTTAAATGGAGACCTGATAATAATAAAATATCATTATAATATAACATTATAATAATAAA
Organism: Viscum album; assembly: GCA_963277665.1. NCBI lineage: Eukaryota > Viridiplantae > Streptophyta > Magnoliopsida > Santalales > Viscaceae > Viscum > Viscum album. The sequence goes on along the minus strand of OY728137.1, from coordinate 452,486,036 downwards.
ATTATTATTATAATTAAACTATTATTATTATAATAAAATTATTATAACAATAATAATTATTAAGGTTCACCGAAAAACACTATTCTGATAATTGGATGTCCACCCGGTGATCATAAAACAACCAGTTTAATTCCAATTTTAAACTTCGGATGACCGCAGATGGGTCATCCGATATCGGATTCAAACGCGGTATGCGGCCTTAGGACCGTAACGATGTCATCTTCATGAATTAATGCAAATTTAATTTTTATTGACTTAAAATCGACACGCGTCCCTTTGATACCACTTGTTGAAACCAGACATGCAGCGGAAGCCCCAAACAGGTGGGTTTTTAAAAAAAAAATCATCGACGGTCGACGTAAACTTGTCGACGTCGAAGAAGAGCAGCTCGGTCTTAGCCGAGGACCACATGTGGAGGATTTTAAGCACAAACATAAACCGTAAAATACCTGGTTTAGATCCGAAGCCGCGCACGACGTCTGCTCGTCATTGGCGATCGCTGCTCGAAGAATCTGAAGCCGAATTCCTCTAGACCGTCCACACGCGCTTCAAGGAAGCCACGGGAGCGTCGTCCGTCATAGTCTGGGTGCTAGCGCGGAATACCAACGATGTCTTCGACGTTCCAACGATCACCGCATCGTTTCGCTAGCGATGCCCGAGAGAGAGCTTCATTCGAGCTTCTTAGATCCAGAGCATCTCTCTAGAGTGTGGAAGAGAGGAGAGGAGAGAGAAGCTCCATGAATAGTATTTGGCAAATGCCCCTCTTCTATTTATAGTGCTCAATTAAAATACTCGGTATCGTCTCGCCGGCCCCGAATACTTAACGCACTATCAGGGAAATTTTATGACTACTAAACTGAGCCATAAATATTATTATCATTTACTTATAATATATTAAAATATATTACATGATAATAATTAAGTCATTAACCCGACTCGTCGCTCCCATAAATATTAATTGAATCTTGAATAATTTAATATTCGTCAATTAATATTTTTTCATGTATTTACTTAAAACTCGTAAATACATTTAATAAATAAATTCAATACTCATTATTCTAAACTCGAATAATATGAATTTATTTATTGCATTGGTGATCGTTCAACTTTGGACAAATCCCGGACCCATGTGGCGGGGTCCGCCATGTCCAAAACTCTTATTCAACTGAATAGGACAGATTCTTGAATACGCTATTGTGTGTCTCTCTAGGCCCTTATTTCAACATCTGTGAATAGTATTCACTGACCAAGAGCAGGATCTAGCAACTCATCATGACCCCTGAAAAAATAAGGATTGTCACAGCAGCGACAACCAACCTACGAACACGCACTGTGTAATATAATCTCTTTGTCTGTAATATCTCATAAAGCAGGGCGCACTCACATGTCATCGCCTTTTTCTTGCTTTATAGTTTGTTGATTTAACTGGACGAATTTACCCTTGACTACCATGGTCATGGTCATATAAAGTTACTGTCATCCATATCAACATGGCCTGAGATATATTACTTCCATAACCCAGAAGCGACAAATCCTTTCTTGATCATTCAACCAATGACATGTCACCAACGACCCACCCGACACAAACTACCTCGTCACGACTTCATCGTCATGATTTTCATCTTGCATCAAAGTACGTAATCAAGTGACATACATTGGTAATGATCTCAAGTCAGGAGACCATTACACATGATCATAGATAGGAACATCCAATGACACCCGAAACATGTGATGTTCCTATTGGCAGGTCAGTCTTCATGATCTCACTACTAGAGATCACCAAGTGCGAACTTCATGAGAAGAAGTCTCAATGTTTATGAGCCCCCAGCACCTGATAGTCAAACATCTACTGTGTCCAATCAGTAAGATGTATCTAGACTATAGAACATATATTTAATATTGATGTCATAATATCTAGAGGTTCTCATTATAGCCTGGGAACTGTTGTAACCTTTCGATACGACAATTAATCTTTGAACATTACCATTTCAATAGTGGACGCAGAAAAGTCTACACTATAATGGTAAGATGACATCATGCATAGCTTATTGTATACACGATATGGTAATCAAAAGCACTGAATAGTTGGGCTTAGGGCACCCACTATTTCAGCAATCATATCTTCTGTTCCGCACAATACTACATCAAGGTTCTGTCTTTGGACTTCGCACCAGATTCCAAAAATGTAAAGGTGTTAACATCCACCGATCGTATCACATGATAACATGCCCTTTGTCCAAGACATCGAGTGACCATATATGGCACGATGTATGTTAATCCCATATAGCCTCCATAAACATTCATGAATCTTCTGAGTATAGACTGACCAATTCTATGTATACATCAGGTCTCATTCATCTAGTAGATGTGTACATCAGATTCCCCTCATCAAAGTAGAAAAGCACATCATATGTATCTTTTAATCATAGTCATACATTTGCTCGGTCTAACTCAATTGAGGGCCTAGATGTCATACTTATCATACAAGAGGAAAATCCTATCATGGTTGATCTCCAATTGATGACATGATCAACAAAATACTCAATCGCCTTCTAGTTAGCTAAGGCTTGTGTGAAAAAAGGTGTCTATTAATGGAAGTTCACATGCTAAGTGTAGTGACACGACCCGAAGGCCACTCGAATGGTGCCCCGACCCGATTTTCCATAAGAACTCAAACGCACCTCCCCGTATTCCAGAGGCTGACGACCAGCGGCAGGGGTCTAAGGTAGTATGTGGGGAAATTATACCCCTAATCAGAGTGTGCGGTAACAGAAAAAATAATTGAGCATCATACATCCATAGTAAACATTTGTGTGCAATATAATAAAACATCCAAATCAATATCAATATGCAAAGTCAAACAATCATGCAAAGATGATTTTCCACCGAGCTGATCACAATTACAAAAAAAATACAGGAAATAAAAGTCCATGAGGCCCTACTACATCCCCAAACCTCACCTCTTCCCGGTCTCCAATCCCACTCGAACTGCTCCAGCTCGATAATCAATAATGTATCAAGCATCTGCCCAACCTATGTCTGCGACAAGTGGGAGGTCTCCTCAGGTACCAAAGTATGTCTGCCCAAGCAGGGTGTGAGTATATAACTCGGTACGTAACCACCAACGTAGTCACTTGCATAACAAATAAATGTAGTGTATGTGTATGTGACATACTCAAAATAAATAAAGAACTGCTGAAATATAAATAAATAACTACCACCGCCTATTCCCGATCTCCAATCCCACTCGAACTGCTCCAGCTCGATAATCAATAACATATCGGGCCTCTACCCAACCTATGTATGTGATAAGTGGGAGGTCTCCTCGGGTACCAAAGTGTCATATCTGCCCAAGCAGGGTGTGAGTATATAACTCAGTACGTAACCACCAACGTAGTCTCATGCATAACCAATAAATGTATTGTATGTGCATGTGACATACTCAGAATAAATAAAGAACTGCTGAAATATAAATAAATAACTATCATCGTCGATCCTCGGGTCCACGACCTCAATTGACCAAACCTGTTTCAGGAGTGTCTTTGAGCATCTCACGTAATCATGCCCCCACTAAGGTGATAACACTGGATCCTAGGAATTACCCTACACATCCATACAAAACTAGGTCCAACGGTCAAGTATTGCATCGATGAAAGCTCAACTACCAGATCCTAAGCATCTTAGGCATCTCTCGAAACTCCATATCGATAGGCTCAAAGACAATTCTCAAGTGTGTGTGTGTGTGTGTTATCGAGGCTATCGTGTGGGCAGTTCGTGCCATTGATCAAATTTTTGACTTCCTGGACACACTTGAGAGTATCAATGTGTTCAGCGTTCAGACTTAGGGTCTCAGCAAGCAATGGTGAGATTCCATGGTACAGGTGGATAGGCACGTGGGTTTGAACTGAAAGGGTTTTAAGACTTTTTAGCAATTCTGTCTAGAGTCGTTGATGATAGCAAAGTCTCTAGAGTTCCTCTCTTTGTAGTAGGGAGAGCGTTTGGTGTCGGCATACACTAATCGGTTTGCGAAGCTGGTTTGTTTTGCACCCGAGGTAGTAAAGAATGATCAGGTGAAAGCTCAAAAGTATCTGCGAGGTTTGCGATCAGATATTAGATCGCACGTATTCATGTTAAAGCTTTCAACCCATGTGGAGACAATAGACAGAGCTATGATAACAAAGATGAATATGTCAAGCAAAGTTGGATATTCCACCCCTTCTCTTCCACCTAGTTGTAGCATCAATGGCGCGCCAGGGAAAAAGAGAAAGTGGCAAGATCATCACAGTAATGGTGGAGGTGGTTCTCGGCAGCAAGCCTCTTCGACACCTCCGGTTACAGCTAACAGTGTCTGACTTGCAATCAGTGTGGCAAGGTTGGATACACGGCCTTCTTGTCCTCCACCATCAAAGATGTGTAATGGTTGTGGATGTTATGGTCATTTGTAGTGTTTATGTCAAGCTATGTCTCCACCTCGATATGGTCAGGGATCGTCGGTTCCAAAACCAATTGCGGTGCAGTCAGATGCTTCTAAGACTATAGGGTTCCAACCACAAGTGTCAGGAGTGAAGAAACTTCACGCAATAGATGAGTTTCCGACGAAGGTCGGTGCAGATCCATCTAATGTTTGGTATGTGAAAGTCTTGAGGGAGTCGTCGTTGTTCATCTAATCCACCGTTGCATATATTGCCATCAACACCCCCCACTACTTGTTTAAGGGGGGCAGGTGAGACCACATGAAAACCACGGGCACGAGTCCACACTACCATCTCCCTCACATAATTGATTCAGAGGACCGTCGATCTAAATACACCAGCAATTCAGGACATTCGAGGATGGAAAGAAATGCATAAGCAGCTGCCTGGCGGCTCCACCAATCTGACTGAACTATGTTAGCCTCCACGAAAGGCATTACAAGTGGAAGGATTGGATCTCTGATGATCCTCACAACATGGCCCAAACAATTCATGCCAACCTTGGATAGATTCCAGATGCCCTGGTCGTCTCCCTGCTTCAGTAATGTCGCTTGCAACATAGGAACCAGAGTCCAGGGCCTTCTCTATAAAATGGGAATGACCAGGGGTCGACCAGTCTCCAAGATAAGCCCAACGCTTGATCATTTCATCACGGATCTCACTATCACCCCAACGCTCAATCATTTCATCACGCCGGGAGCTCTCATGTTGGATCTCTACAAAACAGATGCAGTTCCAGAACTGAATCGCCGGGCAGGCCACCAACACATCATCTTTTTCAACAGCAGTTGAAATGAGCTCGGTTAGCCTCTACATGTGAGGTTCAAGGAACTTGTAGCATACCAATGATACAGACGCGAGACATTTATATACAACATGCCTGATGAACACCTCATCGGACTTGGTCGTCTGAAAGAGTGCTCTCATGATAGCATTCTGATCGTTCTCGTTCTCAAAGCTGGACCGAGCAAAACCAAGGGCCATCTGCAATGCCCTTGTTGCTGAAATGGCGAACTCGGGGCTGTCTTCCCAATGTGCCATGGGCTTGAGCATAAAATGGACAACATAATTTACTTCAGATTGCTTAAGATCCCAGGGGGATATTTCTTTACAAAGATACCCCATGGCTTCAATAGCTGCCTGGTGTTCTGCTGCAGAACGGTTTGGACGATAAATCAGGGAGGATAACAGTTCAGGTCACTGATTTCTCGGAACCTCTATGGAAGCTACTTTGGCAATGACTTCGGCAGCAACAACCCTTGCCCGGTCCAATGATGATTGAAGCATCGTCTTCATAAGCCAACCTTTGATTTTCACTTTCAAATGACAATGCTTGAACGAACCCGGGATAGTCTCGTTCTTGAAACTGCCTAAGATTTTCCTTAGCCCGAGTCTGGACTCTTGCATCTGCTGACAGATTATCCAGTTAATGGGAAGTGATCTCAATTGGCATATACCCTGCACAACTACCAAAAAACAAACTTAAAAACGCCTCTAATACTCAGAAGACTTTTGAAGTAGTTAAATTCTAGAATAAATCCATTAATTCCATGTGTGGGAGAGACAAAGTAGGAAGGTGGAGGTTTTATGGGTATTGCTTTTACTACGGATATTTTTTCCATAAGGCTTCTCTATGTTTAAGAAAAATTAAGTAAAAAATTCAAAAAAAAAAGTTTAAATAAGATAACAACCTTTATTTTTTGTCATGGATGTGCATAAATTGTAGAATGATATCATATAGTCAATTTTCAAATTAAAGAAAATCATTGAGGATTACAAAGCATAATGTAATATAGTGAAGAGAATCATCGATGATTACAAAGCAGGCATGTAATCCAGTTATCTGAAGTACATTGTATTGAAGGAATGACTGCTTGCCAATTAGTTGATAATGCAACATATAAAAATAGACAATTCAGGGTTTTATTAGAACTGAATTGCAAACATTGGTCTAGAATATGACTAATGAAAATAGCATGATGATAAATAACCATCATACTTAGAATCATGGCATCATGGATTCCTTTCTAGACATAATCGGAAGCTAATTTAATGTAAATTATTAGCAGATAAGTCATTTTTATGTTCAATGGATTGAGAGATCTGTTTGATAAAAAACAGTTATGGAAAATCAGTTTGTTTTACATCAAAGATGAGTATACCAGTAGTGAAAAATCCTTGTAAAGATTAAATTAGCATAATGGTTTCGGTAAGCAGTACATTGGATATGTTTATATCCTCAAAAATAATTTGAAAGATTTCATATACAAGGTGAAGTGGCCAGTGAATCATGCAAGTACGCTGAGAGGGAGGTGAATCAGTGTACACAAGTTTTACCGATTTCTTTTCATTTACTTTTACCCCCAATTAAATTCGAACCTCTCCACCTGTTAGGATGAATAGATCTTCCCTATAAACAAACACAATTATAGCACATGCAAGACAGAAAGTAAATGAAATACAGCACACAGTATTTTTACAAGGTTCGCTCTTCATGTGGATGACTACGTCCTTGTTGTGTTCGGGATGATCTCAATTACGGATAATCCACTATAAATCAATCACCAATTACAAGTGGGTCGGTCAGGTATCACCCTGAAACCATGGTGGGTAGGTATGAACCATTTCTCAAATTATACTGGTATCCCACCAGTGTTCTTTATACTGGTATCCCACCAGTGTTATTTATACTAGCATTTCACCAGTGTTTAAAAACACGACACTAACACAATGAAAAAGATCACACAAACTTCAAGCTGCTACTGCAACACAAAACCGATCTTCCTCTTCGAGCCACTGAGATAAATCGATTTTGCACTTGCTCACTTCAACTGAAAGTCTTCGACTGTCACTGAATGCAATCAACAACACTGTATGCAAGTTGGCTCAGTATACTCTTCTGAATGAGTACAAGATATCACTTCCACTTCAGCTCATTGTAATATCAAAATGAACAACTGAAGATTCCTCAACACTGCAAGTTGTCTTCTTCCCCTCTTTACTAAAATATATTGCTTCAGCTCAAACATATCACTGCAAGTGCAATGTCACTGTTTTCAAATACTCAACAATCTTTGTGTAATAGGAATTACACGGCTGCTTCCACTTTTGCGCAACACACAGAGGAGCTCAATGTATATCATCCATGCATGCATCTTGCTTGTATATGATTTACATAGCACAACTTCAGCTCCCTTCGCGCAAATGCGATGATATCATTTCTTCCTCCGCGTATAGTGCAACACAAATGTGAGGTGCTCACTGCCTATGTATTTATATGATTCCATGCACGGTACTTTCGTGTAGCTTAGCTCAGCTCGCAGTACATCCTTCGCAAGAACTCAAGCATATGTACTATTTGGCTCAACCTCAAATCATGCACGCGAAACTCCCATTATGTCATGCTCCTTCGAGTAACAGTATACGCGGGACTGCTTTCCTTTCTCCTTCACGTAATTAGGCTAACGCGGATCTTTTCCTTCACATATTTGTAGGCATGCACAACAGACGCTGGTTTTCTTCATGTGAACGAGGTTCATGTAAATGGATCATGCGAACCACTGCCTTCTTCTCGTTGGTTCGCGAGTTCCAGTACCTGAACCAAGCACTGTGCGTGTGCGTGTCTTAAATCCTGCGCGACTCAGCATGGATGTTACACTGGATCGCGGAATCAGAACATCATGTGAACGTGTAGGATGTAATAAGCACGGCAGGAACACATGGAACCTTCTCCTTCGCAAATACAGAGTTCCCTCAAGTCTCTGTTTCGGTTTATCTCTCTCAAAAATCTCTCTCAAGAATGAGTTAAGCTCCACGACAAATGACCGCGTTTGGGGTATTTATAGAGAAATCCTCACCAACTTAGTGCTCCGAAAATCACGGTAATCCACTCGTTGCACTAACTTATTCCTTCATGTGATGGCTTCATGCGATGATGAAAAATACCGCCATCGCATCGCAAAACAAATTTGCTTCGTGCTATCAGAATTCCGCTCCTTAATAATACTTGGCGTGGCATCCCGCATTCGAGTCGGCACCGGGGTCGGCACCCAGATACACAGCACACACGTTACATGGGGCGGGCCGCACCCGCTTGCCCCCTTGCGTGCTTACCGCGCGCACCTCTAGTGCCATGCGTGCTCACTATCCCATGCTCCGTTGTTCCCCTCCATGCTCGGTGAGCTAGCTCCCCACTGAGGTTGAGGTCTCCTCCCATGGGTGCTGGATAGAGTCGGTCCCCTTGCTTGTGGGTGTGGTTCGGCCCATTTCTTTTATTAAAAGGCCCAAACAAATTTAGTTAGTAAATAACTAGATGTCAACATATGAAATCTATGTCATATATGAACCCACAATACATTTCTTCACCCCCCCCCCCTCCTTTTAACTTTTCAATTCATCAATTCAAATGCGGTAAACAATGTGCATTCTCCTAATGCAATTGGGCACGTGTTTTGAATACTAAGAACAACTCTGCAATCATCACATTCAATGTTGCTTTATTTAAAGCAACTCAAGTTTTGAATATTAAAAACGATTCTGCAATCGTCACAGTTAATGTTGCTTTATTTAAAGCAACTCTTCAAATCAAAACATCTTCTTTAACTTGTGAATAATTCTAAAGAATAAATCAATGGCAGAAGCTATATACTTCAATCACTGTCACATTGACTTTTCATCAATTCAAACACATTGACAACAAATACAGCACAATTATTACTTCATTCAATTTGGGTTCTTCAATCTCCCTCTTTGGATTTGTTGTCAATACTCATTTCACATTTGAAGTCAATGTTTTCTTCTCCCCTTTAATTGACAATAAGAGAAGGAAAACATCACCTTTCTTAAAGCAATGAGTCGTTAATTAATCAGCTCCAAGTCTAAGTGGGCTAACCCGGTGTAGAAAACAAGAGTGATCAATTTAGACAACAAAGTTGTCAATAAATTTTTCAGAATGTGATGTCAACACTGAAACCTTCTTTTAGTGGTTGTTCAGAAGATATTCAACTAATCTCCTGCATTCATCTTGACAAACAGATTAAAAGCATTCACCTGCAATTATGTACTTCTCCTTTATCAATCCATTTAACTTTTGTCATCAAATTTTCAATTTCTCCACATCAATCAGAATTATTATTCATATAGAGATAGGAAAACATACCTCTTTAATGACAAGATTCAATTTCAAGAATTTGAAATCATTAGATAGATCTCTTACCAGAACTTCAAATATTCATGTGATGTCAATTGAAGTATTCAACTCTGGTAGTTGTCCCAGGAGGGATGAGCTTCATCCATCTTATTCACCGTGATTCGCTTTCTTCAAGAATGAACTCCAAAAACAATTTTAACACCAATTAAAATAAAGAACATCATGATAGATAGCCTCCTGGATGATGTATAATGTTTTCACAGCACTCATATCTTCAGAACTCCCCCTGAATATATGTCTCACCTTCAATTCTCTGCACTGAAGAAACAAACACAAAATATACATGGGAATAAGGTGGTTCTTCAATGATTTTCAGTTAGAGCAACATGGATGAGATTTATTTCACAACCCAGAAACTCCTTTCAATCCAGCTCCAGATATATGAAAACTCTTCATGTCTGCTCCTTTGACTTTCCAGATTTTATCATTTAAGGGCAGTATGGGCTTCCTAATTTCTTCAGATTTCATCTTATAGATGGAACAGGCTTCTTCACATTAGCAAGTAATGCACTTTCATTCTTTTGTTCCTACTCCAACTTCTTAGCCAATTCTAGTTGCTCTGGCCATATGACTAAGCATTCTTTTAGTGTGCAGACTCCTTTTTCACAGTAGCATTATTAAAACAAGAAGTCACTGATGTTTTTCCTTGGTTCTCCACTAGTTCTTTTTGTTCAGGCAACCATGTCATACATTTGTCAGCAATATGCTCTGACTGACTGAAAATTAACTTTTTTATTAAGGCAACATTTTTAAGGAAAAAGTGAGAAACCAAGATACATGACTTCAACGACTTAAGACATCACACCTTGCTCCAACGGTCCAAAATTCAAAAAACCAGATCAAACAACAAAGAAATGCCCATCCCAGCATATACAACATAAAGTCCAGTTTCCACCATTCCAACGCTCCACGACAAGCTGTCCCGTACAAAGACAGGCCGGAACCGATGGCCAAGACCATACCCTCTCAAACATTCAAAACCGAAAAGCATTAGACTGGTGAAAATTTGCAGCTCTAAACCTCATCTTGGGCACTCTCTGAGAATAATCTGGAATCAAGAACCCTTGAACAGCAGGCCGCAGGCAACAACATTCACACCGAGGAGCAGAAACACCCAGGCAAGACACGAATTCGACCACCACAACAACTCAATCAACACCAAACCAGAAATAAACCGAAATCAGACCTGTGAGGATGACGCAGGACGCCGGAAGCCAGAACCTAGAGCCCCTCCCCCTCCGCGCTACACCGGGGCCAGCACCGAGCCACGCCCGAAAGGAAACCAGCTCAACCGTGGCCATCACACGCCGACGCCAATCCAAGAACCAATGCGAAACGAGGGCCTGAAACTCGCCGAGCAGGGAAGCCAAAGCCAGATCCACGCCGCCAGAGCCTTCGCAAGAACGGACGAAGCCATGCCCGACCCTCCGCCGAGGCAGCGCTTCCGGAAAATCGAAGCGTCACTTTAACCCTCGCTGAGCCGGCGCGGTCGAACGGAGCCTCGCCAGCCTTCACCGTAGCTCGCTGACACCAAGCCGAGGTCGTCGTTGCCGACCCGCGCCGCGCCACGCCGGAGGAGGAGAGGGAACGAAACCGAAGGAAAAAAAACCCTAGCAAGCGAGAGGAAGGAGATGTCGCCGCTCAGAGGCCCTGGCATTCTGCATCTTCCACACAAATCTCCAACAATCATAGGGTTATCCTTTTTAGACAACCTCTCATGAAATTCGAATTTTTCATCTTGATTGGCATGCACCAAATCAATCCTTTTATTTGTTTATGAGATTCATTTCTTTTTCTGCTTTAGCTTGTTTCTACTAGCATTGGTGTTTATGACCTGTTTGCAAAGGTTCATGATATGACCACTTCTTCCAAAGTAAAAGCACATTTTCTTTGCTGTGACATTTATTTCATCATTCTTCTTGGGTGTAGCTCGATTCACAGTTTTCTTAACTCTCTTCTTCTGCTTATACCCCAAGGAAGATTTTTCTGCTTTTGTTCTTTTGTCACTGCATTTGTTGTGGTCTTTTCTTCATATCAGCGTATATATAGTGCATAGTTGGTACATACCAGCACTCATCATAACTATGACCACTTCTGTTGCAATAATCACAGAAGTCTTCAAGACACTCAAATCTATTCTTGATAGAGAGATTCTTCATCTGTGAATTATGTTTCAATTCTGCAGGATTTCTCTTCACATGAGATTTCCTCCCCCTTAATGTTGGGCTTCTGTAATTATCATGCATTGAAAAATTATGTTAATAGTTAATGGTCTGATGCCCAAATTTTCACCAGCACTAAGAATAGCCAACAAATCTTGATTTTTTCTTATGTGATACAATTTGGCTAGCTTTGACATCTTGTTGCTTTTGGATAATATGATTCTTCATCTGAGATTCTTGTAGGGAACAAGAATTCTCACTCTTCTTCACATCCACCTTTAATGATATGGTGGATTTATCATCAGTATTCTTCACCCATATTTGACCAAAATTCCTTTTGGAACCTGTACTAACGGATGAAAAGGTATTAGTACTGATGTGTCGCCGAAAACTCAAAACGAGTAAGCGAAGAGGAGCAGCGTAATGTAGCCGAATCGACCTAGGCTTAAAAACAACACCACCCGCCAAGGTTTCTCCACGCTTAAAGACCACGTCGCCAACAATGGAGTGGCACCACCAATTTTGGGCAAAGGGAAGAGGCTAAAGCTAGAAGAATGCACAGCAAGGTTCACAAATTCGTCCAATCCAAGTCTAGTCATTACAAAGGGGTGAAAATACATTATAAAGACAAAATAAAGAAAGGAAAATGACTCAATTCGAGTTACAAGAACACTCTCAAAAGACACATAAAAAGCACAAAAACCACTTCCCCGTGCTATTTAATGACCCCACTACTAAAGTAACAGGATTCCCTCTTAATGATGTTTTTCTCCACCTCTCTCCTCTTTAACGTGCTTCTACGAATTTACATCCATTGTCATGTAGATAAGTAATTTTTGGGCCCCAAATAAGTGTGTTGTGGCCCACCATAGTGTCGAATGTCAAAAAGCGCGGACTGATCCAATTCGAATAACAATTGGGCTTAAAATTTTTATCAAACCCAAAATTATTCTCCTTGAGCTGAATCTGATCTATATCATTCTCCCCTAGTTGGAGAGGATTTGCCCTCAAATCCATGGCGTCGTCGTCTTTGATGTAAGGAGATAAGTCCCTAATGTTGAACGTTGCAGAAACGCCGCCAAAATCATTTGGTAAATCAATTTTGTAGGCATTGTTTCTCACTCGTTCAAGCACTTTGAATGGACCTTCAACTCGTGGCACCAACTTGCTCTTCCTTTTGGATGGAAATCTCTCCTTGTGAAGGCGAATCCACACTTTGTCTCCAGATTGAAAAATGACCTGCTTCCGATGCTTGTTTGTTCGCCTCTTGTATGCTTCACTCGACTTTTCTATTTGAGCACAAATAGATTCATGGAGCTTCTTCATCTGCTTTGTCTTCTCCTCCGCATCAATATTCACCTGAAAATCAAGAGGCAAAAAGCACAATTCTATAGAAGTGATCGGATTGATGTCGTAAACCACTTCGAATGGAGAATGTTGAGTGGAAGCACAGGGAGATCTATTGTATACAAATTCAGCTTGTGCAAGCTGTAAATCTCAATCTCTCGTACTCTTGTTCACCAATGTTCTCAGAATAGTGTCCAATGTACGATTGGTAACTTCCGTTTTCTCATCTGTTTGAGGGTGATGGGATGTGCTGAAAAGAAGTTTCGTACCGAATTTCCTCCATAATGTCCTTCAAAAATGGCTGAGAAATTTAGTATCTCTATCTGAAACAATGCTGCGAGGAAAGCCATAAAGGTGAATAATCTTCTTGAAAAACAATTCTGTCACTTTCACCGCATCTTCAGTCTTATGACAAGTTATAAAATAAGTCATCTTAGAAAATCGATCAACAACAACCATTATTGAATCTTTACCTCGCCGAGTCTTTGGTAAAGCCATAATGAAATCCATGTTGAGATCTTCCCACGGCTACTCCGGAATAGGTAATAGAGTGTATAAACCAAGCTTGAAATGACACTTTGCTCTTTGACATGTTCCGTATCTCGAAAGAATTGTTTGGACATCTGATTGCATCTTCGGCCAGTAGAAATGCTCCTTTATTATCTCCAAGGTTTTATGAATGCCGAAATGACCAACAAGTCCCCCTTCATGTGCTTCCCGAATGAACAAGTCTCTGTAATTACCCTTTGGAACACACAACTTGTTTCTCTTAAAGAGAAACTCATCCTGTACAGAATAATCCTCCACAAATCCATTTTAGCATTGGATTAAAATAGAATTAAACTCCATATAGCTGAAATCCAAGAATTCGAGCATCTAGAATGGTAAGTAGTGCATACCTTCGAGAAAAAGCATCTGCCACCAGATTATCTTGTCTCTTCTTGTATTTTGACACAAATGAGAATGATTGTAAGAATTTCACCTACTTTGCATGCCTCAAACTCAGCTTGTGTTGACCATTGATAAACTTCAATGTTTGATGGTCAGAATGAAGAACAAACTGTTTTGGTCTCAAATAATGAGACCAATGATCTAGGGCTCTCACAATCACATAAAATTCCTTATCATAGGTGTTGTAATTCCTTCTTGAATCATTCAATTTATCACTGAAACATTCAATAGGATGCTTGCTTCGGATGAGAACAGCGTCAATCCCAACTCCACTTGCATCACATTCTACTTCAAAGATTTGATCACAGTCAGGTAACGCCAAAACTGGTGTTTCACACAACTTTTTCTTAATGATTTCAAATGCTTCATTTGTTGTCTTTGACCACTCAAATTTCCCCCTTTTCAAGCGTTCAGGGATAGGTGTCATGATAGTGCTGAAATTGGAAACAAAGCGACGATAAAAAGATGTCAAACCATGGAAACTCCTTACTTCGGTGATGAATTCTGGTTGTGGTCAGGACTTGATTGTTTTCACTTTTGATTCATCCACCATGATACCTTCTTTGGTTACCACGTATCCCAAAAACACTTCTGTTGAAAACAACTCGCATTTTTTCAGCATTTCATATAGTTTTTTTTTTTAGAACGTCAAATACTCGTCGAAGATGATCCACATGGCTCTCCACATCCTTGTTGTAAATCAAAATATCATCCAAATAAACAACAACAAATTTACCAATAAATGGTTTCAGAATTTCATTCATGAGTCGCGTGGATGTGCTAGGAGCATTTGAGAGGTCGAATGGCATGACCAACCACTCAAACAATCCACCTTTAGTTTTGAAGGTCGTTTTCCACTCATCCCCTTCATTCAAATCTGGTGGTATCCTCTACGAAAATCATCCTTCGAAAAGATTGATGAACCATGTAATTCATCAAGCATATCATCCAGTTGTGGAATGGGATACCAGTATTTGATGGTAATATTATTGATAGCTCTACTATCAATGCACATGTGATACGTACCATCTTTCTTCGACACCAATAATGTTGGAACAGAACACGGGTGCATGCTTGGCCTTATAAAGCCTCGATCCATCAACTCGTCCACTTGCTTCTGCAGTTCCCTTGATTCTCTAGGATTACACCGATATGCTGATTTATTAGGCAATTGTGCACCCGGTACAAGATCAACCTGGCGTTCAATGCCTCTAAATAGTGGTAATCCTGTTGGAAGATCATTAGGAAAAATGTCATGATATTCCCCAATCAGAGAATGAGCTAATAGATGGTGATAACTCCTCCTCATGGCATGACTTTTCCATCATCAATAAAGCAAAAACTGGATTTTGCTTATTTATGGTTTTCTCGCTTTATTGATAAAGAGACTATCTTTGGGCACTTCCAGAACAGATTTCTCTTGAAGGGTTTGTGACGGCTTCAAAGGAGCAAGTGTGATATTCTTTTCCCCAAATCGAAAAAAATATGTGTTCACATCAGCATCTTCCACAACATGATTCTGAGTTGGAAGCATCAATTTCTCCACTAGTGTTGTTGAAGCCACATTTGTACAGCTCCCACTATCAATAATCACCATGCATACCCGCTGATTAATGGTGCGGTGAGTTTGGAACAAGTTTTCTCTTTGATCTTCTTCTGGGCATATTTGAGCTTGCAAAACTCTTCGTAGCACAAGCATGTTGTCCACATCAGCATCTTCCACAACATGTTCCTCATTTTCAGATTTCTCACTTTCATGTTCATCCTCTTTGATTGCCTCTTCAATCTCTTCGATCTCCTTTATAGTAATAATTCGATTGTTAGGGCAATTGGCCTGAAAATTACCATACCCATGACATTTGAAACACTTTCGATTCCCACGTTCAAAAGAGTTGGGACTTCCCTTTTGGTTGTTCCGTAACCTTCTTTTTCCCTTTATCCAGCATCTTGTTCCTTCCAAATTCATTCTCACCAACGCCAGATTTATTAGAAAAAATGCCTTTATAAACAGCTGTACCTCTATTGTAGTTTTTGAGCGTTGGAGCCTTTGAGGTTCGATTTTGATTTTCCACCTTAATCGTCAACTTGAAATCATCATCAAGTGAGCAGAATGGATGAAACTCCACTAAATGTGCAATTTCTTCATTTAATTCACCCAAAAACCTTCCAATTGTTTGCTCTTTATATTCTGGAACATCACTTCGCATCAATAAACGATCAAACTCCCGAATGTACTCTTCAACAGATTTATCTCCTTGCCGCAGGCTATGCATTCATAAATAAAAAGCTCTTGCTTATAATTCTTGGCCAGAAATCGTCTCCTCAAAAGCTTTTTCAACTTCTCTCATGAGCGTATTTTGTCTTTCCCATCGCGTTTCGCTGTTTCTTCATATTTTCCCACCAAAGAGATGCATAATCTTTAAATTTCACAATGGCTACCTTGCACTTCTCGTCAGAACAATTCTTAAATTCGAAGAACCGTTCGATTTCCCGCATCCAATCCAGAAAATCATTCGGATTCATACTCCCATCAAAATCTAAAAGGTCAATTTTCACCCTCTTTCAATATCTTCTTCATCTCTTCTTCGCATATCCACCTCTGAATCGCTGGAATCATTGTCATTTGCATGATCTTCATAAAATGGTGTTGCATTGCGCCTGTTATGTGGAGATGGACGTCAGGGACGCCGATGCGATAGAGGGGAATCAGGTCGCCGCGTTCTCAACAGTTGAGCAAGTTGCTCGCCAATTTGAGTAGTTTGCGATTGTAGTTGTACGTTGGTTATTTCCCAAAGAGCAGGAGGTGTAGAAGATCCGCTCTTGCGAGACATGATGGAGAGTAATAGGAAGAATGCGATAGAACTTGCTCGTTAGAACCGCGGCTCTGATACCAACTGATGTGTCATCGGAAGCTCAAAACGAGTAAGCGAAGAGGAGCAGCGTAATGCAGCCGAATCGACCTAAGCTTAAAGGCAACACCACCCGCCAAGGTTTCCCCACGCTTAAAGACCACGTCACCAACAATGGAGTTGCAGGGAAGAGGCTAAAGCTAGAAGAATGCACATCAAGCTTCACAAATTCATCCAATTGAAGTCTGCCCATTACAAAGGGGTGAAAATACATTATAAAGACAAAATAAAGGAAAATGACCCAATTCGAGTTACAAGGCATGGGAACACTCAAAGGACACATAAAAAGCACAAAAACCACTTTCTCATGCTATTTAATGACCCCGCTAACTAAAGTAGCAGGATTCCCTTTTAATGATGTTTTTCTCCACCTTCTCTCTCTCCTCTTTAATGTGTTGCTACGAATTTTCATCCATTGCCATGTGGATAAGTAATTTTGAGCCCCAAAGAAGTGTGTTGTGGCCCACCATAGTGTTGGATGTCAAAAAGTGTTGGCTGGTCCAATTCGAATAACAATTGGGCTTAAAATTTTTATCAAACCCAAAATTATTCTCCTTGGGCTGAATCTGATCCATATCAAGTACAAACAGAAACTTTTAGAACAAGGGTTACCTGTTTCAATGAGCTTGCAACAGATTTATCTTTAGATAATCTCAAGCTCATCTTACCACTAAATGAGTCTTGTCAGAAGTAAGACTCTTTTCAGAATTACTCTTGGCGGCCTTTCTGATCACAGCATTTTGTGATGATTCAGCTTGGGTGTCCTCCGAATTTCTGAACTTTACCTCCAACTCAAGACATTTTAGATTTAGAGAGTTATTCTGGTCTTCAAGTGATTTCATCATATCTTCGCATTCTTTCTGGAAAGTCTTTAATTGTGCTTCCTTTAGATTTTTCAAATTGACTTCCATTTCAAGACACTTCATGTTGAGGAATTTTTCTCATCCTCATCAACTTTCAGTTTGTCTTCCCATTGACTCTTCATTTTATGAACTTGATCATCATGCATTTGATTTGCCTCCAATAGAGAATAATTCGCTTTATCATAACCTCTAGTTGGGCTTCTTTAACATTCATAGAGGTTTTGTGTAGTTTCTCCAATGCACGGATCACTTTTGTATAAACTTTCTCAGTCACATCCTTCTCACAAACAGTCCTTTGTAATTCATCTTCAACCAAAGTGAATCTTTCATTGCAATGCAACACAGACTGTTCTTTTGATTTTTCAGTTGGGATGAATGTCTCATCCTTGTCTTTGATTTCCAACTGAGAGTCTGTAATACTCATGGTAGCTTTATGAGATTCTTCGAGTATATGAATCATCTCGGTAAGGACTTTCTCAGTTACTTCTTTCTCACAAACATTTCTTTGCAATTCTTCTTCAGTATAGGAGAAATGTTCATTGCAAAGTGATACAGTTTCTTCTTTGGCTTCAATAAGTTGTGTGAGAAGTTTCCATCTTTGAAACTTCTTTACCAAGACTTTCTCCATATCCCCAGCTTCGTCTTCAAGTTGTGACTTTTCATCATACAGCCCCTTGATAAAAGCAAATATGTACGTGACAACTTCAGTAGAAACTTTCTTCAGATAATCTTTGACTTCTAAATAAAAATCACTGAGTGATTCAATAAACTCTTCTTCACCACTGCTTAAACTGAACTCATCAAAAGGATCATTATCAACTGATTTAACAGATATTGTTGATAAACTACCACTCTGACTACATTCAATTTGTGGTGTACCCTCTTTCTTCAAATTCTTTTTCACCTTTTTTGCCTCTTTCTTTTGTCTGTTGTTCAAGGTTTTGGCAAAAACCTCCTTGTTGGCACTGACAAAGATAGGAACTGAATTTTTCATCTGAGACAACTCTATTACTTCTTTGAATTCAAATATGCACTTCATATATGTCTGATATAAACAACCCGAACCATACTTGTCAAAATGTGTCGTCGTGACCGCGATCGCGCCATCGCAGTGTGAAGCGGCACCCGGCCCCTTCAGGTGGCTGGATCACGGGCGGAACGCGATTGCTCCGCCTCACCCGCTATCGCGGACGTCGCGCTTCCGCCGCGATCCCAGCCGATGCGGCCGCGCCTTGTTCAGGCGCCAAATAATCTTGGCTTTTTTTGCCCTGTAAGCTGTCCAACCCACCTCGCCCCTTCGTAATCATTCTTATTTCCTACTACTATAGCAATGCCCCCCCCCCGACGACCCCCCGAATCGCGACCCCACATCTACGCCGCCAACCTCGACCCCAACCCCTGAATACTGTCGACCCCCCTCCCCACCGACACCTTTAATTCTTTTATAAATTTTATTTTCTGTTGAGTTTTTTTTTCTATTTCCCATTGTATCCCTCTCTTTCTTATTTTGTTTTTTATTTTTTTATTTTATTTGTTGGTTAAAATTTCCCATTCTACAGCCCCTTTTTATTTCTTTTGTTATTATATATATATATTATTTTTATCTTGTTTTATATTTTATTTATCATATTTTAATTTTTCATCATATATATTTGTGTAGAATTATATAATTTAGATATATTATTTGACCCACGATTGGATAAAAAAGCGGCCGCAACGCGATCCGCGTCGCCGCTATTCCACTTCAGAACCTCGCCGCATCGCACCGCAATCCGAGATTGACTATTATGACTAGGACTGGGAAAATAAAGTAGATCCAATCAGAGGCGGAACCTTTACTCTGATACCAATTGAAGTGTCTCGTGGATCATGCAGATACACTGAGAGGGGGTGAATCAGTGTACACGAGTTTTATCGATTTCTTTTCATTCACTTTTACCTCCAATTAAATTTGAACCTCTGCACCAGTTAAGATGAATAGATCTTCCATATAAACAAACACAATTATACCACATGCAAGACAGAAAGTAAATGAAGCACAGGACACGGTATTTTTACAAGATTCACCCCCAATGTGGGTGACTACATCCATGTTGTGTCTGAGATGATTTGAGTCACAGATTCTCCACTAGAAATCAATCACCAATTACAAGTGGGTCGGCCAGGTATCACCCTAAAACCATGCTGAGTAGGTATGAATCATTTCTCAAATTATACTGGTATCCCACTAGTGTTATTTATACTGGCATTCCACCGGTGTTTACAAACACAACACTGAAACAATGAGAAAGATCACACAAACTTCAAGTTGCCACTGCAATACAAAACTGATCTTCCTTTTCGAGCCACTGAGATAAACTGATTCTGAACTTGCTCAGTTCAACTAAAAGTCTTTGACTGCCATTGAATGTAATCAACAACACTGTATGCAAGTTGGGTCAATATACTCTTCTGAATGAGTAGAAGATATCACTTCCACTTCAGCTCATTGTAATATCAGAATGAACAGCTAAAGATTCCTAGACACTGCAAGTTATCTTCTTCCTCTCTTTACTGAAATATATTGCTTCAACTTAAACATATCACTGCAAGTGCAATGTCACTATTTTTGAATACTCAACAATCTTTATGTAATAGGAATTACACGGCTACTTCCTCTTTTGCGCAACACACAGAGGAGCTCAATGTATATCATTCATGCATGCATCTTGCATGTATATGATTTACATAGCACAACTTCAGCTCCCTTCGTGCAAATGCATTATGTGATGATATCACTTCTTCCTTCACGTATAGTGCCACACAAATGTGAGGTGCTCACTGCCTCTGTATTTATATAATTCCATGCATAGTACTTTCGTGTAGCTTAGCTCAGCTCGCAACACACTCCTTCGCAAGAACTCAAGCACGTGTCCTGTTTCGCTCAACCTCAAGTCATACACACGAAACTCCCATTATGTATGATTATCATTTCATGCGTGTATCTCATGCTCCTTCAAGTGAAAATATACATGGGACTGCTTTCCTTTCTCCTTTGTGTGACTAGGCTAGCGCAGATCTTTTCCTTCACATATTTGTAGGCATGCACAACTGACACTGGTTCTCTTCGTGTGAAGTGAACTAGGTTCGCATAAATGAATCATGCAAACCATTGTCTTCTTATCGTTGGTTCGCGAGTTCCAGTTTCGCATGAACCAAGCACTATACGTGTGTCATAAATCCTTCGCGTAACTCAGAGTGAATGTTACACTGGATCGCAGAATCAGAACATCATGTGAACGCGTAGGATGTAACAAGAACGGCAAGAACACATGGAACCAGTGTTGTCAAAGGCGTGCAGCGCAATAAGGTGCAAAGGCCGCTTGGGGATGCGATGTGAGACGCAACTAAGGCGCATGCACACATAATTAATTATATACAGTTTTCAACAATATTTTAAATTTAAAAAAACTTAAATTCAGTAAAAAAATACAAATTAAAATTGATACTGATAATTTTCAACCAAAATCATAATCAAATAATCAATGCTTGAGAACCTAAACATCAAAATCAATGGAAGTTTCATCATTAATGAAAGCTCCATCATCACTATTGCACCCTTCATTTGACTCATATGCCTCTGAATCTTCCTCTTCAACATCATTTATCTCATCAACAACTCGTGCACGCTTTGTACCACCATGGGATTTAATTAATTCATCTTGTACTTCAAAATCCAATTGGATATTCGGATTTGAATAACAAAATTCGGGATTCAAGAAATACCCCGCAGCATGCAAAGGCCAATGAAGCTAAATCTCCCACCTACGATCAATAATAGTAAAAATTTGTTTGTACTTCTCTTCCTTTATTGAAAAAGCCCTCATGATTGCCTCTTTAGCCCTATCCATGGCTTCATAAATGTATCCCATTGGTGTCTTTTTCTCTCCATCAACCAATCTAAGCACTTCTGTGGATTGGTCACGACAATACAAAATAGAAATCCAAAATGATGACATCAATATGATTTTAGAAACTTGTTTGTCTTGCACCGCTTTAGCCCATTTGCTTCTTGCCCACCCATCCGATTTGAACATTTTCCTCAAATTCTCCTTCTGCTTATGAATACCTACCATTGTGAGGAAGGCGGTAGCAAATCTAGTTTTTGCGGGTCAAAGCAACTCTTTCTTCCCAGTGAATTCCCTCATCATATTCAACACCCTTGGGCGAGTATATATGAAAGAGCTCAAAGAAGTTGCTTGTTTCAATGTTCGAATGCTAATGTCAGGTTTCTCAATATCCTCCAATATCAAATCCAAACAATGGGTCGCGCATGGAGTCCAATAAAGATTTGGATACTTTACCTCAAACATTTTCCCTAAAAATAGGATTTGAAAAGAATAAGAAACAAACATAAATAAAATTCTTAATATGCATAATGTATATGTATAAACTTATATACTAATAAGGTGAATAGAAATAATACTTGTTAAAACATTTGAAGAAGCGCTGTTAGTGACAACTTGAACAGCATTTTCTCGACCAATACTTTCCACAAATTTGCTTAGCAATTCAAATATTTTGTCTCCATTTTTGCAAAATGATGAAGCGATGGAATCAACGAACATGGTCCCTTTGCGACAATTCACCAAGAAATTGATCAATGTCCTTTACCTTTTGTCCATCCAACCATTGGACATAATTGTGCAACCATTTTTTGCCCAATCTTGTTCATGTTCTTCCATCATTGTCTTTGTGTGCCTCATTTCCTTATTTAACAAGCGAACTCTCATCTCATGATAGCTTGGTGGCTTCATTCCTAGACCAAATTGTCCAATTGCTTCAATAATGGGATGAAAGCTATCATATTTCCCAACATTGAAAGATATTCCCACATCATACATCCATCATGCAATTTGCGTACATGTCCTCTCACATTTCTTTCTTGTGCTCTTCGGTTTTGTGTGCATCTATTATCGTCTTTTGTTTTCCTTTCCAATCATGAACAATTTCTTCCGAGTCACATGTAAAATATGTATTCATTGGTCCAATATTACGTTGTGACTTAAATGATGACTTTCCCGAAGTAGTTCTTCCTGCTTTCGGATTGATCTTTTCAATGTCATCATCATCATCATCTTCATAATGGAAATCATCAATATTCGGAAGTATGTTTCGTTGTTTCTTATCTTCTTCCATTTTCTTCATATGTTGTCTTATCTCCTCCTTCACGTGATCCGAACATTTCTTACAAGCAGTAGAATTTCTATATCCTCCAACCATGTGGTGTTTCATTCGACTAATACCTCCTCTCCTCTTTGTTTCTAAACAGAAACTGTGTGTTACTGAATCTCTGTCACCAGGATTTCCTTGATAAGCATACTTCCAAGCAGGGCCTTTCCTTACACTACTTGGAGTTGCACTAGTTGGGGTTTCGGTACGATTATCGCTTATAATTTCACTACTTGGTGGGTGTTGCAGCTGATGTTGATGGAAATAGAAGACCCGAAGTTCAGAGGAAAGATGAAAACAAATGAAAATGAGACATAAATAGAGAAAAATTGAAAATAGAGGTTGAATAATAGATGATAGGATTATAAATAACCTTTTGGTTGTAGAAGAATCAATGAGAGAAGAAAGTCAGGGAGGAGAGGTGTTGTTGCGCGTCGTCGGATGTATGTCGCCTAATGCGTTTGCCTGCTGCCCCCCAACCCAATGCGTTTGATTGCTGTTATTCCAACAAATGCAGTACGTTGCTATTTCAACGGGTGCAGCAAGGTGCAGCGAGGTCCATGTGTAGCGAGGTCCAGCGAGGTGCAGGTGTAGCGAGGTGCAGGTGAAGCGTGGTGCAGCGAGGTGCAGCGAGGTCCAGGTGTAGCGAGGTCCAGCGAGGTGCAGGTGAAGCGAGGTGCAGGTGAAGCGAGGTGCAGGTGAAGCGTGGTGCAACGAGGTGCGTTGTGCAGTGCAGCGAGGGCAGTGTGGTGGTGAGTGGTGCAGAAGGAGAGTGGTGCAGCCAGGAGAGTGGTGCAGCCAGGAGAGTGGTGCAATGCAGCAAGGTGAGTGGTGTTGTGCAGCATGTTTTTATAGTGTTAGTGTATTTTATGTTTTTTTTAATAGAACTAAGGCACTTAGTTCCCCCGATTTCGAGCGTCCTTCCCCGATTTTCACCACCCACCCACCCCTCATCTCTTTCCCCGATCTTAGTCGATCGCCCTCACCCGTCTATACCCCCAATCTCCGTCGATCGCCCTCACCGCCAGCCACCCCGGATTTCGTCGCCCCACCCCCCCGATCTCTGTCACCCGTCTGTACCCACGATTTCTGCTTGTACCCAGATTTCCATCTATCGCAATTTTCGCCGCCACCCCTATATCGTCGCTCGCCCCCGATCTCCGTCGTCGCCCCTGTCTGTTGTGTCGCCCCGGATCCCAGCGGCCACTGGTGCGCCTTACGGCGCCTGGCGCTTTTAGCGCCCCATGGTTTGGCGCGCGCAGCAGGTGCGCCTCGCCTCGCCTCACGCCAAGGCGTGGTGAGGCGAGCGCCCTTGACATCGCTGCGTGGAACCTTCTCCTAAGCGAATACAGAGCTCCCTCGAGTCTCTGTTTCAGTCTGTCTCTCTCAAAAATCTCTCTCAAGAATGCATTAAGCTCCACTGCAAATAACTGTGTCTGGGGTATTTATTGAGAAATTCCCACCGACTTAGTGCTTCGAAAATCACGGTAAGCCACTCGTTGCACCGACTTATTCCTCCATGCGATGGCTTCATGCAATGATGAAAAATATCGTCATCGCGTCGCAAAACAAATTTTCTTCACACTATCTCGGATTAATCTTCGTTAAATCATGCAAACGAAGTTGCATGATAATTCGATCATATTCGAACCTTTATGACGGTCAAATTCTGCTCAAATACATCAAATTGATCATCCACAACGCAATAGAAGGCTCGGTCAGATCTCTGATTATTACGGTGTGAAGAAATCTCGTCGATACAGAAGCCTCAGGTGTACAAAGGTAGAAGACGACGTTGCTGGCATGATCGAACGGCTGGAATAAATGAGATCTGACGCCCACGATTCTTTACGTATCTTTTAATGCGGAGCAACAGTAACTGAGCACCGATTGTCCCACATCAGTTATTCTAATAGAATTCCGCTCCTTAATAATACTTGGCGTGGCATCCCGCATTCGAGCCGGCACCGAGATCGGCACCCGAATACACACCACACACGTTACATTGGGCGGGCCACACCCGACTGCCCCCTTGCATGCTTACTGCGCACACCTCTAGCGCCATGCGTGCTCACTATCCCATGCTTCGTTGTTCCCCTCCATGCTCGGTGAGCTAGCACCCCACCATGGTTGAGGTCTCCTCCCACGCGTGCTGGATGGAGCTGGTTCCCTTGCTTGTGGGTGTGGTTCAGCCCTTTTTTTTTATTAAAAGGCCCAAACAAATTTAATTAGTAACTAAATGCCAACATATGAAATCTATGTCATATATGAACCCACAATACATTTCTTCACTCCCCTTTCTTTTAACTTCTCAATTCATCAATTCAAATGCTATAAACAATGGGCATTCTCCTAATGCAATTCTCCTAATGCAATTGGGCACATTATTGAATATTAAGAACAGCTTTGCAATCGTCATGTTTAATGATGTTTTATTTAAAGCAACTCATGTTTTGAATATTAAGAACTGCTCTGCAATCGTCACATTTAATGTTTCTTTATTTAAAGCAACTCTTCAAATCAAAACATCCTCTCCAACTTATGAATAATTCTCAAGAATAATCCAATGGCAAAAGCTCTATACTTCAATTACTGTAACATTGACTTTTCATCAATTCAAACACATTGATAACAAATACAACACAGTTATTACTTCAATCAATTTGGGTTCTTCACATGGGTTGGAGATCTTTCAATCTCCAACAGTTACCATACCCACCAAACCCATATCTCACCATGTATCATCCTCGTCAATTTGTAAGCCTCCACTACCTCCTTTTGCTAAATGGAAATTAGTTTCTAAGGAGTAGGAAAAGACAGAAAAGTCCTATAAAAGTCATGGCAAGTAATCCAGAGTGTATGCCAATATTTTAAAAAGTTCTTCAGTGTTAATTCAATAAACCAAAACAGTTGAAGGAAGCTACCATGGTTATTGAAGGAAGTAATTGTGAAGAAAATTTCGGGTGACTGGGTGTTTTCCATGATTTTCCAAAAATGCACAAAAAAAAAAGTAACAATGGCTGTTGAAGGACGTTATTGTGGTGGTTGCAGGTAAATACGTTGAAGGGGGTATGAACTAACTATAAAGATCAGCCAATCTAACTATGTCTAATACTTTAAAAGGAATTTGCTATGTTCAGTAGTAACTAAAGTGTTTTTAAACAATTTCATTATTGATGCACAATAACTTCATCAATGCATCTTAAAAAATATGAAGATCATATACAGTAACAAATTAATGGTTAGAAATATGAAGATCATACATTAACATACAATAACACATACATCCAAAAAACTATTAAAAATACGAAGATTGTATTTTACTGTGAGACTACGTCAGTTCTGGTTTAAAACAAATCAATGTTAAAAAAATAAGAATTTCAAAATGTTTAAAAGAATGCAGCAAGTATACCAGTGATCATGATTGCCTATGCTACCTGATTGCCGAACTTTTCCAGTATGCTTAGGGAAACAACAGCTGAAGGAAGAACTTTTGCACAACTAAAAGAGGAGAATTGAAGCAGTAATAAATTGGAGGGGAGGGGTTTTCTGGAATCAGTGAAGATCATAGCTGTGATTTTATTTAACTGAAAATATTTCTATGGCAGCCGCAGTTAACAATACTTATATTGGATAATTTGGATGGAAATCAATTTGCGTGCAGTATATGAGGAAACCAAGCAAAATCGGTGATTAGGGAGCAGAGACGTATGAAATTTTAAGGGAAAAAATGAAATGAAATCAACTGCAGAGAAAACAAATGAGATGAGTACTAAGATTACCAGAAGTTCTTGGACTTGTGAGAAATATAGATAAGATGACGGCTTCACAGCTGTCTCCCAGTATCGGCAAATACCAGAGGGGTTGGCCTGGTGAGCATCCTGGAGGAATGAAACATGGAACCACACTATAGTGTATACATAAAGGAGATTTCATACAACATGGAGTATTCTGTAGTGTGCAGATATATGGAGAACTAATATTGCATACTGGTATATGCATAGTGCAAATTGGAAGCTGTAAAATGCATATTGCATGCTGCATATTCATTTAAGACGTGTTTTTTTAAATAAAAACACTTTCAACCCGCATTTCAAATATTTCAATCTACTACATTTGATACTGTATATTTTTTCTCACCAGAATTCTACTGAAATCTCACACAAGCAAGAAAAGTCTTATTACATGCCATTGGTGATCCCATTATTTTGAGGGTGAAGAAAAAAAAGGGATCATCCCACCCCCTCGTCAGAAATTCTTACAAAGGTCACCACCCTTAAGCCACCTCATGTCATTTCATACCACCCAAAATAAGTGTGATATATTTAGAACACATAAGATCTTGAACAAACATCACAATAATGCACACTCAAACCCTGGAAAATCTGTTGCATCTCAATCATACAACAGATGTGATAATCACAATAAGTTTTAAAGCAGAATGCCGGAAGTAAGAATGAAAAAATCCCTAAAATTATCATACACAAAAAAAGCCAATCTTCCAAAAAAAGGACAACAATTGAGGTTCTCTGATACTAATTCAATGATTTGCATCCCATGTTTAGGGGGGGAAAGACAGCAATTAATAAGGATACATGGAGCCTCGTTAGAATTCAAGAATGAGTTCAATATGTTTTCCGTACTCTAATCAGAATTCCCGAGTGGGAAATCTTTAATTCTCAACAGCAGCCCCACAGCACACACGCTGCAAAGAAAGCCGGCCCCGGGACTCGACCCGGAGATCCCCGCCCCAAACCCTGGAAAATCTGTTGAAAAAAGTAAACGAATAATTGGTTAACCAGAAGAAATTAAAGAGTTGGGGGCAAATTTTCATGAATAAATAAGAAAGTGTACCCGTATAATGGGAAAAAAAAAATAACACACCAGCTAGCGGAGTGCTGTGTTGCGATCATTTGCAGAAGACACTCGGGGAGCGGGTGTTGTGGGATATGGAGGATGACCCGTGAAAGAGTATTTTACATTTAATGTGGATATGGATTGTAGATATACATATATATTGATATGTATAAATATAATTTAACAACTGACAGTTATATTTTTTTAAAAAGAATATGGATGATTATTGTAATGGTGCTTATGATTGTTTCATTGATTTTTTTTTTTAATATCCTCTCGAGTATTTTAATGAGATGTTCTATATATTTTCATTAAAATAGGTCTAGTTGGTTTGATCATTGAACCACTCATTCCACATGTTTAATGACTAGTCCGATTTTGATAACTATATTCTGAACCTAGTCCGACTCTACCACTATTTAAGCTCATGTGTCGATTGTTGTTAGCATGAGCACTATTGAAAATTGTTTTAAATCTATAGTTTTATCACTAATTTTAATACATAAATATATCAATGAATTTTAAAAAAAAAAATTGTTGATCACAAGTTTCAAATATATTAGTTTACTAAGAGATTCGATGGTCGAAGGCGATGGGTGCTTGGAATTTGTTAAAATTCTACGGTTTTAATAAATAACTATTTTTAAAAACATTAATGCATTGTTTGTTCATGTTTCCATTTTTAAGTCTTGATGGTTGTTTCATTGCAATTTTTTCTCTTTTTCGGTTTTTGAAATAATGTATTTTTTTATCGTTTATGATCATACTTCACTACTTTCGTTTATTTATCGCAATCAACTTGGTGATTTGAAGAATGCAGTCGAAGAAATTTGTTATACATTATAAATGTAAGTTCTTTGGTATTTGTATGTAGTTGCTTTCAATTGATTTGTTATTGATTATAGTATGTATTTATTTTGTACGATTGTTATCGTTGCTAACTGTGATCTTTAATTTCTTGTTTATGATTTTTGTTATTCATACCTAGCATGTTCTATTGCAAAGGTGAAGTAATATTTTTTTAGAGAGAAAACTATTGACCTATTTAGATTTATATTGATTATTGTTGCATGTTTGTTTTGTTTGTCGTTTTTATCAATTTTTTTTTTTACATAATAGTTAAATGATTTTTTTTTTCATATACAAAACATTCGTTTGAGTTTTTATTAAATGTTTTTTTTTAACTCAAAACATGTGATCTATGTAAATGGTTTGTGGTTTTAAGAAACATGTTATCTGGTTTTTAAGCATCATAGAGATTATTTTGTGTAAAATCTTATTTAATGATTGAATATTTTTATACTAGTCACAAAAACATATGTTTTTAATAAAAATATTTCACCACGTGTAAGCTTTTTCTCAATGATGGAAAATTTGTTATGTGGTTGAATGGTTTTTTATAAAAATAAAACATGTTAGTAAAAGCATGTTTTGTGGTTGTATTTTTTTATATTGGTGACAAAACGTTTATTTAGTTGTAAAACAGTATCATGCATTGCTAAATTTTTTATTTATAGTTATGTAATACATGTTATGTGAATGCTAAGGATTGTATTTGTTTTTGTGCTTTGTTGTTCTTTTGTTGTATATTTTTTTATTTTTTTCGGGGGAATGTATTCTTTTTTTATGTTGTCATTTGTGATTTTATATAATATTTATTTTTTACGAAACAAGCATGAAAACTTTGTTTCAATATAAAGTTTTGGTTTAAGACTTACATCACATAACCAAAACATAAAATATAAGGGGGGATCCATACCCACACAAGAAGAAAAATTTACATAAAAAACAAAAAAAAAACAAATAACAAAATTGAAAAACATAGACAAATAGACTACAAAGAGAATGCACTACCACAAAAACAGTTTTTCGCAGCGCCCCCATTTATCAGCGCTTGCTTAGTAGCGCTGATAAAGGGTCGGCTTCAAAAGAAAAAATTAAAAATATATTAATATATAAATATAGTTATATTGTTATATAAATATAATATATAATTTTTAAATATATTTTAGATAAGTATAAATGTACATTTACACTTATTATACTTAATATATATATACAAGATATTTAGTGAAAAATGGCTTCTTAAAAGATTAAAAAAATATTTTTAATTAATAATTTGATAATCATTATGGAGTAATAGTCATTTAATAACAATTTGAGAACTAAAAAAATTAAAAAGATTAAAAAAAGATTCAAAATATGTTGAAAACGCAACTCAAACTTCAAACGGCCATAACTTTTGATCCGGGTGTCCATTTGAGCTCTACCACATATCAAATCGAAGCCTGTGATGAGCTCTACGTCGCTGTGACTCGGGGGACCCCCCATCAAGTGCTTTTCGAGGCCAAAATAGGTCCAGAAGGCCTCCAAAACTGAGTTTTTTGTCGGGGTACCCAGATTTTTTAACATTTTGTGGATTTTCAAACTCGTTTAAGGGGGTATTATTGGCTTTTCTTCGTGGGGACTAAATTTATTCCAAGGTATTACATTCATATTGATATTATGTCTTTGAAATTTCATTCTTTTTTTACAATGAACTGCTATTTATAATCAAATATATAACTATATGTACATATTTTTTATATATTCGCACCTAAAAATTAATTTTTTTAAATAAATAATTAAACATATTTACATATAAAATATATTAGCTTTATCTAAATAATAACTAATATCCATTTTATTTAAAATACCAATATATGAATATTTATATACCTATATATTAATCTAACTATATATATATATTAATCTAACTATATATATATTAATCTAATAACTATATATATATTAATATAACTACATATATATATATATTAGTATTACTATAAATATATATATTAATATCACCGTAAATATATATATTAATATCACTATATATATATTAATATAACTATATAAATATATATTCATATAACTATATATATGTTAATATAACTATATATATGTTAATATAACTATATATATGTTAATATAACTATATATATGTTAATATAACTATATATTAATATAAATATATATTACTATATGAATAAATATAACTATATATATATATATAGATATATATTAATACCACTATATATATATATTAATATAACTATATATATATATATATATTATAATATAACTATATATATATTAATATAAATATATATTACTATACGAATAAATGTAACTAAATATATAAATATATATATATATAGATATCATGAATTGGAAAGCAAATCAAAATAGAGTAGTGGTAAGGGCTTAGGCGCGTAGGGGGGAGGTCTCGAGTTAAAATCCTGGTGGAGGTAGGGGTGCGCGCGCATGGGGAATATTAGAGCAAGCGCTGTTAAAGGGTGGAGGGGGGTGTGTGGGGTGTTGTATAGGGGCCGAAAAGCGCTGTAAAGGGGGGGTTCAAGCGCTATAAAAGCCCCCCCTCGATTGGCAGTATTTTTTAAATTTTTTTAATTTTTTTTAATTTTTTTTAACTTTTATCAACGCTTTTTTAAAAGCGCTGATAAAAGGGTCCTTTATCAGTGTTAAAACAAGAGCGCTGATAAAGGAAGCGCTGATAAAGGGGACCCCCCTTTATCTACGCTGGCTTTATCAGCGCTTTTCTAGCGCTGATAAAGGCCATTTTTAGCGCTGATAAAGGCCGTGTTTGTAGTAGTGATGTAACACCCCCACTTTTATTTTTAAAAAATGTGTTTTGTGATTAGTTATTTTTTTGTCAAAATTTTGAAATTTTAAAGTTTTTGGAAATGCATGTTTGGTGCACAATCTCATGACTAGTTGTAATCAATTTATATATTGCTATAAGGATATTATTTGAAATTACAATGATATTATGTTTCTTTAATTAAATTTTGAATCTTTTAGTATATAATCTATTCAAAAGGGAAGGTATGGGGAAATGTAAGTACGTGCTAGTAAAGTTTGAGGGATTTGTTCAATTGATAGGGGAGTGAAAGTGGGATATTTAATCAGAGAAAAGTTATTTAGATCCAAGGGATTGAAAGGCTCTAGATTATGTATTTATATTTGTGTTGAAATTTTTGAGTTGTTATGGGTCAAAATTTGATGTATCAAGAGGTTTTTAGGAGGTGCGCACTTAACATCGAGGGTGCTGCAAAGGGAAATGTGAAAGGGCGCAAGCTTTCTAGGAAGGTAGTATCACTACCACAGATCGACCTTTTAACAACACACAAAATGAGCTTTAACAGTACCAAAAAAAGTAATGTCGTCTTAAGAGCCATTAAAAGGGGGACCCCTATATCACTGTTATTTCCAACATTGATAAAGGGTGACCTTTATCACCACTAGAAATAACATTGATAAAGGTCCTACTACTGTAGTGTGCTTTTTGAATTGTAGCACACTGGAGCAGCAACATGTATATAAAAAATTTATAATTTAATTGAACTAAAAATTACATCACAGATACATAAAAAAACACTATATTATAGACATTTTAAACATTGTTTTGCACAATTACATTAGCAAGTACGATCACAAAAATTCAAAAATATTAATGTTTCATTATCTTTGGCACCCACCCCCCTATAAAAAAAACACGATCATGGTATCAATTGCCGAACAAACCACCTCAACTCAAGCAAACGAATTCACCTGTATAAAAAAAACAATTATTATGTTAGTAATACTATAAAGAAATAAATTAAACATAATATGAAACAATATATGAATAAAATGTTAATTTTAAATAAAAGGATGCACTTAGAGTCATACTAGTCACATTGTACGTCAGATTGACTTATGGATCGTTGTCCTAAAGTATCGAAACAATCTGAATACATTTGCTTGATTTTCAGTACGTCACTTGTCTTTTTTACTAAAATGTCATTTTAAACTAAAAACATGCACTTTGAGTCATATCAGTCACATCATGTGTTAGTTTGACGTGAGACTGATTCCTACACATCACAAATGACTTATGAATCATTTTTCTAAAGCATCAAGATAATTCGAGTATGTTTGCTCAGTTTTCAGCGAGTAACACATGTTTTGAACTAAAATGTCTATTTTAGACTCATAACAGACACTTTGAGTAATACCAAATACACTGTGTATCGGATTGAGGTGTGGTTGATTTCTACACATCACAAGTGACTTATGTATCGTTGTCCTAATGCATTAAAACAATCTGAATGGGGTTTCTCAGTTTTGAGTATGTCACTTGCCTTTTTTACTAAAATGTCAATTTTAAACAAAAAGACACATTTGGAGTCATACTGATCACATCGTGCATCAGATTGAGGTTTGGATGATTTCTATACATCAAAAATGAATTATGGATCGTTTTCTTAATGTATCAAAACAATCTGAATGTGTTTTCTCAGTTTTGAGTATGACAATTGTGTTTTTTACTAAAATGTTATTTTAAACTAAAAACACACATTTTGAATCATACTGATCACATTGTGTGTCGGTTTGATTGAGGCTGAATCCTACACATCAAAAATTATTTATGAATCATTTTCCTAAATTATCAAGATAATAAGAGTGTGTTTGTTTGGTTTTCAGTGAGCAAAACACGTTTTGAACTAAAATATCAATTTTAAACTAATAGCGAACACTTTGAGTCATATCGGGGCACAATGTCTATCAAATTGAGGTGCGAATGATTCATACACATCACAAATGACTTATGAATTATTTTCTTAAAGTATCAAAATAATCCAAATGTGTTTTCTCGGTTTTGAGTTTGTCACTTGTCTTTTTTATTAAAATGTCAATTTTAAATAAAAAGACACACTTGGAGTCATACCGGTCACACCATGAATCAGATTGAGGTGGGGTTGATTCCTATATGTCACAAATGACTTATAGATCATTTTAATAAAGTATAAAAATAATACAAATATTTTTTCTTGGTTTTGAGCATGTCATTTTTCCTTTTTACTAAAATGTCATTTTAAACTGAAAACATGCACTTTGAGTCATACCAGTCACATCATGTATTGGTTTGACGTGATACCGATTCATCTGCATCACAAATGACTTATTAATCTCTCTCTTAAAGTATCAAGACAATCTGAGCGTGTTTTCTTGGTTTTCAGTGAGTGACACATGTTTTGAACTAAAATGTCAATTTTAGATTGATAACCAAAACTTTAAGTCACATTGGGCACATCGTGTATTAGATTGAGGTGCGGATAATTTCTACACATCAAAAACGACTTATGGATCATTTTCCTAATGTATTAAAACAATCCAAATGTTTTTTCTCAATTTTGAGTATGTCACTTGTCTTTTTTACTAAAATGTCAATTTTAAATAAAAAAGAACACTTAGAGTCACACTGATTACACCACGTATCATATTGAGATGTGGATGATTATTACATGTTAAAAATGACATATATCATTTTACTAAAGTATCAAAACAATCCTAACGTGTTTGTTCAGTTTTGATTATATCACTTTTTTTTACACTACTAAAAATTCAGCCTATAGCGACCGCCGATGGCGGTCGCTTTAGGCCCGACGCTGTTGACCTACAGCAACCGCCATTGGCGGCTGCCGAAGTGGGCCGAAATGCCGGCCTACAGTGACCGCCATTGGCGGTCACTGAAGTGGGCCGAAATGCCATCCTACAGCAACCGCCAATGGCGGTCTCTAAACTAGAAATATTTTTAATTTTTTTTTCATGGTACAAAATAAAAAAACAACAACATATAAATCATAAAAAATGGAAAAAAAATCCAAAAACCATAAACATCAATATTATCATAAACAATAAATGATAGTCGTGCTTCAACGATCCACAACCATCTGCTTTAGAAACCTACAATAAGATACAAAGAAAACAACTAAACAAAACAAACATAAATTTGACATATTTATTCAGTTATTATATACATATAATAAAATTAAATCTGACATCTCATGGGTGCTATAATAATTTAAAACCCCCAATTTAAGAAATGTTATCATTTTAGAATTTTTTTTCTTGTTTTGGAGTCTTTGCTTTAGTTTCTGAAAGTGTTTTGTTGTCTAAAAAAGAATGTTTTCCACACGCACTGCACGTCCAATGGATGTGCCGTCTCCTCCTACATGTCACAAATAATATTCCTATCGTTTTTGTGTGGTTTCAGGTCATTTGGAGCACGTTTGCTCTGAATTCGACTGTGACACACCGTTTTGGTCTTTTATGACTCCGGAAATGCGTTTCCGGTTACTGCGGTCAAACGACACCTCTGAATGACGTGTCGTCTACCCGAACATTTCACAATTCACACTTCGGTTGTTGTTGTATGATTTCATGACATTCTGAGGTCGTTCGGGTGGTTTTGACCACCCAACGCGCCCTTTTAGAGCGCGCCGAACTGCTGAAAACGACACATTCGGTCGTACCGCGCGCACCGCACGTCCGATGGATGTGTCGTCTCCTCCTACATGTCACGAATAATATTCCTATCGTTTTCGTGGGGTTTCAGGTCATTCGGAGCACGTTTTCTCTGAATTCGACCGTGACACATCGTTTTGGTCTTTTATGACTTCGAAAACGCGTTTCCGGTCACCGCGGTCAAAAGGAACCTCCAAATGACGTGACATCTACCCTACCATTTCAAAATTCACACCTCGGTTGTTGTCGTATGATTTCATGGCATTCTGAGGTTGTTCGGGTGGTTTTGACCACCCAACGCGCCCTTTTAGAGCGCACCAAACTGCTGAAAACGACACATCAGTCGTACCGCACGCACCGCACGTCCGATGGATGTGATGTATCCTCCTACATGTCACAAATAACATTACTATAGTTTTTGTGTGGTTTCAGGTCATTAGGAGCACGTTTGCTTTGAATTCGACCGTGACACGCCGTTTTGGTCTTTTATGACTCCAGAAACGCGTTTCCGGTCACCGCGGTCAAACGACACATCCGAATGATGTACCGTCTGCCCGACCATTTTAAAATTCACACCGCTATTGTTTTCGTATGATTTCATAGAATTCTGAGGTCGTTCGGGTGGTTTTGACCACCCAACGCGCCCTTTTAGAGCGCGCCAAACTGCTGAAAACGACACATTCGGTCGTACCACGCGCACCACACGTCCGATGGATGTACCGTCTCCTCTTACATGTCATGAATAATATTTTTATCATTTTCGTGTGGTTTCAGGTCATTCGGAGCACGTTTGATCTGAATTCAACTGTGACATGTTGTTTTGGTCTTTTATGACTCCGGAAACACGTTTCCAGTCACCGCGGTCAAACACCACCTCCGAATGATGTGTTGTCTGCCCTACCATTTCAAAATTCACACCGCGGTTGTTTTTGTATGATTTCATGGCATTCCGAGGTCGTTCGAGTGGTTTTGACCACCCAACGCGCCCTTTTAGAGCACGCCGAACTAATTGGCCTAACGACCAATTGGCCTATTGTATAGTTGTACAATTGGAATAATGACATAATGGCCTAATGACCATTTGTTCTAACATCCAACTGAACAATTGGCCAACTGGCCAATTTCCCTAATGGCCTAACAACCTAACGACCAATTGGTCTATTGTATAGGTGCACAATTAGGGGGGGTGTTGTCCGAGTGTGGGGGGGGGGGCTGTCCGGGGTGGGGGGTGCTGTCCGGGGGTGGGGGGGGGTATTCATAGGTGGGGCGGGCTTTCCGGGGGGTGTGGGGGGGTTGTCCGGGGGTGCGGGGGGGCTGTCTGGGGGTGCAGGGGGGGTGTTCGGGGTGGGGGGTGCTGTCCGGGGGTGGGGGGGGCTGTCCGGGGACTACAAATAGTGAACCCGAGCTCAGTCATCAAAAACAAGTTTCATGGTTTATATTAGGAATCACATGGTTTTTTCAGAACTATTACAGAACATGCAATTTAAAACATTAAAGAATTAAATGAACAAAAAATATCCAAATCATTAACCAGTTTCATGATTATTTCTCAATTCGTGCACACAAACATTACATCAGGCCAAAACACACATGATACCCCCAAATCACAAAAAAATATCACTAGAAACTCAACCTAAACATCAATAACAATCCCACCAGTAAAAACAGAAACACACCTCGTGAATATGATGCGTCATGCGTGGTCATGACTGCTACCTCCATCTGGTGGGACAGAGGCCTACAACAAATAAACATTATGAATATTTTCATAACAAAAATAATATAAATTAAATAAATAAATAGAGTATAAACCTGTATCTTATGATCCCCTGCAGCATCACCTGGATGCACATATTCCCGCAGTGCTCTAACCTCAGCGGTCAATTGCGCATTTACCTCCTCGGAAGCGCGTAACCGTGCCTCGAAATCTGACAACTGCTGTGTCATCTGAGCAACAACAAGACCGACAACCGCAATTCATGACACTACAGAATGAGGAATCCCTGTCCAATAGGTCAAACTATATCCATGCCCGTCCCGACCAATAATGCGATGAAAGATCCCATCCCTTCGCATAGGAAGCTGTCGCTGGTCCTCTGGCAGATGTTGTAACTCAGCTTCAAATTGAGCCTGTGAAATATTTAAATATATATACATATATATGTTAATATATAGATTTATGTAAGTATTGGTAAGTACAAGCACTTACTATCAATGCTGCAGCCTCTGGATCATTGCGATCACGAGTCCTCATCTACACCGACATTTTATCAGTCGGTGCACCTTGCTCCCACAACTGTATATGAATAGAATATAAACACAAAACCATATTAATTAATAAATTAAAAAATGAATAATAAATACCTCATGTCATATCTGAGACACATGACGAGTCCCGAGCCTGTGAGGTGGTCCCTGCAACGCTCGATTCTCAGAATGGCGTGCTGACACCTCCTACATTCAATTCATTCAAATTTCAAAAAAAATCACACATTCTTGAAAATATATATACCAAAATAATTATACAAACTGCAACACCCTCAGTAGACCAATATGCAACTAAGTCACGCCACTGAGTTGGGAGGACACCTCTTGGGACTTTTTCCAGAATGTCTGGGGCACCCACATTTGGTACCCAGTGGTCTCTCTTCACTTTGCCTTTATAGTCTTTCCACATCTTACGACATTTTCTCATACACAAGGGTCGAAACTCATCAGGGGCATACTTTCAAATTTTGCTATTAAAGAAAAAAATCACACATATTAGTATTGTTTATACATAGAGAATAGAGTAAAATGGTCTTCTTACCTAAACCTCCCTCCAAAGACGATCTAATGTGTCATGAGGGATAGAAGCCCAGTCACGCGTGGTCAATGGAAATCAATGTGGGTCACGTATGATATGAACCAGCTGACGAATAAATGCAAGGGAATTCAATCTCATAGGATGAAATAACTCATCAAAGGAAACATCAATCGTCGTGTCAGAATTCCATGATAAAATTCCACGACCAGGGCCTCTCTTGCGAGAGGAAGAAGCAATCGAGTATGATCCTGTTGAAAACAATTTTATATATAATTTGACAGATGTTATAAATATATATATATATATATATATATGTTTATCAATTACATAAAAAATAGAGACAATGACATTCAAACATACCTTGACCCTGAGACATAGATGCCTTAGATGGGTGATGTGGATTTGCTGCCTCTTCCCGTGACATGCCTGCAGTCATAGAAAACATTAGTAAGGGGACTATCCAAAGTGTCCAAAAGATAAATTGGATTGTTCATAAAAAAATCAAACTTGTACAATTGTTAATCAAACAAAAAGGGATTGAATAATTAGTTGTAAATGAATTTTAAAAAACCATAAAGTTAACAAAATAGATATACAAATTATGTACAAAACCAATCAATGCATAGCCAAATTTCAGATTGAATTAATAAAAATTCAAGCAGCACATGAACTAGATGAAGAATACCTCAATGGGAAGATACATCGACAATAACATCAATATACCAAGAGTTAAATCACCCTAAATATTTATAACTGAATAAACTTCCAAAAGCGAGGATTAAAACTTACAAGGATTTATAAAATGGTTAGATAATTTATGATATCCTAGGACATTCAATACTGAATAGCGGGAAAACGATTATACCTTTCATTAAGCATGAAAATCGACCGTTTCTCCTTCAAGATCCGCTCTGACCCAATAAATATCTTCTTCACGTTGAACTATGGTATGTTGATCAAGCTGTTGGGAAACAAACAGAACAGTCTTGGGTTCATCTTTTTCAAATAAAAACACTCCTCACCGAGACATTTTGACAACAAATTGACAACTTGGATTCGAAGGTAAAGTAACGAAGAATACTTGTTCTGCTTGTGATGTCAAAATGAAAGGTTCATTCTCAACTCATTCATTTCTGTATAACATATAGTTAAAATTCACCAATGAAAACTGATATTGATCAACTTTACATCCCTGCACTGGATCAACCCAATTACACTTTAACAATATGTACTTCAACCCGTGTGTGTATACAACTTCAATGATGTCTATCAATTGACCATAGTAATAACCATAATCGACAAATAGACAAATGATTCCACTGTTTTGTGTTGCTCGTTTTTCGTCAACATCTTTAATGCAAAAGAGAAAACCATTAGCATCTATAGCTTTATAACAATGAGCTGTTATAGATGGACCCTCATCCAGTTGGATAAATTATTCAGTTAGCGTGGGGTCCCCTAACTCCCTCGGCTTATGAACCTACATAATTTATAAAATTAAATATTGATATATGCAGAAATAAATTAGTATAATACTTCACTCATAATGAAAATCAGTTTATACGTACATAATCCTTGAACCAATCATGAAATGACGCATAATGAGATTTTGAATTTGAAAATCAGTCGCACGATACATCCCTTATTTTATCTCATTAATGTGTTTCCTGCAAATGATAGCGTGATGTTTAAATGATCAACTTATGCAAACAAAACATGAAAAGGTTAAACAATAAAAGTGATAAGATACTTACTGAATTAATGGTGCAACTGATGAAGTATTGAACAAGATATATCGATGTGCTTGTATCCACTTGATGTTGTCCATATCAAATGTGGTTCCTTCTCCAACTGGACCATCATGAATCCGAGAGGGCTTATCTAATTTTGTTTCAACATCCGTAAGATATTCTGTACAAAAAGTAGTACACTCATCCATCAAATAACCATTGGCTATTGATGCCTCTGGACAAGCTCTGTTGCATACAAATCGTTTCAATGTACTCAAATACCGCTCAATAGGATACATCCACCTGAATTACACTGGACCAACAACCATTAATTCATCAGTTAGGTGTACTAAGTGGACCATAACATCGAAAAATGAGGGGGGAAAAGTTTCTCAAAGTGATAAAGCGTAAGTACAATTCGGTCCTGCAAATTTTTTAAATCACTCATTCGTTGATTTCTTAAACAAAGATGTCTAAAAAAATTACTCATCTCAATCAACGGCTGAAAAACATTGGGGGATACACAATCACAAATTGCGATTGGAATCAACTGCTGAAGTAGTATGTGATTGTCATGAATTTTAAACCCTTGCAATTTCTTGCTCGTCAGATTCACACACTTTGAAATATTAGAAGAGTAACCATCATGCACCTTGATCATCTTCAAAATGGAAAGAAATGTCTCTTTCTCATTTGTAGTCATCGTATACTGTGCAGCAGACATATATGCCTTGTTTCCCTCAGCTAACTGTAAATGCAACTGTTTCCTTAAACCCATTTCTTCCAAATCACGGCGTGCATTAACATGGTCCTTTGATTTTCCACTGACACCTAAAATGGTTCACAATATGTTATCACAAACATTTTTTTCAATGTGCATGACATCCAAATTATGCCTGAGCATGTTAGTTTTCCAATACGGAAGACTATAAAAAATACTTTTCTTTTTCCAATTGTGACTGCACTGCCTACCCGCAACACGAATATTACGTACTGGAGGAGACACCAAATCCTGAATTTCATATACCATGCAGATATTTTCTTCCTCAATCTACGATAAAATTTCAACTCCTATCATGATCTTTGGTGCTGGGCCAAACTCTCTAGAACCATCAAATGCCACTCTGTCCTTTCTGAACCTGTGTTGAGGGGGGATAAAACGTCTGTGACCCATGTATGACTATTTTTTGGAATGTTTCCATACAAATTTTTTACTTTTATTGCAACAAGGGAAAGCAAATTCCCCTTTCGTACTCCATCCTGATAAATTTGCATAAGTTGGGAAGTCATTGATTTTCCACAATAAAGCAGCCTACAATTTGAACATTTCATTCGTTTCACAGTCATAAGTCATCACACCATCGCCCCAAAATTCATTCAACTCATCAATCAATGGCTGAAGGTAAACATCAATCTTATCCCCCAGACTTTTAGGTCCATTAATAAGAGTGGAAAGTAATATAAATTGTTGCTTCATACAAATCCACGGAGGAAGATTATACGGAACCAACACCACGGGCCATGTGCTATGAGTTGTACCAACCATAGACTTGAATGGATTGAAACCATCTGCTGCCAATCCCAATCAGACATTACGAACATCTTTAACAAAGTCGGGATGTCTCTTATCAAAATCCTTCCATGCATGAGAGTCTGCCGGGTGGGTTAACATATCACTTTTATGAACTCTTTCTGCATGCCATCTCATTAAATTAGAAACTTTAAATGACATAAAAAATATTTTCAACATCAGTTTAAGGGGAAAGTAATGCATTTTCTTTACGGCAATCGGTTTCCCCTGTATCGCAATCTGACTTTGATGAGTCTGATTTTCCCTGTTCTCTTTCCACCTGGAAGCACCACAAACCGTAAAAATATCCAAATGGTCAGTTTCCTTTCTAAACAACATATAGTTGTTTTCACATGCATCTATGGTATCATATGTAAAACCTAAGTTCCCTGTCAACTTACAAGCATGGTAATACAACTCGGGAATATTAGCGTCGACAGGAAGAACCTTTTTCAATAACACCAAAAGCATGTTGAATGATGTGTCTGACCAATTATTCAAAGTCTTCAATTGCAACAACTCCACGATAAACGACGGTTTATTGTAAGAAGTACATCCAAGATATAATTCTGTTTTTGCATCATCAAGTGCTTCATAAAACCTCCTTGAATCGCGATCTGCACCAAAGCAAAGATTTATCTCACCGATATCAAGATTCTGGATGTCAATGCCTTCAGGATCCAACCCATGTACCATTTCAATAAGCATTTCATATATTGGATCATTCATCCTTGCATCAACATCCATCTGAACTGCATCCGTATTTTGACAACGAACATATTCTTCTCCATGATGAGTCCAAATCTTATAATTTTTTAGAAATCCATTAAATAATAGGTGCTCCCTCACAGTATCTCGTGTGAATTGATATCTGTTAGCACATTTTTTACATGGAAAACTAATATAGTCACTTTCAAATCCTCTGGTGAAGTCAATAAACTGCATAATTCCATTGAAATATTCTCTAGACGTTTGATTTGGAAGATCAATCCAACTCTTATCCATAATAATATCTGTATAACAAATATTTACACAATACTTATTACATTTTCATTTTTCAAATCAACTATATTTAAAATAAATACTAATCAATTTTTTTGTGAACCATTGATAAAATAATAATGTAAGTGAAAGCCCATGCCATACCTGATTACGCTACAAACTTGGAAGGGAGGGGAGCCAAAGGCGGTGCTACGAGGGAGAGGAGAGGCAGTGAAGGGGAGCCAGAGCCAGAGGCGGTGCGGCGAGGGAGGGGACAAGTGGCGGTGGCGGTGAGGAGCCGGAGGAGAGGAGACGGTGACGGGAAGAGGGACGGGTAGCGGGGGGGGGGGGGGGGTGTCCGGGGTGCGGGGAGGGTTGTTCAGGGTGTGGGGGGGCCTGTCCAAGGTGCGGGGGGGCTGTCCGGGGTGGGGGGGCTTTCCGGGGTGGGGGGAGGGATGAGGGGGTGGAGGGCCGAGGGTGGAGGGTGGAGGGCGGAGGGCAGAGGGCGGAGGGGTTGGAGACCGGAGGGGGCGGAGGCTAGAGAGCGGAGTCCAGAGGGCGGAGGGACGCCGGAGGGGACAGAGGGTAGGGCGGAGGATGGCCGGAGGGCGGAGGGCGGCCGGAGCCAGAGGGCAGAGGGTGGAGGGCGGGCGGAGGGCAGAGGCCGATGAGGGCGGAGGGTGGAGGGCGGCAAGGGCGGCGAGTGGTGGAGGGTGGAGAGGGCGCACGATGATGGGGGAGGGCACACGGGGGAGGGAGGAGGGCGGCGACGAGGGAGGGCGCGCGGAGGGTGGAGGGCGGCGAGCGGTGGAGGGCGGCGAGGGCGCGCGACGATGGGGGAGGGCGCACGACGAGGTCGAGGGCGAGGGAGGAGGCGGGGGGGGGGGGGGCGAAGCACCCTTTTTTTTTTGTCAAAGCTCAGCAAGTCAGGGGGCTTCAAAGCCCAATATTGTAGTAGTGTTACTAAAACATCATTTAAAAATAAAAACACGTAGTTTGAGTCATACCGGTAATGTCGTGTGTTGGGTTGATATGAGACTGATTCCTACATGTCACAAATGATTTATTAATAATTTTCCTAAATTATCAATACAATCAGATCACATTTTCTTGGTTTTTAGTGAGTGACATACGATTTTAACTAAAATTTCAATTTTGAACTGATAACAGACACTTTGAGTCATACCGGGCACACCGTGTATTGGATTGAGGTGAGGTTAATTCCTACACATCACAAATGACTTATGAATTATTTTCCTAAATTATTAAAATATTATGAATGTGTTTTCTCAGTTTTGAGTATGTCACTTGTCTTTTTTACTAAAATATCAATTTTAAATAAAAAGACACACTTTGAGTCATATTGGTCACACCGTGCACTATATTGGGGTGCGATTGATTCCTACACATCACAAATGACTTATGGACCATTGTTCTAAATTATCAAAACAATTCGAATGTGTTTTCTCAATTTTGAGTATGTCACTTGTCTTTTTTACTAAAATGTCAATTTTAAATAAAAAGGTACACTTGGAGTCATACCGGTTACACGGTGCATCATATTGAGGTGAAAATGATTTCTAAATGTCACAAATTACTTATAGACCATTTTCATAAATTATAAAAATAATATGAATGTGTTTTCTTGGTTTTGAGTACGTCACTTGTGTTTTTTACTAAAAATCTATTTTAAACTGAAAACACGCACATTGAGTCATACCGGTCACATCGTGTGTCAGTTTGAATTGATATTGATTCCTAAATGTCATAAATGACTTATGAATCATTTTCCTAAATTACCAAGACAATTATAGTTATTTTCTTGGTTTTCAGTACACATGTTTTGAACTAAATATCAATTTTAAACTGATAATGAACATTTTGAGTCATACTGGGAACATCGTGTATCACATTGAGGTGTGGCTGATTCCTATATGTCACAAATGACTTATGGATCATTTTACTAAAGT
Organism: Viscum album; assembly: GCA_963277665.1. Taxonomy (NCBI): domain Eukaryota; kingdom Viridiplantae; phylum Streptophyta; class Magnoliopsida; order Santalales; family Viscaceae; genus Viscum; species Viscum album. Next base: position 452,441,645 of record OY728137.1, on the reverse strand, counting down.
ATTAAACCAATCTAAATGATTTTTCTCATTTTTGAGTATGTCACTTGTGTTTTTTACTAAAATGTCAATTTTAAACTAAAAACATAATCTTTGAGTCACACTGGACATAAAATGATGAGAAAATCAACTAAATAAGTAGCTAGCAGTCACCTTTTCATGATGTCTATATAAATTATGATATAAGGTATGCTACACATTCGTTTCTAAACAAATATATTTCCTCTTCTGAATACGAGGACTGTTGACAGTCCCAGTATCATTGAAAAAATATAAATAAAGGATTAATAAATATTTTAAATTAAATTGTAATTATATTTGAAAATAACTCTTTAGGGATGCTAATTTGTTCATGGTATATGATATCTTTCATAAATTTGAAAACATAATTACCATAATATTTTCCATTGGTTTTTTTCAAACACTGCAGAAACATTGAGAAAAATAAGTAATTTGTTTTGATATATGTTTTGATGGTGAAATCTTATTATATATACCTCAATACTTTTCCACTTGTAGAGGTTGATGGGATACTTATATTCATGGATTGTCCTCATGCCACGATTTTGATGATTTTTAAACACTACTCTATCATAATATAATTTTCATTAAAACATAATATAAAATTTCTAACTTGAAGTTAAGTTTTAAAACATTGCATGTAGTGTATTAAAAATTGATAAACATCATCATGTGTGGTCAGTTTTTTGGGTATCGATGCATTAAATATAGAAAATAGATCTTTGAAGTATCCAAATTGAATGTAATGAGTAACCAATGCTACTTAAAAAAGGAATAAGTAATGAAATGAATGAAAATATCACTACTGGAAAACTAACCTTTACCAACGGTTTGGAGAACCGTAGCCAAGTAAGCCGTTGGGATAGGTCTATACCAACAGTTTTCCAAAAACCGTTGGTATAGACCTATACCAACGGTTTTGGAAACCGTTGGTATAGGTAATATGAAATCTATACCAACGGTAATGGAACCGTTGGTATATAAATTCCAAAAATAAAACATCCGCTGGGATTTGATCCTAGGACCCCTCGTTTATAATCGAACGACTTAACCACTAAGCTAACATCACTTTTGTAAACATAATTTCATAAATATATATATGTATTATCATAATTATTTAAAATTTTGATTTATATAATGTTCTCGGTTAGTAGATCTGGAAAAAAATTAAAGAACCTATCCCAACGGTTTTGGAAACCGTTGGGATAGCCCTTTCCCAACGGTTTTCAAAACCATTGGGATAGGTTTGGGTGGGTTGAATCTATTTAGGGAGAAGGTTGAAACTTTGGATGGTTTTTCCCAACGGTTTTGATGAACCGTTGGGAAAGAGGCTCAAAACACACCCTTTCCCAACGGTTTCACCAAAACCGTTGGGAAAGGTCACTCTTTCCCAACGGTTTTGGTGAACCGTTGGGAAAGCGGCTCAAAACACACCCTTTCCCAACGGTTTCACCAAAACCGTTGGGAAAGGGGCTCAAAACACACCCTTTGAGTGACCCTTTCCCAACGGTTTGCCAAACCGTTGGGAAAGGTGGGGAAATCTATGGCTTTCCCAACGGTTTTGGTGAACCGTTGGGAAATGGTAGCTATACCAACGGTTTTTACAAACCGTTGGTATAGAAGTGTTGGGAAAGATCATCTTTCCAGTAGTGTATATTTGATATGATTAAATTGTGGAGTTTTATCCCTGCATCATAGGTATTAAGAAGGGTCAGTTATCTATAAGTTTTCTTTCAAACATTGTGGAAAGTTTGTCGGATATTACTTAAATTTGATTTGGTTCCAATTTAAATTCTTGTGTAGAAGTTATGTGAGGACTAATGAGTATAAATTTCTGTTCACAAGGTTTTCCCTTCAAATAGTATTCATATACATGCCTGAAAAAAATATATGAATAGTATTTAGTTATAATTAACATAATAGATCAACTATTGGAAAAAAATCATTAAAACACACCTCATGTATACATTTACAACTAATACTCCTAGCCATTCATGAATGAGGATTTCATTTAAATTCTCAAGACCAATATAGTCTGTAATGGCCTCTCCATACATCTGTTCTTTATAATCAATTGTGGTCATAACACCATTTGCTAAAATTTTATCTGCATGAATCTTTAATGTTAGTAAATTTGTAAGTTGAACGGGTGGGGTAAAGATACTTTATGAAGATATTATTGATTGATTGGTTGATCATTTAGATCATTTTGATTATACCTTCCATTTCACCCCTTCCCTTTGTCCATCTGTAATAACATTCATTAGTTCAAACCTATTTTCATTAAATTTAAATGTTTTACATGAAAAATAAATTGGAAATGAATACCACCTTTTCAATATGTTTTTTTACAAGATCTAATGACCATGCTACGAATGTTTCAATAGTTTGATCGGCCATATGAATATCTGCATCAGTAAGTGGAACATGTAGCTCGATGCTTGGATCTTAAGATATGTTAATCACCACTCTCACATGACCTATTAGAAGTTGTCTGTTGTATAGAATATCTTATTATATATTGTACATGATACCCCTCGAAAAAAAGAAATGGGTAGGTGTTGATAGATATAAATCACAATCATTTTCACCCTATATAATATTAGTATAAGAATGGTATAAGTGTCTTCCTGATTCACATTTCATAGAAACAATTATGAAAATATTTATTACCTCTTCTAAGACAACTCTTTGAGGGGAATTTATTACCTCAATGTTGGTGGGGGGGGGGGTCTTCACGTAGTGGTTGTTCTTGTGTTGTTTCTTCTCTTTGATTCCTCCCCATAACATTTTCTAGCAACTCTGAATGCTAATTAAAATTTTCTTCTAGAGCAACTAATCATTCATGCAACTATTCCATTTTATTATCTTTATCTTTTTCATTTCTTTTCTCAAAATATGTTCGGGGTGACACCCCAAAACCCACACCTCTGACACAGTCATACTGTTATGGCCACTTCAAGGCCACTAATAATATTTGTTCATCAGATACAACTGATGATGATTCTTATGTCGAAGTTAGATAATAAACATAGTAAAATAAGTAATCATTATTATGTAATACCTATTTTAATAAAAACAAATTGTTATTATGGCATACTTATACATGCTTCCACACTTCTTGTTCATTTTCATCTATTATTATCCCTTGTTTATTTACATGTTACTCCTTCCATAGCACTTGACATGAGATGGAAGTGGATTTGGATTTGAATTCATCAATATTCATATAAATAGAGGAACATAATTATGTTTTTGTTTTTATGTAACATAAAATTATTATGGTAGATTTAAAATACGTATCAATTTTTTTTTCAAGTGAATCATACCCCATCATTACTTTATGGTAGGGGTACATTGGTTTTGCTACCCGTTACTTATTTTCAGCACTCAAATGTTGTTTCATAAATTAACAATTCTTAATTAAAGTGATTAATACACATATTGTCAAGAAATTTATTACTAGTACCAATGTACCAGAAAACATGTCTTCTCATAAAGACTAATAAACACATTCCATGCTTTCCGGTTTATTAGGTATTCATACATCTATAGTGGTTTCATGTTTATTTTCCATTTAGCGTCTTTGAGATGAAACTTCATAAGAATTGTGGAAAAACCTCTACGATACTTTCTAGTGAGAATTAATACAAATTTCATTTGGGATTCATCTACTATAAATAAATGTTGTAAGGGATAATATAGATCAATTCAACATTTCATTATTTTTTTAATAAAATAAAGAGATTATATCATAATGTTACTATAATATCTTCCCAAATTGTTGTCTTAAGTGCGAGCACAACATTGAACCATGAATCTACATGAATTGGAACATGCATGTGAGTGGTGAGCCCAATGTAACTACTGAACATGGCCTTGTTGGGGTTAACAGGCTGGCCACGTGCATTCCATCCAACCTCAAATTTGATGACTTTGTTTCTCGCCATAATATTTTTTTCTAACACCATCATGCTACGACACTCCTATTTTTTATGGGACACTGGTTGTTCATCTTCTACCATTTTTTCAGCTTAAAAATTATTAATATTTTGTTCCTATGGATTGGTATCATCGACATATGAATAAGGTTGTTGTTTCTCTACATTGGTAGCACTGACATATTGAGAAACATGTTGTTCCTCAAGATTGGGAGCATCGACATTTTCAGAATTCATTAAATGCATAATTTTTTTGTATTTTTAATTTATATTATGTAAATGTAGCAGTGAAAAGATAATAATATGAGTAAACACAATGTATATTACAAAAATATAAACTGATTATTGAACACTCTTTTTTAAAGGTTGATGGGATTTAACCCCTTTATTGAGTATCCAAATCCCTTCATTATGGTGTCGTATGACATACAAGATCCCATATACATTAAGACCATTTAAAAATGATTGTGACATCCCAATGAAATGGTCAACCTCAGTTGAATTGACATCTGATCCTTCAGTGGTTTTGGTTGATAACAAAACAATTGACCACTTTTGGTTTGTAGGATCTGGAACATAAAATACTTGTACTGCGTATGATTCTGTTGTAAATAGTTTGTTTTTATAACCTTCTTTACTAAAATCCAATTTCATAAATCATGATTCATCTATTTTAATAGTATTATTATTATCAACCCACTTGCATTGAAAAATCAACACTTGGAATGTTTTATAATCCAACTACTATATTTTTTTGATGATGCTAAATCATGACATATTCACATAAATTGGATTTCTTTCCTTGACACTATATGCATGCATCACTTTAGCCACAAGGGTAACTTCACTACTTTAAATGGTACTATGTTTATCGTGATCATTTTTATATAACTTATAACCATTAATTACATAATCATTATAAGATAATACATATACACTTAACCCTCTGACTAGCCATCGAAGTCATTCTAAAATTGAATATGGGTTTTCAGATGACACCTTAAAAATATGGTCTCGAAACTATCCTATAAAATGTTGATTATGTGTATTTGATATCTAGCCTTCATACATTGATGGATTCAAATGCCTAAGAATTTCTTTGTGGGTTTCAATATATGGGAAAACCTCTAAAATGTAATATAAAATGTAAAGGTGGGATTACACCCAATCTGTAATAATAATTGTGACAACATCTATTCCAAAAATTCATTCGCCCAAAACCCTCCCAGTGTGATGATATTTTGTAAGATCAATGTTTTCCACACCAGATAGGTAGTCAATACAAAATTTGATGGCTTCCTTAACAACATATCGATATATAATACAACCTTATGGTCGACTTCAATTTTTTACATACCAATTCAAAATATCCATATATCGTTTGATGGGGTACATCCATTTATAATATACAGGACCACATAGTTGAATCTATCTTAACAAGTGAACCATCAAGTGAACCATTATATCAAATAATTTCGGTGGGAAGAACATCTCCAATTCACATAATATGACAAAAATTTCCTTTTCCATGGTTGAAAATTTTTCTGGGTCTATAACTTTGTTTCATATAGCTTTTAAAAAGAAACAAATTTTGGTTAATATATGATGTAAATTCTTGGGAAATGCACAACTTAAAGCTATATTCATTAGATCTTGCATTAAAACATGACTATCATGTGATTTCAAAACCTTTAACTTTAAATCAGTCATTGAAACAATATTCTTGATATTTTAAGAATACCCATCTAGAACTTTTACGTCATTCAAGAAGTTACAAAACTGATATCTCTCCCATATGAAAAGATTGTAAGCAGCTGGAGAAAGAAAATTCCATTTTTCACCCTTCATTGGGGTTAACTCTTCAACTATTCCCATGTCAATCATATCCAACCTAGCCTTAATTCCACACTTAATTTTCAAGGTGGATTTAGTAACATGTCAATGACATGACCACATATGTTTTTTTTCCACATTCATGACATCAATAAAATTCTTAACGTACAAACAATTCCAGTATGGTAATTAAAAAAATTGATCCCTTTTTCCAATCGATTTTCATAAGGTTTTTCAAAAAAGTTTTACCAAAAGCAGTGTCCATATCTTTTACTTTCTCAAACAATTTATCACTTGTTAGTGGATACAGTGTTGTACATTCTTCTAAACTCTCATCGAATGATGTATTCCATGATTGGTACTTATGTCGTCTAAGTAGAAATCTATGATGTCCTAGAAACACAATCTTCAATGAATGTTTTAGCCTAATTGACTTTATACCTTGTTCACAAATGGGGAAACCTTGAGTTACTTTAATTATATATCCTAAAAAATTTCCATAAGTAGGAAAGTCATTTATCATCTTGTATAACATGGCTCTCAACATGAAATCTCCATTTCTATAAGAATCATACAAAGTAACACCTGAATCCCACAATAATTTCAAATCTTAGATCAATAGATCCAAATAAACATCAATATCATTACTCAATTGTTTTGGTCTTGATATTAGTAGGGATAACATAATGTATTTTTGTCTCATGCATAACCATGGTGGAAAGTTATAATTTACCAAAATAATCAGCCATGTATTATGAGTGATTCTTTAAAAACCAAAAGGATTCACTCTATTTGTAGATAGCGCAGGAAAAAGGTTTATCAGTTTGTTTTTAAATTCAGGATACTCATGATTAATTCTCTTCCATTGGGGAGAGTTTATCAGGTGACAAAATTTTCCATATTTATTTCTTGTATCTGCATGCCATGTCAATTGTCTTATAGTCTCCTCACTTCTATATAGGTGTCTAAACCTTGGAATGATTGGGAAGTACCATAAAACTTTTGTAGGACCTGATTCATCATTATTGTATCAAGAAGCACCAAACTTTGGTAAATTTTTAAGTGATTTTTGGTCCTTGAGAAACAATATATAGTCATTTGAAAAAACATGTATTCTTTCAGAGGTCATACCCATTGAACATAACATTCGTTTAACATCATATTTTTGGCAAGGAAACTCATTATCTTCTGGGAGCATATAATTCATGAGAGAAAGTAGTTTGGTAAAATTGACATGAATCCATCTATTTCTAGCTTTGAAATTATACAACTTTAGTATTGCTGACAATGCTGTGTATTTAGTAAAACTAGCATACAATGGAGGCTTTACACAACTCTTTATCTTCTCAAACAATTTTAGACAATCACGAAGTTCATCTTTAACTATCATTTTCATTTCCTTCATACAATCTCCATCATCATTCACACTAGTAATCACATCCTCGATATGATCTTCATCATTGTACACACTTGTAATCATATCAGATGATTCATAAAACACGGTCTTATCCCAGCCACTAGCTGCATTCATTTTCCCCCATGTTTAGTCCAATATTTATAACTTAGATATATTCTATGATAGATAAAGTGCTCTTATAACTCCGATGGACTAATTATTCTTGAATAAAAACACTATAAACATAGACAAAGGATTTGAGAAGGGTTATATACATGATCTTTTTCCAACTTGATGTACTCTTTTACCCCATCACCATACTCTTTTGTTATACAACTTACATCCATCCATTTTTGATTCATATACATCATATTTGATTAGGTAATATTAATATTTAACAAAATAAATAAATTTTAAAAACTATTTCATAGAAAAATTCCATCTTATGATTAAAATATTATCATAAAGTAAGATTATTAATGGTTATGATTTTAAAAACATAAATTGGTTTATTAATGGTTATGATTTTACTAACACGGGTTATCATTAATATTTTCTATGTTATATGAACCTAATATACCATCCCTTGCATTAATTTTGGTCCCAAGAAAGACTTATCCCCTATCATAACCCAATATAGAGGTGATCAACATACGGCCTTTAATAAAAAACTTCAAAAATATCTATCTATATAAACGCTTGATAATTATTTTTATACAAAAAATTACAATTTTTTAGATTTAAAAATTTATCTCTCAATATTTATAACAATATAATTTCCATATTTTGGTTTCCTAAAAATAAGAAAATATTGAAAGATGATACTCTAATGGTTAATAAAAATAAAATACACAAGGTAATTACATGTTTTAAAAAGACATTGCAATTTTAATACATGGGAGTAAGAGGGATACTTGGAAGCAAATGGGAAGAATGTTTTATTTTAATCCATGAGAGCATGAGAGATACTTGGAACATGGATTCGATTACCATTTGTGCACTATAAAAACATCGTCTACTTATCATTTGCAGTCACCACCTTACATGATAAGTGGGAAGTGTTTTTGTAGTGCATATCTAGGAGCTCCATGCAATAAGAGTGAGAAATATTGAATAATTAATGAAAATTAACGTGAAGGTGAGGGAGATGGTGGACTAATAATGAATCAAGGCAAAAGAGAGTGGTTTGAAGAATATGGTAGAGAATAAAGAAGGTTTTCTTATGTATTTTCTGTTGTTGAAAATCACAAATCACATTACAATGTCAATAATTCCATAGAAATTTTATTGGATATAGTCCAATGGATTGATGTGATTAGACAGTATGTGACATTAAAATGATTATCTGATTACATTCAAAATTCTACTAGAAAGAAATGTTTGATAAAGATAAATCAGGTTATACTTTTCTAAACATTAAAATACTCAAACATAATGTTTATATTAAGGTATTCATGATTATATCATATTATTGTTGAAAGAATAATGTTATGAGGCCAACAAATAGAAGATTTATGGAAGTTTCTAATGAGGTTGTATCAGATGGATAGAGGTATGAAGGTCATCCGATGAACATTTTTGAGTTCATCAGATAGAGGGAATATTTCTAAATGATCCGAAAAAGGTTTCCTAAAAAATTCATTAGAAAAATAAAACATGTAAGGATCATTGGATAGAAGTTACCCATTGAAGGTAATAGACATAGGTCTCTAAATTAAGTCATCCGAAAGAAGTTTTAGAGAGAAGTAATCATATAGATCCATCTGATGGTGTAACTATAAGGGCATCAGAATAATAATTTCAAGTCATCAGACAAATTCCTTCTAACGAATCCATTAGATAGTGAGTTCTAGATAGTGGGCATTGAATGGAAAAACCTCCTATAACGTTATAATAGAAAGAGTCCATAGATGGAGGAAGTTTCTAAAAAGATGAACAAGATGGAGTTTTTAAGTACTTTAAAAGTATTTTTCAAAGACATTAAATGGGACAATATTGTGCTGGTTATTCAATGTTTCAATAATAATGAAGTGTAGATAGTGTTTTAATCCATGGGTTTAGGAAGTTTGTATTGTTTTTTGATTCCTATATTTTAAGGAAAGTTTCCTAAAAATAATTTTTGACACCTAAAATTTAGGAATTATGAAGGTGGTAAATCATTTAATGTTTTGATTGGGATGTACAAAATTTGGGTGGGATGTTTAAATTTTATGCTCAAATGACTCCTTTAATTCTTGGAGGACCACTACCTATTTAATTGGGTTTTCATTCTCTGTGGATGTGTGTGTTGTGAGTACTGGGAAAAGTCCTGAAGATTTTAGTTGGAGATGGAAGAGATCTTGTCTCGATGCATCAGAAGCAGTAGCACTAGAATGAGTGATACCAAATAGAGTCTTACTATCTTTTGGTATTAGATGATCAAGGTAAATAGGTGATAAAACGAATAAAGATTTTGTTGATATCGGTCGAAGTGGTACCAAACAAAATTTTTCTACCAACTGGTATCAGCCGGATAAGGTACAAGAAAGATCATATCAATTTGAGGTATCAGACCGAGTGTAATTGATAGAGAGCATGGTATGTACTAATCTAGATAAATAATTTGATAATGAAGTTCTTTCTCATTGTTGTTCCAGAAATAAAAGTGAAGCAAGAAGAAGAACTTGCAATAAGGAAAGTGTGAATAATATTGAAGTAGCATAGTGAAAACATTGAATCATGTTGGTGAAGTTTATTTTATTATTTCAAAATTATTAATTCAAAAAAATTATTAATTTAAAATGATTAATTCAAAATTATTAATTCAAAACTATTATTAATTCAAAAATATTAATTCAAAATAATTATTAATTCACAAGCTCCAAACAATTCAAAATTCCCCCTTTTAAACCATTTGAATCTATTCACTCTTATTTCAAATCACAAAACTTCATTTTAAAGTCAATGTAAAATTTAAAATATCCTTTATTAATATCATCATTGAAATATAAAATATAATCCTCATTCTAAAAAATCATAGAAATCTAATTTATTAACTTTAAAACCAATCATTTACCCTTAAAATCACATCTACATTATAAAAAAATGACTAATATTGTTCTAATAAATATTTGGGACACTTTTTATTAGTTTTTAAAAATGATTTTCACCACTAAAAATCGCGTTAACCTTTATTTAAAATCACTTTCAAACAAAAATTTTACCCATTAAAAAAATATTTGTTGGAAAATAAAACACCAAATTCATTTTCAAACTACCTTAGAAAATTCACTCACTATTTTCAAAACCAATCCCTTTCCATTTTGAACCAAGCATTCAAAATTTTAAAACCATGCATCGCCTAATTAACACGAGCATTCTATAATCAAGATAGTTTGGAAACTGTGAAAATATGACACAAAATCCAAGGATAATTAGTGTCTGCAATCAGCTAGGACACATGGTTGGAAAGCCATGTTCCAATCACATTGTTGTCATAGGGAGCCACTCATAACTGTGTATAGGAGATCCTCAAGGTTTACCAAACTCTATGAGCTCACTAATTGTCACTAATTCAACTCCTACTTCACCCCGAAACATGAATAGATTTATAAATGGCACAAATAATCTTTAACCGAAGAGAATGAACAGTCAATATAAATTCAAGTACACCAACAATAGATAATGAAAACTTTAAACTCAAGGATGGATATAACTTTTCATGAAAACTTGAGGTTTAGAATGAGTAAGAGCTCACGAAACCCAAGTCAGCTAGTTTGGAATGCGATGGGTATGTTTTGAGCATTAAACGTGGATTATTGAGGAAAAGTTGGCATACTTGTGTTGCAATGTGAGTAGGGTGGTTTTAAGCAGAGAACAATGGATCTTTAGGTGCTAACATAAAAAAATATCACATACCTTAGATTTGGAGAGGATCAATTCGTCAATAAGATCAATGAAGAGAGAGAGCAGTGGCAACAATTGGGTTCTGTAAGAGCTTGAACGACGCGAGTGAGGAGAATATGTTAGGGATATTTTTAAAAGATTGGGTAAGGACTTTATCATTGATTTATACTACAAATTCTGATGGTTTGGAGCACCTTGAAAATGTTATTCAAGATGAAGTGGACAAAGAATTGATCTAAGAACAAGCTTTGGTCTCCCCTATGAGGAAGGGAAAATCTAAGTTGGTATTAGCTTCCCCACCTCCTACTAAGAAGAATGTCGTGAGTATCACTACCTCGAATCCTAGACAACCCCCTTCGCAGAATAGGGGTATGGTGCAGGCTATCTCTACTTTGCATGATTCTCTTACTTTGGAGTCCAGTGTGAATAAAACACCACTTTTTGTTATCTCCAATGAAGTTGATGTCCCCTATGTGGACATTATGAACCTTAATGTTAAGGAGCACAATGCTTTTGGTTTTGAAAGTAAAGAGGTGAGAGGGAATTGGCAACAAGCTAATACTTGGCAGCGAGGCTGACATCTAAAAAATTGTGGCTGAGGACGTGGCTGTGATGATTGGGCTGGTGCATGAGGGCATGAAAAAAATGTTTCCACTGGGTCTTCTTTCAAGGGACTCACTCTGGAGTAGAAAAAACGTAGATAAAAGTATTATGTGCTCTTCAATCAAAGGAACTCATAGTCGGAGTGGGAAACTACTGATGATGATGACTCTGATCATGATTATGGACATGTTCTTGATTTGTAGACTCTCTTATGCATGTGGGTTTGCCCTTGTTTTCTCTTCCATCTTTCATGTACTTATTTCTTTTTCTTTCTTTTTAATAATAAGGGGCTTGACGTCAAACTTTTTTGGTAAAATTATAACACTGATAAAGATAAGTTTTATCAGTGCTTTTTAGCGCCGCTAAAAACCTAATTTTAATAATATAATAAATATAATTAAAAAAAATAAATGTAAATATTTATAAATAAATATTTAAATAATTATAAATATATATTTATAAATATATTTATTATTCAAATATATTTATTATAATTTTATAATTATTTAAATATACAATTAATTATTTATACTTATAATTATAAATAAATATATTTATATAATTACAAATATATATATTTATATTAATATATAAATACATATAATTATAAATATAATAGATATATTTATTATTTAAGAATATTTATTATAATTTTATAATTATATATATAAATATATAAATATATATAATTATAATTATAATAAATATATTTATTATTTAAATATAGTTATTATAATTTTATAATTAAATGTATATAAGTTTGAAGTCAAAGAAGAGGATCTCGACTACTCCTGTTGCACCAAGTTCCACAAAGTCCCGAACCTCCAAAGTGTGCCTCAAAGCGTCAGTAGTCTGCACCGGACACACATGTGCGGGTGGAGCCCGTGCAAGTGTGAGTATAACAACTCAGTAGGGGACCCCGAGATCCCTGAAGGTCTCTTAGTAATCAAAAAAGGAAAACATCATAAGAAATACCACATAAGTAATATCACAAGAATGATCTAGATCATGAAGCATAAGTAAAAGAGACAGCTCACTCTAATAGTATAACTTCAAGGTTACTGGGATAAGGATGACTAGTCGTAAAGCTAGATCATCCTATTCGTAGTAACTCTACTACTGACCCGTATAGGTCACTGTATGCTGACCCGTATTGGTTGCTAGATGCTGACCTGTATTGGTCGCTAGATGCTGACCTGTATTGGTCGCTGGTGCAGACCCATATTGGTCGCTGGTGCTGACCCGTATTGGTCGTTGGTGCTGACCTCTATTGGTCGCTGGTACTAACCCATATTGTTTGCTGGTACAGAGGTAGGGATGATTAGTTGTACAACTAGATCACCCCACTCCGGAGTTTCTGATGCTGACCCATATTGGTCACTCTTCTTCTTCATGTCACAACCAGCCACTGGATTCCCACACAAAGTACGACTGATCTCTGAAAGACTATGATCCTCAATACATCGGTCATATTTAAATAGGTATGAAGTCTTGCAAAAATCATAAACAAGGGACCACCCCACCATAGGGGTCTAAATGTGACAGACGACGTGTCGATCGGACGCCTGGTCTGTGAGATATGGTCACTTTTGTAAAAAGGCCCCGGTTGGATTCAAGTCTGATCTAACCCAAGTCGCATGTAAAACTCCATCAAAACTCACTTAGAGTATCTCCAAAGGACTGCCTTGTCACAAGGGTCCTTATGCCATAGATGACATGTCGATCGGACACTCGGTCTGTTACTTATTGGCATTTTAGTGTCGATGGCCCTGTTGGATTCAGAGTCGATCCAACCTGGCCATACTCTAACTTTCTCTAAAACTATTATGGAGTATCTCAAAAGTACTGTCTTGCTCCAAGGATCCCATATCTATAGACGGTTCATCAAACGGACATCCCGTTCGTAAGTTACAACCTTTTATGTGTTTCTGGGCCCGAGAGGGGTCCAGGTCCGGTCCGACCCAGCCGGGTCTGACCCGGACCGGCCCAAATTGGCCTGGGTCAGCCCAGTTAGCCAGAGTCATGGCAGGCTTGGCCCGTTGGGCCGTGGACTGGCCCGACTCGCTCACTAGTGCGACCCATGCCGGGGTCGCGCGGTCGCCATCTTTCGAACGGCTCAAAGGAGTCATTCAGATTAATTAAGGGCGATGCTGGCTTGTCACCCACGGACCCGCAAGAGGCGGGTCCCCTACAGCTCGCCACCATCGCAGATTCAAGATGAAACAGTTCAACACGGCGTGCGACGGTGCACTGCCTCCGCCTCCGTGGTCGGTCGCTGCCTGCTGCTCTTCCACCGTGGCTGGCGGTTGTCGGCTGCAACCCTAGTCCACCGGTGTTGGTCGCCAGCGCCGCTGTGCCGGTGTCGTGCCAACATTTCTTTTGTGGGCCACCAGGTGATCCCCGATGATCTATTCTTCCTTCCGGATGTGCCTACAGTCCTCTCAGGATGCTGTCTTTGTTTCGTGGCCCTCAAATACGCTTTTCCACCGCATTCATTGTTCCGCCATGAAGAACGCACCAAGGAAAATTTTATCGGAGGGTCCAGGCCTTATTAGTTTCAGCCCATGCCCTCCTCATTAGCGTTTTAAACATGAGAAAAATTAATAATAATCAAAAGGAAGAGTAATCCCCGAATTTAAGACCCCACAACAACCACCCGCATGTTTAGGCGTGACACTGATCAACCCGTTAGTCAGTTGGTCCGTGTTTGTTATATTTTTCAAGAATGGGAAGAGATGTAACATCAAAGCACATAAACCCCCTACCTTGAGATTCTCTGGAGGTGTCTCGGTCGTGGCGGGAGGAGTGCCCACATTGGATGGAGTCGTCGACGTTTGTTGATCCCGGATCGTTATCGCATGATCTTCCATCCTCCGTCAGTGGATGTTTCCATAGAACTCCGCCATAGTTTTCTCGATTGAAGAATTCATGCCAAAACCCCACCTCGAGCTCTATTTAAATAGGAGAGGGGAAGATGAGTAACACATTGAGGAATTAATGAGGTTTATTAAATGAATTAATGAACCTCTTTTAATTCACAATAGTGGAGTTACGCAGTTGATGAGTCAAGCCATTAATTGGATTGACAAGTCACTGGTCCCCACCACCGCCACTCATCCATTGTAGAAAAAGAAAATAAAATAACAATTGCATGTTATTTTACTTTTCTTTAAAAAGTACAAAAACTAACCTTTTCTTCTGACCTACTATGGTCAAAGTGAAGCCTCCCTTAAGTGAATCCTGATGCTGTGGATTCAACGGTACCCTCAGATTTTTAATCTAAGCACTGGTTGAAGAGATAGAAAACGCTGCCCGCATGTTTACTGAATGTACCTTAAAAAAAGTTCAAAAATTCATTCCAGGCACACCGGGCCTTGAAATCACATTTCGTCAATTTTCGCAGACTCGTAATAATCCAAAAAAATCTAAAAAAATTACATGTAATTTTCAGGTCTTTAAATTCTCCCCACCTTAGGTATTTATGTCCTCAAAATCCAAACAAGGCTACACAAACAAAGAGGGGTACTGGGAACACATATTATCCTCTCTCTCCCATGTGATCTCCTAGAGATTTTTATGCTGCCACAGAATGCGCACCAGAGGTATCAACCACCCATGAAGGATCCGATCATGTCAATACTCTATCTCCACTGGGTACTTCGCAAAAGTCACCCCGTCATCAATCTCCATCTCTCCATGGTCGATGACGTGAGATGGGTCATGCACGTATCTCCTCAACTGGGATACGTGGAAGATGCCATGCACCCTCTCCAACTGCGGTGATAGTGCCAAGTGGTACACTACCTTTCCAATCCTCTGAAGTATCAGGAATGGTTCGATAAACCTCAATGAGAGTTTTCTGCCTCGGCCAAATCTTCGTAGAACCATCGAGGTAAGACTCATAAGAATGCATGGTCCCCCTCCTAGAACTCAGTGGTCTCTGTCGCCTATCAGCATAGGACTTTTGTCAGCTCTATGAAGTCTTCATTCGCTCTCGGATGACCTACACCTTCTCAATGGTAGCCTGTACCATCCCTGGGCCCACGAGTGCTGGCTCTTCTAGATCCATCCAGCATAAGGGCGATCTGCATGGTCATCCATACAACGCTTCAAAAGGGGCCATACCAATGGTGGAGTGATAACTATTGTTGTACATGAACTCCACCAAGGGTAGGTGGTCCTCCCAACTGTGACCAAAATCTTGGACACATGCACAAAGCATTCCTCCATGGTCTGGATGGTCTGCTCAGTCTAACCATCTGTCTGTGAGTGAAAAGTTGTGCTCAAGTGAAGCTGAGTCCCGAAAGCATCCTGTAATCCTTTCCACAACTAGGATGTGAATCATGCATCATAGTATGAGACTATCATCGAAGGTAACCCATGAATTCAAACGATCTCCTGAACGTAGAGACATCCCAATCTCTCTACCGAACCATTCTCTCAAATAGCAAGGAAGTGGGCCAACTTGGTGATTCAGTCAATGATCAACCAGATGGTATCATGCCCTCTAGATGTACATGGTAACATCATCACGAATTCCATTGATATCCCTTCCAACTTCCACTCTGGTATCTCGAGGGTTTGGGTCAAGCCTGCTGGTACCTGGTGCTCGACCTTCACTTGCTGGCAAGTGAGACATCTAGAAACAAACTCTGCCATAACTTTCTTCATCCCTGACCACCAGTACTAATGCTGGAGGTCCTGATATATCTTCATCATGCCTGGATGTACTGCTAAGGGGGATGTATGGAACTCCCTCAACACCTCCTCTCGTAGCGCCACTGGTACAATTGTACATCCACTAAAAAGGATAGTGTGCTCCCCACATTCAGAATATCTGTTAGGTGTATGGCCTGAGGATATCTGAGCATGTGTAGTCTCATAGTTGCTGTCTCTGAGTTGTGCCTCCCTGACTCGCTGAAGGAGTGTAGGGGAAACTACCATCGACTGAAGGTAGACTGACTCATCTTTATCCACATAGGATATCTGAAGTGAGGCTAATTGCTCTGAAGATTTTTTTAGTATCTATGAACTCGATCTCCGGCTAAGTGCATCTGCCACTACGTTCCCCTTCTCAGGAGTATAGACTATCTCAAAGTAATATTCCCAGAGTAACTCTAGCCAAATTCATTGTCTCAGATTCAGATCTTTCTGTGTGAATATATATCTGAGACTCTTGTGGTCTGAGTAAATAATGAACCGCTCGCCCATCAAGTAGTATCACCACATCTTCAGTGCAAAGACTACTTCTTCCAAATCCAAGTTGTGAGTCACATAATTCTGCTCATGAGGCCTCAGTTGTCGAGAGCCATAAGTAATCATTGCATCTTCCTACATCAGGACACAACCGAGTCTGGCCCCTGACGCATCATAGTAAACCACATAGTCAGTGCCCTCCTCCGACAACCTCGGGATGAGAGAAATGGTCAAGTTTTTCCTCAGCTGTTTAAAGCTCTTCTGGCATGTCTTTGACCATATGAAGGGTTTCCCCTTTTTCATCAAGGTAGTAATAGGTGATGATACTTTGGAGAAATCAAGTACAAACCTTTGATAATAGTCTACTAATCCAAGGAAGCTCTGCACCTTAGTAACACTCCTGGGTGGCTCCCAAGAAAGTACTACCTTGATCTTCACTGAATCCACTGCAACTCCAACCTCTGAGATGATGTGTCCCAAGAAGTGGACCTTTCGTATCCAGAACTCAAACTTCGAGAGCTTCCCATATAACTGGTGCTCCTAGAGTGTGTCCAGAACTATCCTCAAATGTACAATGTGATCTTCCTCAGATGCTGAGTACACCAAGATGTCGTCGATGAAGACCACCACAAAGCGATCGAGGTATGACTGAAAGATCCTATTCATGAGCCCCATGAACACTACTAGAGCATTAGTCACGCTGAAAGGCATCACCAAAAACTCATAATGTCCATACCGACATCTAAAGGCTGTCTTCGGTACATCCTCGTATTATACCCTGGGCCGGTGATAGCCTGATCTGAGGTCTATCTTCGAGAACCACTTCGCTCCTTTCAACTGATCAAACAGATCATCAATCCTCGGCAGAGGATACTTGTTCTTCACGATCACCTGTTTTAGGCACTGAAAGTCCACACATAGCCTCAAAATTCTGTCTGCCTTCTTGGAAAACAATACCGGGGATGCCCATGGAGAAACACTGGGCCTTGCAAATCCCTTCCTCTATAAGTCATCTAACTATACCCTCAACTCCTAGAGCTCTATAGGGGCCATCCGATATTCTGGTGGAGATATCGGTGTTGTTCCCAGGTATAAGTAAATGCGGAATTCTACCTATCTACGAGAAGGTAGTCCCAAGACATCTTCTAGAAATACATCCTTATACTCACCCACCACTGCTGAAAACTATGGACTCATCTCATCCATCGTGTTGAAGGTCACGCAAGCCAGCTAATATGTAATCAGCTGCACCCTCCTAAGTGCAAGTCCATATCATACTGATCTGTTTTCCTTCTCACCAAAAAAGGAAAATTGGCCCCCATATTTGCACATACATCACACTGTACATCTCAAGAAGTCAATCTGTGCGTGAAATGCTGATAGCCAGTCCATGCCTAGAATGACGTCATAGGGATTCAACGCCACTACTATAAGATCACATATGAAACTCACTCCTTTGAGAGTAAGATCACACTGTCGGCATCAGTGTGTGACCGCTGAATCTCCTCCCGTAGGAGTATCCAAATGAAAAGGTTGAGCTAAAAGCTCAGTCAGAATCTCAGAGTCCCGAACTAAGTCCATGTCAAGGAAATAATTACTAGCACCTGTGTCGATAATCACTGCTGCTAAAGTAGAGAAGATATAGATCATACCTTGTATCATCTTAGGGATGTCAGGATTGTGAGCCTCTACTGCCTGTAGCTGGGCCTATCCCCGTCTACCTTCCCCCTAAGCTTGTGGTAGACTACCTGGGGGTGGTGGTGGTAGTGCCTGGTAACCCTGACCACCTCCCGCTACACATCCTGCTCCCCTGCCTCATCCGCTGCTTGGCTGACGCTCATGCTCCTTCCACTGCGCTGACTCGGTGGACCCTCCACCTTCTACCGATCATCCTCATGGGGAGTCAGATAGTCATGAGATCTGTGACCCTGTCCCCTGCAGGAAAAATAGATCATGCCTCGCTGGTGGATCCCTCGGCCTCTCGAGCCTCACGCCTCTGACCCTGTGTCTCGGGGTCTCCCTCCAGAAGGTCTAACCCACTTGGGATTCTACGTCGTCTGTCTAATTCCAGCTGAATATGACTCTGCTACCTGCAGTCAAGTAGGGGCTCTCACTTTCAGTGCCTACTTGGAAAGGAAGCTCTCCATCAACAAAGCTTGCTCTAGCACCCCAGCCTGTGTCGGGATGCTGAGAGAAACTGTCGCAGATCTGATATCTCGTCAGAGCCCCTGCTCAAAGGTCCAGGCCCTGAAGTAAGGGTCTCGTACCATGTCGGTGGAGTATCGGGAGAGGTCAGTAAATCTCGCTGAGTACTGAGCCACAATCTGGCTACCCTGCTGAAGATGCAGCAGCTCCTGAATACGCACAAAGCATAGTGTTGCTGGCACAAACTCCACCTTGAAAAGGCTCTGAAAGTCAAGTCAGGTGAGGATCATATCCTCATGCACCTGGAGCATTGAACTCCACCATTATCCTACCAATACCTGAAGAAGGCTAGTGGCCAAGATCACCATCTGCTCGGTGGGTGTCTCTACTAAGTGAAAGACCTGCGAAACCGCCTCAAGCTAGTCCTCTACTGCCCAGGGGTATGTATTTCCTTGAAACCTCAGAGGCCTATGTCTCTGGAACTCATGAAACATGCTCAGCCAACATTAATGATCCATTGGTAGCATCTGATGCTCAACAGGTGGTGGTGCTGTTGGTACACCACCCGAAGGTGCCATCACTATGAGTGGTCCCTGTACCGATGCCTCGTCACTCGGTTGGCCACTGTCATGATCTCTAATCGGAATACTGGCTGGTTGTCTTTATGGGGGAATCCTATAATAAATAAATGCACCATGGTCAATAAGTTATACCTAGTGAACTGACTCAAGAAAGATGAAGAAAACTTTTCAAAACACTAGCAACCAGTGTTTTCATGTACTGAGTTAGAAAACATAATTTAGGGTCCTGGTGTATGGATACATCAATCGACACACCAACACTAGACTCCTTGTACTGAAAACCAAACTCAATACACTTTACACCATTGCCTCATTAAAAGTAGACACTTAGTTCTTCTGGTATAACTGAACACCATTTGATACCACTTTGTCACGACCCGTCCCACGGGGCCCGGACGTGACTACCCCATGCCTGCCTTCTATAGGCCATAGGTTGGTGACTAACACCTGAAGGCTTTTCTAAAATGGGAAAGGCCTTTCCTTAGATATTTTTACACACTCAAAAAGGGAAACTAGAGTAAAAAACCAACAAAAGTAAGGTATAACCACGATAGTAAAGTATAACCACAAGTACAATTGTAAACTGAAAACAGCGGGCTGGAACACAAACCCTAGAAACTGAAAAGAAAGTAAATAGCGATCGCATCTACCCTGGAGCTCTACATGGAGGGAATTAGCTGTAAGTATGAAGTCAAAGAATAGGATCCCAACTGCTCTCATCGCACCAAGCTCCACCAAGTCCCAAACCTCCAAAGTCTACCTCGGAGCGTTAGTAGTCTACACCAGACACACACATGCGGGTGAAGCCTATGCAGGGGTGAGTATAACAAATCAGTAGGGGACCCCGAGACCCCTGAAGGTCTCTTAGTAATCCACAAAGGAAAACATCACAAGAAATACTACAAAGTTAATATCACAATCATGATCTATATTATGAAGCACAAGAAAAAGAGATAGCTCACTCTAACGGTATAACTTCAAGGTTACTGGGATAGGGATGACTAGTCATAAATCCAGATCATCCTATCCATAGTAACTCTACTTATGACCCTTATAGTTCACTGTATTCTGACCCGTATTGGTCGCTAGATGCTGACTCGTATTGGTCGTTGATGCTGACTCGTATTGGTCACCGGTGCTGACCCGTATTAGTCGCTGGTGCTGAACCGTATTGGTCACTGGTATTGACCCATATTGGTTGCTGGTGTTGAACCACATTGTTCACTGGTATATAGGTAGGGATTATTAGTTGTACAGCTAGATCATCCCACTCTGGAGTTTCTGATGCTGACCCGTATTGGTCGCCCTTCTTCTTCATGTCATAGCCAACCACTGGATTCCTGCACGAAGCACGCCTGATCTCCGGAAGACTCTTCTCCTCAATCCATCGGTCATATTTTAACCGGTATGAAGTCCCAAAAAATGTATACCCAAGAGACCGCCCCATCATAGGGGTCCAAACGTGACAGACGACGCGTCGATCAGACGCCCGGTCTGTGAGATATGGGCACTTTTGTAAAAATGGCCCGGTTAGATTCAAGTCTGATCCAACCCAGGTTGCACGTTAAACTTTGTAAAAACTCACTTAGAGTATCTAAAAAGTACCTCCTTTTCACAAGGGTCCTTATGACATAGACGATGTGTCGATCAGACATCTGGTCTGTTAGTTATTGGCATTTTAGTGTCAAGGGCCCGGTTGGATTTGGAGTTGATCCAACCCGGCCACACTCCAACATTCTCTAAAACTCTTGTGGAGTATCTCAAAAGGACTGTATCGCTCCAAGGGTACCAACACTATAAATGGTTCGTCAAACAAACATCTAGTTCTCAAGTTACATCCTTTTATGTGTTTTTGGGCCTGAGAAGGGTCTCGGTCCAGTCCAACCCGGCCTGAACCAGTTCAGGTCAACCCGACCCGACTCGGGTCCAACCTAGCCCAGCCCGTCCCACTCCCTAGTGCATCCCGTGTCGGGGTCATGCTGTCGTCGGCTCCCGAATGGCTCAAAGGAGTCGTTCAGATTAATTAAGAGCGGCGCTAGGTGGCGCCACCTTCTCACCCCTTGACCCACAGGAGGTGGGTCCCCTGTAGCTTTCCATCGCCGTGACTTCAAGTTGTGACCCTTTAACATAGTACGCGATGGTTCCTTGCGTCCGTCTTGACAACCATCCACTTCTATTTTCTCTTCCAACCACCGTTCCACCGCTGCCAGTGGTTGTCGAATGCCGCCCTCATCTGCCGACGCCAGTTGTCGGCGTCGCACCGTCGTTTCTTTCACGGGGCACCGAGTGAGCCTCAGTGGTCCATTCTTCCTTCCAAATTCACCTACGGTCCTATCAGGATACCAAAATTGTTTCGCAGCCCTCAAATATGCCTTGTCGCCGCGTTCGTTATTCCACCACGAAGAACGCACCAAGGACAAGTTTAGTGGATGGTTCGGGCCTTGTTGGTTTCGGACTGCGCTCTCCGTGTTAGTGTTTTAAACATGAGGAAAATTAATAATAATCAAAAGGAAGAGTAATCACCAAATTTAAGACCTTGCAACAACCACCCGCATGTTTAGGCGAGACACTGATCAACCCGTTAGTTGATTGGTCCGAGTTCATTATATTTTTCAAGAACGGGAAGAGAGGGAACGTCAAAGCATGTAAACCCCCTACCTCGAGATTCACTGGAGGTGTCACGGTCACAGTGGGAGGAGAATCCACATTGGATGGAGTTTTCAGTGTTCGTTGATCCCAAATCGTTGTCGCCTGAGCTTCTGTCCTCCATCGGTGAATGTTACTGTAGAACTCTACCAGAGTTTCCTCGCTTAAAGAAGTCGTGCCAAAACCCCACCCCGAGATCCATTTAAATAGGAGGGGGAAATGTAAGTAATGCATTGAGGAATTAATGAGGTTTATTAAATGAATTATCAAACCTATTTTAATTCACAATGGTGGAATTATGCAGTTGATGAGTCGGGTCATTTATTGGATTGACAAGTCACTGGTCCCCACCGCCACCACTCATCCATTGGATAAAAATAAAATAAAATAACAATTACATGTTGTTTTACTTTTCTTTAAAAAGTCCAAAAATTAACCTTTTCTCCCGACCTACCACAGTCGAAGTGACGCCTCCCCTAAATGAATCCTGATACTACAGATTTAACGGTGCCCTCAGATTTTTAATCCGAGCACCAGTTGAAAAGATATAAAACACCGCCCGCACATTTACTGAACATACCTTAAAAAAAGTTCCAAAATTTATTTTGTGCACACCATGCCTCAAAATAACATGCCGTCAATTTTCACAGACTCATAATAATCATAAATAATTTAAAAAAAAATTACATGGAATTTTTAGGTCTTTACATAGAAGTTATAAAATAAAATGTTTCAGAGAACATAGAAGGAATATTCTTAGGTGACTATTAGGAGATAGATGGTGGACATGAAGAGACATCACTGGATGACCAATCCATTGATAAAGATATTATTCAAGAGTTATTTGACCAACAACTAAGGTAGGAGTAGTTGATTTCATCAAGGGATCATAGAGGGAAGAAAATATTAGCGGAGGAAGAGGGATTCCAATTGGTCATCCCTCAAAAATCCAAATCATATGATCCTCAATATTAGATTGCACAAGTTCCACATGATCTGATCCAAATACAGGCTGACCTTTTAGGCAGTAAGACTTTGTAGGTTCGCCCCTATAGGTTGAGAATCCAAGCGCTGATGAGAATGTGGAGTGATCTTATCCACCCCACTTTACTGACCTAATGAAAAATGCATGTCTCTTTTGGAAAATCCTCAGATTAGGAATGTGATATTTCATAGGAAGGAAACTCTAGTATTATACCTCCAAAGGATTAGGAAGGTGAAAGGCCCACTAAAGGCCTCAATAAGGAAGCAACATAATGGTTTTTTCACAACTTGAAGTCATTTTTTCTTTGATGGAGCCAAATGTATTCGGTTTCAATGACTATTTAATAGGTCAATTTTTTTTATCAATAAACATTGAATATGTATTATGATAAAATCCAAAAATGTACTTTCGGGATCTGTCTTGGAAATTTAAGATTTTCTCCACTCTTGGGGAATTCTCTGAATCATCATCAAATGAAGAATATGAGACCCCAAAAAGGGTCAAGACATGGCAGAGAGGTTGACATCCAAAGGCAAGAGGAAAATATCCTAGGAATTTTGGATCTTGAGTGACTTGTAGGGATTGACTTACTATATTAGGCTTATTTTCTTTTGATGTGGGAATTTATGCCTTATTTGACCTGATTCCTTCTTTGTGCATTTTCTTTTTATTAATAAATTTAGATCCATGGATTTGGTTTCCAAATCCATAACTTAGCCATATTAGTATGCCTCAGATACTTAAAGATAGTCTTGATATCCATACAATGGTAGTTACCTAGATCATATTGATATCTTCCTACCACATTTAATGTGTATGCAACATCTATCTTAGTACATAACATAACATACATGACTAACCCAATCAATGATGCATATGGAATCCTTTCCATTCTATTTATTTCCTCATGTATTTGAAGACACATTCTCCTAGAAAGATGAATGTCATGTGACACTAGCAACAATCCTCTCTTGGATTGTTCCATAATGAATCTATTCAGTATATTGTCAATGTATGCACTTTGACTTAGGTAGAGAAACCTCTTGGATATATCACAATTGATCTTAATCCCAATAATATATGTTGCCTCACCCAAGTCCTTCATAGAGAAGAATGTATTCAACCACGCCTTAACAAACTGTAAGACTGGTATTTCATTTCCAATTAGTAATATGTCATCAACATATACTATTAAGAAAATTACTGCACTCCCACTAAACCGTTTTTATACACATGGCTCACACTCATTCTTATGAAACTAAATTCTGTTATTGTTTCATCAAAATGAATGTTCCACGATCGGGATTCTTGGTTTAATCCATAAATGGATTTTTGAAATTATCATATCTTATTAGCATCCTTTAAAGTCGCAAATCATTCGGGTTGTGTCATATACACATATTCCTAAAGATTCCTACTAAAGTAGGATATTTTGACATCTATTTTCCAAATCTCATAGTCATGGTAAGCTGCAATGGAAATTAGAATTATAATAGATTTTGGCATTTCCACTAGTGAAAAGGTTTTGTCATAGTCAATGTCTTGATGCTGTCCAAACCCTTTTGCAACCAGTCATGCCTTATAGGTACTAACTTGTCCTTCCATATATAGTTTCTTCTTGAATACCCATTTTAAACCAATGGGATTTACATCCACTGGAGGATCTACCAAGATCCAGAATTAGTTTTGGTACATGAAATCTAATTTAGAATTTATGGATTCTTTCCACTTGGAAACATTTGTTCAACTTACTACTTTATTATAGGTTAAAGGGTCATTATTATCAACTAATCATGAGTCACCATCCACATTGAATATAAAACCATAATGTTCTAGTTCTCTAACCACTATTTTACTCCTACATAGTACTTGTGTATTCAGAACCGTTTCTTATTCCACAAGGCTTTGTGGAATCTGTTCTTGTACCAAATCTTGAGTACCTTGAGCCTTGACTTCATCAGAGTCTATCTCACTCCCTCTATATCTTTTAGATATGTTCTCCTTCTCAAGGAATATGGAATGTCATTACACTATAACCTTTTTGTTTGAGTGGTCATATAGGTAATATCCACTTGTTTCCTTGGGATATCCTATAAAGGTACACTTTATGCCTCAGGGTGAAAATTTGTTACCGGAAGAGGCCATAAAAAATGTTTTGTAACCCCACACATGTAAGTATGACAACATGAGTTTCTTTCCATTCCATAATTGGTATGGTATACTATCTGTCACTTTAGTTGGCACTTGGTTTAGTATTTGTGCTACTATTTGTAACGTGTATCCCCAAAAGGATAATGGAAGACTCACATGACTCATCATTGATCTCACCATGTTCAACAAGGTGTGGTTACTCCTTTCACTTACACCATTCCATTATGGCATATAAGGAGGATTGAGTTGAGATAGTATCTTAAACTCCCATAAATAATCAATTAAGTCTTGATTAAGATATTCTCTACCATAGTCTGAGTGGCTGGTTCTCAAATTCATTCTCATATTCCTTGACTTTATCAAAAGAATACAACTTATATCTCATTAAGTATACATATCCATATCTACTAAAATCATTAGTAAAAGTTATGAAGTATGAGTACCCACCCCTCGATTCAATAGTAAATGGTTCACACACATCAATATGAACTAATTCAAGTATATCTTTAGCCCTTTCACCTTTCCCACTAAATAGAGATTTATTCATTTACATTGTAAACATGCGTGACATGAACCAAGTGATTTTAGTTCAAAATAATCTAAATATCAATCTTGATGTAGTTTAGTCAATCACTTTTCATTTATATGACCTAGTTATTGATACCAAAGTTGGGTGTGGTATGATTCATGTGATGTTGTTTCATTATCGATTTCCATTATTTGGTATGTGTAGTTCAACACATAAAGACTGTTATTTAATTGTTCCTTACTATAACAAATGTTATCTTTATAAAAGAAGCAACATATATTTCCAAATTTGAAAATAAAACCATATTTATCTAGTCTAGATATTGATATAATGTTTTTGGGAACTAAAGTCACATAATAACAATCCTTTAAAATAAAGATCATCCTGGTTGGCAATGTAAGGTGGTAGTCACCGATAGCTACAACAAAAATTTCAGTTCTATTGTCTACTCATAGTTCTACCTCCCCTCGGTCCATCTTTATGAATCTACTTGGTTCCTATATTTGAATACATATGTGAGAACCAAAATTTGTATCTAATACCCAATTTTTAGAAATAGATAAATTTTACTCGATAAAAAATGCACCTAAAGCCACCAATTTCTTCTTTGGTTGAGTGTAGTTTTTCATCTAGTGGCCCTTCTTGCCACATGAAAAACAAGAAACATCTTATTCCCTTATTTCCCCTCGATCTTCTTCTTATTAGAAGAGAATGAATAAGCTTTGGGATTAAAGATCTTCACTTTCCCTTTTCATTTTTTCAACATAAGGATGAAAGGATTTTCATGCTTTGTAGCCTTATCTACTTGGAAAATGAGAGTAAGAAGATCTAGCAGAGACTTCTCAATTTTGTTCATATTAAAATTTACAACAAAGATGGAGAAGCTTTGAGGGAGTGATGCCAAAATGAGATTGATACCCAGTTATTCAGTGAGTTTAAACCCTAGAACATGTAGACGCTTAAGTAGCCAATGAGATTGACTACGTGAGCCCTAGCTAGGACACCCTCTCTAAGATTTCTCTGAAATAACACCTTGGATATCTCAAACCATTCATGTCTAGCTCTCTCCTAGTAAAGACCATGAAGGTGCTCTAACATGCTATACACATCCATGTTTTTTTGAGGCTTCATGAGTTTACTAGACATAGACAAAAGCATAAAACATTGAACGTCGACCACATCGCTCAAACGTTTTTCATAGACCCAAAACTCTTCATCACTCACCTCTTTAATAGGCGGATCAGGAATTCAAGATTCTATCATGTAAGATTTTCATTCATGGTGTACCACAACCTGAAGTCATCTAAACCACACTTAGAATTTACTACAAGTGAATATGTCGTCTTTCTCTAATATTGATCGTAGGGATAATATGGATGATGATCTTTCCATTTTATTCTATAATTAAAAGATCATTATTTGTATTGATTATAAATTATGTGAGAAATAATAAATTAATTTGATTTTATTAATTTTTATTAAATCTACCACTATTTTATCAAGCCTCAATATCCCTCACCATTGAACTTAGAATTTATAGTTGTTATGACATTCTAGTAGCAAGGATCCATATGCCCCTTCAAATAACCCTAATGATGGTTGGTCAAGCTACTTGAAGGTATTTAGGTAGGAACGCCTTTTTCAACTTTGGGCTTGCAGCTCCTTGAAGAGTTGAGTGGACTCCCCTATCTTAAAATCCTAACTTGTATTTCCTCAACACTTGCCTATAAGTTATATAAAGTCTAATGAGAGCTACTTCTTTTGATATAAGATGGTTAATTCAACCCATAACCTTTATAATAAATCCACATTAAAAGTAAGTATCCTAACAAGAGTTGGTCAAACACTTAGTTTCAAGGATTTCATTCCTAATCAAGTAATGGAAGGACAAGTCTAATTTAATATTTAATTGAGGTATTTTAATTAATCATGCAAAAAATTTTATCTTGTTTTATCCTTTACATATATGGTTAATATTAAGTGCATGTTACTTAATTAATTAACCATGATGGATAAAACATTTACACATAATTTATTTAATTTTCATCTTTGCACATTTATTCATTTATTTATGTGATTGCGGCCTTGCATCCATAAAATAAACAATTTCATGTACATAAATAAATAAATAATTGAATGACATGTTCATGAGATTTATCTAACAACTGATTTAATGAGCGGACATTAAATCAAACTCTGAACTAGGGTAAATAAAAACTATTGTCAATCTTGGATTTAGTTACAACATTCCACCTATCCACCTATGTATCACCTGAGTTGGAATCATAATGGTTATATCTTGAACCGCCTCCACACACCTAGGATACTCCATTAATTACATGTATTTATGACTCACATGTGGGTGAGGGGAACCAAAGGATTTGTTAAAAGGGGATTACATAAATATCCTTGTACACGTAGGTCCTACATAATAATGGATGGAGGAATCACACACAAACCATCATATTTAATTTAATAATAAATAATTGAAAACCCATGTAATAAATTAAATTAAAACATCCAACACATGAACGAGTCTTGGTAAAGATCATTAATGGTCATACATGAAACAAATACACAAAATTAACTAGATAACATTCATTTATTTATTCGTTCTTTATTATTAAGATGAATGCACTTGCATTAATTATTTAATTAATTAATTTATTTTCATCTTAATGATCATCCAAACTTAATTGGAGATACCCATAATTTATGGAATTCATGGTAAATAAACGATGGAACCAATAATGAAATATTAATTATAATAAATTAATTTCTCATTTAATATTATTTAAAACCATTATAAAATTTTCAAACACACATTGGTGTGTTAATATATAAAATAAGGTTTTAATGCTTCAATTTTCAATTTAATGTAAATTGTAATTCTGTCCTTTAATGGGAGACTACATGACGTGTACAGACCATCTACACGTCATGTATCTCAATTTCTATGTATCCAGGGTACATGGTTGGGTCTGTAGTGTGTACCTTGGCTAGACTACATGGCATGAATAGACTAGCTACATGTCATGTGTGCCGCTTGTTGTGTGTCTGGGATGCACACCTAGGTATTTAGTGTGTATTTCAAACATGGTAAATGATGAACTACACGTCGTGTGAACCACATACATGTCATGTATATCATAAATACTTCAGGTTGTTAGTCTCTTTCAGTTTTGACCATGTATAATGACCACACGAATTGTGTGATTTATGCTACTGACCCGTGTAGACTACACGAAATTCACACCGATACATGCCATGTAATCTGACAACCATGTGCCATGTTAGCTTGTCAACACATGGCATACACCATGTTTAATTACTATGCAGTGATCCATACATCCCATAGTGAATCCAGATGTAGTGCACTAGGGTACACGATGTGTAGTTTCGAGTACATGCTGTGTAACTTTGTCTTACCAGCTAAAAATTGGCATTTTCCCAATGACATCTCTAACCATTATTCATCATTTATTAAACCTTTAAGAAAATGAAACTCTAAATGAATCATGATTAATATGTCGAAGCATGTTAATTTAAATCAAATTAAAGAACGAATAACATGAAATGAAAATCTAAAAACAATTGCACATAGATCAATAATCAAATAAATAGTTATAAATTTAAACATAATTTCTCTGATATCACTTGTTGGTTTTGGGTGTAGTAAAAGTATGTAGTGGTAGGTGATATATTAAAATTTATTTTAATTATGTTGTCGGAAACCACGAGCGAGGATCTTTCATGTTAAATTTATAATTTATTTATTTAATATCTAAAGAAATAAATACCTAGGCTTGGGATCTTTCTTCATTGATGAATTTTTATCATCCAAAAATTTCTTTTCAGATTTCCTCCCTTACGCTATGAGGATCCAAGGATCAAATCTCTCAAGCAGTGATCCACATGTGCTCCTATGATGTTTGAGAAATGTTACTTGATATTTGAGTGCTAGAGTGACGAATTGAATGTTTTTCATTATTTGTTCTTGATCGCTCATTCTTCAATCTTGAAGAAATCTTTCTTGTGTTTCTCATTCTTGAGAGGGAGAGAGAAGAAATAGTCAAGATAAAATTCATTGTACGCAACAATTCTCTGTTTTGATTACACCGATCAATACTCTACACAATAAACATAACCATATATTTATAGAGCTATGGTTTATATTAAAATAATTATTTAATGCATTTCAACCATTAAATAAAATAATAACCTTTAATAAACCCCATGTCACATAATAAATTAATAATAATATTATTTTGTGGCATACACCAACTTGCGCAATAATAAGTATTATTTAACTGACTTGTTAATTAATATTTGTTACTGAACACGATCTTGTTCTATTTGAACTATTTTATAATTTATTGAATACTCTAATAAAATATTTTATTCTCTTAAATAAATATTTTATTCACAAACTAGTGAATAAATATTTATTAAATATTAAATAAAATAAAAAATATATTTTATTCACAATCTGGTGAATAAATAATTATTTAATTTATGTGATCAATAAAACTTGAATAAAATTATTCATCGATCTAGTCGTTAGCCTTTGGCATATGGGGAGGTATGCTTGAGGCCATGTGGCCCACTGGCTTGGGGCACCTCTGAGTGGCACTCGGATCGGGATGTCACAAAGTGGTATCAGAGCAGTTTTTATTTTCTTCTTTCTTATTGTTTGGGGAAACTAGATAAGAGATTAATAACATGACGGGACTTGGTTATAAGTTGCACCTAGGAGTATCTAACCCATGTTCGGGGGTAAATACCAAGTTTCCTAAGAATGAGAAATTGTTTTTCTTATTTTTTATTATTATAGTTGATATCCTTTCACTATTGGGTGATGCACATGAGTTATGGTATTTGATATGCTTTATGGATATTTACCTTGGACTGATAAGACAAGTATCCTTATTACATTCATCATATTAGGCACCTCGAATTCACATTCCATGCATATGCCATGCCATATAGGTGTATTTCACTGTTTTCATTGCATGTGTTTCCTGTGATTGTTGAGTGAGGCATGGTTGTTTTATATATCCATGTGCTGCTAAAATCTTCTACAGAGTAGGGAGTTTATTATTTAAAGTGTAACCATCAATATAAATAGTGTTTTTCTATATAGGTTGATGGTGGCATCTTAAATATCTAGTTTTTAACCATGTCATCTATGTACCTATGGTTACATGAGCTGCTCTTTAGCTGCGATTGAGTGACTACCAGTTCTAATTCATGTGGTGTATGGGCCCTCATGGGTTGAAAGGGGTAATTTATCGATTCAAGACATTATATATTACTCTTTACATTCTGAGACAGATTGTAGATGAGGTTGAGTGAGAATTAAATGGGTGTCACATTCAGTTATAAAGTGTATGGGTCTTTATTAGTTGGAAATGAAGATCCATTTAATTGAACTTTGATATGTGTATATAAGAAAATGCAAACTTAAAAAGTAAATCTTAACTTGTAAGATGAAATGGTTTCCAGTGAATTAAGAGGAAAAGTGCAGTTGACCCTTCACCTACTAGAACCCCTATAAATTAAATACGAACACTTACCAGTACCCTGGCCTTCTAACCAGGTGGTGGGGTAGTACCTTGGGTAGTGAGCCCTTATTCTTATGTTATACTTATGATAATACTTCTATCTGTTCTCAAATCATCTTTTGAGGCATGTGCTTGGCATTTGTAGAGCTATGTCACCATAACGTCCTTGAGTTGTGTGCCAGGAAGGTGGTGATGACCACAATACAAATATGGTGGGCCATGAACCACCAATATTACCTCTAGAAATTCCACTTGAGGCACCATATATTATTCCTAAACTGGGAAGTGACACTTAGCTTCGATATATTTTCCTACATCTAATGCAGTCCATGTAAGGTGCTCTATGACCTTCACCTACTATGGATGATCTGACTCGTGAGTTCCAGCAGTAGCATCCTATCATCTTTTTGGGGGGGGGGGGGGTGATGGTCCAAAAGCTACTGAGTCTTGGATGGAGGCCACTCTTTCTATCTTCGATCATCTAGATATTCCTATAGAGAGGAGAGTCAAGCTTTCCACCTACATGCTTCATGATCCTGCCAAACACTAGTGGGATGTGATTACTCAAGCTGGTCATGATTAGGGTAGGGTCTGGGTAGACTTCAAGACTACCTTCTACGATTACTTCTTTCCTTAGATGCTGAGAGCTAACTGAGCTAGAGAGTTCATGCATATGGAGCAGGGTGTTATGTCTATCATGGACTATTCAACATGTTTTACTAAGTTATAATGCTTTGCACCACTTCTACTCAGTGATGAGCTATTGCGAGTGAGAGGTTTCGAGGATGGGATTAAGTATGTCATTCAATCACAGGTGAATGTATTTCACAAGCCTACCTTTTTGAGATCATTAATTAGGATCTTATCACTGAATGCAATATGAGAGAATCCGATAGTATTGGGCATAGAGGTTCAGTGTCGAGTTAGGGAAGTAGTTCTTCTGTTAGTAGGAAGTGTAGCCTTAATGTTTCTCATCAAAGTAGTGGTAGAAAAAGTATCCACACAGGAAGATATATTATATACCATTAGTGTGGATGGAAGGGGAATATAAAGGCTCGATGTGATAGAGACCCTATGGAGTGCTGTGCTTACAACCATATGAGTCATCCTCAAAGATTCTGTCAAACCTTTCCATATGCTTTTAATGGAAGAGGATCTGAACCAGCTCCACCTTTAGGGTTAGGATCAGTTGCACGACATCAAGTGGGGAGTTGGAGTAGCAATGGTGGGATAGGTCAAGGAGGAGTTTGTGGTTGTGGAATTCATACTTTTGATTATCAATGACAATAGTGTAGACCTGCTCAGGGTAGTCCAGTTGTAGCATAGGGTTGTGGATTAGGTCAGTTGCATGCATTACAACCAATACCTGAGGATCAGAGTATAGGATCATCAACAGTATGAAGTATTATTCTAGTAGGCTCTACTATTTTATATGCCTTGTTTGATACAGGTGGATCTCACTCCTTTATCTCTTTATCAACTGTGGAAAGTCTTGAGCTAGAAATTCATTACTTCTGTGGGGTGATGACCCTGGACACACCTTTGAGAGTGTGGTTTGAGGGAATATGCTAGAAAAATGATTGTCCCCTTGAGGTAGGCAGTTATCCCTTCTTATGGGACTTCTTCATCCTTGAGATGATAGGTTTTGATGTCATTATAAAAATGGATTGGTTAGTTCCATATCATGCCTATATAGATTGATATCATCATAGGGTGTCATTTACATCACCAAAGGGTGGTAGTTATCTTCACAAGGGTGAGTGAGATGTCTAGGCTAGTAGATCTGAACTACATTATCATGATCTATGTGTAGTGACTGCCCATATTTCTAGTCTTTTCATGGAGGATCAGGGAATACATCTGACTTAATTTCCTCTGGTAGTAGATCATTTCAGGGATGTTTTTCCTGATATTTTTTCTAGATTAACTCCTAAGAAAGAGGTAGATTTTATGATCAATCTTGTTCTAGGAGTAGTCTAGAATCCATTAATCTATAAAATATGGCACCTACTGAGCTCGAGGAGCTCAAGATATAGTTGGAGGGGCTAGATTCTAAAGGTTTTATCCAACCCAGTACTTTATCTTGGGGTTCACCCATTCTTTTCGCCAAGAAGACAAATGCTAACCTTAGGCTATGCATGGATTACTGATGGTTGAACCAAGTTATGGTTAAGAATCGGTATCCATTGCCTTGAATAGATGATATCTTAGACCAGCTCTGAGGAGCTAGGGTATTTTTGAAGATCGACCTGAGATTGGGCTATCATCAGGTGTGAGTTAGGCCTTAAGATATACCATGTATAACTTTCTAAATTTGGTACGATTTATATGAGTATCTTGTTATGTCATTTTTTCTTATGAATGTGCCCTCCATTTTCATTTATTTGATGAATAAGGTTCTCCATCCCTATCTATATTCTTTTGTTGTGGTTTTTTTTGGACGATATATTGGCATATTCTCATACTCATAGTGAGCATGCTAAACACACTAAGATTATTTTAAATACACTGAGAGAGAATTATCTATATACTAGGCTTTCTAAGTTCCAATTCTAGATAAAAAAATTCACTTATTGAGTCACATTATCTTGGAATCAGGAGTATCAGTTGACCTAGAGTAGGTGAGTGTTATGGTTTCCTAGGAGCATCCCAAGAATGTGTTTGATATATGGAGTTTCTTGGGCCTTGATGGATATTATAGATATTTCATACAGGACTTCTCCTGCCTTTATGCACCTCTTACCAGTCTTACTAAGAAGTATGTGAAGTTTATGTGGTCAGAAGCATGTGAGAAATCTTTTCAGGAGTTTAAAGGAATGCTTACTTTAGTGCCTTTTTTGATTTTGCCAGAGCCTGGAAGAGGTTATACAATTTTCTGTGATGCATCGGGCATTGGGATCAGTGTAGTGTTGATGTAGGAGGATAGAGTCATTGCGTATGGATCTCGATAGTTGAGACCTCACGAGAGTAATTACTTAACGCATGACCTTGAGCTTGCGACAGTCGTTCATGCCTTACACTGCTGGAGACACTATCTAATGGGCGATCACTTTATGGTGTATACAGACCAGAGGAACCTCAAATATATCTTTACACAGTGTGAATTGAATCTTAAATAGTGAATATGGGTCGAATACCTTCAGCCCTTCAATTTTGAGCTTGCCTATTAACGCACGCCTGTCACGGGGCATGGAAAAACAATATTTTATATGACCTAAGAATAGTCTAGTGGTTAAACCTAGGTAGTCTCCCGAAGAGGAGTGCACACAAATTTTTTTTTCACTTTTAATTAGAGGAAAAAATAGGGTAGTTTTTGATTTTTTTGGTTTTGGAAATGATTGAATGAGAAAAAAAAGAAATGAATTAAGAAAATTATTGAAAATAAATCATAAATTCACTTGACTTAAAACTATAATATGAGAACGGTGATCAGGTCAGTGTTGGTTTTACAATTGCAATGATATACTTATTCTATTTTATTCAAAACTGTTCTACTAAGTTGATTAAAGTGAGATTCCATGATCATTTCCTCTCACTTACTTGGTGAAATGGTGATGGTGAGAGAAGACCTTACCAAGATCCCAGTTTGGTCTACTCTCCTTCCATGTGTGAGAAATTTGCATTGAATATACTCAATTGACTTGGACAATACCCAATCAGGTCTTGTTTATCCCAAACAATTAATAACATCCATTACCCCTATCACACATACTAACAATTTTCAAGTACTTCACCACTAATACCTTGTCTATTCCATCGTATATAAACCAAAACCTAGTGGAGGGAGATAATGATCACTTACCAAAGTGAAAATCAATAACAGAATAAAAACCCAAATACGATCGCACTTGATAATAAAACCCACTCTATGAAATTGAAAAAAATGTTACAAAATAGAGATAAAGTTTTTATTCAATAAAGTCCATGAACTCAAGCATTACAAAATAGAAAACCTACCCTTCTTGCAATCTCTCAAATGTTTACCCCACCATGGTAAGAGTAATCGAGATGAATGGGAAAAAATAAGGAATTAAAAAACTAAGAATAAGAATTGGGAGATTAATAAGATTGTGAATCACATCTCCTTGGTGGAGATATCCTCCTCAGTGGTCGACTGATGGTGTGGGATGGATTGGAATGCTTTGGGAATGAAGAGTTCTCCTCCTTTTATAGTCCAGAATTTATCTTCAAATGTTACCGCATGTTAGTACCATTAAATGGTCTATTAACATATGGAATAATTTATGAAAGTTTCTCATAAATTTATTTCATGTCTCCCCTCCAAATTTCAGAGTATTAGGCCACTTTAGAGAGAGTTATGTCCATTTTACTCTAAGAATTTATTCTACCCAGACAAACACTTCATATTCCAAATATCTGGTTTCCCATGAATTAATGGTCTTGTAAAAGGCCAATTCACGCATGGATGACTTCATAAAAGTTGTTACTAAATGTCTTTCACGTCAAAACTCCAAATTTCAGAGTATTTGGGCAGTCTAATCACAAGATATGGGCCCAACACCAAAAATCTTCAGATCTTTGAACAGTTTTCAAAGCCCAACTTGTGAGCTGATTTTGAGCTTCCATATAGTGGATTTAACTTTGGTTCCAGAAGAATAAAATGAAGCTAAGGATGTATAGAATCTTAAAAAGGAATAATTTAATGATTTGTCTTAGTATATATGTTGGGAAAAAATACCTCAAGGCATCATTGAAGCATTTTTGAGGTGATTGTGTTTGTTGAAAAAGTGGACATCAGTGATGTGATTGTTGACAAAGAAAACCATGAAATACAAATTTGTTGTCAAAGTGGATTTCATAATGGAATATCAAGTTCAAGAGATGTGGACAACGATCCGTGTTTGATTCAAGAACGTCGATAAAGGAATGGATGATCTGTAGGCGGTATAAAAAGAACAGATACAAGGTGGCACCGTTTTCTAGTGTTTGCCAAATTTTTGGGACTGAAATTTGACAAATGAAGAAAAGTGGTTTTTGGAAAAGGGACTTGCGCGCCATGTACATGAAGGCTTGGAAACTTTCACACCATATGTTTTTCATGATCAGATCATCAAAATATGGCAAAGGGATAAGTTTCGCGCAAGTATTGGTGGTGTCGCGCAGGTGACTTGCGCACCGTGAAGAGACTTGCACGCCGATGCCTTGGAAACTTGAGAACTTGCGTGCTTATGGTTTTTCAAGATCAGAAGATCAAAATATGTCAAAGTAAAGAGGTTCGCGCAAGTTTGGAATTAGGTCGCGCAAGTGACTTGCAGGAGAAGAGACTTGCACGCCGAGACTTGCGCGCCGAAGGGAGAGTTGCAAGTCGTCGCGCAGGGGTGACCAAATACCTCTAAATACTGGACCACCCCTCCTCATTCTTTACTGAATCTCAAAACTTTGAGAAATCAGAGCTCCCATCACGCAAGTGGTGTGTGGGTCGCACAAGTGAAGTTGCGCGCTGGTGGTTGAAGTTGCGCGCCAGTGTGAGAAGTTGCGCGCCGGTTGGCAGTTGCGCGCCAATATTGGTTTGGGCGTAAAAGGAAGAGAGTCGCGCAAGTTTGGAGTTGGGGAATATTGTGTCGTGCAAGTGTCTGAGGTGGACTTGTGCGCCCGTTGTGACTTGCGTGCCGATACTTGTGTGCCGAGATAGACTTTAGCACTAAGTAAGGTTTATTTCCAGTAGTGATTTTTGGGCTGCGTGGAAGCTGGAAGTTTGCCCGATACCTTCGGTGAAAAGAGATATTCATCTACGGGTGAAAGTTGTACTTCAACAGAGCATCTACTTACAGAGGAAGATGCATTCCTTAATGAAAATGAAGAGACCTACAGGTCTATAAACTGTGAGTGGATCCTTTCCAGAGTAGTGAGCGAAAGAAGAGGAAGAAGGTGATCCTCTCCACCGGTAGTGAGCCAGAGAGAGAGAAACAGGGAGTGACCCTTGGGAAAGCAGTGAGCTGACCCTAAATCTTGTAAAGGCAGTGAGCCTGGGACAGAGTGACTGTACCCGAACCTTGTATCCATAGCTAGTGAAGTTTATTGGAATTTGGTACGGCCGAAAACTTGTCGGCATATGCTCCTTGGACATAGCCCAATGAGGGTGAACTAAGTAAAAATCATTGTGTCCTATGCATGCTTTACTTTCTGTTTACATTGTGCAACAGGAAAGAGAGAGAAGAGTGTTTTTCTTAACAGCGAAACAAGATCAGAACAGACATTAATTTTACAATTAGTCATACCCTGATTCACCCACCCTCTCAGGGTATTCATCCTTGTGGACCTAACAATATAAAATTTTATTTATGAAATTCATAAATAATTTAAAACTATTAAAAATCCAAAATGGGTCATTTTTCTGATTAAGCTCAAAATTCCACTAAAATCATATAATATGACAATTTCTCTTAAAATAAAACTTTGGTGGGATTTAAAACATTGAAATTAAATTTAAAATTATTGAAAATATTTTCTCTTAATTCTCTCACACTTAACACTTGGACTCCAGGACAAGTAATCATCAAAAATCAAATCAAAGCAAATTCAAAACACATATCCAAGCGATCCCCTAAATCCACACCAAGAAACAAAAAGATATCATAAATCATAAAAAAAAACATTATTTTAGGTTCTCCATTTATATCATTGAATATATTTCCACTTCATTTCTTATCCCATGCACACAAAACACCTACTTCACATGATTTTTCTCTCATCTCACAAATGTCAATTTTCAACAAGGATTTTTCCATCCAAACCTATGCAAGAGTCACCACAGATTTGATAAATTAATACATATCCACCCAATGCGAGTTACAAAAATATGTTTATCATGAGTAATTTTCAAGGTTGTTCTATGGATTTTGTTTGGTAGGATTTAGATGTTAAAAATTCTGAGGCCGAATGAGGAGGGATTAACTCATTTTGAAGAAAAATTAAAAGATTCTATTTTTCACTCAAGTATGGTCTCCTACTAACTCCCTTTTATAGAAAATCAGATTCGTCATCATGAAATATCAAGGAAAGGGAACACCATTTAACCTTTCAACAATAGAAATTTCAATTTTCTTGATCATAATTTTTCTTGAAAGCTCTAGATAGGCACAACTTTATTTCTCCTTTGGAAGCTCTAGAAAGGCACAAATTCTTTTATCATGAAAGCTCTAAAAAGGCAAAAATTTCAATAGAATTAATTATTTAGTATCAACATCATCTCTTCAATATTTTATTTCCACCCAAAGTATCAGAAAATGAGTTATCACAATACAATATATCTTCCCCCACACTTAAGTTCAACAAGATAATGCAATTTCACTTCAATAACAGGTTGGGTAGGGAAAATTAGCTTGTAATGTGGATAATATAACAGGATATTTATAGTTTATAAGGGATAAAAGGATTAAATATACAATGGAGGACATAATAAAAAGGATTATATTTAAAAATTAGGCTTTAAAACCAAATAAATGCCTCAATCATTTAAAACACAAGTATCTCAAACCTTAAGTTTTGATAGGAATAAATCAAATTATGGTTAAAGAAAGAATGGATTGGCTCTCTCAAGAAGTGAGGTGAATGTAAATAATATGAAAAAAATGGTTTATAATCCTCATGGGAAAGTTATTTCAAATATAAAGACAGTAAATTGTGGCATGAGATTAAAAAATCATAGGACTTTTCATGAAAATCCCCAAATATTTGAACTTGAAACAAAGTCATTTTCAACATTTATTTAGGCTCAGTTTCATGGAATAGATTGGTTCACTCATTTAAATGGATTTAAAAAATGGAAATGATAATAATTTCAACTCAAAAGTTTTGAAAACACACTAAATTTTAAAAAGAAACACACAAAAATCTGAAAAGACACAACATTTTTTTTAAAAAAATAGAAAAACAAAAAATAGATGAAAAATCCTAAACTAAAAAGGTCCCTCCACTTAAATGATGCAATGTACTCAATGAATTTAAATGGATTTAAGATGTAATAATATTTGAAAATGAATCATATCAAGAAATAAAGTGTAAAGGATATGCACTACTTGATGAATTTTATTAATAAACAGGCTGAAGTAGTGTGATCTCCTATATTAGCTCTAATGGTAGGGTCCTAAGGAATTTCTTCAGCCTATACCGATTAACCATGAATGGATCCTTCTATACATCCTTTAAAATCTATACAATGCTAAAAATATA
Organism: Viscum album; assembly: GCA_963277665.1. NCBI lineage: Eukaryota > Viridiplantae > Streptophyta > Magnoliopsida > Santalales > Viscaceae > Viscum > Viscum album. Next base: position 452,401,979 of record OY728137.1, on the reverse strand, counting down.
TACATGAATAACTATAAATGGATTGTCCTATTTGAAACAAAGTTTACCTGGCATTAGTTCGAGTCTTGAGTTGAATAAAAGCACTTTGTCACCAAGATGGAAGTCTTTTGGTTAGATCTTATTGTCACAAGCCACTCTTATTCTCTCTTTGTAAATCCTGGAATTTTCAAATGATTCCCTTCTAATTTATTCCAAATCTTACAACTAAAATATTCTCTCTTTCCCAGTGCTTTCAAGATCCAAATTCATCTTCCTCACATCCCAACACGCCTTATGCTCCAATTCTATAGGTAGGTGAAAACTTTTCCCATAAATTAGGCTATGTGGACTCATTCCAATCGGGGTTTGTAGGATGTCATGTAAGCCCATAATGTGTCTTCCAACCTTTGGCTCCAATCCTTTTTGGATTAATAGTTTTTTCCAAAATTCCTTTGATTTCCTTATTATACACTTCATCTTGCCCATTAGTCTTTGGATGATAGGGAGTTATTATTTTATGATGCACCCCATACTTTCTCAGAAAATCCTCCATTATCCTGTTTAAAAAGTGAGTCCCTTAATCACTAATGATGGATCTATGCACTCTAAACCTACAACATATGTTAGCCCTAACAAAATCATAAACAATTGTAGCATCATCAGTCTTGGTGGATTTTACCTCCACCCATTTTGAAACATAATCAACTGCAAGTAAGATATATGAATTTCCAAATGAAATTGGGAAAGGTCCCATAAAATCTATCCCTATAACTTCAAAAATCTCACAAAAATTCAGAGGCTTTTGAATCATTTCTTATTTCTTTGAAATATTTCCAGAAAATAGACATTTTTCACACCTTTTACAAAATTCATGAGCACATTTAAAAAGGTTGGTCCAATAAATTCCAGATTATAAAACCTTCCTTTCTGTTATTTGAGGTACAAAGTGGTCTCCACAGGCCAATATATGACAAAACTCAAAAAACATATAATTAATTTTACTTTAAGGAAAACATCTTCTTATCACTTGATCATTGAAAATCTTCCAAAGAAATGAATCATCCCAAATATAATATCTAGATTCAGATTTTAGTTTTTGAATTTGGTGGGAATTTAAATGAGATGGGACCTAAGATATTACAAGATAATTTACCATGTTAGCTTACCAAGACACTTCTCCTTCAATCATGTACAACTTCTCTCCTAGAAATTGATCATTCAGTGGGTCTTTTTCTGGAATTTTAGTTTTAGCAGTGTTTGGCAGTTTACTTAAGTGACCGGTCACTTGGTTCTCATCTCCCTTCTTATATTTTATTTCTATATTGAACTCCTATAGCAGTATCATCCATCCCACTAGCCTCATTTTAAAATCTACATTCTTCATCAAGTACCTAAGAGCTGCATGATCAGAAAACACAATGATTTTAGTTCCAATAAGATATAATCTAAATATTTATAAAGCAAAGATAACTACTAAGAACTATTTTTTCATGGTTGTGTAATTGAATTAGACCACATATAAGGTTCTTGAGGCATATGAAATGACTTGTGAGCTACCCTTAATTTTCTGAGAAAGGACTACTCCAACCGCTTGGTTGGAAGCACCACAAAGTAGCTCAAATGGTTCTTCCCAACTTGGTGGCTGCATTACAGGTGGCGAAATAAATCTCCCTTTTAACCCATCAAAGGATTCCCTACATACACCATTGAAATAAAAATCAGCATCTTTCAAAAGTAATATAGAGAGAGGGAGATAAATTTTACTGAAATCTTTGATAAGCCTCTTGTAGAATCCTACATATCCTAAAAACAATCTAACGTGTTTCACACAAGTAGCTCAAGAAAAAGAATTTATCACTTCAATTATTGATTTATCCACTTAAATTCCTTTTTTTAAATGACATGTCCAAGGAAAATTTCTCTCTCAACCATGGAATGAAACTTTTCAAAATTTAAAACAAGATTTTTTTCAATGCATGTTTTCAAAACTTTATCCAGATTTTTCAAACAATGGTTAAAAGAATCTCCAAAAACTATGAAATCATCTAAGAAAACATCCAAGAAAACTTCAATGTGATCATAAAATATACTTACCATGCACCTATAAAATATAACTGGAGCATTAAATGATCCAAATGGAAACCATTTATATGAAAAAATTCCAAAGGTACATGTAATGGTAGTCTTTTCTTGATCCTCAGAAGCAATGGGTACTAGGAAATAACTTAAAAAATCATCCAAAAAGAAATAATGAGTTCTCCCTGCCAATATCTCTACGAGTTTTCCTTTTTCTAAATCTATGAAAAAAATCATGTGATAATCATATTCATAATCCACCTTGTTCTTATAATGTTCCAAAAAATATGATGAAAATCCTAAAAAACCATCAAATAAATTTTTAACCTCTAAAGTTTTCTTTACCACTTATTATTTCAAAAAAATATAATAATATTAATTGATTATTATTACCTCAATATTAAACACATATTAAAGGTTATATTTTCATTAATCACGTATTGTTCCATAAATATCAACTTACCATTAAATCACCTTTCTAGGTTATCAGTGAGATTTAATATATTCTTTCAATTCATTACAGAAAAACTACCACATAACAATCCTTAGATGTTCGATGATTCTTATAACTAGAATACCATTTATAAAAAATACTTAAATAATATAATTATTGAGTTACAACACATAAATTATTAAATCATTACACTTAAATGATTTACATAACATAAGCAATTAAGAATTAACCCTTAGATTAGGGAATTGACTCAAATAATGTCCATGTTCCCCACACATAATACATTGAACTATAAATGGAACCTTAAGGTGAAATTAATTTTCCTCCATTAAACTCTTCTTTTTTACTAAAAAATTACTTACTCTATGCCCTTATTTTTCAATCATAAAATATCTTCTTATTCCTTTGATACATTCACTTGAGTGCTTCTTCCCATATTCTTGACATGTAAGAAGCTGAATCATGTTTTATATATAATATCCACCACTCGAGATCTTAGTGAACTTTATTCTTCTCTTATTTGGTGAGTTTGGGAGTTGGTTAAGATACAAAATGTTAATCATATAAATTGACAACTAATTAGGCATAATAATAATATATTTCAGTTCAATAATCATACCATTTGGTTTCTCATCATCATATTGTCCATTATATTCAATGTTAACACAATTCCTTCTGGTTACAACCATTGAATAAAACCAAAAAGCATATTGTGAACAAAACTAATCATAGTGAGAAATAACATAATCATGAAAAAATAATTTATAGGATGTCTAAATCATGACACAGTCATTTTAATCTATGACTCCTTAGGTTTAACCTAGGCCATCCATGATTATAATCTATTTAATTCCTTTATAATGGTTTGTAAAGAAAATGTGGATTAACCAAAGAATATACCTTGGGAGTATCAAACTAGGTGTACAACAAGGCCTCTTTGTCGTGCACTAGGTGATGATCGAGTCAAGTCCCAATGCAACCTTTTTAGAGTTATTACCCCTAGGTATAATTATGCTAGAGTCATATCCACTTATAGTATCCAAACATGGATGTAATTTCTTGGAAAATCATATAATACATTCCTTACCAAAACTTTAGGATGTTATCCTATAATTAGACTTATCCTTAGGGGTTTCAAAAAAGTTTTCTAATCCTAAACTCCAAATGTTGACTCAAACTTTCCTCTAATACCAAATATAGTAACCTAGACTTTCCATACATAAATATTACATTTTTTTAAATGAATATTCAATACATATCACAAATACATACTTTAGGACCATACAATTTTAGTGTATTTGGATACTAGAAATTCAATATCCTTATTTCTTGAAATATCTTCAACATATCCAACAAAGATCTTCCCACATAGTACTCCTCTTAGACATACCCTACTTAAACCTTTCTTCATAACCTAGGGAAATGAAACATAAGGAAGAGTGATCTTAGATGCTCAGTAAGGGTAAACATAAGATATATCAATCAATGATCATATAAAAACATAAGATAAGAATAAGGGTATAGGATCATGAACATTACTTATAGAGTTCATACCTAATCTTTTATGGATCATAAACAAGAGGCATGAAATAAAACTTGGTAGTTCACAATACATGAATATTAAAAGAATCAAAGAATATGAGCCATGAGAGTATAAAATTGGCATAATACATAGTTTTTTGGAATACACATAAGCACATAAAATCATTTCCTTTATAGTTAAATCTCTTTTCCAGGACTATCATAGTATAATGGGTTCACTCCACATTACATCATATTAGTCAAGTTTTACTCCCAAGACTACCATAATGGATAAAGTCCCTTAGTGAACTCAGTTAACTCCCCATTTCAATCCCATATATGTCATGAGATATCAATCATTACCTAATTAATTGGAGAGCTATAATGGACTCAACAATCCTAGATTTATAATAGAACCACTCATCCCTGTATTATAACCAAACCACTAGTCCTTGGTTTATAACAGAACCACCTATCACATAATGAAAACCATACACATTTGTGCCACAAGATCATAAAACATTCATCATATAATCACATAATATCCCTTGCAAAGAAAAAAATTTCATAAAAATTTCATAAAATCATCAAATCATAACCCATAGAAAATAAATGGGCTTCATAAAAATCTCATCATCATAAAAATTAAATATCTAGAAAAAGAGAAATAATGATATCATTGGATTATATCCCTAGTAAATCATAATTAATATCAAAGGATGTTATCATACATGAAATTACTTTAAAATATCAATGAAATATTTCTTGAGTAAAATAAGCTTTCCACTTAAAAATCACTTTTAAAATAAAAATATATAAAAAATATTATGAAAAACATTTTATTTGAAAATAAAATTGGAAAATTATAAATTAATCTTCAAAATGTTGAGTAGTCATAGAGGACACCAACACCTTAAAATTTTATGAATCTAGTAAGAAGCCCAAATATAGTACCTTGTTGATTTGGGATGGTGTGGAACAAATGATATGATGGCGCATTCAGAACCCATTATTAGAAACATTGATGTACTGGACAAAATACCCTAATAAGGTTCTTGTTATTAGGATGTGAAGTTTCAAGAATATGGGATCAAGAATCATGAGATTATATTCTCTACAAACCATTTAGAAGGTTTGTAGATGCTAATGGAAAGGGGAGGGCACTTGAATCAACACTGCAACCCTAGATTGGAGGATTCCAACACCTTCACATTTTATGAATCCAGTAAGAAGTCTAAAGATAAAACCTTATTGATGTGGGATGGTATAGAATTGATAATATGATAGTTCATTTAGAACCCATTTTTGGAGACACTGATTTACTGGAAAAAAATTCCCTGAGAAGGTTTTTGTTCTAAGGGTGTGAAGTTTCAAGAAGGCAGGATCAAGAATCATGAGATTCCATTCTCTACAAACCATTAAACAGGTCTTCAAATGCAAATGTAAGGGGGGAGTACTTGAATAAACACTGAAACCCTATATTTAATGATTCCAACACATTCACATTTTTTTAATTCTATAATAATTATAATGATATAACCTTATTTATGTGGTATGGTGCTTTACCTTGCTAGAAATATTGATTAATTGGGAAAAATACCCAGATAAGGTTCTTATTCTAAGGGTGTGAAGTTTCAAGAAGGTGAGTTCAAGAATCATGAGATTTAATTCTCTACAAACCATTCAATAGGTTTTCATATTCCAATGGTAGGGGTATATCACTTAAAGCAACACTTCAACCCTAGATTAGAGGATGCCAATACCTTCAGATTTTATGAATCTGGTAAGAAGTCCAAAGATAAAACCTTATTGATGTGGGATGGTGTGGAACAGATGATTTGATGGCACATTAGGAACCCATTACTGGAAACATTAATGTACTAAAAAATACCCAGAGGAGGTTCTTGATCTGAGGGTGTGAAGATTCAAGAAGGTGGGATCAAGAATTATGAGATTCCATTCTCTGCAAACCATTCGATAGGTTTGTAGATGCCAATGGAAGGGGGAGAGAACTTTAAGCAACACTGAAACCCTATATTGGAGGATTCCAACACCTTCAAATTTTCTAAACCTGGTAAGAATCCCAAAGATAGAACATTATTGATGTGGGATGATGTAGAACAGAAGATATGATGGCGCATTTGTATCCCACTACTGGATACATTAATGTACTAGACCAAATACCCTAATAAGGTTCTTGTTATGAGGGTGTTAAGTTTCAAGTATTAAAATCAAGAATACTTATATTAAATTCTCTATAAAGTAGTCGGAAGGATTGAAAATTCTAATGGCATGGAGAGAGCACTTGAAGCAACACTATAAAAGGAGATCGGGGGACACCAACACATTTACATTTTTTAAATCTGGAAAGAAGTCCAAAGATAGAACCTTTTTTATGTGGGATGGTGCAAAACTGTAAATATGATGGAACATTTAGAACCTATTGTTGAAAACATTGATGTACTGGAAAAAATACCCTAAGAAAGTTATTCTTCTAAGGGTGTGAAGTTTCAAGAAGTAGATATCAAGAATCATGGGATTCTATTCCTTCAAAACTAGTCAACATGTTTGCAGATTCCAATGCCAGGGGAAGAGCACTTGAAGCAACATTGAAACCCTAGATTGGAGGACACCAACACCTTCACATTTTATTAATCTAGTAAGAATCCCAAATATAGAACCTTGTTGACGTGGGATGATGCATAATAGAAGATATGATGGCACATTCAGAACCCATTGATGGAAACATTGATGAACTGAACAAAATACCCTAAGAAGGTTCTTGTTCTGAGGGTGTGAAGTTTCAAGAAGGTAGGATCAAAAATCCTGAGATTCCATTCTATGAAAACTAGTTGGAAGGTTTACAAATTATAATGTAAGGGGAGAGCACTTGAAGTAACACAACAACCTTAGATTGGAGGATGATAACACCTTCACATTTTCTAAATCTGGTAAGAAGTCCAAATATAGAACCCTTTTAATGTGCTATGGTACAAAAAACACTATATGATGACACATTCATAACACATTACTATAAATATTTATGTTCTAGAAAAAAGATCATGAGAAGGTTTTTGTTCTGAGGGTTTGAAGTTTCAAGAAGGTGGGATAAAGAATTATGAGATAACATTCTCTGTAAACCATTTGGTAGGTTTGCAGATGCCAATGATAGGGGGAGATAAATTGAAGTAACACTTCAACCCCAGATTGGAGGATTCTAACACCTTCACATATTCTAAATATAGTAACAAGTCTATATATAGAACCTTGTTGATTTGGGATGGTATAAAATAGAAGATACAATGGCGCATTTGGAACCCGTTTCTTGAAACATTGATGTACTATACAAAATACTCTGAGAAGGTTCTTGTTCTAAGGGTGTGAAGTTTCAAGAAGATGGGATCAATAATCATGAGATTCCATTCTATGAAAACTATTCGGTGGGTTTGCAGATGCTAATAGTAGGGGTAAGCACTTGAATCAACACTAAAACCCTTGATTGGAGGACATCAACACCTTCATATTTTTTTAATCTAGTAAGAAGTGCAATGATAGAACCTTGTTGATGAGGGATGGTGAATAATAAATGATATGATGGAACATTCAGAACCCATTTCTAGAAAAATTAATGTACTAGAAAAAATACCTTGAGAAGGTTCTTTTTCCAAGGCAGTGAAGTTTCAATAAGGAGGGATTAAGAATCATGATATTCCATTCTTTGGAAACTAGTTGGCAGGTTTTCAAATGCCAATGGCAGGGGGAGAGCACTTAAAGGAACACTAAAACCCTTAATTGGAGGACACCAACACCATCACATTTTCTGAATCTGGTAAGATGTTCAAATAAATAACCTTGTTGATGTGGGATAGTACGGAACAAATGACATTATGGTGCATTAAAAACCTATTGCTGGAAACATTGATGTATTGAAAAAAAACCCTAAGAAGGTTCTTGTTCTAAGGGTATGAAGTTTCAAGATGGCAAGATCAAGAATCATGAGATTCCATTCTCTACAAAATGGTCAGCAGGTTTTCATATTCCAATGGTAGAGGGATTCCACTTGAATCAACACTATAACCCTATAATAGAGGATGTCAACACCTTCAAATAATCTAAATTTGATAAGAATTATAAATATAGAATATTATTGATGTGGGATGGTGCATAAAAGATGATATTATAGAACATTCAAAACCCATTTCTAGAAACATTGATGTACTATAAAAAATACCCTGAGAAAATCCTTGTTCTGAGGGTGTGATATTTCAAGAAGGTAGGGTCACGAATCATGAGATTCCATTCTATGAAAACCATTCAACAGGTTTGAAGATGCCAATTTCTGGGATAGATCACTTGAAAAAACACTTCAACCCTAGATTGGAGATGCCAACACCTTCAAATTTTTTAAATTTGGTAAGAATTCCAAAGATAAAACCTTTTTGATGTGGGATAGTGCGATACAGACAACACGATGGCACATTCAGAACCCATTGCTGGAAATATTTATATCCTAGAAAAAATACCCCAAGAAGGTTCTTGTTCTAAGGGTGTAAAGTTTCAAGAAGGCAGGATAAAGAATAATGATATTCCATTATCTGCAGATGAGTCAGTAGGTTTTCAGATGCCAATGGAATGGGGTGATCACTTGAAGCAACACTAGAACCCTAGATTTGAGGATCCAAGCACATTCAAAATTTATGAATCTAGAAATAATTATAAAGTTAAAAACTTATTGACATGGGATGGTATAGAACAAATGATACAATGGTGCATTCAAAACTCGTTATTAGAAACATTGATGTATGAGAAAAAATACCTTGAGCTTGTTCAGTGGGTGAGATGTTTCAAGAAGGTGGGATCAAGAATCATGATATTCCATTATTTTCAAACTAGTAAATTGGTTTATAAATTCCAATAGAATTGGTAGATCACTTTAAGAAACACTACAACCCTAGATTAAAGGTTTCCAACACCTTCACATTTTATGAATCTAGTAATAAGTCCAAATATAGAAACTTATTGATTTAGAATGATGAAGAATATATGATATGATGGCGCATTCAAAATTTGTTGTTGGAGACAATGATGTACTGGAAAAAATACCCTAAGAAGGTTCTTATTCTGAGGGTGTAGAGTTTCAAGAAGGTGGGATCAAGAATCATGGCATTCCATTCTCTACAAACTATTCAGAAGGTTTTTAAATTTCAATGGTAGGGGAGATCACTTAAAGAAACATTTCAACCCTTGATTGGAGGACACCAACACCTTCATATTTTCTGAATTCAGTAAGAAGTCCAAATATAGAACCTTATTGATGTGGGATGGTTCAGAACAAATGATATTATGGTGCATTTATAACCCATTGATGAAAAAATTGATATACTAGACAAAATACACTAATAAGGTTCCTGTTATAGGGGTGTGAAGTTTCAAGAAGGTGGGATCAAGAATCATAAGATTCTATTCTATGAAAACTAGTTGGAAGGTTTGCAGATTTCAATGGCAGGGGGAGAGAAATTGAATCAACACTGAAACCCTAGATTGGAGGATGCCAAAACCTTTACATTTTCTGAATTTGGTAAGAAGCCCAAATATATAACCTTGTTGATGTGGGATGGAGCTGAAGAGATGATATGATAATGCATTCAAAACCTATTGCTGGAAAGATTTATGTGATGGAAAAAATACCATGAGAAGGTTCTTTTTCTGAGGGTATAAAGTTTCGAGAAAGTGGGATCAGAAATATTGAGATTCCATTCTTTTCAAACTAGTCAGTAGGTTTTCATATTCTAATGGTAGGGGGAGAGTATTTGAAGCAACACTGCAACCCTATAATGGAGGATGCCAACACCTTCACATTTTTTTGAATCTGGAAAGAATTCTAAATATAGAACCTTGTTTATGTCAGATGGTTACAAACTAATGATATGATGGAGAATTTATAGCCTCTTATTGAAAACATTATTGTACTGGACAAAATAACTTGAGAAGTTTCTTTTCTTTATGGTTTTATGTTTCAAGAATGTGGGATCAAGAATCATGAGATTCTATTCTCTAGAAATTAGTTGGCATATGTGAATATGCTAATGGATGGGGGAGATCACTTGAAGCAACACTAGAACCCTATATTGGAGGATACCAACACCTTTACATTTTCTAAATCAGGTAAAAATTATAGAGATAGAACCTTGTTTATGTGGGATGGAGTGGTACAGATGATATGATGGCGCATTCAGAACCTATTGTTGGAAACATTGATGTACTGGAAAAAATTCACTGAGAAGGTTCTTTTTCCGAGGGTGTGAAGTTTCAAGAAGGTAGGATCAAGAATCATGAGATTATATTCTCTAAATCCATCCATTAGGTTTGAAAATTCCAATGGTAGGGGGAGATCACTTGAAGAAACACTACAACCCTATATTATAGGGTGCTGACACCTTCACATTTTCAAAATACAGTAATAATTCTAAATATATATCCTTTTTTTATGTGGTATGGCGAGGAATAGATGATATGATGGCACATTCAGAACCCATTGCTGGAAACATTGATGTACTGAACAAAATACCCAAATAAGGTTCTTGTTCTTAGGATGTGAAGTTTCAAGAAGCCAGGATCAAGAATCATGAAATTCCATTCTTTGAAAACCATTTGGTAGGTTTACAGATGCCAATGGTTGGGGGATAACACTTGAACCAACACTACAACCCTATATTAGAGGATTCCAACACCTTCACATTTTCTAAATCTAGTAATAAGTCCAAATATAGAACATTATTGACATGGTATGGTGCGGAACAGATTCTATAATGGTGCATTTAGAAACCGTTTCTAAAAACATTGATATAGTGGACAAAATTCCTAGAGAATGTTACTGTTCCAAGGGTGTGAAGTTTTAAGAATGATGGATCAAGAATAATGAGATTCCATTCTATGAAAACTAGTCAGCATGTTTGCATATGCCAATGGGAGGGAGAGAGAACATGAAGAAACACCACAACCCGAGATTGGAGGATGCCAACACCATCACATTTTCTAAATATTATAATAAGCCTAAAGATAGAACCTTGTTGATGTGGGATGGTGCAGAACATACAATATGATGGTGCATTCATAAGATGTTTCTAGAAACATTTATGTACTAGAAAAAAAAATACCTTGATAAGTTTCTTGTTCTAAGGGTGTGAAGCTTCAAGAAGGAAGGATTAACAATCATGAGATTTCATTATCTACAAACTAGATGACAGGTTTGTAGATTCCAATGATAGGGGTAGAGAACTGGAAGAAACAATTCAACCCTATATTAGAGGATTCTAACACCTTTAAATTTTTTAAATCTGGTAAGTAGACCAAATATAGAAGCTTTTTGATGTGGGATAGTGTAGTAAAGATGATATGATGGTGCAATCAGAACCTATTTCTAGAAACATTGATGCACTGGACAAAATAACCTGATAAGGTTTTTATTCTGAGGGTGTCATGTTTCAAAAATACATGATAAATAATTATGATCTTCCATTCTCTAAAAACCAGTTGGAAGGTTTGTAGATTCCAATGGTGGTGGGATATCACTTGAAGAAACACTACAACCTAAGATTGGAGGATGAAAACACCTTCTCATTTTCTAAATCTGGAAAGAAGTCCAAAGATTGAACCTTGTAGATATGGGATGGCATGGAACAAATGATATGATAGAACATTCAAATCCCATTTCTAGAAACATTTATATATAGAAAAAAATACCCTGATAAAGTTCTTGTTCCTAGGGTGTTTAGTTTCAAGAAGGCAAGATCAAAAATCACGACATTATATTCTCTAAAAACCAGTCATCATGTTTGTCGATACCAATGGTAGGGGTAGAGAACTTGGAGCAACACTGCATCCCTATATTGAAGGACACCAAAACCTTTACATTTTATAAATCTAGTAAAAAGTCCAAAGATAAAACCTTGTTGATGTGGGATGGTGTAGAATAGATGTCAATATGGAGAATTCAGAACTTGTTTGTAGAAAAAATTGATGTACAAGAAAAAAATACCCTGAGAAGGTTCTTGTTCTGAGGGTGTGAAGTTTTAAGAAGGTGAGATGAAGAATCATTATATTCCATTCTATTAAAACCATTATAAAGGTTTGTATATGCCAATGGTAGGGTGAGAGCACTTGATATATTACTGCAACTCTAGATTTGAGGATTCCAACACCTTCACATTTTCTGAATTTGGTAAGAAGTCCAAAGATAGAATATTATTGATGTAGGATGGTGCATAACAGATGATATTATGGTGCATTCAGATCCCATTGCTGGAAACATTGATGTATTGGAAAAAATACCCTGATAAGGTTCTTGTTTTGAGGGTGTGAAGTTTCAATAATGCGGGATCAAGAATCATGAGATTCCATTCTCTGTAAACTAGTCAGAAGGTTTGTAGATGCCAATAGAAGGGGGAGAGCACTTGGAAGAAACACTGTAACCACATATTGGAGGAAACCAACACCTTCATATTTTATGAATAAGATAAGAATCCCAAAGATAGCACCTTGTTGATGTGGGATGGCGCAGAACAGATGATATGATGGAGAATTCAAAACCCATAGCTGGAAACATTAATGTAATGGAAAATTACTCTAAGAAGGTTCTTGTTCCGAGGGTTTAAAGTTTCAAGAAGGTGTAATCAAGAATAATGAGATTCAATTCTCTAAAAACCAGTCAGAAGGTTTGCAGATACCAATGGCAGGAGGAGATCACTTGATGCAACACTACAACCCTAGATTAGAGGATGCCAACAAATTTACATTTTATTCATTTGGAAAGAAGTGTAAAGATATAACCTTGTTGATGTGGGATGGTGTGGAATAGAAAAAATTATGGAACATTCAAAACCCATTGCTGGAGAAATTTATTTACTAGAAAAAATACCCCAAGAATGTTCTTATTCTGAGGGTGTGAATTTTCAAGAAGGAGGGATCAATAATCATGATATTCCATTCTCTGGAAAGAATTAGAAAAAATTTCAAATGCCAATGGAAGGGGAGAGCACATTAAGTAACAATGAAGTTATAGATTAGAGGATGCCAAAACCTTCACATTTTCTGAATCTAGTAAGAATCCCAAAGATAATACCTTGTTAATGTGGGATGGTGTGGAACAGACAATATGACAGAACATTCAAAACCTGTTACTGGAAACATTGTTGTACTAGAAAAAATAACCTGAGAAGGTTCATGTTTTGAGGGTGTCAATTTTTAAAAAGTAAACATCAATAATCATGATATTACATCCTATAAAAACCATTTAGTAGGTTTGTAGATTCCAATGGAAGGGGGATAACACTTGAAGCAACACTATATCCCTAGATTGGAGGATTCCAACACCTTCAAATTTTATGAATCTGGTAAAAAATAAAAAGATATAACCTTATCTATATGGGAAAGTAAAAAATATATGATATGATGGTGAATGCAGAACCCATTTATGGAGACATTGATGTATTGGAAAACTACCTTGAAAAGGTTCTTGTTCTGTGGGTGTGAAGTTTGAGGAAGGTGGGATCAAGAATCATGAGATTCCATTCTTAGCAAACTAGTCGGTAGGTTTACAGATTCCAATGGAAGGGGGAAAACACTTGAAGCAACAATGTAACCATATATTGGAGGACTCCAACACCTTCACATTTTAGAATCTGGTAAAAATACCAAATATATAACCTTGTTGACGTGGGATGGTGCTTAACCTTTCTAGAAACATTGATGTTTTGTAAAAAAATACCATGAGAAGGTTCTTATTCTAAGGGTGTGAAGTTTCAAGAAGGTGGGATTAATAGTCATGAGATTCCATTCTCTAAAAACTAGTTGATAGGTTTGAAGATGCTAATAGAAGGGGGATAGTACTTGAAGAAACACTGCAACCCTATATTGGAGGATTCCAATACCTTCACATTTTCTAAATTTGGTAAGAAGTAAAAAGATAAAACCTTTTTGATGTGGGATAGTGTGGAACAAATGATATGATGTCACATTCAGAACCCATTGATGGAAAAATTATTATAATATAAAAATACCTTGATAAGGTTCTAATTCTAATAGTATGAAGTTTCAATAAGGAAAGATCAATAATAATGATATTCTATTCTCTTCAAACCATTCAAAAAGTTTTCAGATGCCAATGGTATGGGGATATCACTTGAAAAAACACTGAAACCCTAGATTGGAGGATTCCAACAATTTTATAATTTCTTAATCTAGTAATAATTCCAAATATAAAACCATGTTGACGTGAGATAGTGAATAACATAAGATATGATGGCACAATAAGATCTCATTGCTGGAGACATTGATTTACTGGAAAAAATACCCTGAGAAGGCTCTTGTTCTGAGGGTGTGAAGTTTTAAGAAGGCGGATCAAGAATCACGAGTTTCCATTCTCTATAAACTAGTTGTTAGTTTTCTAGATTCCAATGTAAGGGGTATAACAGTTGAAGAAACACTACAAACCTTTATTGGAGGACACCCACACCTTCACATTTTATAAATACGGTAATAAGTCCAAAGATAGAACCTTGTTAATGTGGTATGGTGCAGAAAATATTATATGATGATGCATTCAGAACCTGTTATTGGAAACATTGATGTACTAGACAAAATACCCTGATTAGGTTCTTGTTCTAAGGGTGTGAAGTTTTAAGAAGGTGGGATCAAGAATCACGAGATTCCATTCTCTATAAACTAGTTCATAGGTTTTTAGATGCCAATGGAAGGGGGAGAGAACTTGAAGTAACACCACAACCCTAGATTGGAGAACACCAACACCTTGACATTTTCTGAATCTGATAAGAATCCCAAAGATATAACCTTATTGATGTGGGGTGGTGTGAAACAGATGATATGATGGCTCATTAAGAACCCATTGCTAGAAACATTGATGTATAGAACAAAATACCCTGATAAGGTTTTTACTCTAAGGGTGTGAAGTTTCAAGAAGGTTGGATCAGGAATCCTGATGTTCCATTCTCTTCAAACTAGTTGTTAGGTTTTCATATGCCAATGGTAGGGGATAACACTTGAAACAACACTATAACCCTATATTGGAGGATGACAACACCTTCACATTTTTTTTGAATCCGGTCAGAATTCATAATATAGAACCTTGTGTATGTAGGATGGTGCATAACAGATGATATACTGGTGCATTCAGAACCAATTACTGGAAACATTGATGTACCGGACAAAATACCCTGAGAAGGTTCTTGTTCTAAGGGAGTGAAGTTTCAAGAACTAGGGATCAAGAATCATGAGATTCCATTCTTTTCATACCAGTCGGTAGGTGTGGAGATTCTAATGGTAGGTGGAGAGAACTTGATGTAATACTACAACACTAGATTGGAGGATTCCTACACCTTTAATTTTTCTAAATCTGGTAAGAATTCAAAATATAGAACGTTGTTGATATGGGATGATGTGGAACAAATGATATGATGATGCATTCGAAACCCATTGCTAAAAAAAATTGATGTATAAGGAAAAATACCCTGATAATTCTCTTGTTCTAAGGGTGTGAAGTCTCAAGAAGGAAAGATCAAGAATCATGAGATTTTATTCTCTACAAACCATTAGAAAAGTTTATATATGCCAATGGAAGGGAGAGATCACTTGAAGCAAAATTTCACCCTAGATTGGAGGACGCCAACACCTTTACATTTCATTAATCTAATAAGAAGTCTAAATATAGAAACTTTTTGATTTGGGATGGTGAGGTACAATTGATATGATGGAATATTCAGAACCTGTTGCTAGAAACATTGATGTCCTAGAAAAAATACCATTAGAAATTTCTTTTTTGGAGGGTGTGGAGTTTCAAAATGGTGGGATGAAGAATCATGAGATTCCATTCTCTATAAACTAGTTGGCAGGTTTCCAAATGCCAATGGCTTGAGGTGAGCACTTGAAGCAATGCTTCAACCCTATATTGTAGGACACTAGCACCTTCACATTTTCCAAATCTGTAAAGAAGTCCAAATATTGAACCTTGTTGACGTGGGAGGGTGTAGAATAGATGATATGATGGAACATTTAGAACCCATTACTGGAAACATTTGTAACACCCCAAGCTTCCACGGTATGTTTCCCTTTGAATAATGCAATAGCTTGCCTTGTACGCAATTTCGAGATTCTAACACACTATGACCAATCAAACTAGCCGTTTATGAATAGTAATACCCAATTTTTGAAATTTTATAAATTTTATCTTTCAAAATGGACTTCATTTTTGGATTAATAATATTGAAATTAGCCTAGGGTGAATTTTTGGCATTTTTCTGAAAACTTTCAATTTTTGATGAATAGTGAAAAACACTGAGTTATTGGTTAAAACTGACTTTTTATTTAAATAATTATTTATTTTATTTAAATTTATTTTAGGTAAAAATAGATAAATAATACCTATATAAGTTCAATATAATTCATTGGAGTCAGTTTATAATAATTTTAGACATATAAAAATTTTATTGAACTTTTCACCGTCTTTTACCCATCTCCTAGGAGAACTTGCAAATTCACATAAAACTTAATTTTACCACTTCTGTGAGTGGAATTTCGAAAATTTGAGAGACATAGTTAATATCAAGGAGTAAAATTTTGTTCAATAAGATAAAATAATTTTTGGTGAATAGTAACTTTTTACTTTTATTTACCACGGTAAAAAGTAAATAGAGTAATTAAGGGTAAAAATGAAATTATTATTACCCTAACACCTGTCCTAATTCTATTGGATAAGTATAATTCGACCAAAAACAACCTTAGGAATAAAATATGAATCTCTTTGGTCCACTTGGATTAGATTAGGACATTTATTATTATTTAATTCAAAGAAGAGTTAAAAGAGTTAAAATCAAAGTTTAATAACTAAAACATTTTTAATATAGGGTTATACATAAGATAAATTCGATTATAAATATTCATTAGAAAGATAAAAATATTTCATACATAATGGTATTTTATTTATAATTTTTAGACATTAAATAATTTAATTTATTTATGACACAATGGTGATACAGTAATTACCTAATTAATGAAATATTAAAATAATTGATATTATAAATATCCAAATAAATGTAATTTGAGACTTTTTATGAATTCCAATAATTTTCTAGGTTAATATGACATATTATTATTGGTTATATTAATTTTATTCTAAGTAATAATTATGTTATGAATTTATCAAAAACAAAATACCTAATAGTGTCAAAATTGACATAAAAGAGTTTTTAAAACAAATATTATATTATTAATTGATATTATATTTTAAAAAACTTAAGGTTCGGAAAAAGGACTTATTTAATGATATGTGTATCATTAATGTACCACTTGGGGGTTTCTTGTAAGTATATAGTAAGTTTATTAACTATATAAAATAAAAATACAAAGAGACATGGTAAATGTCAAACTATTTAACTAAGAGTTAAATCTAAAAGATAAGGTTACTATAGTGACCCAAACCTATCTAAAATCTATTGGTTGAGTGGTTTTCGACCCATACCCACCTTATACTTTGAATAATCCACTTTTAAGCCATTAGAAACCGAATATGAATTTATTATAAATTAATACTTTAAGTTTTTCCTAAAGAGCCCCTCCCACCCCTTATAAAAGGAAACCACTTCTAACCAATTACTCACACCTCTCAAGCCTTTTGGATCATCCAAAATCTGTCCAATTAATCTCCCTACACCCCTCTCCACCTCCTAGAAGCCTTAACTTAGGCATAAGGCACTTCAAGAGTCATTTTTGGTTCAAACCAAAGGGAGTTACCCAAATTAAAGGTCACGATTTGTCTTAACTTCTTTTCTTTTATTTTACTTCTACAACCCCTAAACTCTTCTTATTATTTTCTTTTGTAACAAAACAAGTATCCTAAATATACTAGGATATTTTTATGAGAACTATTAGAACTAAACTTACACACACCTCCATCTAATGGGTGAAGAACATAATGTTTCTGTGGATGGCAACCAAACGCCTCACGAAACGATGATTGTTCAATTATCTCCTACCACCTCTCATGGTGGACATTATGATGGAACTATAATTAAATATGATATTAATGATATTTATTTTATATATAATCTTTTGTAATTCTATTTTATAGAATACCATTATTTTTTTCATGTTTTATATATATACGATAATTTCATTTGAGGAAGTGCAGACTACCGCCCCCTCAAAGTGATATGACTCGTTCATACCATACATGGAACATATAAAGGATGATGTTAATGAACTTAAGTAACATATATAATATATTATATTATACTGGAATAATAATATACCTAAGTATCATTTGGTTTTGATTCCTTTTAAAATGAAAAATGAAATGGAAGTAGCGTTCGTGCGTACGTACGGATTACCGTCTCCACGAACGTGATGAAATTCATTTCCCTATCATATCCATTAAATAATAATTCTCATTTTATGATTAAAATTAATGTTTAAGGACTTGATATAATTCTTTATATGAATAATATACAACCTATCTATAACAAACACAACTTACGTAACAAAGCATATAAAGGAAAACGAATCAGTTAACACCCGAAACGACGATAATACTAAAATATTATTAACAAAGCAATATTAAAAGATCATATATGATATCATATTTAGGTATATGATTCTTGTATAATTTAATAACAATTATTTAACTATTATAAAGGAGGTTAACCTGCACTCTATCAAGGAAAAGTACAAGGTAAGAGTTTATTTCACAATCTATTCATTATCCGAGGTTGTTTATAGGTAATTATCTACTGGGACCTCTTTATGATCCACATCCATGTTTCTTAAAAATGTATTTCAAAACATTATTACTATTTTACAGAATATGAGTTAAAGTCATTTATACCCTTGTTTTACTTTTTATAAGAAGTTTATAAAGGAATCTTTATGTCATTTTCCAAACAAGGACCTTTTTAACCTTTTCGACAAATTAAGGTAAGAATGTATTTTTTTTAACTTATACGGAAGGTGAGGCTATTTTCCACCATTGTAAAATCTTCAAAGCTTCCCTTACAAGATTATAAGAATATTTTCAAAGTAAATTTTTTATTTTATAATTATGGGACTTTTAAATGATTTCAGAAAAAGAGATATTTATCTCAAATAGTTTTGATTTCATCTATGTCAACATCCTTTGATGGATTTTAAGATTATTTGAAGTTGATTTATTATGATACAAAACTTCCATATTATATTGAAGGTTTTTCAATATGTTTGACTATGGATGTATTATTTTTATACCATTCATGGTTTATGGAGAAAGTATTTACATTTCGTATGATAGTTTTAATACGAATGTTTATTTTATGATTAAACCTGTTCATATGAGGAATGCATTGGACTTAGTAAGTGACGGGTGGAGCCCGCTATAGCTCCTCGATGCATCAGTAGGTCTCATGAGACAAACTAGTGTCTTGGTATGAGGCCTTGACAAAATCTTATTTGCAGTCTTGGCACGAGGCCTTGGCTACGTGGTTATGATAGTCTGGAATTATGCATTTCATCATTATGAAAGTGGTTATTGATATTGTATGTGATTATTTGACTAGTAGAATATCCATGTGAATAAGTAAATGACATTATTTCATTTTATTTTTTTCCATATTATAATGAAGTTCAAGTTTAAAAGTCTTTTGTTTTAGTTATACATTGCCTTAAATGTTTATATTTATTTATGAAAGTTTCCGCTATATTGTTATCCTTACTAAGCATCTGAGCTCACCCCTTTATCTGTTTTATTTTTCCCAGGATGTGAAGAAATATTTTATGACTGACCTGTAGGGATAGTCTGAAGGGGATATGAGTGTGGACTATGAAGACTATGTTATTGTATTTTTTCACTTTATGATGTAATGTAACATTTATGAATGTATCTAGTGTTTCCAAGGCTACTAAACTAATCGGTCTTTCGAGACTTGATCTTTTGTGATCATGCCAATGATACGTAATAATGCACCAAATCTGGGTAACTGGGTTTGGGGCATTACAGTTGGTATCAGAGGAAGTTTAGTACAAACCTTAGAAGCTAGATTTAGATAAAATCTGATTAGAGAACATAGACCTAAGATGGACTTTGAGGATTAGTATAGAAGAACTTCCTAGAATTTTGGTATTGTAGAGATTTTATGATTTTTCTGAGAAATACATCCCTATTTGGATACGAGCAGGTAGAGGTGGCTCTAGCACAAATGTACCTAGGGGTAAAACCCGAAAACACCACTTTGAGCTAGACTCGAACGTGAACTGGTGCACGACAACGGGCCTTGCTGCACTCTTGGTTATGAAACTCTCGGGGGATATGCTTAGGATAACTCTCATTTTCTTTACAATCCATTATGAAGGGTTTATGAGTATATACTTCCTCAAAGAAAACATTTTTTTTATGATTATGGATTATATCCATAAATAGTTCAATTTATGTTAAGTGTTTTACAAGTATGGAATTATGTATTTTGATTCATAAATTGATCTAGTTTATGCCATTGTTTAGAAATGTCACCTAGTGGAAGGAATGGAAACCATATCAATGCACACACTCCATGTAGGGGTTTCCCTCCTGCTCAAGATAATTATCTTGGAGCTGGTGATGCAACTGGTGCTGATCATCTAATCACCATACTAGGATAACTCACTCAGGTTATGAATAATAACCTTACCCATATGGAGCACCCTGATCCGTAGCGTGGAGGATCAATATTATATCTCTTCATGAGGTAGCAACCACCAACATTCAATGGGAGTACAAATCCATTAGTAGCTGAGCAATGGATAAGTTCCCTAGAGAAAATATTTCAGGCTTTGGGGAGTAGTGAAAGGGAAAAAGTTGTCATGATAGTTTATCGCCTCACTGGATATGATGATCAATGGTGGTCATTGATACAAAACATAAAGGAAGATTATGAAGTATCAAATATTGAATAGAGGGAGTTCAAAGAGCTTTTCTTAGAAAAATACTTTCCTCGTGACCATCGAGCAGATATGGAAAGACAATTTCCGAGTCTGAGGCAAAATGAGGATGAGAATTTCGCAAAGTATGAGGCTAACTTTACAAGGTTAGCGAGGCATGTATCAAATTATATACATAACCCAAGAAGTAATATTAATCGTTTCTTTGATGGTTTAAAACCATTTCTCCGTTGAGCATTAGTCTCACAATCTTTCTCGTCATATGAAGATATTGTCTCATGTGCTATCAAGATAGAAAAGGAATTCACTAAGTCTTATGACCTTAAGGAAAATCAAGAGAAGAAGAGATCTGCTGACCACTCTGGAAATGGAAATAAAGGGAAGAAGGGGAAAGTTGATTATCCATTCTGCAGTAAATGTGGGAAGAAACACCATGGTACTTGCTTGAAGGGAATGAGAGTCTATTACAAGTGTGGTGAAAAAGGCCACCAAGCTCATGATTGCAAGGGAAAGAGAGTTGTTGTCAACGTGGAATGCTATAATTTTAGAGAGATGGGACATTATGAAAATTAATTTTCTAAGCGTTAGGGGAACTTACCTCAGAAAAGGCCAAGGGATCAAGACCAAGCTTATGCTATCACTAGTGCTGAGGTTGAAACTCCGAAAGACGTGGTGACCAGTAATTTATTGGTTTCCTCAAGTTTATCCAATGCTTTATTTGATTCTGGATCATTGCATTGTTTCATATCTTCCCAGTTTTCTAAAAAAATTAGATATTTCCAATTTGATTTAACAAGGGAGTTTTCAGTTAAAACTCCTAAGGGAAGTATCATTACAATAAAGTTTTGTGAATCAGTCCCCATTAGAGCACATAAATGTTCTTTATCTGCTGATTTGATCGTCATAACCATGATTGAATTTGATTTAATCCTTGGTATGGATTGGATTTCTGACCATGATGCAAAAATTTATTATAAGAAGAAGGAGGTTACTATTTTTTATGATGATGATAAGGAACACCTTATCTTTAGAGCAGAATCGTCACCACCAAATTCTTATCTAGATCCACCCCCAGTAGCTCAACTAAATTCAATTATTGGGGAGGAATAAAATGAAATGACTGTGGGTGAGGAAAGAAATGTTCAAATAGAGGATGTACCTATTGTGAAAGAATATGTAGATGTGTTTTCGGAAGATTTACCTGGACATCCTCCAGAACGAGAAATTGAGTTTTCCATTGATTTAATTCCTGGATCAAGGCCTATATCGAAGACCCCTTATAGAATGGCCACTGTGGAATTAGTTTAACTAAAGAAACAACTAGAAGAATTGAGTAATAAGGTATTTATTCGCCCTAGTGTTTCTCCATGGGGAGCCCCTGTTCTTTTTGTTAAAAAGAAAGATGAATCTATGAGGTTATGTATCGACTACAGAGAGATCAATGCTATAATAATAAAGAAAAAGTATCCCCTACCTCGCATTGATGATTTATTTGACCAACTGCATGGAGCTCAATACTTTTCAAAGATTGAACTTCGATCTGGATATCATAAGTTGTGTGTGAAGAAGGAAGACATTCTGAAGGCAGCATTTCGAACCAGGTACAAGCATTACGAGTTTACAGTAATGCCTTTTGGGCTGACTAATGCACCCTCTATTTTCATGGATCTAATGAACAAATTTTTCAAGGAATATCTTGATGATTTTGTAGTGGTACTTATTGATGATATCTTGTTATACTCCAAAATCTACGAAGATCATGAAAATCACATGCGCATTATCCTGAAGACTCTGAGAAGACATAAATTATATGAGAAGTTTAGAAAGTGTGAATTCTGGCTTCAGGAGATTTCTTTTCTTGTCCATATTGTCTATAAAGATGGAATTTCCATTGATCCTTCTAAGACTAAGGCAATCCAATAATGGCCAGCACCGACGAGTATAACTGAGGTAAGCGGTTTTATTGGTTTAGCAGGTTATTATCGATGTTTCGTCCAGAATTTTGCCCGATTGCCTAACCCATTAACAAATCTCACACGTAAATGGGTTAAATTTGTTTGGACAAAAGAGCATGAAGAATGTTTTGAAGAACTAAAGAGAAGATTAGTCAATCCTCCTATATTTACACTGCCATCAGTGAATGATGGGTTCATTATTTATAGTGATGCATCATAGAAAGGACTTGGTTGCGTCCTTATGCAGAATGATAGGGTTATTTCCTATACATCACGACAGCTAAAAATTCAGGAGAAAAACTATCCTACTCATGATCTTGAGTTAGCTTCTATAATCTTTTCTTTAAATATATAGAGACATTATCTCTATGGTGAAAAATGTGAGATATATAACGATCACAAGAGTTTGAAGTATATTTTCTCACAGAAATAACTCAACATGAGGCAAAGGAGATGGCTTGAACTACTCAAGGATTATGATTTCACGATACACTACCACCCGGGGAAGGCAAATAAGGTGGCAGATGCTTTGAGCAGAAAGGATCATGGAGTTTTAAAAGTGATGAGAATGGAAAGGGATCCTATTTTCATGGATCTAGTGAAGATGGATATGGGAATTACCATGGAAGGTGAAACATCAATACTTTTTCAAATGGTTTCCAAACCATCTTTACTAGAAAGGATAAAGATTTCTCAAACTGATGATGAAGAATTTCAAAAGAAGATTAAAGTTGTGAATGATGGGAGATTGAGTGACTTTGTGTATAAAGATGGAATTTTGAAATTTGGGAAGAGACTTTGTGTTCCCGATATACTTGATCTAAAAAGGGAATTGTTGGATGATGCTTATAGTTCCAATTTCTCTATACACCTTGGGAGCACCAAAATGTCTAGATATTTGAAGGAACATTTTTGGTGGGACAACATGAAGAGGGATATTGCTGATTTTGTGTTAAGATGTATGGTTTGTCAACAAGTGAAAGTTGGAAGGAAAAAACCTGGAGGAGTCATGCAACCTCTTCCCATACCTGAGTGGAAATGGGATAATATTATGACGGAATTTGTCATGGGACTACCAAATACTCCTAGAGGAATGATGTAATATGGGTCATTGTTGATTTTCTTACCAAGTTAGCACATTTTCTTGCTATAAGAGAAGATTTACCACTTGAACGTCTAGAAAGACTATATATTAATGAAGCTGTGAGACTTCATGGAGTACCCTTATCGATTGTTTTTGATCGTGATCCCCGTTTTACTTCAAGATTCTGGAAAAGTCTTCAGAAATCCCTGGATACTGAACTTTTTTTGAGCACTACTTACCACCCTCAAACAGATGGATAATCAAAACGGACTATTCAAACCTTAGAAGACATGTTGAGATCCTGCTCACTTGACTTTCAGGGTATGCGGGATCAATATTTACCTCTGGTAGAATTTTCCTATAACAATAGCTGCCATTCAAATATTCAGATGGCACCATACGAAGCGTTATATGGAAAGAAATGTCACACACTAACCTGTTGGGATGATGTTAGTGAAAGAAAACTTGTAGGCCCAGAACTTGTGGAGGAAACTATGGAAAAGGTGAAGGTAATCCAAACCCACATCAAAGCAGCTCAAAGTAGGCAGAAGAGCTATGCTGACAACCGAAGGAAGGATTTGGAATTTTAGGTAGGAGATCATGTTTTATTGAAGGTATCTCCATGGAAGGGAGTTATACATTTCGGTAAGAAAGGTAAATTTAGTCTCAGGTACATCGTACCTTTCAAAATTCTAGAACGAATTGGGGTTGTAGCTTACCGTTTGGCAATGCCGCCAAGTATCTCCAAAGTTCATGATGTGTTCCACGTATCACTGTTGAGAAAATACATGCCTGACCCAACGCATGTACTTACCTATGAGAAATTAGAACTGGAACCTGATCTGACTTATTGCGAAGAGCCCATCAGGATTCTTGATACAAGAGAACAAGTGCTGAGAAACCGTATGACTCGTCTGGTAAAAGTTTTGTGGAGAAACTATAAGATGGAAGAGGCAACGTGGGAACCTGAGGAACTTATGATGAAGAACCACCTGAGTCTTTTTAAGCAATAATATTCTATAATTTTCGAGGAAAAAATTATTTGAAGGAGGGGAGAATGTAACACCCCAAGATTCCATAGTACGTTTCCCTTTGAATAATGCAATAGCTTGCATTGTACGCAATTTCGAGAATCTAACACACCGTGACCAATCAAACTAGCCATTATGAATAGTAATACCCACTTTTTGGAATTTTATACATTTTATCTTTCAAAATGGAATTCATTTTTGGATTCAGAATATCGAAATTATCCTAGGGTGAATTTTTGGCATTCTTCTGAAAAGTTTCAATTTTTTATGAATAGTGAAAAACACTGAGTTATTGGTTAAAACCGACTTTTTATTTAAATAATTATTTATTTTATTTAAATTTATTTTAGGTAAAAATAGATACTTAATACCTATATAAGTTCAATATAATTCATTGGAGTCAGTTTATAATTATTTTAGACATATAAAAATTTTATTGAACTTTTCACCGTCTTTTACCCATCTCCTAGGAGAATTTGCAAATTCACATAAAACTTAATTTTACCGCTACAGTGAGTGGAATTTAGAAAATCCGAGAGACACGGTTAATATCAAGGAGTAAAATGTGGTTCAATAAGATAAAAATAATTTTTGGTGAATAGTAACTTTTTACTTTTATTTATCACGGTAAAAAGTAAATAGTGTAATTAAGGGTAAAAATGAAATTATTATTACCCTAAAAAAAGTCCTAATTCTATTGGATAAGTATAATTCGACCAAAAAAAACCTTAGTAATAAAATATGAACCTCTTTGGTTCACTTAGATTAGATTAAGACATTTATTATTATTTAATTCAAAGAAGTGTTAAAAGAGTTAAAATCAAAGTTTAATAACTAAAACATTTTTAATATAGGGTTATACATAAGATAAATTCGATTATAAATATTCATTAGAAATCTAAAAATATTTCCTACATAATGGTATTTTATTTATAGTTTTTAGACATTAAATAATTTAATTTATTTACGACACAATGGTGATGTAGTAATTACCTAATTAATGAAATATTAAAATAATTGATATTATAAATATCCAAATAAATGTAATTTTAGACTTTTTATGAATTACAATAATTTTATAGGTTAATATGATATATTATTATTGGTTATATGAATTTTTGTTCGAATTAATAATGCTGTTATGAATTTATCAAAAACAAAATACCCAATAGTGTCAAAATTGATATAAAAGAGGTTTTAAAACAGATATTATATTATTAATTGATATTATATTCCTAAAAATCTAAGGTCCAGAAAAAGGACTTATTTAATGATAGGTGTATCATTAATGGACCACTTGGGGGTCGCTTGGAAGTATATAGTAAGTTTATTAACTATATAACATAAAAATACAAAGAGACATGATAAATGTGAAACTATTTAACTAAGAGTTAAATCTAAATGAAAAGGTTACTATAGTGACCCAAACCTTTCTAAAATATATTGGTTGAGTGTTTTTAGACCCATACCCACCTTAGACTTTGAATAATCTACTTTGGAGCCATTAGAAACCGAATATGAATTTATTATAAATTAATACTTTAAGTTTTTCCAAAAGAGCCCCTCCTCCCCCTTATAAAAGGACACCAATTCTAACCAATTCCTCACACCTATCAAGCCTTTTGGATCATCCAACCTCTGCCCAATTAATCTCCCTACATACCTATACACCTCCTAAAATCCTTACCTTATGAAGAAGGCACTTCAAGAGTCCTTTTTGGTTCAAACCAAAAGGAGTTACCCAAATTAAAGGTAACAATTTCTCTTAGCTTCTTTTCTTTTATTTTACTTCTCAAACCCCTAAATTCTTCTTATTATTTTCTTTTGTAACAAAAACAGTATCCTAAATATACTAGGATATTTTTATGATAAGTATTCTAACTAAGATTACACACACCTCCATCCAATGGGTGAAGAACATAATGTTTCTGTGGATGACAACCAAACGCGTCACGAAATGATGATTGTTCAATTATCTCCTACCACCTCTCATGGTGGCCATTATGATGGAAATATAATTAAATATTATATTAATGATATTATTTTATATATAATCTTATGTAATTACATTTTATATCATACCATTATTCGTTTCATGTTGTATATATATACAATAATTTCATTTGAGGAAGTACGGACTACCGCCCCCTCAAAGTGATATGACTCGTTCATACCATACATGGAACTTATAAAGGATGGTGTTAATGAACGTAAGTAACATATATAAGATATTATATTATACTGGAATAATAATATACCAATGTATCATTTGGTTTTGATTCCCTTTAAAATGAAAAATGAAATGGAAGTAGCGTTCGTGCGTACGTACGGATTACCGTCTCCACGAATGCGATGAAATTCATTTCCACATTATATTCATTCAAGACTAATTCTCATTTTATGATTAAAAGTAATTTTCAAGGACTTGATATCATTCTGGATATGAATAAGATACAACCTATCCATAACAAACATGGCTTATGTAACAAAGCATATAAAGGAAAACGAATCAGTTAACACCCGAAACGACGATAATACTAAAATATTATTAACAAAGCAATATTAAAAGATCATATATGATATCATATTTAGGTATATGATTCTTTTATTATTTAATAACAATGATTTAACTATTATACATGAGGTTAGCCTACACTCTATCAAGAAAAAGTACAAGGTAAGGGTTTATTTCACAATCTCTTCATTATCCGAGGTTGTTTATACATAATTATCTACTGGGACCTCTTTATCATCCACATCCATGCTTCTTAAAAATGTATTTCAAAACATTATTACTATATTAAAGAATATGAGTTAAAGTCATTTATACCCTTGTTTTACTTTTTATAAGAAGTTTATAAAGGAATCTTTATGTCATTTTCCAAAGAAGGACCTTTTTAACCTTTTCGACAAATTAAGGTAAGAATGTATTTTTTTAACTTATACGGAAGGTGTGGCTATTTTCCACCATTGTAAAATATTTGAAGCTTCCCTTACAAGATTATAAGAATATTTTCAAAGTAAATTTTTTATTTTATAATTATGTGACTTTTAAATGATTTCAAAAAAAGAGATATTTCTCTCAAATAGTTTTGATTTCATCTATGTCAACATCCTTTGATGGATTTTAAGCTTATTTGAAGTTGATTTATTATGATACAAAACTTCCATATTGTATTGAAGGTTTTTCAATATATTTGACTATGGATGTGTTATTTTTATACCATTCATGGTTTATGGAGAAAGTATTTACACTTCTTATGATAGTTTTAATACGAATGTTTATGTTATGTTTAAACCTGTTCATATGAGGAATGCATTGGACTTAGTAAGTGACGGGTGGAGCCCGCTATAGCTCCTCGATGCATCAGTAGGTATCATGAGACAAACTAGTGTCTTGGCATGAGGCCTTGACAAAATCTTATTTGTATTCTTGGCACGAGGCCTTGGCTACATGGTTATGATAATCTGGCATTATGCATTCCATCATTATGAAAGTAGTTATTGATATTGCATGTGATTATTTGACTAGTAGAATATCCATGTGAATAAGTAAATGACATTATTTCATTTTATTTTTTTCCATATTATACTGAAGTTCAAGTTTAAAAGGATTTTGTTTTAGTTATACATTGCCTTAAATGTTTATATTTATTTATGAAAGTTTCCGCTATATTGTTATCCTTACTGAGCATCTGAGCTTAGCCCTTTATCTGTTTTATTTTTCCCAGGATGTGAAGAAATATTTTATGACTGACCTGTAGGGATAGTATGAAGGGGATATGAGTGTGGACTATGAAGACTATGTTATTGTAGTTTTTCACTTTATGATGTAATGTAACATTTATGAATGTATCTAGTGTTTCCAAGGCTACTAAACTAATCGGTATTTCGAGACTTGATCTTTTGTGATCATGCTAATGATACGTAATAATGCACCAACTCTGGGTAACTGGGTTCGGGGCATTACAGTTGGTATCAGAGGAAGTTTAGTACAAACCTTAGAAGCTAGATTTAGATAAAATCTGATTAGAGCACATAGACCTAAGATGGACTTTGAGGATTAGTATAGAAGAACTTCCTAGAATTTTGGTATTGTAGAGATTTTATGATTTTTCTGAGAAATACATCCCTATTTGGATACGAGCAGGTAGAGGTGGCTCTGGCACAGATGTACCTAGGGGTAAAACCCGAAAACACCGCTTTGAGCTAGACTCAAACGGGAACTGGTGCACAACAACGGACCTTGCTTCACTCTTGGTTATGAAACTCTCGGGGGATATGCTTAGGATAACTCTCATTTTATTTACAATCCATTATGAAGGGTTTATGAGTATATACTTCCTCAAAGAAAACATTTTTTTATGATTATGGATTATATCCATAAATAGTTCAATTTATGTTAAGTGTTTTACAAGTATGGAATTATGTATTTTGATTCATAAATTGATCTAGTTTATGCCATTGTTTAGAAATGGAACCTAGTGGAAGGAATGGAAACCGTATCAATGCACACACTCCATTTAGGGGTTTCCCTCCTGCTCAAGATAATTATATTGGAGCTGGTGATGCAACTGGTGCTGATCAGATAATCACCATACTGGGACAACTCACTCAGGTTATGAATAATAACCTTAACCATATGGATCACCCTGATCCGTAGCGTGGAGGATCAATATTAGATCGCTTCATGAGGCATCAACCACCAACATTCAATGGGAGTACAAATCCATTAGTAGCTGATCAATGGATAAGTTCCCTAGAGAAAATATTTCAGGCTTTAGGGAGTAGTGAAAGGGAAAAAGTTGTCATGATAGTTTATCGCCTCACTGGAGATGCTGATCAATGGTGGTCATTGATAAAAAACATGAAGGAAGATGATGAAGTATCAAATATGGAATAGAGGGAGTTCAAAGAGCTTTTCTTAGAAAATTACTTTTCTCATGACCATCAAGCAGATATGGAAAGACAATTTCAGAGTCTGAGGCAAAAGGAGGATGAGAATGTCGCAAATTATGAGGATAACTTTACAAGGTTAGCGAGGCATGTAGCAGATTATATACATAACCCAAGAAGTAATATTAATCGTTTCTTTGATGGTTTAAAACCATTTCTCCATCGAGCATTAGTCTCACAATATTTCTCATCATACGAAGATATTGTCTCATGTGCTATCAAGACAGAAAAGGAATTCACTAAGTCTTATGACTTTAAGTAAAATCAAGAGAAGAAGAGATCTGCTGACCACTCTGGAAATGGAAATAAAGTGAAGAAGGGAAAATTTGATTATCCATCCTGCAGTAAATGTGGGAATAAACACCATGGTACTTGCTTGAAGGGAATGAGAGTCTATTACAAGTGTGGTGAAAAAGGCCACCAAGATCATGATTGCAAGGGAAAGAGAGTTGTTATCAACGTGGAATGCTATAATTTTAGAGAGATGGGACATTATAAAAATTAATTTTCTAAGCGTCAGGGGAACTTACCTCAGAAAAGGCCAAGGGATCAAGGCCAAGCTTATGCTATCACTACTGCTGAGGTTGAAACTCTGAAAGACGTGGTGGCCGGTAATTTATTGGTTTCCTCAAGTTTATCCAATGCTTTATTTGATTCTAGATCATTGCATTGTTTCATATCTTCCCAGTTTTCTAAGAAAATTAGATATTTCCAATTTGATTTAATAAGAGAGTTTTCAGTTAAAACTCCTAAGGGAAGTATCATTACAATAAAGTTTTGTGAATCAGTCCCCATTAGAGCACATAAATGTTCTTTATATGCAGATCTGATCATCATAACCATGATTGAATTTGATGTAATCCTTGGTATGGATTGGATTTCTGACCATGATGCAAAGATTTATTATACGAAGAAGGAGGTTACTATTTTTTATGATGATGATAAGGAACACCTTATCTTTAGAGCAGAATCGTCACCACCAAATTCTTATCTAGATCCACCCCCAGTAGCTCAACTAAATTCAATTATTGGGGAGGAATAGAATGAAATGACTGTGGGTGAGGAAAGGAATGTTCAAATAGAGGATGTACCTATTGTGAAAGAATATATAGATGTGTTTTTGGAATATTTACCTGGACAT
Source organism: Viscum album (assembly GCA_963277665.1). Classification (NCBI taxonomy): domain Eukaryota; kingdom Viridiplantae; phylum Streptophyta; class Magnoliopsida; order Santalales; family Viscaceae; genus Viscum; species Viscum album. The sequence goes on along the minus strand of OY728137.1, from coordinate 452,370,829 downwards.
CCTCCAGAACGAGAAATTGAGTTTTCCATTGATTTAATTCCTGGATCAAGGCCTATATCGAAGACCCCTTATAGAATGGCCACTGTGGAATTAGTTTAACTAAAGAAACAACTAGAAGAATTGAGTAATAAGGGATTTATTCTCCCTAGTGTTTCTCCATGGGTATCTCCTGTTCTTTTTGTTAAAAAGAAAGATGGATCTATGAGGTTATGTATCGACTACAGGGAGATCAATGCTATAACAATAAAGAACAAGTATCCCCTACCTTGCATTGATGATTTATTTGACCAACTGCATGGAGCTCAATACTTTTCAAAGATTGACCTTCGATCTGGATATTATAAGTTGTGTGTGAAGAAGGAAGACATTCTGAAGACAACATTTCGAACCAGGTACAACCATTACGAGTTTACAGTAATGCCTTTTGGGATGACTAATGAACCCTCTATTTTCATGGATCTAATGACCAAAGTTTTCAAGGAATATCTCGATGATTTTGTAGTGGTATTTATTGATGATATCTTGGTATACTCTAAAATCTACGAAGATCATGAAAATCACATGCGCATTATCCTGAATACTCTGAGAAGACATGAATTATATGAGAAGTTTAGAAAGTGTGAATTCTGGCTTCAGGAGATTTCTTTTCTTGGCCATATTGCCTATAAAGATGGAATTTCTGTTGATCCTTCTAAGACTAAGGCAATCCAAGAATGGCCAGCACCAACGAGTATAACTGAGGTACACAGTTTTATTGGTTTAGCAGGTTATTATCGATGTTTCATCCAGAATTTTGCCTGATTGGATAACCCATTAACAAATCTCACACGTAAATGGGTTAAATTTGTTTGGAAAAAAGTGCGTGAAGAATGTTTTGAAGAACTAAATAGAAGATTAGTCAATGCTCCTATATTGACACTACCATCAGGGAATGATGAGTTCGTTATTTATAGTGATGCATCATAGAAAGGACTTGGTTGTGTCCTTATGCAGAATGATAGGGTTATTGCCTATACATCACGACAGCTAAAAATTCATGAGAAAAACTATCCTACTCATGATCTTGAGTTAGCTGCTATAATCTTTTTTTTGAATATATGGAGACATTATCTCTATGGTGAAAAATGTGAGATATATACCGATCAAAAGAGTTTGAAGTATATTTTCTCACAGAAATAACTCAACATGAGGCAAAGGAGATGGCTTGAACTACTCAAGGATTATGATTTCACGATACACTACCCCCCGGGGAAGGCAAATAAGGTGGCAGATGCTTTGAGCAGAAAGGATCATGGAGTTTTGAAAGTGATGAGAATGGAAAGGGATCCTATTTTCATGGATCTAGTGAATATGGATATGGGAATTACCATGGAAGGTGAAACATCGATACTTTTTAAAATGGTTGCCAAACCATCTTTACTAGAAAGGATAAAGATTTCTCAAACCGATGATGAAGAATTTCAAAAGAAGATTAAAGTTGTGAATTATGGGAGATTGAGTGACTTTGTGTATGAAGATGGAATTTTGAAATTTGGGAAGAGACTTTGTGTTCCCGATATACTTGATCTAAAAAGGGAATTGTTGGATGATGCTTATAGTTCCAATTTCTCTATACACCCTGGGAGCACCAAAATGTCTAGATATTTGAAGGAACATTTTTGGTGGGACAATATAAAGAGGGATATTGATGATTTTTTGTTAAGATGTATGGTTTGTCAACAAGTGAAAGTTGGAAGGCAACAACCTGGAGGAGTCATGCAACCTCTTACCATACCTGAGTGGAAATGGGATAAATTATGATGGAATTTGTCATGGGACTACCAAATACTCCTAGAAAGAATGATGCAATATGAGTCATTTTTGATTGTCTTACCAAGTTAGCACATTTTCTTGCTATAAGAGAAGATCTACCACTTGAACGTCTAGCAAGACTATATATTAATGAAGCTGTGAGACTTCATAGAGTAACCCTATCGATTGTTTCTGATCGTGATCCCCGTTTTACTTCAAGATTCTGGAAAAGTCTTCAGAAATCCCTGGATACTGAACTTTGTTTGAGCACTGCTTACCACCCTCAAACAGATGGATAATCAAAACGGACTATTCAAACCTTAGAAGACATGTTGAGATCCTTCTCACTTTACTTTCAGGGTATGTGGGATCAATATTTACCTCTGGTAGAATTTTCCTATAACAATAGCTTCCATTCAAATATTCAGATGGCACCATACGAAGTGTTATATGGAAAGAGATGTCACACACCAACCTGTTGGGATGATGTTAGTGAAATAAAACTTGTAGGCCCAGAACTTGTGGAGGAAACTATAGAAAAGGTGAAGGTAATCCAAACCCACATCAAAGCAGCTCAAAGTAGGCAGAAGAGCTATGCTGACAACCGAAGGAAGGATTTTGAATTTTAGGTAGGAGATCATGTTTTTTTGAAGGTATCTCCATGGAAGGGAGTTATACATTTTGGTAAGAAAGGTAAATTTAGTCTCAGGTACATCGTACCTTTCAAAATTCTAGAACGAATTGGGGTTTTAGCTTACCGTTTGGAAATGCCGCCAAGTATCTCCAAAGTTCACGATGTGTTCCACGTATCACTATTGAGAAAATACATTCCTGACCCAACGCATGTACTTACCTATGAGGAATTAGAATTGGAACCTGATCTGTCTTATTGCGAAGAGCCCATCAGGATTCTTGATACAAGAGAACAAGTGATGAGAAACCAGATGAATCATCTGGTAAAAGTTTTGTGGAGAAACTATAAGATGGAAGAGGCAACGTGGAAACCCGAGGAACTTATGATGAAGAACCAACCGAGTCTTTTTAAGAAATAATATTCTATAATTTTCGAGGAAAAAATTATTTGAAGGAGGGGAGAATGTAACACCCCATGATTCCATAGTACGTTTACCTTTGAATAATGCAATAGCTTGCATTGTACGCAATTTCGAGATTCTAACACACCGTGACCAATCAAACTAGACGTTATGAATATTAATACCCAATTTTTGGAATTTTATAAATTTTATCTTTCAAAATGGACTTCATTTTTGGATTCAGAATATCGAAATTAGCCTAGGGTGAATTTTTGGCATTCTTCTGAAAAATTTCAATTTTTTATGAATAGTGAAAAACACTGAGTTATTGGTTAAAACCGACTATTTATTTAAATAATTATTTATTTTATTTAAATTTATTTTAGGTAAACATAGATACTTAATAGCTATATAAGTTCAATATAATTCATTGGATTTAGTTTATAATTATTTTAGACATATAATTTTTTTTTGAACTTTTCACCGTCTTTTACCCATCTCTTAGGAGAATTTGCAAATTCACATAAAACTTAATTTTACTGCTACTATGAGTGGAATTTCAAAAATCCGAGAGACACAGTTAATATCAAGGAGTAAAATGTGGTTCAATAAGATAAAAATAATTTTTGGTGAATAGTAACTTTTTACTTTTATTTATCACGATAAAAAGTAAATAGTGTAATTAAGGGTAAAAATGAAATTATTATTACCCTAACACATGTCCTAATTATATTGGATAAGTATAATTCGACCAAAAACAACCTTAGTAATAAAATATGAACCTCTTTGGTTCACTTGGATTAGATTAAGACATTTATTATTATTTAATTCAAAGAAGTGTTAAAAGAGTTAAAATCAAAGTTTAATAACTAAAACATTTTTAATATAGGGTTATACATAAGATAAATTCAATTATAAATATTCATTAGAAATCTAAAAATATTTCCTACATAATGATATTTTATTTATAGTTTTTAGACATTAAATAATTTAATTTATTTACGACACAATAGTGATGCAGTAATTACCTAATTAATAAAATATTAAAATAATTGATATTATAAATATCCAAATAAATGTAATTTTAGACTTTTTATGAATTAAAATAATTTTATAGGTTAATATGATATATTATTATTGGTTATATGAATTTTTGTTCGAATTAATAATGCTGTTAGGAATTTATCAAAAACAAAATACCCAATAGTGTCAAAATTGACATAAAAGAGGTTTTAAAACAAATATTATATTATTAATTGATATTATATTCCTAAAAATCTAATGTTCGGAAAAATGACTTATTTAATGATAGGTGTATCATTAATGGACCACTTGGGGGTCGCTTGGAAGTATATAGTAAGTTTATTAACTATATAAATAAAAATACAAAGAGACATGATAAATGTGAAACTATTTAACTAAGAGTTAAATCTAAAAGAAAAGGTTACTATAGTGACCCAAACCTTTCTAAAATCTATTGGTTGAGTGTTTTTTGACCCATACCCACCTTAGACTTTGAATAATCTACTTTGGAGCCATTAGAAACCGAATATGAATTTATTATAAATTAATACTTTAAGTTTTTCCAAAAGAGCCCCTCCCCCCCTTATGAAAGGACACCACTTCTAACCAATTATTCACACCTATCAAGCCTTTTGGATCATTCAAACTCTTCCCAATTAAGCTACCTACATACCTACACACCTCCTAAAAGCCTTACCTTATGCATAAGGCACTTCAAGAGTCCTTTTTGGTTCAAACCAAAAGGAGTTACCCAAATTAAAGGTAACAATTTCTCTTAGCTTCTTTTCTTTTATTTTACTTCTCCAACCCCTAAAATCTTCTTATTATTTTCTTTTGTAACAAAAACAGTATCCTAAATATACTAGTATATTGTTATGAGAAGTATTCTAACTAAAATTACACACACCTCCATCTAATGGGTGAAGAACATAATGTTTCTGTGGATGACAACCAAACGCGTCACGAAACGAGGATTGTTCAATTATCTCCTACCACCTCTCATGGTGGCCATTATGATGGAAATATAATTAAATATTATATTAATGATATTTATTTTATATATAATCTTATGTAATTCCATTTTATATCATACCATTATTTGTTTCATGTTATATATATATACAATAATTTCATTTGAGGAAGTACGGACTACCGCCCCCTCAAAGTGATATGACTCGTTCATACCATACATGAAACTTATAAAGGATGGTGTTAATAAACGTAAGTAACATATATAAGATATTATATTATACTGGAATAATAATATACCAATGTATCATTTGGTTTTGATTCCTTTTAAAATGAAAGATGAAATGGAAGTAGCGTTCGTGCGTACGTACGGATTACTGTCTCCACGAACGCAATGAAATTCATTTCCACATCATATTCATTAAATAATAATTATAATTTTATGATTAAAAGTAATGTTCAAGTACTTGATATCATTCTGGATATGAATAATATACAACCTATCCATAAAAAACATGTCTTATGTAACAAAGCATATAAAGGAAAACGAATCAGTTAACACCCGAAACGACAATAATACTAAAATATTATTAACAAAGCAATATTAAAAGATCATATATGATATAATATTTAGGTATATGATTCTTTTATTATTTAATAACAATGATTTAACTATTATAAAGTAGGTTAACCTACACTCTATCAAGGAAAAGTACAAGGTAAGAGTTTATTTCACAATCTCTTCATTATCCGAGGTTGTTTATACATAATTATCTACTGGGACCTCTTTATCATCCACATCCATGTTTCTTAAAAATGAATTTCAAAACATTCTTACTATTTTAAAAAATATTATTTAAAGTCATTTATACCCTTGTTTGACTTTTTATAAGAAGTTTATAAAGGAATCTTTACGTCATTTTCCAAACAAGGACCTTTTTAACCTTTTCGACAAATTAAGGTAAGAATGTCTTTTTTTTAACTTATAAGGTGGGTGCGGCTATTTTCCACCATTGTAAAATTTTCAAAGCTTCCCTTAAAAGCTTATAAGAATAATTTCAAAGTAAATGTTTTATTTTATAATTATGTGACTTTTAAATGATTTAAAAAAAAGAGATATTTCTCTCAAATAGTTTTGATTTCATCTATGTCAACATCCTTTGATGGCTTTTAAGATTATTTGAAGTTGATTTATTATGATACAAAACTTACATATTATATTGAAGGTTTTGTGATATGTTTGGATGTGGATGTGTTATTTTTATACCATTCATGGTTTATAGAGAAAGTATTTACATTTTGTATGCTAGTTTTAATACGAATGTTTATGTTATGTTTAAACCTGTTCATATGAGGAATGCATTGGATTTAGTAAGTGACGGGTGGAGCCCGCTATAGCTCCTCGATGCATCGGTATGTCTCATGAGACAAACTAGTGTCTTGGCATGAGGCCTTGAAAAAATCTTATTTGTAGTCTTGGCCGAGACCTTGGCTACATGGTTATGATAGTCTGGAATTATGCATTCTATCATTATGAAAGTGGTTATTGATATTGCATGTGATTATTCAACTAGTAGAATATACTTGTGAATAAGTAAATGGAATTATTTCATTTTATTTTTGCCATATTATGCTGAAGTTCAAGTTTAAAAGGCTTTTTTTTAGTTATACATTGCCTTAAATGTTTATGTTTATTTATAAAAGTTTCCGCTATATTTTTATCCTTACTAAGCATCTAAGCTCACCCATTTCTATGTTTTATTTTTCCCAGGATGTGAAGAAATATTTTATGACAGACCTGCAGGGATAGTCTGAAGGGGATATAAGTGTGGACTATGGAGACTATGTTATTGTAGTTTTTCACTTTATGATGTAATGTAACATTTATGAATGTATCTAGTGTTTCCAAGGATACTAAACTAATATGTATTTCAAGACTTGATCTTTTGTGATCATTCCAATGATACATAATAATGCACCGACTCTGGGTAACTGGGGTCGGGGCGTTACAACATTGATGTATTAGAAAAGATACATTGAGAAGTTTCTTATTATTAGGGTGTTAAGTTTCAAGAAGGTGGGATCAAGAATCATGAGATTTTATTCTCTACAAACTATTTGGTATGTTTTCAGTTTCCAATGGCAGGGGAAGAGCACTTGAAGAAACACTACATACCTAGATTGGATAAATCCAACACCATTAATTTTTCTAAATCTGGTAAGAAGTCCAAATATAGAACCTTGTTGACAGAGGATGGTGCAAAACAGACAATATGATGGTGCATTTGAAACCTATTGATGGAAAAAATGATCTACTAGAAAAAAACCCTAAAAAGGTTCTTGATCAAAGGGTGTGAAGTTTTAAGAAGGGGTTATCAAGAATCATGAGATTCCATTCTCTGCAAACCATTTAGTAGGTTTGCAGAGGCCAATGGTAGGGGGAGAGCACTTGAAGAAAAACTGTAACCCTAGATTGGAGGACACCAACACCTTCACATTTTCAGAATCCAGTAAGAAGTCTAAAGATAGAACCTTGTTAATGTGGGATGGTGTAGAACAGATGATTTTATGGAACATTTGGAACCCGTTGCTGGAAAAATTGATGCACTAGATAAAATAACCTCATAAAGTTCTTGTTCTGAGGGTGTGAAGTTTCAAGAGAGAGGGATTAATAATCATGAGATTCCATTCTCTAAAAACCAGTTTGCATGTTTACAGATGAAAATGTAAGCGGGAGGCAACTTGAAGAAACACCACAACCCTTGATTGGAGGATTCCAACACCTTCAGATTTTTTGAATCTAATAAGAATCTCAAATATAGTACCTTGTAGACATGGGATGTTTTTAAAGATACAATATGATGAAACCTTCCAAACCCGTTGGTGAAAACATTGATGTAATGGAAAAAATACCCTAATAAGGTTCTTATTCATAGGGTGTAAAGTTTCAAGAAGGTGGGATAAAGAATCACGAGATTCTATTCTTTACATACTACTTGGTAGGTTTGTAGATGCCAATGGTAGGGGAGAGCACTTAAATAAACACTGCAACCCTATATTGGAGTATGCCAACACCTTATTTTTTTTTGAATTCAGTAAGAAACATAAAACCTTTTTGATGTGTGATGGTGTCGAATAGATTATATGATGGAGAATTTAGAGACTGTTGCTGGAAACATTGATATACTATACAAAATAACCCTAGAGTGTTCTTATTATGAGGGTTTTAAGTTTCAAGAAGGTAGGATTAAGAATCATGAGATTCTATTCTCTTCAATCCATTTAGTAGGTGTGCACATGCCAATGGCTAAGGGAGATCACTTAAAGAAACACTGTAACCCTAGATTGGAGGATTCCGACACCTTCACATTTCTTGAATCCGATAAGAAGTCCAATGATAGAACCTTATTGATTTGTTATGGGTTGGTAAAGATGATATTATGGAACATTCAAAACCCATTGCTGGAAATAATGATGTACTGGAAACAATACCCTGAGAAGGTTCTTGTTCTAAGGGTGTGAAGTTTCAAGAAGGTGAGATCAAGAATCATGAGATTCTATTCTTTGAAAACTAGTTGGATAGTTTACAGATTCCAATTATTGGGTTAGATCACTTGAAGAAACTTCACAATCCTATATAGAAGTATTCCAACTCTATTACATTTTTGGAATCTGGTAAGAAGTCCAAAGATAGAACCTTGTTGATGTGGGATGGTGTAGAATAGAAGATATGATGGCGTATTCGGATCCCATGGTTGGAAACAATGATTGTACTAGAAAAATAACCCGATAAGATTCTTTTTCTGAGGGTGTGAAGTTTCAATAAGGTGTGATCAAGAATCATTAGATTACATTCTTTGTAAAACCAGTTGGTGGGTTTGCAGATGCCAATGGCCGATGAAGAGAACTTGAAGCAATACAACAACCCTAGATTATAAGACACCAACACCTTCAAATTTTCTGAATCTGGTAAGGAGTTGAAATATATAACCTTGTTGATGTGGGATGGTACAGAACATATGACATGATAGCACATTCAGAACCTTTTGCTGGAAACATTGATGTGCTAGAAAAAAATACCCTGAGTAGGTTCTTGTTATGAGGGTGTGAAGTTTCAAGAAGGCGAGATCAAGAATCATGAAATTCCATTATTTTTAAACTATTCAACAGGTTTTAAAATGACAATGATAAAGGGATATCACTCAAAATAACACTACAACCCTATATTGGAGGATTCCAACACCTTCACATTTTCTGAATCTAGTAAGAAGTCCAAAGATAGAACCTTGTTGACGTGGGATGGTGCAGAACATATGCTATGATGGAGCATTCAGAACCTATTGCTAGAAATATTTATGTAGTGGAAAAAATACACTGATAAGGTTATTATTTTTTGGTTGTTAAGTTTCTAGAAGGTGGGATCAAGAATCATGAGATTCTATTCTCTACAAACCATTCGACATGTTTTCAAATGCTAATGGTAGGGGGAGAGCACTTGAAGCAACACTACAACCAAATATTGGTGGATTCCAACACCTTCAAATTTTCTAAATATTATAAGAAGTCCAAATATAGAACCTTGTTGATGTGGTATGGTGTATAACATACACTATGATAATGCATTTAGAACCCATTTCTGGAAACATTGATGTACTGGAAAAAATACAGTGAGAAGGTTTTTGTTCTAAGAGTGTGAAGTTTCAAGAAGAAAGGATAAAAAATAACGAGATTCTATTCTCTGCAAACCATTCGGTAGGTTTATAGATTCCAATGATAGGGGGAGAGCACTTGAAGAAACACTAAAACCCTAGATTAAAGGAAACCAACACCTTCACATTTTCTAAATCCTATAAGAAGTACAAAGATAAAACCTTGTTGATGTGGGATGGTGTGGTACAAATGATATGATGGTGCATTTAGAACTCATTGTAGGAAACATTCTTGTGCTGTAAAAAATACCCTGAGAAGGTTCTTGTTCTAAGGGTGTGATGTTTCAAGAAGGAGAGATCAAGAATCATGAAATTCCATTCTCTGAAAACCAGTCAGTAGGTTTGTAGATACTAATGTCAGGGGAAGAGTACTTGAACCAACACTACAACCCTAAATTATAGGATGCCAATACCTTTACATTTTATGAATCTAGTAAGAAGTCCAAAGATAAAACCTTTCTAATGTGGGAAGGTGCAGAATAGAAGATATGATGGCACATTCGAAACCCATTGATGGAAACATTGATGTATTGGAGAAAATAACCTAATAATATTCTTGTTTTTAGGGTGTGAAGTTTCATTAAGGCAGGGTCAAGAATCATTAGATTCCATTATCTACAAACCATTTGGAATGTTTTCAGATTCTAGTGGTAGGGGAGAGCACTTGAAACAACACTATAACCCTAGATTAGAGGATGCCAACACCTTCAAATTTTATGAAACCGGTAAGTTATCCCAAGATAAAACCTTGTTGATGTGGGATGGTTTAGAGCAAATGATATGATGGAGCATTCAGAACCCATTGTTGGAAACATTGATGTACATGACAAAATACCCTGAGAAGTTTCTTGTTCTGAGGGTGTGAAATTTCAAGGAGGGATCAAGAATCATGAGATTCCATTCTCTACAAACCAGTTAGTAGGTTTTTAGATGTCAATGGAAGGGGGAGAGAACTTGAATAAATAGTACAACCTAATATTAGTGGACACCAACACCTTTAAATTTTATTAATATGGTAATAAGTCCAAATATAGAACCTTGTTGATGTGGGATGGCATGGAATAGATGATATGATGGTGTATTTTGAACCCGTTGATGGAAACATTGATGTATTGAATGAAATATTATGAGAATGTTCTTGTTATGAGGGTGTTTAATCTTAAGAAGGTAGGATCAAGAATCACGAGATTCCATTCTCTATAAAACAGTCGGTAGGTTTTCAGATTCCAATGGCAGAGGAGTGAACATGAAGCAACATTGCATCCTTAGATTGGAGGACACCAACACCTTCACATTTTTTGAATTTGGTAATAAGTCCAAAGAAAGAACCTTATTGATGTAAGATGGTGTAGAATATATGTTATGATGGTGCATTTGGAATCCATTGCTGGAAAAATTGATGTATGGGATAAAATACCCTGAGAAGGTTCTTGTTGTGTGGGTGTGAAGTTTCAAGAAGGTGTGATCAAGAATCATGAGATTCCATTCTCTACAAACTAGTCGGAAGGTTTGCAGATTCCAATGGTAGGGGGAGATCCCTTGAAGTAATACTGTAAACCTATATTGGAGGATTCCAACACCTTCACATTTTCTGAATCTATTAATAATTCCAAAGATATAACCTTGTTGATGTAGGATTGTGCAGAAAAAGATGATATGACGGCATATTCATAAACCATTGTCAGAAACATTTATGTACTGAAAAAATACCTTGAGAAGGTTCTTGTTCCAAGGGCATGAAATTTAAATTAGGCGGGATCAAGAATAATGAGATCCCATTCTCTGTAAATAAGTTGGTAGGTTTGTATATGCCAATGGAAGGTGGAGGGCACTTAAAGCAACACTGTAACCCTAGATTGGTGGATGCCAACACCTTCATATTTTCTGAATCTGATAAAAATCCCAAAGACAAAAACTTGTTTATATGGGATGGTGAGTAACATACAATATGATGGTATTCAGAACCCGTTGCTGGAAATGTTGATGTATTGAAAAAAAACCATGATAGGTTTCTTGTTCTGAGGGTATAAAGTTTAAAGATGGCGGGATCAAGAATCATGATATTCTATTCTCTGAAAACCAGTCAGCAGGTTTGAAGATACCAATGGCATGGGGAGAACACTTGAAGCAACACTACAACCCTAAATTAGAGCACTCCAACACCTTCACATTTTATGAATCCAGTAAGAAGTCTAAAGATAGTACCTTGTTGATGTGGGATGGTGTGGAACATATGATATGGTGTCATATTCAAAACCCATTACTGGATAGATTGATGTACTAGAAAAAATACCTTGATATGGTTCTTGTTCTGAGGGTGCAAAGTTTCAATAATTTGGGATCAAGAATCATGAGATTCCATTCTCTCTAAACCATTCAATAGGTTTTCAAATGCCAATGGTAGGGGGGATAACTTGAAACAACATTGCAACCCTATATTAGAGGACGCAGATACCTTCACATTTTAAGAATTCAGTACGAAGCCCAAATATAATACTATGGTGATGTAGGATGGTGTGGAACATATAACATGATGGCACATTTAGAAACCATTTCCAAAAACATTGATGTACTAGACAAAATACCTTGATAAGTTCTTGTTCTTAGAGTGTGAAGTTTCAAGAATGCGGGATCTAGAATCATGAGATTCCATTCTCTACAAACCATTCAGCAAGTTTGCAGATGCCAATGGAAGGGGGAGAGAACTTGAAGCAACACTATAACCCTAGATTGGAGGACTCCAACACCTTCACATTTTATGAATCCAATAAGTCTAAATATAGAACCTTGTTGATATGGTATGATGTTTAATAGATGATATTATGGAAAATAGGGGACCCATTGTTGGATATATTGATGTACTGTAAAAAATACCCTGAGAAGGTTCATTTTCTAAGGGTGTGAAGTTTCAAGAAGGTAGGATAAAGAATAATTATATTCCGTTCTCTATAATCTATTCGGTAGGTTTGGAGATGCCAATGGAAGGGGGAGAGCACTTGAAGTAACACTACAACCCTAGATTAGAGGACTCTAACACCTTCACAATTTCTGAATCCAGTAAGAAGACTAAAGATATAACCTTTTTGATATGGGATGGTGCTTAAACTTTCTAGAAACATTTATTTACTAGAAAAAATACCCTGATAAGGTTCTTATTCTAAGGGTGTGAAGTTTCAAGAAGGTGGGATTAAGAATCATGAGATTCCATTCTCTGAAAACCAGTCAATAGGTTTGAAGATGCCAATGTCAAGGAGATAGAAGTTAGAGAAACACTATAAACATAGATTGGAGGATGCCGACACCTTAAAATTTTATGAATCTAGTAATAAGTCTAAAGATAGAACTTTGTTGATGTGGTATGGTGTGAAATAGAGGATATGATGGTAAATTTAGAACTCATTGCTGGAAACATTGATATACTAGAAACAAATACCCTGAGAAGGTTCCTGTTTTAAGGGTGTGGAGTTTCAAGAATGTGGGATCAAGAATCATGAGATTCCATTCTCTGTAAACCAGTTGGAATCTTTAGATATTCCAATGGTAGGGGGAGAGAACTTGATGCAACAATGAAACCCTAGATTGTAGGATTCCATCACCTTCACATTTTATAAATCTAGTAGGAATCCCAAATATAGAACTATGTTGATGTGGGATGGTTTAGAACATAAGATATGATGGCACATTCCATTCTGGTTTATGGAGACATTGATACAATGGAAAAAAATACCCTGATAAGGTTCTTGTTCAGAGGGTGTGAAGTTTCAAGAAGGTGGATCAATAATCATGAGATTCCATTCTCTATAAACCAATTGGTAGGTTTGTAGATTACAATGTTAAGGGGATAGCACTTTAAGCAACACTACAAAACTAGATTTGAGGACACCGACACCTTCACATGTTCTGAATCTAGTAAGAAGTTCAAATATAGAACCTTATTGATGTGGGATGGTGTAGAATAGATGATATGATGGTGAATTCAGAACCTATTACTGGAAACATTGATGTACTGAAAAAAATATGTTGAGAAGGTTCTTTTTATAAGGGTTTAAAGTTTTAAGAAGGCTAAATCAAGAATCATGAGATTCCATTCTCTGCAAACTAGTCAGCAGGTTTATAGATACAAATGGTAGGGGGAGAGAAATTGAAGTAATACTGCAACCCTAGATTAGAGGATGCCAACACCTTTACATTTTTTGAATCTGGTAATATGCCCAAATATAGAACTTTTTTGATGTGGGATGGTGCTGAATAGATGATACGATGACTCATTTGGAACCTGTTTCTGAAAACATTGATGCACTGATCAAAATACCCTGAGAAGTTTCTTGTTCTGAGGGTGTGATGTTTCAAGAATGCGGGATCAAGAATCCTGAGATTCCATTCTCTACAAACTAGTTCTTAGGTTTTAAGATTCCAATATAAGGGGTAGAACACTTGAAGCGACACTATAAACCTAGATTGGAGGACGCCAACACCTTCACATTTTCTGAATCCATTAAGAAGTACAAATATAGAACCTTGTTGATGTGGGATGGTGCAGAATAGACGATATAATGGTGCATTTGGAACCCATAGCTGGAAACATTAATGTAATGGACAAAACACCCTAATGAGGTTCTTGTTCTAAGGGTGTGAAGTTTCAAGAATGTGGGATCAAGAATCATGAGATTCCATTCTTTGCAAACTAGTTGGTATATTTTCAACTGCCAATGGTAGATGGAGATCACTTGAAGCAACACTACAACCCTCAATTTGAGGATTCCAACACCTTCAAATATTATGAATATAGTAAGAAGTCCAAATATAGAACCTTATTGATGTAGTATAGTGTATAACATAGGATATGATGGACCTTTCAAAACCCATTTCTAGAAACATTGATGTACTTTACAAAATACCTTGAGAAGGTTCTTGTTCTAAGGGTGTACAGTTTCAAGAAGGTGGGATCATTAATCATGAGATCCCATTCTCTGAAAACCATTTAGTAGTTTTTAATATTCCAATGGTAGGGGGAGAGAACTTGAAGAAACACTAAAACCCTATATTAGAGGATTATAATGCCTTTACATTTTCTGAATCTGTTAAGAAGTCCAAAGATAGAACCTTGTTAATGAGGGATGGTGTGATATGACGGCGCATTCGAAACACGTTGTTAAAAAACTTGATGCACTGGACAAAATATCTTGAGATGGTTCTTGTTTTGAGGGTGTGAAGTTTTAATAAGGTGGGATCAGGAATCATGATATTCTATTCTCTACAAACAAGTAAGTAGGTTTACAGATGCCAATGGTAGGGGATATCACTTGAAACAACACTAAAACCCTAGATTGGAGGATTCCAGCACCTTCACATTTTCTGAATCTAGTAATATTTATAAGAAAGAACCTTTTTGATGTGGGATGGTAGGAAATAAATGATATGATAGTGCATTTAGAATCCATTTCTTGATACATTTATATACTGGAAAAAAAATACTCTGAGAAGGTTCTTGTTCTGAGGGTATGAAGTCTCAAGAATATGGGATCACAAATCATGAGTTTCCATTCTCTGTAAACTAGTCAATAGGTTTTTAGATTCCAATGGAAGGGGTATAGAACATGAAGCAACACTGAAACCATATATTAGAGGATGAAAAAACCTTCAAATTTTCTAAATCTAGTAATAAGTCAAAATATATAACACTGTTTATGTGGGATGGTGTGGAACATATGATATGATGGCACATTCAGAACCCATTGTTGGAAACATTGATGTACTGGAAAAAATACCTAGAGAAGGTTCTTGTTTTGAGGGTCTGATGTTTCAAGAAGTCAGGATCAAGAATCATGAGATTCCATTCTCTGCAAACTATTTGGCAGGTTTTTAGATTCCAATGGTTGGAAGAGAGAACTTGAATCAACCCCACAACCATAGACTAGAGGATTCCAACACTTTCACATTTTCTAAATTTGGTAAGAATTCCAAAGATAGAACATTGTTGATATGGGATAGTGTGGTACAAATGATATGATGGCACATTCAGAACCTATTGTCAAAAACATGGATGAACTATACAAAATACACTGATATGGTTCTTGTTTTGAGGGTGTGAAGTTTCAAGGAGGAGGGATCAAGAATCATGAAATTCCTCTCTCTGTAAACCAATGGGTAGGTTTGCAGATGCCAATGGCATGGGGTAATCACTTGAAGAAACACTGTAACCCTAGATTGGAAGATTCCAGCACCATCAAAGTTTCTAAATCCAGTAATAAGTCCAAAGATATAACTTTGTTGATGTGGCATGGTGTGTAATAGATGATATGATGGAGACTTTATAACTCTTTACTGAAAACATTAATGTACTAAACAAAATACCTCGAGAAGGTTCTTATTCTAAGGGTGTGAAGTTTCAAGAAGGTGGGGTCAAGAATCATGAGATTCAATTCTCTACAAACTAGTTGACATGTTTTCAGATTCCAATGGTAGGGGGTGAGCACTTGAAGAAAAACTGTAACCTTAGATTAGAGGATGCCAACACCTTCACATTTTATGAATTTGGTAAGAATTCCAAATATAAAACCTTGTTGATATGGGATGGTGTGGGATATATGATATGATGGTTCATTCATAACCTATTTCAAGAAAAAATTATGTTTTGTAAAAAATACCATGTGAAGGTTCTTTTTATGAAGGTGTGAAGTTTCAAGAAGGTGAGATCAAGAATCACGAGATTCCATTATCTACAAACTAGTTTGTAGGTTTTTAGATGCCTATGGTAGGGAGAGAGCACTTGAAGCAAAATTTCACCCCTATATTGGAGGATTCCAAAACCTCTACATTTTCTGAATTCAGTAAGAATTCCAATGATAGAGCCTTTTTTATATGGGATAGTGCAGAACATACAATATGATGGTGCATTCAGAATCCATTGCTAGAAAAATTGATGTACTAGAAAAAAATACCTTGAGAAGGTTCTTATTATGAGGGTTTGAAGTTTCAAGAAGGTGGGATCAAAAATCATGAGATTCCAATCTCTACAAACTAGTTTGTAGGTTTGGAGATGCCAATGGAAGAGGGAGAGCACTTCAAACAACACTGCAACCCTATATTAGATTATGGAAACACCTTCACATTTTCTGAATCTCATAAGAAGCCCAAAGGTAGAACCTTATTTATGTGGGATGGTTATAAAGAGATGATAATATGGAACATTCATAATCCATTTCTGGAAACATTGATGTACAATACAAAATACCCTGATATGGTTCTTATTCTAAGGGTGTGAATTTTCATGAAGGTGGGATCAAGAATCATGAGATTCCATTATTTAGAAACTATTAAAAAGGTTTGTAGATGCTAATGTTAGGAAGAGAGAACTCTAATCAATACTTCAACCCTATATTTGAGGATTACAACACCTTTAATTTTTTTGATTCCAGTAAGAAGTCTAAATATATAACCTTTTTGATGTGGGATGGTTCCAAAGAGATGATATGATGGAGCATTAAGAACCTGTTGCTAGAAACATTTATGTTCTCAACCAAATAACCTAATAAGGTTCTTTTTATGAGGGTGTAAAGTCTCAAGAATGTGGGATCAAGAATCATGAGATTAAATTCTCTGCAAATTAGTTGTCAGGTGTGCAAATGCCAATGGCAGGGGGAGAGCACTTGAAGAAACCCTGCAACCCTAGATTGGAGGATGTCTGAACCTTCAAATTTTCTAAATCTAGTAAGAGTTCAAAATATATAACCTTGTTTATATGGGATGATGTGGTACAGATGATATGACGGTTTATTAAAAACCAATTAATACAAACATTGATGTAACAGAAAAAATACCCTAAGAAGGTACTTGTTTTGAAGGTGTGAAGTTTCAAGAAGGTAGGATTAAGAATCATGATATTCCATTCTTTTCAAACTAGTCATAAGGTTTAAAGATTCCAATGGATGGGGTGGATCACTTGAAGAAAATTTTCAACCCTAGATTGGAGGATGCCTACACCTTCAAATTTTTGGAATCTGGTAATAATTCCTAAGATAGAACCTTATTGATGTGTAATAGTGCAGAACGGGCGATATGATGGTGCATTCAGAATCCGTTGCTGGAAGCATTGATTTTACTGGAAAAAATAACCTGTTAAGTTTCTTGTTTTGAGGGTGTGAAGTTTTAAAAATGTGGGATCAAGAATCGTGAAATTCCATTATTTGAAAACCATTTGGCAGGTTTGTAGATTCCAATGGAAGAGGGAGAGAAATTTAAGCAACACTGCAACCCTAGACTGGAGGACACCAACACCTTCACATTTTTTGAATAAGTAACAAGTCCAAAGATAGAACATTATTGATGTGGGATGGTGCATAATATATGATATGATGGTGAATTTGAAACCCATTGGTGGAAACATTTATTTACTGGATAAAATACCCTGAGAAGGTTCTTTTTATGAGGGTGTGATGTTTCAATAAGGCAGGATCAAAGAATCATAAGGTTCCATTACCTACAAAATAGTAAGTAGGTTTGCAGATGCCAATGGTAGGGAGATAGAAATTAAAGCAACACTAGAACCCTATATTGGAGGACACCAACAACTTCACATTTTCTGAATCTAGTAAAAAGTTCAAAGATAGAACCTTGTTGACCTTGGATGGTGAGAACATATTCTATGATGGTGCACTCAGAACCCATTGATGGAAACATTGATGTACTGGAAAAAATACCCTGAGAATCTTATTGTTTTGAGGGTGAAAATTTTCAAGAAGGTGGGGTCAAGAATAATGAGATTCCATTCTCTCCAAACCAGTCAGTAGGTTTGCAGATGCCAATGGTAATGGGAGACCACTTGAAGTAACAATGCAACCTGAGATTGGAGGACACCAACACCTTCACATTTTATGAATATGGTAAGAATTCTAAAGATAGATCATTTTTGATGTGGGATGATAGAAAATAGACTATTTTGGCTCATTCGTAACCCGTTTCTAGAAACATTGATGTAATGGACAAAATACCCTAAGAAGGTTCTTGTTATGAGGGTGTGATGTTTCATGATGGTAGGATTAAGAATCATGAGATTCCATTATCTACAAACCATTTGATAGGTTTGCAGATGTTAATGGTAGGGGGAGATCACTTAAAGAAACACTTCAACCCTATATTGGAGGACACCAAAACCTTCACATTTTCTAAATATGGTAATAAGTCCAAAGATAGAACCTTGTTGATGTGGGATGGTGCAGTACTGATGATATTATGGCACATTTGGAATCCTTTTCTGGAAACATTGATGTACTGGACAAAATACCATAATAAGGTTATAACGCCTTGACCCCATAAGCTTGAAGTTCATGTATTATTTTATTACATTATCATGATTATAAGGAATCAAATCCCAAAGGACCAACTAGTTTATCAGTCTTTTAAAGCCACATTACATGCATGATACCCATAATACATTGGGAAATAGAAAATACAAACATGATAAATAATAAAAAGAAAGAAACAAAATCCATGAAATCTTATTCAAAGGACCACTCTTCATAACCTAGGTAAAGGAAACATAATAAGGGTGAGATCAAATGCTTAGTAAGGGAAAGTAAAGTGGATGCAATAATGAATTAATGAGAATAAATCAACATGGAAAGTTAAATATCTAATAACACAATCCATTCAAATAACTAGATAAGAAAATATCAATATGGAAAGGTAAAAAATTGAAAAAACATTCAATTTAATCAATGAACTGAAAATAAAATGCATCCATAAATATGTCGATGAAAAATATCATAGATAAATAACAACTGAAGATAAATGAAGGAAATACTTAATTATTGGATGTCATGTTTCCTAGGTACAAGGAACCATTATTGTCAAGACCTTTCACAAGATGGTTCAACATATCGAGTAAAAACCCATCTAATTTGGCCAACTATTTCATCTCATGAGACTACCATGTATAGAGTTTCTTTCATCAAGAAATCCCCAACCCATAGGGCTTACCTTAAATGGTCCCTAACCCACATCTTACCTATCCAAAGAATTACTCATATTGAATAAATAACATGCCTTATCAAATATACCTACTGAATAAAGGATATGGGTTTATAAATATTTCCCCAAGTAATGAAATAAATTTCAATGTAAACACCGTATTAAAAATGGTATATGATTTTGGAAATAATCATATCCATGAAAAAATATATGGACATTTAGGGGAAATTCAATGTCAAATGACCATAGGAAATTGAATATTTTAAGGGAATAAAAGGAATCAAGGAAGTGAATGAGAATACTATCCTTGTCCAAATCAATCATAAACCATCCGGAGGAAGAATACGGATGGTATAAATACAAAATACCCTAAGTGGAGTATAAATAAAGGTTTTTTTCCATTAATTAATATAATTATTATAAAAAGGTTTTTTAAAAAAATTTTGGAGGAAAATATCATTTTGTTTTGAAAAACATTTTCTTTGAAAATAACTTTTGAAAAAAAATTTATTTAAAAAGTAAAATTTTAAACACGAAAAAGAATTTTCAAAGAAATAATGGTGTTTAAATCCATACATGCCATACGTGGTAAAAGAACATTCCTTTTTCATGGTAAAAAGTTAGAAAAATGCCTTGTTCGAAAAAAGACAAGAAGATTACTTTGAAAACATTAGTAAAAGAAGGGTAAAAATGTGTTTACTAAATAATTTTGAAAATATTAAAAACATTTTTGATTTTTTTGGATAAAACATAGTTTTTAGAAGAAAACAAGTTCTTTTACTAAAGAGGGAAATGAAGTTAGGTTTTCTTAAAAATATTTTCTAAACAATTTTGAGTACCAAAGAGTGAAAAATGATAATAATACTTGAAAATGGTAATAAATAACTAGAGTGGAATAAAATTAAAGGATTTATTGAACAATGGGAATATAATTTCATCTAATGTAAATACCATTGAAATATCATTAGTATTATTCTTAAGGAAAATAATCTTTAAACACCACAAAGTGTTCCATACCACATTGAAACATTTTAAATCATAAGACTCATGAAGGAATAATGTTAAATGAAAGTTATATATACCATGAAGATAAAAGGATTAATGATATAATATATCAAAAGGGGTAGTATATACACCACACAAAATAAGTAAGGGGTGAACATGACATTTATCTCACGGATGTAAAAAGTGAGATGAAAATCCCTTACCTTAACCTTAATTTTTGTTTTGTGGTATTTATCCTCATATATAGTGGTTTAAAATATGTTAACAATTTAAACTAGAACCATAATAATGTTTATAATATCATATATAATAATTTTTTAATATCTTATTACCTGTTTCTTAACAATATTTCATTATTTTCACTATTTTGTGTTTTAATTACATAGTTTTCTCAAGTATGTTTTGACTTGTTATTTGTTGCACCTATTACATAGATCAAAATTTCATCATCTCCAAAATTTAAGACATGATTTAATTATCATATATAACCTGTACATATTTATTTATAATTTTCCATAATATTTGGAGATAAGAAATGAAGTGCACCATTCATGAAGATAATAGGTCGTACGTACACATGAACGCTACTTTCATTTCTTTATTGTATTAAAAGAATGAAAAGTAAATGATAAATATGTATATTATATTTCCAATATAATATCTATGTTATATATGTTACACAGTTTTATTAAAACTATCCTTTATATATTCCATTATAGCGTGAACGAGTCACATCACTTTGAGGTAGCGGTAGTCCACACTTCCACAAACGATGTTATCGTATTTAAAAAAAATTGAAAGTATAATGGTATATGATATAAAATAATTAAATAAGCATAAAGAAATAATAAATATCATATATATCATATATAAATATAGTTTCCATCATAATTTCCACCATGAGAGGCGGTGAATGAGAAATGAACAATCATCATTTCGTGAGGTGGTAGTTCGCCGTAAACGTAAATAATATGTTCATTACACATTAGATAGAAGTATGTGTAAGTGCAGGAAGAACCCTTTGGTTGTCGTGTATTTTTGACTACCAAATGGCGGTCTCTAAAGGGTGTATTAGCAACTACCAAATGGCAGATGCTAATACTGAACTAAAAATACACGAGCTTTTTCCCTCCTTTTGCTTGTCTTCTTCGACACGCCCTGCAACACCCCTGCCGCCACTTCGCCGCCTGCCGCCGTCACCCCCTGCTGCTGCCCCTTTCTGCCCACCCCTGCCCTTGTCACCTTCAGTCATCCCAGGCACACCAATTCACCTTTTTCAACCCTCCAGTATCCCCCCCGACATCACCCCACCACACAATGATCGCCCCTAACCGACCCCGACCCTCCCCGGCCACCGTGCATCCACCATGGCCGGTGAAGAAAGCTACTGGAAACCCTCCAACCACAACCGCGTCACCTAATGCATCCCATATTGAAAATTTCATTTCTTTTTGTGTTGATCTATAGTGTCTACCAAATGGAGGATGCTAAAGGCTTTAGCGACAGGCCAAAAACGTCCGTCGGTTGGCGGATGCTATACGGCCACTAAAGGGATTTAGCGATGAATTTTAGCGGTCACTAAAACCATTATTTCTAGTAGTGTATATAATCATAAAATAATAAGATTTTAATGAGTGGATAAAGGAAATAAAACTAAAGAACTCGAGGAAATATGTTACCTCTTAATTAGGTAACTTCTTTTGGTTTTCACCAAAGGGATTACTTGGATTAATTTATGCCCAAGGGGAGGATTATAGGTTGAGTTAAGGGATTTTGAGAAGATATTTGGGTAGATATTGGTTGAGACAAAGTGGATTTAGAGGAGTGAGGAAGTGGGAGGAGAGGATGCCTTTTTATGGTGGAGGAGGAGTGACACTCTTGTAGATTTTGGAAAAGAGAATTCCACCCACATTTTTTCCATTAAAAGTGGATTCAATAATAGAAAAAAGTCAATAAAAGGGATTATAGGGTTGAAATATGGACATAAAGTGGATCTTTGGAAAATTTATAGGTCATTGGGCCCTTAATATTATGATTTAGTCCCTTATTAATCTTAATTTTACCTCAATCATTGTAATTAATTTTAATTAATTTCACTAATATTTTTGGTAAAAAAACCAAGTTGAACTTATTAGAAATTATAAATTATGTGGATTAAAAATATGGAATCTATTTTTCCAAATTCTAATCACATAAGTGACAAAAATTAATTTAAATTTAATTCCATAAACGGGACGACAATTTGGGTTTTTAATGTGAAAACCTCCAAAAGTTTGCTAAGTTTTTATATCCAATTTAAAAGTGAAATTATTTATAATGACATAAATTAGATTAATTTATAAAAAGTTTATCTAATTAAACTTTAAAACCAATTTAAAATTTAATTTAACCTTATAAATAAATTATATGGAAAAGAAGTTCTGAACTAAAATTCCTTATTTTTCACTATTCATTAAAAAATGAAAATTCACAGAAAAATACCAAAAATTTACCCTAACCCAATTTTTATGTTTTTATTTTAAAGATGAAGTTTAATTTTACATATAAAATCTATAAAAGTTCCAAAAAATAGATGAATATAAAAAATATTTGATTAATATCATTCACTAATAGTAATTGATTTAATTTATTAGTGTAAAACAACTTTATTAGTATAATTTTTTTTTTCTATAAAAATATTCCCTTTATATTAAATTGGTTCTTACACTCATTTCTAATTAATTTGTAACCAATTAACTCATTTTACACTTTTATAAACCATATATTTTCATAATTTAGTTAATACTATTTATAAACACTAATTTAATGACTAGGCTAAGTCCTATTATATTAAATAATAACATTTTAATAATATATTTTTGTTCAGTAAAACTCGGTTTTACGTATAATGTAAGATTTATAAGAAATTCACTCTTTCATGTAACACAATATAACTCAGTGTTGTGTTAATCAAAAAATATAGAATATATCAAATCTATTTAAAATTGTAAATATATTTTAAAGTATTAGGGTATTATATTCCCTTACGCGCTTGGTGTCGCATGTCATGCACACTATCAAATATAAGGTTATCACTTTAGAATTTTGGGGTGTTACAATCTCCGCACCATAAATAAATTATGTCCTCACAATTTAAACTTGATCTAGGTAATAGAGGGATTTAAAATAAAATATTTTTGAAAGACCCACATCGTAAAAAGGGTTAATATCACATATTCTTAATAAGAGAGAAAGAAAAGTACAATGGTCACGTAACTAGGTCCCCTAGTTGGAGAACATAAGTGGGAAATAGAAACATGGATATAGAAGAAAATATCCAACAATAAAGTTATGATGTATAGTGATAGATGACATGGTTAGGAGAAAGTTAACAATCACAAATCCATAAATCCATGATGATCTAAGGGGCCATTTGATTCATCGAAAACAAAAGTACTAGGACAAATTTTTTGGTTTCAAGATCATTTTTCCTAAATTTGAGGAATTATTTCAATCTCTAAGAATATAAGTAAATATAAATTTCTATAAAAATAATATTTTCCTTTGATCATTCCTTGAACTATTTATACTTCATCTCTTAGCATAAGATGGATCATATAGTGAAGTAATACATTAAACCATTTCATATATGGTCAAATTATTATGGTTAAAAAATTTAGAAATAAGGTCACTAAATTTCTAAAATGAACTTATAATTAGACTTCAATCATCATAAAGTATCTCTTTAATCATCACATATCGAACATGTGAACACCATTATCATGTATTCTCTTGAGATATGGTAATAAATTAAATTACCATAAAACCTTATTTGAAACACGCATTATTCCTTATCCCATAAGTAAAACACATGTTATTGGATATATTCTATAAATCCAAAAAATTTTAAACTCCATAAATGATAGAATAAACCACTTTGTCAATAAATCATTACTCAGTTACAAGGTAGCCAACACTTATCCAATTTTATGTTATCCAAACTAATCATTTCTTTATCCAAACATCATTGTTTCAAAATTCCTAAAATATAATGGTTTCTCTTTCCATTAACCATGTATTTTAAAAAAAGATTAACTTGCTACTGAATCAATTTTCTTGGTACCATTCAATATGTGATCTCAAATATTTAATAAAAAGTACTATAGTTCAATCCTTACATATTTCATAACTCATATGATGATAACATCATCAATAAAATAATTTTACAACATATTTCCTAGATCCAAATAAAAAATAACATTAATCATACCACTTAAGTTGTGTCAAAAATATAAGCTTAACCATGATCTATTAGCTTTTTAAAGGTATATTCTGTTGATTATTGGGGAATTTTCTTGCACAGTGACCCACCTCCTTGCAGTTGTAACACTGAATAACAACATTTTCTTTCTTCCATTTGAATTCTTTATCCTAGTGATCCTTTTCTCCACACTTATAAAAAACTCTAAATCCTTTTAATAATTTAACAGGACAATTCTTTCCATAGTTATCACGTATGGGAAAATCCTTCTTCCCCTTCTTCCCTTTATCTATTATTTGATATTCCTTTCTCTTCTTATCTTTCTTCCCTTTGAATCCATAATACTTGGATAATTCTTTCTCTGTCTTGATAGGACATAAAACTATTTTATCATATGGTAAAAAATTCTAACAAACCAATGATCTTAGAATATTTTGATTAAGACCTTCAAATAAGTGGTCAATATTACACTCAGTGTTGCATATATAATTTGTAGCATACCTTGATAACCTTATAAAAGTAGCTTTATACTCAAAAAGTCTTTATTCATCCTTTTGATTTAAAATAAGAAACATCATCTTCATCTCAGTTTTTTGATCATGAGGGAAGTATTTATCAAATAATGTCTCCTTAAAAGTCCTATATTCCATGAGTTTTATTTCTTCTTCCTCCCTAGTATTATGGACCAAGGACCAACATTGATCAACATCACCTTAGAGACAATACACTGAAAGTGTAGCCTTTTCCTTTTCACCACATCCTAATTCCATGAATATCTTATCCAAAGAAATAATCAATTACTCATCTACAATTAGATTAGTAGTCCCACTAAACTATTGGGGATTCTATCACATAAAGTGATCCAATATAGGATATTCTTACTATGGAACAGGTTGTTCTATTCGGACAATGTTATTTGTCATAACCTGGTTAAGTTTCCTTAATATTGCCCTGATTTTATCCATTATAATACCATATATATTGGTTTCCTAAATAGGGAAATATCTACATTTTCCATGAGTATTAATATCATTCATCCTTTCATGTACCATTTCTAAACAATGGCATATACTGGATTCAATCATAACATTATGTAAAATAATTTATAATCTCAGAACTAGTATAACACTATTCATAAAATTATTTTTTCCCATAACTAATATCATAATAATAAATATGGTTTCCATAGGGATATCTTTACTTTCAAACCTTTCATAATGTTTTGTAAAGAAAATGTGAACCATCCTAAGCGTATCCCCTAGGAGTGTCAAACCGAGTGCACAGTAAGACCTGTTTTCATATACCAAGTTACACTAATTCGGGCCCAACACACCTTATCAAAGTTGTTACTCCTAGGTACATATGTTCCAGAACCACATCCACTTGTAGTACCCAGACAAGGATGTATTTCTTGGAATACCCACATAATCTCTACTTTACCAAAAATTTAGGATGTTATTTTATACTTATCCTTAAATTATATCTTAGGTTTGTGATCCCTAATCTAAGTTTTCTAAATATAGTTTCCAAGGTTACTTCTAAACTTCCTATAATACCAACTGTAATGCCCCAACCCTAGAAGCCCAGAGCCGGTGCATTATTTTATTACATTTTCATGATTATAAGGAATCAAATCCTGAAGAATTGATCTGTTTAGCAGTCTTGGAAATCCAGATTACATACATGATACCCATAATACATTGGGAAATAGGAAATAAAAACATGATACATTATAAAAAGAAATAAATAGCATCCTTGAAATATTATTCAAATGATTCATTTTCATAACTTGGGGAAAGGAAATATAATAAGGGTCATCTCAAATTCTCATTAATGGAAAGTAAAGTGGAAACAATAATGAATCAATGAGAATAAATCAATATGGAAAGTTAAACAACTGATAACACATGCCATTCAAATAACTAGATAAATAAATATAAATATGTAAAGGTAAGAAACTTAAAACACATTTCATTTAATCAATGAAATGAAAATTAAACGAATCCAGATAAATGAGTGCAATGCTTAATTATTAGATGCCATGTTTCCTAGGTACATGGAACCATTACCTTCAAGACATTTCATAAGATGGTTTAGAATATCAGGTAAAAACCCATCTAATTTGGCTAACTATTTAATATCATAAGACTACCGATGCTTTTAGGGAATTTAATTAACTAGTCCCCAACCCATAGGGCTTACCTTAAACAATCTCCAACCCATGCATTACCTCTCTAAATCATTCCTCATATAAAATAAATAACATGCTTTATCAAATATCTGTATTGAATAAATAATATGAGATTATCAATATTTACCCAAGTAATAAAATACATTTCAAAGTAAAAACCATATAATAAATGGTATATGGTTTAGGAAATAATCATATCCATGAAAAATGATATGGATATTTAGGGAGAATTCAATGATAAATGACCATAGAAAATTGAATATTTCAAGGGGACTAAAGGGAATCAAGGAAGTGAATGTTAATACTATCCTTGTCCTAATAAATCGTAGTCCATCTAGAGGAATAATAAATATGGTATCAATAAAACATACCCCACATGTACTAGAAATAAAGGGTTGTTTTCAATGATGAATAGAATTAATATAAAAAGGGTTTTTAAAAACATTCTTGAGGAATATATACTTTTGTTTTGAAAAACCTTTTTAAAAAACTTTCCTTTTAAAATCACTTTTGAAAACATTTTCTTTAATAAGTAAAATTTTAATCATGTAAAATAAGCTTCAAATAAATCATGGTGTGTAAATCCATACATGCTGTATAAGGTAAAAGAACACTCCTTTTTCATGGTAAAAAGTTAAAAAATGCATTGTTTGGAAAGTGACAAGAAGATTACTTTGAAAATATTGGTAAAATAAAAAAAGGGTAAAAATTTATTTACTAAATCATTTTTAAAAGATTATTTTTTTTGAATTTTTTTTAATAAAACATATTTTTTAGAAGAAAACAGGTTCTTTGACTAAATAGGGAAATGAAGTTAGGTTTTATTAAAATCATTTTCTAAAAAATTTTGAGTACTAAAGAGTTGAAAAATGGTACTAATACTTGAAAATGGTCATGAATAACCTGAGGAGAATAAAATTAAAGGTTGTATTGAACAATGGTCATATAGTTTCCTCATATGGAAATTCCATTGAAATTCTATTTATATTATTCTTGAGGAAAATAATCTTTAAACATCTCAAAATGTCCCATACCACTTTGAAAAATTTTAAATCATAAGTCTAATAAAGAAATAATATTAAATGAAAGTTTTAAATACCATGAAGATAAAAGGATTAATGATATAATATATCAAAATTTTCAGTAGATACAACACACAAAAGAAGTAAGTGGTGAACATGACATTTATCTTATAGATGTAAAAAAGTGAGATGAAAATCCATTACCTTAACCTTAATTTTTTATGGGATATTTATCCTCCTTTATAGTGGTTTAAAATATGTTACTAAATTATAATATAACCATAATAATTTTTATAATATTATATATCATTTTTTATAATATCTTATAACCTGTTTGTTAACAATCTATCATTATTTTCACTATTTCGGGTGTTAATTGCTTAGTTTTATCCAAGTATGTTTTGAATTGTTATTTGTTGTTCCTATTACATAGATTATGATTTAATCATATAAATAATGTAAAACATTATTTAATTATCATATATATATTTAGTACATATGTATTTATAATTTTTCATAATAGTTTGAGATAAGAAATGAAGTGCATCATTCATGGAGACGGTAGGCCGTACATACGCATGAACGCTACTTTAATTTCTTTGTTGTATTAAAAGAAAGAAAATTAAATGATAAATATGTATATTATAATTTCAGTATAATATATATGTTATATATGTTACATAGTTTTATTAAAACTATCCTTTATACATTCCATGTATAGCGTGAATGAGTCACATCACTTTGAGGAGGCGATAGTCCACACTTTCCCAAATGATGTTATCATACTTACACAAAATGGAAATTATAATGTTATGTGATATATAAGAATTAAAAAAGAATAAAGACACAATAAATATCATATATATTATATATAAATATAATTTACATCATAATTTCCACCACGATAGGTGGTAAAGGAAAAATGAGCAATCATCGTTTCGTGAGGCGGTAGTTCGCCATACACGTAAATAGCATGTTCATTACCCATTAGATGGAAGTGTGTGTAAGTGTAGGTATACAATTTTTAATAAAAACATCCAAGTATATTGATGATATTTTTTTTATATAATCATGTAATAAGGATATTTTAAGGAGTGAATAATGGAAATAAAACTAAAGAGCTTGAGGAAAGATGTTACCTCTTAATCAGGTAACTCCTTTTGGTTTGCACCAAAGGGATTCCTTGGATTTCTTTATTCATAAGGATAGGCTTATAGGTTTATGGTAGGGATGTTTAGGAGATATTTTTTCAGTTATTTTTCTTTCCAAATTGTCTTTAGAGGTGTGAGTAAGTGAGAGGATATGAGGCTTTTTTATAGTGGAGAAGGAGTGACACTCTTGTAAATTTTGGAAAAGAGAATTTCACCCATGTTTTCCCATTAAAAGTGGATCTAATAATAAAAAAAAGTCAATAAAAGGGATTATAGGGTCTAAATATGGCTATAAAATGGATATTGTAAAAGTTTATTGGTCATTTGGGCCCTTAAGATTAAGTTTTAGTCCCTTATTAAGCTTAATTTGACCTTAATTGTTGTAATTAATTTTAATCACTTTCACTAATATTTTTGGTCAAAAAATAATTTCACCTTATTATAAACTATAAATTATTATGATTACAAATATGGAGTCAATTTTTTTAAATTCAAATAATATAAGTGGCATAAATTAATTTAAATTTAATCCGACAAACGAGACGACAATGCAGGGTTTTAAAGTAAAAACATCCAAAAGTTTGCTAAGCTTTTATATCCAATTTCAAAGTGAATTTATTAAGATGACCTAAATTGGATTAATTGATAAAAATTTGATATAATTAAACTTTAAAACAAATTTAAAATCTAATTTAACCTTATAAATAAATTAGCTGAAAGAGCAGTTTGGAACTAAAATTCAAGATTTTCACTATTCATTAAAAAATGAGAATTCACAGAAAAATATCAAAAATTTACCTTAAACTAATTTTTATGTTTCTATTTTAAATATGAAGTTTATTTTAACATATATAACCTATTAAAGTTTAAAAAATCAGATTTAAAATTGGTTCTCTATTAAAAGGCGGTAAAAATGACTTAATAAAAAAAGTATTTTATGCTTAATATTGGGTTTGTTCTTATCTTATACCTACTAAATCTATTTGGTGGATATAAAAATTAATTAATTTAATAATATATATATATATATATATATATATATATTTCATTAATATCATCCAATAATAGTAATTAATTTAATTTATTAGTGTAAAACATCTTTGTGAGCATAAAAATAGTTTTCTATAAAAATATTCCCTTTATATTCAATTGGTTATTATATTCATTTATAATTAATTTGAAACCAGTTAATTTATTTTAAATTTTTATAAAACATATATTTTCACAATTTAGTTAATAATTTTTATAACCACTAATTTAATAGCTAGCTTAAGTCTTATTATATTAAATAATAGTATTTTAATAATATATTTTTGTTTGATAAAACCTAGTCTTGCATGTAAGGTAAGCTTTCAATGAAAGTTTCTCTTGAATGTAACTCAAACTAAATTAGTGTTGTTTGTATTAAAAAATATAGAATATATCAAATCTATTTAAAATTTTAAATATATTTTAAAGTATCTAGGTATTATATCCCCATGCATGTTTGACGTCACATGTCATGCACGCTATTGAATATAAGGTTATTACTTTAGAATTTTAGGGTGTTACACAAGTTCTTGTTCTAAGTGTGTGATGTTTTAAGAAGGAAAGATCAAGAATCATGATATTTCATTCTATGCAAGACAGTTGGTAGGTTTGCAGATGCCAATGGATGGGGGAGAGCACTTGAAGCAACAATGAAACCCTAGATTGGAGGATGCCAACACCTTCACATTTTCCAAATCTAGTAAGAAGTCCAAATACAGAGCCTTATTGATGTGGGATGGTGAAGAACAAATAATATGATAGCACATTTATAACATGTTGCTGGATACATTTATGTACTAGAAATAATACCCTAAGAAGGTTCTTGTTATGAGGGTGTGAAGTTTCAAAAAGTAGGGATCAAGAATCACGAGATTACATTATTTGAAAACCAGTTGGTTGGTTTGTAGATTCCAATGGTAGGGGAGAGAACTTGAAGCAACAATGAAATCCTAGATTGGTGGATTCCAACACCTTCACATTTTCTGAATCTGATAAGAATTCAAAAGATAGAACGTTATTTATATGGGAGAGTGTGAAACATATGATATGATGGTGCATTCAGAACACATTGTTGGAAACATTGATACAAAGGAAAAATACCCTGAGAAGGTTATAGTTATGAGGGTGTAAAGTTTCAATAAGGAGGGATCAATAATCATGAGATTACATTCTCTACAAACTAGTAAATAGTTTTACAGATGCCAATGGAAGGGGGAGAGAACTTGAAGCAACACTACAACCCAAGATTGGAGGACACCAACACCTTCAAATTTTCTGATTATGGTATGAAGTCCTAATATAGAACCCTGTTGATGTGGTATGGAACATGAAAAAAATGATATGATGGTGCATTTAAAACCTGTTGCTGGAAACATTGATGTACTGGACAAAATACCATGAGAATTTTTTTTAGGGGTGTGAAGTTTCAAGAAGATGGGATCAAGAATCATGAGATTCCATTATTTGAAAACCAGTCAGTAGATTCTTAGATTCCAATGGTAGGGGGAGGGTACTTGAAGCAACACTACAATGCTAGATTAGAGGATTCCAACACCTTCACATTTTCTAAATCTAGTAATAATTACAAAGATATAACCATGTTGATGTGGTATGGTGTGGAAAAAACATTATTATGGATCATTCGGAACCCATTTCTAGAAACATTGATATACTGGACAAAATACCCTAAGAAGGTTCTTTTTATGAGGGTGTAAAGTTTCAAGAAGGTGGGACCAATAATCATGAGATTCCATTCTTCAAAAAATAGTCAGTAGGTTTGTAGATGCTGATGGAAGGGGGAGAGAACTTGAAGCAAAACTTTAAACCTATACTAGAGGATTCCAAAACCTTCACATTTTCTGAATTTGGTAAGAAGTAAAAATATATAACCTTATATTGGGTGGTGTGAAATAGACGATATTATGGTACATTCAGAACTCGTATATAGAAACATTGATGTACTAGACAAAATATCACGAGGATGTTCTTATTCTGAGGGTGTGAAGTTTCAACAAGGCATGATCAAGAATCATGAGATTCCATTCTCTAAAAACTAGTCAGAAGGTTTGTAGATGCCAATGGAAGGGGGAGATCACTTGAAGTAACACTACAACCCTAGACCGGAGGATGCCAACACCTTCACATTTTCTAAATCTAGTAAGAAGTCCAAATATAGAACCTTAATGATATGGGATAATGTAGAACTGTTGATATGATGGCACATTCAAAACTCATTGTTGGAAATATTGATGTACTAAACAAAGTACCCTGAGAAGTTTCTTGTTCTAAGGGTGTAAAGTTTCAAAAAGGTGGGATCGATAATCATGCGATTCCATTCTCTGCAAATCAGTTGGCAGGTTTGTAGATTCCAATGGTAGGGAGAGAAATTGAAGCAATACTACAACCCTAGATTGGAGGACTCCAATACCTTAACATTTTCTACATATGGTAAGAAGTCCAAATATAGAACCTTGTTAATGTGGGATGGTTAAAAATAGAATATATGATGGTGCATTCAAAACCAGTTGCTAAAAACATTGATGTAATGGAAAAAAAATACCCTAATAAGGTTCTTTTTCTAAGGGTGTGTTGTTTCAAGAAGGTGAGATGAAGAATCATGAGATTCCATTCTTTGCAAACTAGTCGAAAGGTGTGCAGATGCCAATGGTAGGAGGAGAGAACTTGAATAAACACTTCAACCCTAGATTGGAGGATTCCAACACCTTCACATTTTCTAAATCTAATAATAAGTCTAAAGATAGAACCTTGTTGATGTAGGATGGTGCAGAATAGAGGATATGATGGCACATTCAAAACCCATTTTTGGAAACATTGATGTACTGGAAAAAATACCCAGAGAAGGTTCTTATTCTAAGGGTGTGAAGTTTCAAAAATATGGGATAAAGAATCATGAGATTCTATTCTCTTCAGACTAGTCGGTAGGTTTGCAGATGCCAATGGCTGGGGGAGATCACTTGAAGAAACACTACTACCCTAGATTGAAGGATTCCAACACCTTCACATTTTTTGAATCTAGTAAGAAGTATAAAGATCAAACCTTATTGATGTGGGATAGTGTGGAATAGATGATATAATGGTGAATTCAGAACTTTTTCCTGGAAACATTGATAGTACTAGAAAAAATAACCTGATAAGGTTCTTGTTATGTGACTGTGAAGTTTCAAGATGGTGGGATAAAGAATCATGAGATTCCATTCTCTGCACATTAGTCGGTAGGTGTGTAGATCTTTCATTGAGGTTTGAGTGAGAATATTATAAATAATTCCACACACGGTGGCTACTAGTCACCTTAAATAATCTCCATGAACATATATCTCTCCTTGTGAGTGTGGGGGAAGAACTGATGTTGGGTCTGTGTGAAGAGAATGTGAGAGACATGGGTGTACTAAGACATTTTGGAAGCAACTCCATAATATATAGATGACAATCATCTTTATCATAAATCAAAAATAGGAAACATGAGATTTAGAAAAAACTTAAAATGATATTTTTTTATTAATTAGTTATTATTTTAAAGCATGAAATATATTTCATATTTAGAAAGTGAATAACTAAACATTTTGATTATTAACAAATTTATATGAACCCAGATGTATTAAAAAACATTACTAATATAAAAAAGGAAGAGAGTATATATTTTTCCCAAAATAATCAAATATGATTAAAAAATTAATGTTCATAATTTTTATTCATAAAATATGTTCCATTATTAAAAAATAAACATTCATATATGTGGGTATACACTAAGACATTTTGGAAAATCTCCTTAGTATATATATGACGATCATCTTCTTCAATATTTTTTTTTTAAAATTTATTTTTTTATTTATATTATAATATATTATAATATATATTCATATATCTATATACATATTAAAATAATATATACATATAGGGTATTTAAATATGTAAATAATTTATATATTAAATAAAATATATATAATTATATACAAATATTAAAATATAATTTATAATTTAAAATTATTTATGAAAAAATGAAATTTAAAATGGAAAATAAAATTGAAAAAAATAATTGAATATATATGTGTGTGTGTATGTGTGTTTGTGTAGTAATATAATGTGGAAGACATAATGAGACACCCACATATTAATTTGTGTAAATAGTATATTATCATATATACAAAACTAGAATGAAGGGATTTTACGTTTGTCTTGCGGCTGTCAAATGATAGTCACTTTTAACAGACTGATGATGGTTTTAGAAACTACTAAAAGGTGGCTGTTAAAGGGTCTCAATATTACATTCAGCGAACCTATAATGACTTTCATCTAGTAGTCACTAATGTAGTATTACCTACCACAACAAACTAAAATCACTATAGGGTCCTGAAATGAAATATCAAGGACCGTAAGTGACCACCATTTAGCAGTTGCTAGTGGTGTCATATATATATATATATATATATATATATATATGTTTTTATTATAATATCTATATCCTGATATCCATAAAAACCACACAGATTACAATATTTAAGACATGATTACACAACATCAACATATTTATAAATTATAAAAAATTTAAATATCATATAATAATTTTACAAATAAAAAAAATTAATAACATCAAATAATCCATCCATCGAACTAGAATTGACATCTTGTAGTCTAGAAGACAATTGAATTTAAAATTGATATTGGTATAATAAAAAATAAGTAAAAATTAAAATTAACAACCTATTTTTTTTAGAAATATAATGATAAATAATACTTAAAAAAGTTATAAATTTATTCAAAAAAAATTACCTGACTATTCCAACCATAATAAGTTTTTGATTGATGTGTTGTTCATTTCTATAGGCTATAACTAAATGAATTATCATTTGTAACACCCCAAGCCCCCACGACACGATTCTCTTTGAATAACGCAATAGCTTGTGATGTACACAACTTCAAGTTCTAGCATACCACAACCAATCGAACTAGCCGTTTAAAAAGAAGTTATGAATAGTAATACCCACCTTTTGAAATTTTATTAATTTTATTATTCAAAATGAACTTTATTTTTGGGTTCATAATATCAAAATTATCTTAGGGTGAATTTTTGGTATTTTTCTGAAAATATTCAATTTTGGATGAATAGTGAAAACACTACGTTATTGTTTAAAACCGACTTTTTTATTTAAATAATTATTTTTAAATTAAAATTTATTTTAGAGTAAAAATAAATACATAATACCTATATTAATCCAATTTAATTCATTGGAGTCATTTTATAATAAGATTAGATATATAAAATTTTATTGAACCTTTTAACGTCTTTTACCCACCTTCTAAGAACATTTTCAAATCTACATAAAAAGTAATTTTACTGCTTCTTTTATAATAA
This sequence comes from Viscum album, assembly GCA_963277665.1. Lineage (NCBI taxonomy): Eukaryota > Viridiplantae > Streptophyta > Magnoliopsida > Santalales > Viscaceae > Viscum > Viscum album. The sequence goes on along the minus strand of OY728137.1, from coordinate 452,335,325 downwards.
GATTAGATATATAAAATTTTATTGAACCTTTTAACATCTTTTACCCACCTTCTAGGCACATTTTCAAATCTACATAAAAAGTAATTTTACTGCTTCTATGAATTGAATTTCAAAAATCTAAGAGAAATGGTTGAAACCAATAAGTAAAATGGGGTTCAATATGATAGAAATATTTTTTGGTGAATAGTGACTTTTGAATTTTATTTATCATGGTTAAAAGTAAATAGGATAATTAAAGGTAAAAAATGATATTATAATTACCCAAAAACATGTCTTAATTCTATTGGATAAGTTTATTTCGAATAAAATCATCATTAGGAATAAATACGACCCTTTTTATCCACTTGGATTTGATTAGGACATTTATTATATTTTATTTAAAGAAGAGTTAAAAGTGTTAAATTCAAAGTTTAATAACTAACCCATTTTTAATATGGGGTTATACACAAGATAAATTAGACTATAAATATTAATTATAAATCTAAAAAGATTTAATACATCATGGTATTTTATTTATAATTTATAAAAATTATATAATAAAATTTATTTATGACACAATAATGATGCAGTAATTACCTTATTAATGAAAGATTAAAATAATTGATATTATAAATATTAAAATAAATGTAAATTGAAACTTTTAATTACATCCACAAATTTTCTAGTTGAATATGAAGTGTTAGGGTTGATTAAATGTATTTTTTTCAAAGTAATAAAGTTTTTATGAATTTCACAAAAACCAAATACTAAATAGTATCAAAATTGGCATAAACGAGTTTTTAAAACAAATACTATTTTATTAAATGATATAATACTCATAAAAATCTAAGATTCATCCAAAGGACTTAGATAAGGTTAGATATGTCATTAATTAACCACTTGAGGTTCTCTTAGAATTTTATAGTATGTTTATTAACCATGTAATATAAAAATACAAGGAGACATGGTAAATGTTAAACTATTTAACCAAGAATTAAATCTAAAAGATAAGGTTAATATGGTGACCAAAACTTGTATAAAACTTATTGGTTGAGATTATTTCGACCCATAACCACCTTATACTCAAAATAAATCCATTTAGAGCTATCAAAAACCGAAAATGATTTTATAATAAATTAATATTTCAAGCTTTTCCTAAAGTGCCCCTAACCTCTCTTATAAAAGGGAACTTCACCTTCTCTCAAATTAACACCTCCAAAACAATTTTTCTCAGCCAACCGATGCTCAAATATCCTAAAAACATCCCTCAATTCATCTTAGAGGCCTTAATTCGATCATAAATTCAACCTAAGGATCCTTTTATTCAAATCAAAAGGAATCAACCGAAGAAGAGGTAATTATTTTATCACCTCTTTCAAAGTTATTTTTTTTTCCACTTCCTCTTTATTTGTTGTTTCCATAACAAATAATAAATCCAGTACCTTCTACATACTATTATGTTATTATAAATATGGTATAACCATATTCATTATTCTATCCATCCTATGAATAACAAAGTCACCATACGTGCATACGTACGGATTACCGTCTCCATGTCGTGGTGTATTTTTTTATTCAACACTTCATTATTTGGATGGGTATAATAATGAGTATAATTGATTTAAATAATAAATATAACATATTAATGATTCTGTATATATAATATACCATCCAACTACATATGTTTTCACCATCAATAGAATGATATTGTCTCTCGTGCGTACATATGGATTACCGTCTCCACGACGTGATAAGATTTCATTCTCCATCGTAACCATTAAAGAATAATTTTAATTTTATGATTAAAAATAATGTTTAAAAATTTAATATCATTCTGGATATGAATTAAATATATCCTATCCATAACAAACATGACTTATGTAATAAAACATATAAAGAAAAATGAATCAGTTGACACCCAATGATACTACTGAAATATTATTAACAAAGTAATATTAGATGATCATATATGATATCATATTTATGTATGTGGTTCTTGTATAATTTAATAACAATGATTTAACCATCATACATGAGGTTGACATACCCTCGACTAAGGAAAAGTATAAGGTAAGAGTTAATTCCTCAATCTCATTATTATCCAAGATTGTTTATGTGTAAGTATTTACTGAGACATATTTATCATCCATGTACATGTTTCATAAAAATGTTTTTGAAATGAATATTTTAAGGTTTTGTGGAAGATAATCTTTAGCAAGATCATTATTTTAAATGTTTAATGATTTATTTTTTTAAATATTTTTAATTAATTTCCATGTTTTCAAAATGATATTAAGGATTTATTTATATGGACATGATTGTTTTAAAATGTTAATTCCTTTAAAAAGTTTCAAAGTGGTATGAGACACTTTTATTCAAAAATATCTTTTAAACTACTTACTTTATAAATGTGTGACTTTTAAATGATTTCAAAAAAAGGATATTTTTCTCAAATATTTTTACTGATCATTTTCAACTATGTCAACATCCTTTACTGGATATTATTCTTGATTGAGGTTGATTTATTATAATACAATATTAAATATTGTATTAAATTATTTATGATATGTTTGAATGTGGATTTTCTATTTTTATACCATTCAAAGTCTATGGTTAAAGTATTGACATTTCGTATGCTAGTTTTAATATGAATTTTTATGTTATGTTTCAATATTTTTATATGTGGAATGAATTGGACTTAGTAAGTGACAGGAAGGGCCTACTATAGCCCCTTGATGCATAGGTACATCTCATGAGATAAACTAGTGTCTTAGCACAAGGCATTGAAAAAATTTATATTTAGGGCCTTGGCATGAGGCCTTGACTTTGTTGTTAAGATGTCCAGAATTATGCATTCCATAATTATGAAATTATCTCTTGATATTACATGTGATTGTTAGACTAGTAGAATATCCATGTGAATAAGTAAATAGAATTATTTGATTTATCTTTTCCATATTATTATGAAGTTTTAGTTTAAAAGTCGCGTGTTTTAGTCTTATACATCGCCTTAAATTTTTATACTAATTTATGATAGTTTCCACTATGTTGTTATTCTTACTGAGCATCTAATCTCACCCCTTTCTTATGTTTTATTTTTCCCAGGATGTGAAGAAGTATATTATGATTGACCAATAAGGATAGGCGAAGGGATATAAGTGTGTCCAAAGGAGACAGAATGTTGTTTTTTTATTTCATAATGTAATGTAAAACTTATGTATGTATCTAGTACTTCCAAGGCTACGAAAATGATCGGTATTTCGGGAAATGATCTCTTATGATCATTCCAATGTTATATAATAATGCACCGACTCTAGGTAACTAGTTTTAGGGTGTTACAGTTGGTATCAGAGGAAGTTTAGTACAAAACTTGGAAACTAGATTTATAAAAACTCTGATTAGAGAACATTAACCTAAGATAGACTTTGAGGATTAGTATATAAGAACATCCAAATTTTTTGGTAATGTAGATATTATGTGGGTTTTACAAGAAATACATACTAATCTGGATATTACAAGTGGACATGGTTTTGGCATATATGTACCTAGGAGTGAAAACTCCGACAATGAGTTTTGGGTTTGACTCGGGGTATCCTGGTATATGACAATGGGCCTTACTGCGCACCTGGTTTGACACTCCCAAGGGATATTCTTAGGATAATTCACATTTATTTATAAACTATTATGAAGAATTTATGATTAAATACTTCCCCAAATAAAACATTTTTATGATTATGGATTATATGCATAAAATTTTCAATTTATGTTAAGTATTTTACAATTTTGGAATTATGCATTGTGATTCATAAACTAATATAGTGTATGCCATTGTTTAGAAATGAAACCTAGTGGAAGGAATGAAAACCATATCAATACACATAATACATGTAGGGATTTAAATCTTACTCAAGATAATTATAGTGGAGCTGATGATGCAACCGGTGCTGAACAACTTATAACCATACTATGACAACTCACTCAGGTTATGAATAATAACCTTACCCATATAGATCACCCTGATCCACAATGTGGAGGATCAATTTTAGATCGCTTTATGAGGCAACAACCACCAACATTCAATGGTACTACAAATCTATTTGTAGTTGAGTAATGGATAAGTTCCTTAGAGAAAATATTTCATGTTTTGGGGAGTAGCGAAAGGGAAAAAGTTATCATGGCAGTTTATTTCCTCACAAGAGATGCATATCAATGATGGTTATTAGTTCAAAACACAAAGGAGGATGAAGAAGTATCAAATATGGAATAGAGGGAGTTTAAAGATATTTTATTAGAAAAAATAATTTCCTTGTGAGCATTGAGAGGATATGGAAATGAAATTTCTGAGTCTAAGGAAAAAGGAGGATGAGAATGTCGCAAGTATAAGGTTAACTTTACAAGGTTAGCAAGGAATGCTGCATATTATATGAATAACCCAATAAGTAAGATTGATCGATTATTTTTTGGGTTAAAACCATTTCTCCATTAAGCATTAGTCTCTCAATCCTTCTCATCGTATGGAGATATAGTCTCATATGATATGAAGATAGAAAAGGAATTCTCTAAGTCTTATGAATTTAAAGTGACGAAAGAGAAGAATATATCTGCTGAACACTCAAAAAACAGAAATAAGGGGAAGAAGGGAAAAGTTAACTTTCCACCTTGTAGTAAATGCGGGAAGAAACACCCCATCACTCGCTTGAAGGGGATGAAATTTTGTTACAAGTGTATAGAAAAAGACCACCAAACACGTGATTGCAAGGGAAAGAAAGAGGCCGTCAATGTTGAATGCTATAATTGTAGAGAAATGGAGAATTATGCAAATTAATGTTCTAAATGCCAATGAAACTTACCTTAGAAAAGGCCAAGGGAATAAGGTCAAGTTTATGCGATCACTACTACTGAGATTGAAGTTTCTAATGACATGGTGGAAGGTACTTTAATCATTTACTCAAAATTAGGCAATGATTTATTTGATTCTGGATCATTGCATTCTTTTATATCTTCCCTATTTTCCAAGAAAAATAGATATTTCCAATTTGACTTAACACGGGTGTTGTCAGTAAAAACTTCTAAGGGAAGTATCATTGCAACAAAGTTTTTTCAATCAGTTACCATTATGGCATATAAACATGCTTTATCTATTGATCTTATTGTCATACCCATGATTGAATTTGATATAATCCTTGATATGGATTGGCTTTCAGACTATGATGTGAAAATTTATTGTAATAATAAGGAGGTTATAATTTTTGATGATGATAAGGAATACCTTATCTTTAGAGCAGAAACATCACCATATGATTCTCATCTAGATCCACCCCCAGTAGCTCTACTTAATTCAATTATTAGGGATGAAGGGAGTGAAATAACTCTAGGTGAGGAAAGGAATGTTCAAATAGAGGATGTACCTATTGTGCAAGAATATATTGATGTGTTTCGAAAATATTTACCTGGACATCCTATAGAATGAGAAATTGAGTTTTCCATTTACTTAATTCCTGGTTCAAGGCCCATATCTAATACCCCTTATAGAATGGACACTGTGGAATTAGTGGAACTAAAGAAACAACTAGAAGAATTGAGTAATAAAGGATTTATTTTCCCTAGTGTTTCTCCGTGGGGAGCCCCTGTTCTTTTTGTTCAGAAGAAAGATGGATCTATGAGGTTGTGCATTGACTATAGGGAGATCAATGCTATAACAATAAAGAACAAGCATCCCATACCTCGAAATGATGATTTATTTGATCAACTTCACAGAACTCAATATTTTTCAAAGATTTAATTTCGATATGGATATCATAAATTGTGCATAAATAAGGAATAAATTCCAAAGAAAACATTTTGTACTAGGTATGAGCATTACGAGTTTATAGTAATGACCTTTTTACTGACTAATTTACCCTATGTTTTCATGGATCCAATGAATAAAGTTTTCAAGGAATATCTTGATGACTTTATAGTGGTATTTATTAATGATATCTTGGTATACTCCAAAAGCTACGAAGATCATGAAAACCACCTGTGTAGTATTCTAAAGACTCCGAAAAGAAATGAATTGTATGAGAAGTTTAGAAAGTGTGAATTATGGCTTTAGAAGATTTCTTTTCTTGGCCATATTGTCTCTAAGGATTGAATCTATATTGATCCTTCAAAGACAAGGTCAATCCAAGAATGGCTAGCACCTACGAGTATAACTAAGGTACACCATTTTATTGGTTTAATAGGTTACTATCGACGTTTCGTCCAAAATTTTTCCTGATTGGCTAACCCATTAACAAGATCACACGTAAAGGGGTTAAATTTGATTAGACAAAAGAGTATGAAGAATGTTTTGAAGAATTAAATAGAATATTATTCAATGCTTCTATCTTGAATCTACCATCAGGGTTGTTATTTATAGTGATGCTTCAAAGAAATAAATTCATTGTGTCTTTATGCAGAATGATAGAGTTATTTCCTATGCATCACAGTAGTTAAAAATTCATGAACAAAACTATCATACTCATGATCTTGAGTTAGCAGCTGTAATCTTTGCTCTAAATATATGGAGACAATATCTCTATGGTAAAAAATGTGAGATATATACTGATCACAAGAGTTTTAATTATATTTTTCTTATAGAAAGAACTCAACATGAGACAAAGGCGATGGATCAAACTACTCAAGGATTATGATTTCACTATACACTACCACCCTAGGAAGGCAAATAAGGTGACCGATGCTTTGAGCATAAAGAATCATGGAGTTATAAACAAGATGATATTTGAAAGAGATCCTATGTTCATGGATCTAGTAAATATGGATATGAGAATAATCATGGAAGGTGAAACATCAATACTTTTTTAAATGGTTACCAAACCATCTTTACTAGAAAGAATAAAAAGTTCTTAGACTGATGATGAGGAGTTTCAAAAGAAAATTAAACCTGTGAATGATGAGAGATTGATTGAATTTGTATATGAAGATGGAATTTTGAAATTTTGGAAGAGGCTTTGTGTTCCCTATATACCTGATCTAAAAAGGGAATTATTGGATGATTCTTATAGCTCCAATTTCTCTATACACCCTGGTAGCACTAAGATGTATAGATATTTGAAAGAACATTTTTTTGTGGGACAACATGAAGAGGAAGATTGCTGATTATGTGTCAAGATGTATCGTTTTTCAACAGGTGAAGGTTGGAATAAAACATCCTAGAGGAGTCATGCAACCTCTTCCCATACCTGAGTGGAAATTGGATGATATTATGATGGACTTTTTCATGAGGATACCAAATACTCCTAGAAGGAATGATACAATATGGTTCATTGTTGATCGTCCTACCAAGTCATCACATTTTCTTTCTATAAGAGAAGATTTACCACTTGAATATTTAGAAAGACTATATATTAATGAATATGTAAGACTTCATGGTGTACCCCTATCAGTTGTTTTTAATTGTGATCCCCATTTTACATCAAGATTCTGGAAAAGTCTTCAAAAAGCCCTGGATATTGAACTTCATTTGAGCACTATCTACCACCCTCAAACTGATGGACAATCAGAATGGACTATTCAAACCTTATAAGAAATGTTGAGATCTTGCTCACTTGACTTTCAAGGTATGTGGGATCAGTATTTACCTATGTTAGATTTTTCTATAACAATAGATTCCATTCAAGTATTCATATGGCACCATATGAAGCGTTATATGGAAAGATATGTCACACACCAACTTGTTGGGATGATGTTGGTGAAAGAAAACTCGTAGACCCAGAACTTGTTGAAGAAACAATGGAAAAGGTGAATATTATCCAAACACACATCAAAGCAGATCAAAGTAGGTAAAAGAGCTATGCCAATAACCGAAGGAAGGATTTGGAATTTCAAGTAGGAGATCATGTTTTCTTAAAGGTATATCTATGGAAGGGTGTTATATGTTTCGGTAATAAGGGTAAATTAAGTCCCAGGTACATCAGACCTATAAAAATTATACAATGAATTGGAGTTATAGCTTACCGTTTGGAAATGCCGCCAAGTCTCTCAAAAGTTCATGATGTGTTCCATGTATCACTGTTGAGAAAATACATACCTGACCCAACGCATGTAATAACCTATGAATAAATAGAACTAGAACCCAATCTGTCTTATTATGAAGATCCTATCATGATTCTTGATACTAGAGAACAAGTGTTGAGAAACTGGACGACTCATCTGATAAAAGTTCTTTGGAGAAACCATAAAATGGAAGAGGCAATGTGGGAACTTGAGGAACTTATGATGAAGAACCACCCAAATCTTTTTATGTAGTAATATTCTAGAAATTTAGAGGATGAAATTATTTGAAGGAGAGAATAATGTAACACCCGAGCTTCCATAATATTCTCCTCTTTGAATAATGCAATAGCCTGTGATGTATGCAACTTTGAGTTCTAGCACACCACGACCAATCAAACTTGTCGTTTAAAAAGTAGTTATGAATAGTAATACCCACTTTTTGAAATTTTATTAATTTTATTTTTCAAAATGGACTTCATTTTTGGGTTTTTAATGTCAAAATTAGCTTAGGGTAAATTTTTGGCATTTTTCTGAAAACATTCAATTTTTGATGAATAGTGAAAAACATTGCTTTATTGTTTAAAACCGTCTTTTTATTTAAATAATTATTTTCAAATTTAAATTTATTTTATAGTCAAAATAAATACATAATACCTATATCAATCTAATGTAATTCATTAGATTCATTTTATAATAAGATCAGATATATAAAATTTTATTGAACCTTTTAACGTCTTTTACCCACCTTCTAGGCACATTTGCAAATCTATATAAAACATAATTTTACTGTTTCTGTGAATTTAATTTAAAAAATCCTAGAGACATGGTTGACATTAGTAAGTAAAATGTGGTTCAATATGATGAAAATAATTTTTGGTGAATAGTAACTTTTGAATTTTATATACCACGGTTAAAAGTAAATAGGGTAATTAAAGATAAAAATGATATTATAATTACCCCAACACATGTCCTAATTCAATTGGATAAGTTTATTTCAATAAAAATCAACCTTAGGAATAAAATATGATCCTTTTGATCCACTAGGATTAGATTATGACATTTATTATATTTTATTTAAATAAGAGTTAAAAGTGTTAAATTCAAAGTTTAACAACTAACGCATTTTTAATATGGGGTTATACATAAGATAAATTAGACTATAAATATTAATTATAAATCTAAAAATATTTCCTACATCATAGTATTTTATTTATAAATTTTAGACATTATATAATTTTTGATTCAATAAGGTTTTCTTATGACTTTCCATTCCTTCATGTTTTGAAAATCACAAACACTCTATCTTAAGGAAAATTTCATTTCCCCTAAGATTTATCTTAATAAGGAAAATTTTACCTCCTCAAGGAAAATTTATCCTTACCATGTTTTCAATTTTCATGTTATAATCTAACTCATTTTATTTCTAAGTATAAAAGTTCAGATTCTAATAAAAAAACCATTCAGTGTCTATAATACATGAATATTTGGATTCTATTTTTAAAAGAATTTAGAACCTGAATTCTATAGAATTATAGAGTCCAAATTTCAAGTAAATTTGGAGTCTAAATTCATTAGAATTTGGAGTCTGAATTTAGAGAATTCAGAGTCTAAGGGGGGGTTCATGTAAGGGGGATTTCTTATCCAAGAAGATTTTTGTTTGCAATAAAATGCCAAGTCTCAATCCGGAAATCAAGAATACAATCCTTAATGTTTTCAAAGACTAAGGGGGAGTTAGTTGTATTCCTTATTTCCCATGTGTTAAGGGAGATAAGTTTTATTTTCAAAGTCTGGAAAAATATTTTCTAAGTCCTTATATTCTTTTTCATAGGGATGTTTGTGCTTTCCAAAAAGGGGGAGATTGTTGAGTCAATAAGGTTCCCTTATGACTTTTCCATTCCTTCATGTTTTGAAAATCACAAGCACTCTATCTTAAGGAAAATTTCATTTCCCCTAAGATTTATCTTAATAAGGAAAATTTTCCTTCCTCAAGGAAAATTTATCCTCACCTTGTTTTCATTGTTCATGTTATAATCTAACTCATTTTATTTATAAGTATAAAATTCAGTTTCATATCTAAAAACTCAGAATCTTATAAATACTTAGATATAGAGAATTCTGTTTTCAGGATCTGAATTCAGGTTCCGAATTCTATGAATTCCAATTATGAACTTTCTGAGTTCAAACTCTGAATTCTCTAAATTTAGACTCCGAACCTTTTGAGTTCAGACTTCAAATTCTCTAAATTCAGACTCCAAAATTTCTGAGTTCAGACTCCAAACTCTATGAATTCAGACTCCGAACTTTATGAATTCAGACTCTGAATTCTCTGAATTCAAACTCCGAATTCTTATGAATTCAGACTTCAAATTTATTTGAAATTCAGACTCCGTAATTCTATATAATTTAGGTTCTGAATTCTTTTGAAGACAGAATCCAAATATTCATGTATCATAGACACCAAATGGTATTTTTGTTAACTCCAAACTTTTATTTTTCCTTAGACTATGAAAAATGGATTTGGTTAAGCAACCATATTTTTCTTACTCTCGTTTTATTTATGAAACGCTGTCATTCATTCTATTACTAAGTAACCATTGTTTGAGTGACACGTGTATAGGTCCCTCCGAAATTCAAGGAAAAATATTACCGTTAGAGGAGGGAACCGACCATTGGAAATGCGCCTATAAATTGGAGCTCATTTGAACAAGATAAAAAACAAACTAAGGTTGATCAATCTAGAGATTACATACTGTTGAAGTGATTTCTAGAGATAGAGACTTTATTGCTTTGTGTGTACTGAAAATCTTATTCATAATTGCTTTGTGTGACTCCGAATGTTGCTGAGTACATTCGAGGGCTTCCAAGGATAAGAAGACAAAGGTGCCGAATACCTTGAAGTTTGAGGGCTTGAGGGGATAGAAAGACATACTCCGATATTCGTATCGAGGGTTTACTCTAGTGTGGGTAAGAAAAACTTTCTTGAAATTATAAATCAAGGGACCTTTATCCGAGGTTGTTGGATACCCTTCTCTTTGGGTTAAAACATTTCTTACTTGTTACTTGTATTGTTTCAAGTTTGTTTTCCGATGTATTTTTATTGTCAAGGAAAGTATATCTATCTTATAATTTTTTATACTTGTACTCTGATTGGTAAGATTCTATACACTTTAAGGTATAATCTTTGTTCTTGTAAACTTTTGTTAAGTTTCATTTCTAGAACCATATTTCTAGAATCAAGTAAGTTTGTAGAACTAAGAGATCTTGTGAATTTACCTTATTTAACATTGTTAAACAATAGAAAGTTTTGTACCATATTTAAAAGTTCCAAAGGATTTTTTTAAATCATATAATTCACCCCTCTTGTATATTGAGTATCTACATAATATTTTTATCCTAGAAAAATTAAATTTATTTATGACACAATAATTATGCAGTAATTACCTTATTAATGAAAGATTAAAATAATTGATATTATAAATATTAAAATAAATGTAAATTGAAACCTTTTATGCCATAAACAAATTTTCTAGTTTAATATGACATGTTAGAGTTGATTTAATTTATTTTGTTTGAAGTAATAAAGTTTTTATGTCTTTTACAAAAACCAAATACTAAATAGTGTCAAAATTGACATAAATGATTTTAAAAAAAATACTATAGTATTAAATGATATAATACTCCTAAAAATCTAAGATTCGTCCAAAGGACTTATATAAGGTTATATATGTCATTAATGAACCACTTTAGGTCATCTTGGAATTTTATAGTAAGTTTATTAACCATTTAATATAAAAATACAAGAAGACGTGATAAATGTTAAACTATTTAACTAAGAATTAAATATAAAAGATAAGGTTAATATAGTGACCTAAAATTGTCTAAAACCTATTGGTTGAGAGTATTTTTACCCATACCTACCTTAGAATCTAAATTAATCCATTTTGATATATTATAAACCAAAAATTATTTTATAATAAATTAATATTTCAAGCTTTTCCTAAAGTGCCCCTCACCTCTCTTATAAAAGGGTACTTCCCCTTCTCTCAAATTCACACATCAAAATCCATTTGTATTGGAAAAACCCTGATCAAATATCCTACCAACTAACCTCACTTAATTATAGAGGCTTTAATTCAATCATAAATCCAACCTAAGGAGCCCTTTTGTTCAAATCAAAAGGAAGCACCCGAAGAAGAGGTAATTATTTTATCACCTCTTTCAAAGTTATTTTCTTCTTCTACTTCCTCTTTATTTGTTGTTTCCATACCAAATAATAAATCCAGTACCTTCTACATACTATGATGTTATTTTAAATATGGTACAACCATATTCATTAATCTATCCATCCTATGAATGACAAAGTCACCATACGTGCGTACATATGGATTACCATCTCCACGTCGTGGTGTAGTTTGTTATTTAACACTTCATTATTTGGATGGGTATAATAATGAGTATAATTGATGTAAATAATAAATATAAAATGTTAATAATTCTATATATATAATATACCATCTAACTACATATTATTTCACCATCAATAGAATGATATTGTCGCTCCTGTATATGTACGGCTTACCGTATCCACGACGTGATAAGATTTCATTCCACATCGTAACCATTAAAGAATAATTTTAATTTTATGATTAATAATAAAGTTTAAAAACTTAATATCATTATGGATATGAATCAAATACATCCTATCCATGACAAACATGACTTACATAACAAAACATATAAAGGAAAATGGATCAGTTAACACCCGAAACAATGATACTACTGAAATATTATTAACAAAGTAATATTAGAGGATCATATATGATATCATATTTATGTATGTAGTTATTTTATAATTTAATAAAAATTATTTAACCATCATACTGGAGGTTAACGTACCCTCGACTAAGGAAAAGTATAAGGTAAGAGTTAATTCCTCAATCTCATTATTATCCATGATTGTTTATGTGTAAGTATTTACTGGGACATATTTATCATCCATGTACATGTTTCATAAAAATATATCCAAAGGAATATTTTAAAGTTTTGTGGAAGGGACTCTTTAGCAATATCATAATTTTAAATGTTTTAATGATTTTTTTTCTAAATATTTTTAATTAATGTCCATGTTTTCAAAATGATTTTAAGGATTTATTTAAATGAACATGATTGTTTTAAAATGTTAATTCCTTTCAAAAGTTTAAAAGTGGTATGAGACACTTTGATTACAAAATTTATTTTAAATTAATTCCTTTATAAATGTGTGACTTTTAAATTATTTCACAAAAAGGATATTTTTCTCAAAGAGTTTTACTGATCATTTTCAACTATGTCAACATCATTTACTGGATATTATTCTTGGTTGAGGTTTATTTATTATAATACAATCTTCTATATGACATTGAATGATTTGTGATATGTTTGACTATGGATTTTCTATTTTTATATCATTCATGTTTTATGGTTAAAGTATTGACATTTCATATGATATTTTTAATATGAATGTTTATATTATGTTTCAACATTTTTATATGAGGAATGCATTGGACTTAGTAAGTGATGGGAGGTGCCCGCTATAGCCCCTAGATGCATCAGTACGTCTCATGAGACAAACTAGTGTCTTGGCATAAGGCCTTGAAAAAATTTATATTTAGGGTGTTGTCATGAGGCCTTGACTTTTTGGTTAAGATTTCTAGAATTATGCATTCCATCATTATGAAATTATCTATTGATATTACATGGGATTATTCGAACAGTAGAATATCTATGCGAATTATTTGATTTATCTTTTCCATATTATGATAAAGTTTAAGTTTAAAAGGCTTGTGTTTTAGTATTATACATCACCTTAAATGTTTATGCTTATTTATGATAGTTTCCACTATTTTTTTATCCTTACTGAGCATCTGAGCTCACCCCTTTCTTATGTTTTATTTTTCCCATGATGTGAAGAATTATATTATGATTGACCTATAGGGATAGGCTAAGGGATATGAGTGTGTCCAAAGGAGACACAATATTGTTTTTTTATTTCATAATGTAATGTAAAACTTATATATGTATCTATTACTTAAAAGGATACTAAATTGATCAGTCTTTCGGGAAAAGATCTCTTATGATCATGCCAATGTTATGTAATAATGAACTGACTCTAGGTAACTAGGGTCGGGGTGTTACATCAATTTCTTGTCATTTCATGAAAATTCGAGATCATTTGTTCAATTTTTACCCTCTCACTCATTTTTAATTATTTTAAATATAAAAATGCACTTTCCATCATTCTTACCAAACAACACATCACACTGATGTGTGGTTTGTTCCCGTATGTCAAAAAATTAATCGATGTTCATTGTACCAGGATGTCATAATGAGAAGAGGTATTTATATCAATTTCAATTGTTTGATGCACGTTTTAAAACACTTAAATCTATAAAAACTTATTTTTTGGCTATTACAACCATACAACATGTCATATTAGCACTTTGTTCATTTCTATAGGTCATGAATTAATCAATAATTGTTGTTTTAAGATTTTAGAATAATTAGAGGTAATTTTATTATCACATGTAATGTCTCAACCCAGATGCCACTAAAGTGGTGCTCTGATTCAGTGGGTTACAAGGCCATAAGCACGCCTCCCCGTACTCTAGAGGCTGATGAGTAGAAGTGAGGGCCTAGGGTGTGATAGTGGGGAGACTATTCCATCATATCAGAGTAAGGAACAACAAAAAATAACTAAGTATCATACACAACAAAAAGTAAATAGAGTATGGAAGAAGTAAACAACTGAAATAGTATATGCTGTAATCATAAATGAAATACTGCAAAATCCCGAAAAAATATCCAAAACAATGTAACACCAATCACCCACTGGGCCGACAATATATATACAAGAGTATAAAAAAACTAAAAGTAAAAGTACAAGGCTCTACTACTAACTCCAATCCAAACCATGAACCTGGTCACCAGACACTATTGAATTGCAGCAGACCAATCAGAAGAACTTACATGAGAAACTCCACTCAAACATGAAACCCTAGGCCTCAGCCTTATCCACAATGCAACTCGTACTCAACTTGAAAATCAGACATAAGATCTACACATACACTAAGGTGAATGTGATGGGTTGAGAAATAATCTCAATATTCCACCCCGATAAGCAACCTATAAATGTGATACTATAAGTGTATGAAAAATCAACATGCTCAGACTTTCTGGGGCACAACAAAGGTAAGTAAACCAAATGTGAAACAACATTCAAACCCTGGGTTCGTAATCCCGGTCAACTAGGCAAGTTCCACCATGGATGTCCATATCTATATATATATACATGTATAGTCCCATACCTATATATATATACATAAATATGTATATTCATGAGTATGTGAATCAAACAACATGAAACCGCATTATTAGTTGATCCTTGGTTCCATAATCCTGATCATCTGGACATCTTGTGCTAGGGAATTGAGCAGGACATCATTCCACTCAAGCTGTGTACCATTAATTCAATCTTTGGGTCTGTAATACCAATCGTCATATACCTTCTTTGACCAAAATCGAAAAAGTATATGAGCAATCTACATCACCACAAGGGGATATTCGTACTATACCTAGGTTCTCTCATACTCACCTTTAATCACTAACCAAGATACCGTATACTGATGGTCAATCCTGTAAAGATAACAGCAACCAACTCTGACCTACGCCGAGTAAACATGAGTCAGACCCCAAGGTCCAGATCCAAGGAACTCATCCAACGAATCCTTATAAGAAGTGTAGAACAAAAATGTATAGATCCAAGGAATTCATACAAGGCATCCACATCAGCATACATTGTGTAATCACAATTAAAAAACATCCCGACCATGGTATATAATCAAATTTCAGACCACAAAGGGACATATCCAAGGTGTCAAGTACCAAGGCATCCTCATTGAGTCCCATGGGATTCCTAATGGAAACTCGTTAAAGGAACTGGTTGGGTTATTAGGAGTATGTCAACAATACATGTACTATGTGATCCTAAGCAATACAGTTACAAGGGGTAGCAGGGCCCGAGACATCCCACATAATCAAGACCCAAGGGGAATACTCAACCCAAGGTGTCCACTACCGTGTTCTAGATCCATGGAGAGCAATCCATGGCATCTATAAAACATTCATGAATTCAAACCATTCATTCATCACACATAACTATACCCACTCATATAAAAAATTCACATTCTATCATAAGACATGGGCATACCGACCTAGTCATTATAGGATGAGAAGAGCATAATCATCCCCACCACATATCACTAGCCTACGAGTCTGTCCAAGGCATTACTACATCGAGAATACAAGTATCACTCAAGGTGTAAAAGTCACCAGACCACTGAGCCTATCCAAGGAATTCCTACATTAGGAATCCAAGTAATACTCAGGGCAAACAAAACAACAGGTAAGGTTAAATAGCCAAGTCCCAGGTAATACCTCCAGGTATACCAGTAAATCATTAGAAAAACATGGCTTAGAAGCTAGATCCTAGGAGAGCACATCCGTGTATCCCAACAAGAAAAAAAGACACCTCATGTCAGGCTCAGAATCCACCAACCAGGAAGTACCTCTGGTAAACATCATTTTGTCACCAAAAACCACGTCAAGCAGAAACAAATGAGTGAGGGTGGATAGAATGCCCAACCCAACACTCCAGCCACAACCCCTCAGTCTTACCAGTTTGGCATGGGTTCTAAGGTGACACTCGGACACCATTTATATCCAAACCCAATGTAAAACTCAGGTTCGGTCAAACCACGGGCACCCGCTGGGTCCCTCGAGTCAATAACTAAAAGACATCCTACTAGGGATCCTTTAGGTAAACATAAGCGAATACATCCTATTCAGGATCCTTAGATGTAAGGTAAAGGGGAAATCCTTTATGGGATCCTCAATGGAAAGAAATAGAGGAATCTTACTTGGGATACTCAAATGGTAAAAGGTATAGGGATCCTACAAGGGACTCCCTAGATCATCATATAAGAAAAGGCATCCCTTGGGGGATCCTTAGAAGCATCTGTTCTCATGGCCTCATAGCCTATAAGGGAACGTCTCTCAAGGGGAAAGTCCTCAAAAGTATAGGTTACAAGAGAGGGCTCATAGATCATCTTATATCAAGGTCTCAAAATTGGTTGGTCCGAACACCAAACCTACCATTCACACCAAGTCTCTCCTTCAAGAGATGAATGAATTCTATTATTGGAGTAAGAACCTCTTTATTTATAAATAATCACCAAAATAACTACTAGGAGTCCTCAGAATGATCCATGGGTTTTATAATTGTGATCTACGCAGAAAACCACTCAAAATGGACTAATCTTGGGTTCAATTACAACTCTGGGGATAGAAGGCATGGAAAACCCCCAAATGGTTGAAAAGGGGTAGTACATGACATGTCACCCTCGGTACATGTCATGTACTCCCACATCCCCACATGGACGTGTACTTCTTCTAGCCTAGATGTGTAGACGCCCTAGGTAAACGACGTGTGAAACAGGTACACGGCGTATACCCTACACGAGGTACATGCCCGTGTCCCTCAACTGGCCTGGCCGTCTACATGGCTAGGCCTTGTAATTTTACATGGTGCACCAACCACACGGGGTCTGTCCATGTACTCAACATGACCGTGTGCCCCTACATGGGTTTTCCTAACTGGGTACTCAGCTACATGGCCAAGTGCCAATACACATAATGTACACCCCTACACAAAAAATGTACTTCCAAAACTCCATCTTCCCTGAATGGGAAGGACACACAGTGTGTTCCCCTTAACCACATGCTGTGTTTTCAGGTTTTCCCAAACATAAACCCTCAAGATCCCCCAGAAACCCTGTTTTCTCAAACAAAACAACAGACCAGGACACTACAGAATGTTAGAAAGAATAATAAGGATATAAAAACTTGAAACTATAGATTTAAAGAGGTTTTAAGGTAAATATGAAAATAAGCCTACCTTTGGGAAGAAACCGTCAAAGCTTGGCTCGATTCCGCGATCCACGGTTGTCGCACGACAATTCGGTGCGTCAAAGGCTCTGTGATATATCCTCCCCCTCTTCCTATCTCCCTATATTTATCCTTCTGCCGCTCCTCTATTAGTCGCGTGGCAGAATATCCCATGGAGGGGATTACTTGAGAAGTATAAGGAAGGAAAATAAAAGAAAAGGAAAAGAAGGAAACATAAGAATAGAAAAGAAAAAGAAAAAGGGGCCTGGTCTGGTCTCAACGCCCAACTCAAGTTTTTGCCTCGCCTATGATAAACTCCCCATTCCAGACTCAATAGAAAAAACATAATCCCAATCCAACGCCCCATTCAAAATTTACAGTTGAACAAACCTATGTTAATAAATTAATATTTAATTTAAAAAATATTAAATATTAATTATTCTGCCAAAATTTGAACATATCAAATTTCTAACAAACTTTTTTCCTGGGGTAAAAACCCTATTCAGGGATCAAAAGAGTGGTCATAAAAATTATCCAAGATCATATACTAGGGTAAAAGACCATTTTACCCCTTTAAAAGCATATGACAACAAAAATTCAAATTTCTACTCAAAATTGCAGTTCGAAAAAACATAGGTCCTTACAAACTTCCCACCATAATCCTTCTCATCCTTAATAATCTCAGTTAAAGGACCAAAAACCATGCTCTCAACTTGATCATCTGTACAACCAAGCTATATGGACTATCCAATGACTAGCCTCATAGTGCCAACAACTGTCTCCTATATAAAAGATGTTCAACTAAAACCGATCTGGTACTCCCCACCATAGTAATACCCTTATTGTCACCTAAAAACAAAAACAGATCCTAATTTCTCATAGAAAACACCCAAGTTTAAAAGAAAATGAGGGTCACCACCCTCAAACGGCCAATTGTGCACTCCCCACCATATGGCTTACCTTACACCACTCCTCGAGCACAGCCTCAACAGGTTCCCTTCCCCAAATAGGGAAAAACATTTTGAAAGAAAAAGGAGATTGGTGTAGGACCAAAAATCTCTTAGAATACTGAAGATGAACCAAAATAGAGTATGATCATCTCCAATAGGGGTACACTAAGATTCCACCAAGGGCATGAACACCTCCCTCCAAGCCACACTCACTATCCTATAAAAAACTGGCTAGGATTCAGCAATAGGTCAACCATCTCATGGTAACCCAAACATTTCATGATGTCACCTCTACTATAGAGGGACCTTCCAACACAACTTATGGGATCCAAGCCCACGATAGGTCTTGAAATTTTAGTCCTCATCTCACACTCAGACACTCACCAATTTACGATTCAAATGATACCATGCACAACCTATGTGTATCTTTAACACCCAAATCATACTACAAAGAGTCATCCATTACAAGGCTAAGATGACCGTGCTACATGAAATGTAGGTTTCACAAGCTAAAAGCTACCTTGTAACTCCTCTTCAAAATTGGGAACTTCACCTGTTCCATGATTTATTACACGACCGATCATCACACGATGTTGTTCTAGTCATGAGAATATACCCATGATTTAACTATAGTAGAACAATGGGAACACTGGTTGATTAGTTCAGGAACCCAAACATTCCTTCCCGTTGAAGCTAGTCTCAAAAAACAAGAACCCTAGGCACTTCGTCAAAAGCTGAAGGCATCAACATGCCTATAACTTCAAAATTGAGTAATGATCATGCCTTGATCTCAAAACGAGTGTAAAAAATATCTCACTACCCAAAAAGGAATCAAAACACACGGGCCAACCTCTCAATAAGGCTACCCTTGAACAAAACTGATGTCGATCTACAAGGGCCTAAGTTAAACCAAGGGTCTATAGGTATCCCACCTATCCCTATAGAACAAGTTTCCCAACTGGGTCACAAGGTCTAACCACCTCAACCAAATGATTAAAACCTCTCAAAATATGGTAAAGATCACTGTAAATAACAAGGGTCAAAGCTAAAAAAATAGCCTACAAGGACCCTGATCCTCATCGAGCATACTCAGAAGGAACTACTCCCTAGAGGTCACAAAACTAATATAGAAGAGAACTGGACTGACACTAATCGAGTATCCGAACATGACAATACCCCTTGGATGACCAGTTCACAAGAAAATTCCTAGTATCTATCAGCATCGTACTTAGAGATCCAACTAGATAACCATAGACCTAAGAAACCACACCCTATAAGGGTTCAACAAAAGGCATCACATGATATAATGTCCTATTAAGTCACTGCACCTTTTGTGCATGAGGACTGTTTCATCATCCTCACAAAAAACGCCTCGACATAGATCCATATAACCTTCCATCAGAATGAAATATATACATAAGTAGATCCAACCAAATAGTTCTCTATCATTAGTAAAATCACACACTAGTTGGCTTGTGTGATGTGAATCCTACATGCCGAATATGATGTATGAGACACCTCTTACCTTTTCCAACCAAGAGTCAAAATATGTCCCTATCCTCTTTCCAAGGGCCAAGAGTTAGAGATCCATAGTAAATCCTAACATCCACACAACATGTGTGTCACTAAAGGAAAAAATCTTACACAACTATAACATCACAGATCAGAAAAGCAATCCCATACCCTGGTAACCAGGACTTCCTACCAGAATAAGTGTTCTTGAGGAACCAGTATGATATCCATCTCAGGTTCCAACACATTCCTAAACTCCTATCTACCATATCCAAAATATTAAATACTAGAGAAATAACACCTTTGATACCACTTTGTAACATCCCGACCTGGATGCCAATAAATCGGTGCTCTGAGATGGTGGGTTAGAAGGCCTCAATTTCACCTCCTAGTATACCAAAGGCTTCCCAATAGTAGAGAGGGCCTAGAGTGTGATAGATGAGAGAATATGCAATCATATCATAATAAGAAACAATATAAAAATAACTAATTATCATACACAACATAAAGTAAATAGAATGCGTAAGCAGTAAACAACTGAAACAGAACATGCTGTAATAATAAATGAAATACCACAAAAGCCTGAACAACTATCCAAAACAATGCAACACTTCTCACCCACTAGGCTGACCATACAAACATAGGATTACAAAAGAAAATAAAAGTAAAAGTATAGTGTTTTAATACTAACTATAATCCAAACCATGAACCTGGTCTCTAGACACCGTCGAACTGCATCGACCCAATTAGAAGAACTCACATGATCATCTCCACTCAAACATGCAACCCTAGGCCTAAACCCTATCCATAATGAAACTATTTCTCAACCTGAAAAGCATATATAAGGTCTACACATACACCAAGGTGCACTTATAGGTGTGAGAAATAATATTAGTAGGCCACCCTGACAGGAAACATGTAAATGTTATGCTATAAGTGTATACAAAAGCAACATTCTCAGCCTCAATGAGACACAACAAAGGTAAGTAAACCAAACTTGGAACCACAGTCGAACCCTGGGTCCGTAATCCTGGTCAACTGGAAAAGTTCCACCATGGATGTCCATATCTATATACATATACATGTATAGTATTATACTTATACATATATACATAAATATGAATATTCATGAGTATGTGAATCAAACAACTTGAAACCACATCCGCAATCGATCCTTGGGTCTGTAATCCTGATCACCTGGACATCCTGTGCAAGGGAATTGAGCTTGAAATTGTGCCACTCAAGCCATGTACAATTAATTAAATCTCTGAGTCCATAATTCCAATTGATATATACCTACTTCGACCAACGCTGGAAACGTCTCTAATAAAGCTACGTCACCATAGGGGGGATACTCGTCCTACATATGGGTTCACTCATACTCTCCTCCAATCACTAACTAGGATACCGTAGACTGATAGTTTATCTTTTAAAGATCACTGCAACCAACTCTGGACTACATTGAGTAAACACGAGTTCGACCCCAAGGGTCGTATCCAAGGAACTCTTCCAAGGAATCCTTATATGAAGTGTAGAACACAAAGGGTCTAATCCAAGCAACTCATCCAAGCCATCCACATTGGCCTACACCATGTGATCACAAGAAACAAACATCATGACCATGTTGTATAATCAAGTTTTATACCATGAAGGGCTAGATCCAAGGTGTCAAGTACCAGGACATTCTCATCGAGTCCCATGGGCATCCTAGTAGAAACTTAGTAAAGGCACTGGTTGGGGTCCTAGAAGCATGTCAACAAAACATGTCCTATGCGAGCCTAAGAAAGACGAATCCATGGGGTAGAAAGGCCCATGGCATCCCAAAAAATCAAGACCCAAGGGGAATACTCAACCCAAGGCATCCATTACCGCATTCTAGATCTATGGAGATCAATCTATGACATCTATAAAACATTCATGCATTCAAACCATTAATTCATCACACATGAATATATCCACTCATGTAAACCATTCATATTCCGTCATAAGACATGGGTATCCCACCAGATCATCACAGGATGAAGAGAGCGTAATCATCCCCACAACATATCACTAGCCTATGAGTCCGTCTAAGAAATTACTACATCAGGAATCCAAATATCACTCAAGGCGTACAAGTCATAATCCCACTAAGCCCATCCAAGGAATTCCTATACTGGGAATCCAAGTATCAATCAGGGAATAAAAAACAATAGGTAAGGATAAAAAACCAAGTCCTAGGTAATACCTCCAGGTATATCAGTAAAACATCAGAAAAAATGGCTCAGAATCCAGATCCTAGGAGAGCATGTCTGGGTATCTCAACAAGCAAGAAAGTCGCCTCACGTTAGGCTCAATAGACACTAACTAGAAAGCACCTTTGGTATACATCTTTGAATCACCAAAAACCATGTCAATAAGAAACAAATGAGTGAGGGTGGCCTAAACGCCCAACCCAACACTCCATCCACAACCCCTTAGGCTTACTTGTTCGGCACGAGTTCTAAGGTGACACCCGAACACCATCTCTACCCAAAATTGAAGTAAAAATCATGTTTATTCAAACCACAGGCACTAACTGAGTCCCTCAAGTAGAGTACTTAAAGGTATCCTACTTGGGATCCATCAGGTAAACACAAGAAAATGCATCCTACTCAGGATCCTTACCTATAAGGTAAAAGAGGAATCCTACATGGGATCCTCAATAGAAAGAAATGAAGGAATCCTACTAAAGATCATAAAATTTTACACAAGTACAAGGATCCTATAAGGGACTCCCTAGATCATCGTATAAGTAAAGGCATCCCTTAGGGGACCCTTATAAGAACCTGATCTAATGAAATTATAGACTAGAAGGGCATGTCTCATAGGGGGAATATCCTCAAAATCATAAGTCACAGGAGATAAGTCATAACTCATCTCAGATCAAGGTATCAAATTAGGTTGGTCCGAACACCCGACCTACCATTCACGCCAAGTATCTCCCTTAGGAGATGACTAAATTTTATTAATGGAGGAAAAACCTCCTTATTTAAAAATAATCCCCAAAATACTCATTAGGAGTCCTCAGAATACTCCATGGATTTCACCATTGCAATCTACGTGGAAAACCACTCAGAATGGACTACTCTCAAGTACAATTCCGACTCCAGGGATAGAAGGCATAGAAAACCCCTAAATGGTTGAAAAGGGGTAGTACATGGCATGTCACCCTTGGTACACAATGTGTACTCCCGTAGACCCACATGAACATGTACTCCTGTCGGCTTGGGTATATAGATGCCCCATGTACACAACGTGTGAAACGAGTATATGGAGTGTACCATACATGGGGTACATGCCCATGTCCCTTAACCATCTTGGTCAGGTACTTGTCCAGACCATGTACTTTTACATGAAGCACCATCCACATGGGGTCTGGCCGTGTACTCAACATGGTCATGTTCCCCTACACGGGTTCACTTGGTTGGGTACTAGACTACACAACCGAGTACCAATACATGGCATGTACACCCATGTACATGGAATGTACTTCCAAAACGTAATATTCCCTAAACGGAAATAACTCACTGAGTGTTCCCCTAAACCACACACTGTGTTATCTGGTTTTCCTGAATATAAACCCTTTGGATTTCTCAAAAACCTCGTTTTCACCCCCAAAACAACAGATTAGGCCACTAGGGTCCGTTAGCAAGCATAATATGACTATAAAAACTTGAAACAATAAATTTAAAGGGTATTTTTGGTAAATATAAAAATGGTCCTACCTTTGGGTAGAAACCATCGAAGCTTGGATCGATTCCGTGGTCCATGGCTGTCGCACGATGATTCAGTGCGTTGAAGGCTTAACGATGACTCTTACCTCTATTTATCTCTCCCTATATTTCTCCCTCTCCCACTCCTCTATTGGTCGCATGACACAAGATCTCATAGAGTGGCTTACATGAGAAGCATGAGGAAGGAACATAAAAGAAAAGGAAAAGAAAGAAAAAGAAGAAAAGAAAATAAAAAGAAAAAGGGGGTCGAGCTAACCCTGGTGCCCAACTCGAGTTTATGCCTCACCTAGGATAAACTAACCATTCCAAACTCAATAGAGAATAAATAATATCAATTCAATGCTCCGTTGAAAATTTATGGCTGAATAAACATATGTGAAGAAATTAATATTTAATTTAAAAAATATTAAATATTAATTATTCCACCAAAATTCAAAGGAATTGTATTTATAAAAAACCTATTATAGGACCAATGGAGTGGTTATAAAAATTATCCAAGATCATATTCTAGGGAAAACGACCATTTTACCCCTTTATGGGCATTTGATAGTAAAAAATCAAATTTCTTCGCAAAATTGCAGTTTGGAAAAACACAGGTCCTTACATCATGACCCCCCCCCAAAGTTACCTCACCAAGTCTGACAATGAAGGAAGAGAGATAGTGATTCCCAAAGCTCACGTCTAATAGGCCCCAAGTTGGAGACTATCATTGAGGGTATATAAATAAAACATATGGGTTTCATTTCCCTCTGTATAGCTTAAGGACTAACAGATAAGATGATAAGAACCACAAACTAATCACTATGTAAATATATAGAAACAATACCAATACATGTAATTTTAGGAATAAACTGAACACAACTAAAATAATATAGTAAGTAAAACTGCAAGTACCAAAAGTAAATATAGGTAGAAACCATGAACTCAAATAACACCAGATAGCTGATCAACTATTCTTCTAAGCTAGTATAACTCAACTTGATCACCTACCTATCCACGTTAACCTAAATAATAGTTTATATACCCATAGGGTGATCATAACATGTATACTCATTAAGATATTCCCTAAAACCTCTATTAAAAAATATGAAAGAAGCATACTAAAGCCCAATGAATAAAAAAATTAAACTAACTCATCACCTAAATAGGTCTCACTATGGATCATTCACCAAGTAACACAAAAAAGTATATTATTCTATATCAAAAGTATATAAGTAAATAAAGGTACTCTGCTTCCACTTCTCCACTAGTTTCTCTCTCTCATACCCTAATTACACACATTCTATGCTCTTCGCTCCTATAAATAATCATGTATCTTGTATAATAATATCAAAACCATTGCTAAATCCTATGAAAACTAGAAATATCCCACCATCATCATATCTATGTAGTAACCAATTATATTCCTGGATGCAATTACATATTCTACACACGCATCATACCTGAAGCCATCATATCCCATGCACATACTCTTGTGGGAATCCAAAAACACAATGTTTGAATATAATTATGTGTTATACCTCAAGACATTACAACCCACACATAAATGTATAGTAAAATCATGATCCATCACAACCTTAGTGAGAATGAAACCTATACTGTAAGCCATTATAGCCCAATATATGCATACTTATCTATATATTAAGGGAGATTGGGAAAGAGGGAGAAACCAACCATCCATTCTATTACAATCCTAGGTGTTGGAGAAAACACCCCCAAACATTTGGGTATTAGTTTCCCTATCAACATGGGTGGTGAAGTGTATAAAATTAAAAAATATAAGGCAATATCATACACAAACACACTAATGGAAACTAATTATCCTTAGAATCAGCTACCATTATCATCACACAGGTTACCTGACTTCCACTCCTAATGTCTAGATATAAAATAAGCACAAAAGAATCAATTTATAATTAATCAATTAATCAGTCATTAATTAATATATTTCATATTCATTTTCCTAGATTAACATTTTAATATTTTAATCCTGGTTCCCTCAACACCATAAACATTGATTACCTTCTCAAGTATTACATCATCATCCAAAAACACCATCAACCAACCATGTTCATTTATTAGTTCAATTTATCATTTCATTATTCATACAGGTACCCCAGGGATTATCCTAAGATACTAGTTCAAAAATTCACTTGCAATGAATAACATTAACTATGTTGAGTAGTTGGAAACTGACTAAAAAAATAATATCCGATTATTCATCCATTAAGAAAATATCAAGCAGGAAATGTATATCAATGAGAAATCCTCATTCTGAACTCATCATGAACACCCCAGTGTCCCATTATATTGTGAATAATATATTGTTTCCTTCCATCACCAATATCAACCATCATTGTAGCTCAGGATACTAGCCCATTTCTCATCAAAGGTTCCCAACCATATCAAATTTATCAATCAATACATGATGGATCTAAATTCCAAGAGCACACATACATTTTAGAATTATATTTACACACATTGAAAAAAGTTACTAAGGCCATGACTTCAAGGAAATTATTCTTCTTACACATAATAATATTATCATTTATCCCCAAAACACTTTGTAATTAATAAAAAACCATTTTGATTCCATTTAGAATTAAAAAGTTTATTATGCATAGGATTTCTGCAATAGGGAAACCTAAGGCAATAGTTAGTAATAGCTATAAATTAATATAAACTTGATTCATGAATTATTTCCATGTTTAATCAAACCAATAAGACCACCAATCATTATTCTCATGCCTATTCCATTAGTTAATTCCACTATTATTATGGCTTAAAGTTGTTAACCCAAATACATCATATAAAATCATACTATATAGTAATAAAAAAACAACCAATATTTCCAAACATGCATCCTACAACCTATAAATAACATGGGGAGACACCAATAAAATCACAAACACATGCGATCACAAACCTAACAATCCATTTTATTTCCTCATTATGAAATATTAAATAATCCTTAACAAGTGATAATTCCCATTTCAATTAAAATATATCCAAGATTATATAATAATTGTTATCCCTATTTTACCAAGTAGTTCAACACTGTAAATACGTGATTATTGTGTTTCTCTATCTTGGATAATTTCTAGAATAATGATTATTACTCTACAATATGTGTTATATTCAAATCCCATTATTAGAATTATTTTTTTAATAATAATAATATATTTTATCATGTGATTTATAGATTCTAAAGATAAACATAATTATATACAACATGTGATAAATATTAATTAAACAAGACTAACAACAACAAAAAATATTATTTCTAATTCAATTCTATAAATAATAACAATATTAAGATATTCATTGCATGCAGTTTAAATCTTAATCTTATTCCTTTTAGTTTTCTAGAATATTCAACAATATTCATCATCCGATTCCTTTCCAAAATTATTATCGGATAAATTTTAACTCTATCTAGTTAAATAAATAAACTTAGGCATTATGATTTCATATATTTCACATAAAATAAAGGAGATATAAATAAATCCCATACTTGATATGAGTCTGGTCACACACTTGATACAAGAAGAAGGATATGATAGAGGTTCACTCATCCAATCATACATAAGAGAACCAAACTCACCTTAGGTTCACAATGGATGCTATTATGATGCTGAGGAAATGGAGCTAAATAAATGCACCCTCAAACTCTAAATAATAAACTCTACTCATACATCACTCAAAATAGAACAGGAGGAAAAAAATAGAAGAGAGAGAGAGAGGAATAAATTCTTTATATAAAATGGAGATAACCAAAAGTCTTGCCTACCCCTCATAACGTAATACAAAAAAAGGAAGAATATAGTGATTTGAATCTCTATATTTATGTATAATTAAATTATAGATATCGCACCTACTATCATGGGTGATTAAATATACAAGGTAAGGTGTATATTTTTCCCAGGAATTTTCTTATACATTTTCAATGATTTAATATTTTTTTAATACCCAATCATCCATTATTTAATGAATTATAATTATCTTAATTATAATAATATTATTAAAAGATTTTAAATAAATATCTCCCATGTTTTTTATCTAAAAATACTCATTTTCCCCTTAAATTTTGAATTATAGGTGAATCTAGGAAGAAATCAGAAGAATTATAAAGTTTTGAGTGAAAAATGAAACCCTTATGCATGAAGGGGTTCTCACATCAATGTAAAATGGGTTACCTTTATTTAGTGAATAAAACCCAAATTGACCCTTTATGAGCTTTGAAAATTGGAGCTTAACTTCATGAAACTATAAAAAACTCAGGCTAACCTTTACAAAACATTATAAATTTTTGGGATACCTTTACATAACACATAGAAAATGTATGCTACCTTTATGTATCCAATTAAAAACATAAGCAACCTTTATATAGATTTTAGAAAACATGAGTTACCCTTATGCAACTCAAGAAATTTCAAACTTACATGTATTAAACCCTAAGAAAAATGAGGTTAACCACACGTGATAAGGGGGTTTACATAAGGTTAGATAAAAATTATGGTATGGGAACCATATTGACACCTATAAGTCTCGAGAAAACATAGAGGGATGGTTTTAGAAATCCAGGGCCTTACATTAGATACCTCTTAAACAATTCTCATCCTTGAGAATTTAAAACCAAACCAGGAAGAAAATAAAGGGGTATGAATAACCACCCCATAGGGTACCTTTGTAGGATCTCATTAGAAGAGAATCATAACCATAAATTATCAATTAAGAAGGGGAAATAAATCTAATAAAATGATATAAGTTCAAACACATCATCTCAATAGAAAGTAAAGAAAACAAAGCCTTAAAAAAACTCAGGATATTGAGCATGCATCTATGAGTCTTGGTCCCAAGTGCTTTCCTCTAAGGCACCATGCCATGAAAGTACACAAACCAAAGGAATATAATTACCATACAACATATTCTGTTGATGACCCTACATCTCAATAAGATGTTACTTTAAGGTCACACTATATTCAAAATCTAGATCACCCAAATCAATGATGTGAGAATCCTCATGAAGACATTGACGTAGCTATTATAAATGGAATATTTCATGAATCTAGCTCATTTTTGGGGGTAGTTATAATCAATACTCCATGACTCTAACTTAAACCAGGACCTTAAAAGGTCCAACAAACCTGGGATAAATCTTACTCCAATTATTGATCTTTAACTACCCATGATGATGAACACCTTAAAGAACACATGATCTCTATTTTTGAACTCCAAATACCTTCTCCTATGATCACCATAGGACTTATGATGACCCTAAACCAACATTATTCTCTCGTGAATATCTTGTAACTACTCTGTCACACTCTACACCAATTTTAGTCCATGAACAACTAACTCTCCAACCTTTGTCTAACATAATTAAGAATAAAAATTTCATCCATGTAGAGATTTAAATGAATCCATTCCAATAGTATAGTGATAAATATTTTTATAAGAAAACTTAACTAAGGGTAGGTGCCTCACCTAAAACCCTCCAAAATCTAGAATGCATGTGTGAAACATGTCCTCTAAATTTTGGATAGTATGATTTGTATGACCATCCATTTGGGGATAAAAAGTGGGTCTAAGGAATTACTAAGATCTAAAAGAATTATGGATACCTCTCCACACCTTGGAGGTAAAATGAGGATCACAATAAGAGATAATAATTTTTGAAACCCCATGGAGCCTCATTATCTCCTCTAGATACTAACTTGACAATAGTTCCACTAAGCTTAGCTTCTTAATTTCTAAGAAGTGAGTTGAATTCGTAATGTAGCCCATGAACATCTATATAACATCACAATAACCTTTATATATGGGTAAAATAGTAAATAATTCCATAAAAATGTCCTCCCACTTCCATTAAGGAAGATCAAGTGACTGAAGTAAAACACCGGGAACATGATTCTCAACCTTTACCTTCAGAAAATTAAACACCAAGAGACAAACCCCACAATTGAATGATTCATACTAGACCAAAAAATTAATCTCTAAAATAATGATAAATCTTCATCACACTAGGTTATAATACAAAGCAGAAACCATGGAAATTATAGAGGAAAACATCATTCATCACCAAAAGAATTAAATGATTTCCTTGGAATATCACCTGATGTTGTAAATCCTCTGACCATCCCTCAATAGCATCACCAAAATCAACACATTCACACTGAACTTCCACCTAAGGATCCCAAAGTTTAATTACTCCACTTGTTTCACTAAGGATTACTACAATATGATATGATAAACAAAAAATCTACCATCAACTACTCATATATCAAGGTGCAATGATTCCAACTCCCCCATCACTCTCTAAGAGTATTTTGACTCATAAAAAACAATACCACACAACTTCTATCTCAAGTCATCTTACAAAAAATTCCCTTTACCAAGTGTGAAGGAAATATAAAAATCACAATCCTATAGGAACTCCATCCATCATCATTGTCGCAATTTCAAGTCACACTGATAAAAAACATACATCAGGATTTTGTGATCTGTTAAGGCCATAAAAAGGCCACTAATAAGATAGTGTTACCACAACTTCAATGAGAACAACACTATAAGAATCTCAAGATCATGGGTGGTAGAGATATATTAATGAGGATGTAACTTTTGAGAACCATAAAAGATAACCACCTACTACTGCATCAATACACAACCAAGGAAAAGATGAAAATAATCTATAAAGGCCTTAAACACAATGACCTCCTTCAAAAAATGAAGAACTGGAGAACTAAACAAATTCTCATTCAAATACTCAAAATGTAGTCTTACACTAGTTAGTCCACAAAAACTCTTTATCATTTCAAGTCAAGGATGTTATAGAAGTTTCAATTTGATAGAATATGGTAAAGAACCTCCTATAATAACTATAAATAACTAGGAAAATATGAACCTTTTCAATATTTATAGGGGTTTTTCAAGACATTTCTACCTCAATATTCATAGGATCTACAACCAAATCACATAAATATAAGACATTATCCATGAAATAGACCTAACAGGACCATAAATAACACTTCTACAGCTTCCCAAATAGTTTATGAAACCAAATAACTCTCAACATGGCTCATATATTCTCTATGTGATCCTCATCTATTTCCAAAATCATAAGGATGTCTCTGATAAAAACACCATGAACTGGTCTAAAAATCATTAAACACCACATTAATCTACCCTATGAACACAAATGGAGTGTTCATAACTCTGAGTAGCATTAGAATGAAACCATAATGCACACAATGACATCAAAAATTAGTCTTTGGAATATCCTCATCCTTTAATCACATCTAATGATACCCTGACCACTGATCAATTTTCAAGAACCAGCTGGCTCCCTTGAGCTGATAGAATAAATCTTCAATCCACGAGACAAGACAGTGGTTCTTCATCATCACCTAATTTAAGTTATGATAATCAATTCACAACAAAATACTTCTATCTAGCTTCTTCATGAAAATAATTGGAGCTCCTTAAGGCAACACACTAAGTTAAATAAAACCCTAATAAAAAAGATCATTGATCCGAACCTACATCTCTCAAAAACTTAGAAGATGTCATTTTATATGAAGACATAGATATAGGTGAATTACTATATTGTAGCTCTATCCAAATATTTATCTCTTTTTGTGGGGGTAGTTCCATAACCTATTCATGGAGGACATCTGAGTTCTCATCAATAAACCTATAAAAAATTACCAACTAAACATCTGATTAACTCAGCATCAACTTATCCATCAAGGAAGATAGATACTCAATACACATATGAGCCATTTGAGTTCCCCTTTTACCAATGAACACCATTGAGCATAAAAAAATCATATAATATGATTCTTGCACCAAAGAAATCCATAATAACCCACCCCAAATTCAACCAATCCATGTTGAGGATGATGTCATAGTGTTATATCTATAAATATAGTAAATCTCCACAAGAGTGGTGCTTACCTAACATGAATTCACAATCTATTCACACATTATATAAGCTAGATCGATCTAAAATATGCATAGTCAATTATAGGGGTACTGGAAGCCTCTTCACCCCAAGTCCCAAAGCATGGAATAGGGAAGGTGAAATAAACAAGTATATCAATCATAAACCCATATAGAAAATAAGAAAATAATACCTCACATGATGCCTGGATCACCCGACACTAGTAATGCTAAGGAACACATCTAGCCATGCCCAGATCCACAACCTCTATAGAACTAATGGAAAACACCTCCACATTCATGACCATCCCACTGTACCTGAGGATAAGGGACATCATGAGGTTTTCCTTTTTCTAACCCATCCCCTCTCTACTGTCCATGAAATGGAATGCCCTGATACTGCCTCCTTGGTTGATAAAACTATAATAGTAAGGCTTAGAACATTCCACCATCCACACATTGAATGACGAGGAAGGTAAGACACTCACTTATGATGTCCATAACCTCTAAAATAAAATAAAACTATTCCTATTCTAGTGGAGGATGTCGAGGAACTTATACCTCAAGAGAAATGAGTTTAAGAAGGATAAAACTACTCTATACTAACTGAAACTCCCATTTCTGTCTAGAAAATTGATAAAACCCTGTCAAATATTTTCTCTATAGAAGGTCTTAGAGGATCCCATCTCATGTTGACCAGGTTATATCCAATTTTCTCTTGATGACCTCTTCCTTTTCCAATACCCCAGAATATGGCTTCAACATAAATAGAGTGACCTGATGTTGGATCTCTTGATGAAAATCCTCCTTGAAATGCCTCACCCTAGCCTCCAATTCTTGCAGAAGGTCTAAATAATAATGTATAAGGTTATTATAAAGTATACTGAACTCACAAACAATGGAACTCTCATGTCTAAGGGTAAGGATCTCCCACTGAGAAACTACTCTAACTGTTGAAGATATAAACATAGCCTGAAACTAGTCCCTAAAATTATCCCACTAAACAGATGACTCCTTAAGATTATTGAGTAAAAAATCCACCAATACTGATCTAACCCATGAAATATCATCCCAGGTAAATAAACCTAGTACTCCTTTTAATTAAGAATCGAATTGAAGGATACCTCCACCTCCTCTAGCAAATCCTTTATCTATAGATCTGAAACTGAGGCTTTGTAATTATATAGATCCTGATGCTGAAACACACAGAATTTTCTCCTTCGAGTGTCTTCGTCATTGACCTCCACTTTATAGTGATTCACTAGAACATCCTTTTAAAACCTTGATATTTAAAATTATATTTTCTATTGAAATATAACGTGTTCAGTAGACTATCTTACACACAACACTGAATTATAACAAACCGAGATACATTTTATTGCAATGAAACATTACAACAAAATAACATGAAACTAATCATTAAAAATTATATATTATTACTCACCATGGATTAATACATACATTAAAAGTTCACAAATTAATATGGGATAATAAATAGAAAAGAATAAAATCTTGAAGACTAGGAAATCCCTTGGACCATATTCAACTTTGAGGATCACCAATAACTAAACAAAACATATAATGAGGAAGAAAAATGTGAAAGGAGGAATAATTATGTAAAATATATAATATGAAATAAGTGATGTGCCTTGTAATGTGAGAATAGAATATATGAATGATTTAGTAAGGCTATATATAGGAACCAAACCTTACTGTTATAAATATAGTCGTTGGAAATATAGTCATTTGAAATATAGTGAATGGATATACATGTATCAAATAGATATACCAAATTTTTTCATTTCTAATAACATATTAAAATAATATATTTCATAAATAATAAATAAAAAATCACAAATATAATTTTTAATTAAATTTTTTTATTATAAAAATATTTTTATGTTATAAATTTTATTATTAAAGAATGATATGATAAAAATAAAAGAAATATTTTAATATAGTTATATTAATAAAATAAAATTACTAATATATAAATAATAATTGATTAACTATTAATTAATGTGAAATAATATTAAGAACATATAAATTTTAATTAGCTATTATTTTCTATAAAAGCGGTTTTTATTTATACTTTTTATCTTCATTTAAAAGAAAAATTTATAAATTTTAGGATTTTTATTTGGTAAAATTAACTTCATTTTTGTATTCATAAGGATTAATTTTTGAAATTTTTCTGAAAAAATTGATTTTTTGGTGAGTAGTGAAAAAATACCAATTTTATTAATACCGTCACTTTTATGACAATATCAAAATACAATAATGAATTAAAAGTTTTTAATTTTTTTATATAAAAACATATATTTATAAAGTAAAATAAATATGTAAAAATACTATGCTGAATTTAGAAAACCTATGACTAACATTTTAAGGACTTAAGTATTATTTTCCAATAAAATCCATTTTTCAGTTTTTTCTTTAAATTAAATATTATTTTGGTAAAATTTTATTTTAGATTGATTTTAAAGCCAAGATAATTTTTTTAGTAAACCAATTTGTATCATTAAAATAAAATACATTGATAATTTTACCTTACACATAAATTTTATGCTTAAAAATACATTTTTTCTAAAAAAGTGTTTTTTTTCAAGTTACACGCCCTAATGTCAAAACTGATTTTTCTTGCACATAAAAAATTTATATAATAAAATTGATTTAATATTTTAGATCATTAGGTAAAATTTATGTAATAAGGTTCATTTTATTTTTAGTCATAAAGAATGATTTAACTAGATAAAAACTAATTACCATAGCAAAACCAAAAATGGTAAATGTAATAAATCTAGGGGTAAAGAGATTGAAACATTTTTAAAACATGTATATAATTGAATTTTTGAGATATTAATGGACTTATCTCACTAAAAATCCATTATTTTCCATTTTTTGAGCCACTTGACAAGTTTAACATGCACTCACTTTATATTAAGTGGTTATAATTATAAAAATGTCATTATTGCCACTTATAAAAGGGGCCTCTAATAACCTCTTCAAAAACTCTCTAAAAATTAGGTTTCATATTAAAAATATAACCCATTTATTTACTCAATAATCCTATTTCACTCTCATAATATTCTATTCATATTATATCGGAAAATACCTCAATTTCTAAGAAGTACTTCAAGAGAAAGCTCAAAATCTCAAAGTAAGCACTTCTCACTCTCAAATCATTTTCCCTATCTATTTTTTTCATTTAAAATTATATTTCCCATTATAAAATTATAAAATAAGTATTAAATGTATACTAAAATTTTTATATGCTTATAGTGTATACATTATCTACCCTTTCCCTTATTCTCTTAAGAAAAGAGAAAACGTCAATTATGCGTATGTGTTGACTACCACCTCTATGGTGTAAGGTGTTCTATTTTACTTCACCATATTAAAAGGACGGTTATGATGTGGAATTTAATATTAAGTATTTTATTTATAACATGTTTTAGTTTTTTAAATAATAAACCATAACACTCCTTTCTTTCACTAAGGAAAATGAAATCATTATCTATGTGTGTTTCCAGATTACCGCCTTCATGGAACGGTGTATTCATTATTTCATTACCTACTTCTATGGATAGTTTTAATATTGGGTTTAATGTATAAATATAATTTTTATGATTTTGGTAGTTGAAATTTAATAACCTATTAACAATATGAGCAATAAACAACCACTATAAATTCAACCATCCAAAAGAGCATACTAAGTGGAAAAAATGATTTCATTGTATTATATAATAACTTCATATAGGTTATATTATTATTTTAATTATTTAAAATTATGAGATATCAAACTAATAAATAGTAAATAATATTAGTATGTTTTTTATAATGATATTAAAACTAAATCACTTCATAATAATCCATGAATTAGGGTATGTTCATGTTTGGGTTGGTTTAACATCTTACTTAAAAAATGATATGAATTTATATCATGGATGACTATGAGAATTTAATTTATGGTAAAATATGATAAAAATAAGAAAATAATTATTATTTTTTGGATTTTTTAATGTTAATATAAAATTTTTACTCATTATTTAAGAAAACACCCTTTGTTCGCTATGAATCATCAAAACATACTCACAGATGATTTCACCTTTAAGGATCATAACCAGAACTCCAATAGAATAAAATTATAAAAATAAAAAATAATGATAAAGAATAAATTTTGGTGCATTTTATGATATAATAATGATGTAATTTGGGATATTAATGGATAACAACATTTATATTATGAAACTAGTTCAAAATGATCATGATTACTCATACCTGATATTGAAGATAGATAACAACTAACTAAAATACATGTATAAAATAATTAAAAATGAATTTTATAATTGGTTTTAGATATTAATAAGTTTCTTAAATAGGTGATTAATATTTTTTTATAGGATATTCAAGCACTTTAGTGGAAGTAAGGGATTAAGTTAAGGGTTGTTTGTCTCAAATTTCAATTCCTTAAGAAATGTTTAGGTTTTACACTATGTTTTCTATTGTTACAACCCATTTGATATTTTATATAATGATTCTATAATTATTTTTTGTATTTAATGTTTTTTAAATTATATCCTTTGAGGGGTCTTGAGTTGAAAATTTCTAAAGTCGTAAGGGTTTCATGGTCTCAATTTCAATTCTTTGAGACTTGTTATATTTTATACATCATTATTCCTTTTATATTGTGTTATTTTTATATAATTACCATGAATGTATTTTAGTGTATTCTTTCATGTAATTAATGGGATAAAAAAATCCAAATAGATTTAATTTCTTCATTTAGATTTTGATTCAAGTGTTATCCAAGCTGTAAGGGGTTCTTATCTTAGATTTAATTTCTTGATACATATTACATATTCTATATCATGACCTCTTTAATATGGAATGATTACTTAAAAATTAATTAATTTTTACATATTCATGTAATTATTGTGTTTTTAAGATCTATATCATGTTCTTACTTTAAATTGTATTCAATTGAAAACAAACCAAAGTTTAAAGAGGATTTTTAAACTGTAAGGGTGATTTCCAATATTATTTTAAAATCAAGATTGTTTTTGAAAGATAATCCATCTAGGAAATTTTCATTATTTATAAAAAACCCTCATCATATTATTTGATTATTCATGGTGTTTTACATTCCCCTTACAAATTTTTTATCCCATTGACTCATAATTTACCTGAAGTAGTCCTTATAAGTGAAGCCAACCACACCTCTTATTTTCGATCGAATATATTTCCCTTAAACATCCTTATTCATTGGATTATTTTCTAGATTTACTTATTTATGACTTAATTATTAACAAGGGACATTATTTAAATGATACCATCCCATTTATTCCTTTTTATAGCTTAGGAAATGTTCTTTTCTATCAGTGGAATGATCCATAACTTCCTTTGTCAGACCTAGCCATTTAATGTTTATAAACATAATTTATCTTTCAATTCCTTTCCCCTATAAACAATCTTTTTTTCCTTCACTTTATTGAATTGTGTTCACCTATATTTTATAAATTTATTTATTGATTAAATTATTGAATTAAACATATACCCATTACTCAATAGAGTGTTAGTTTGAGGAATTATTACATAGAAAGCTATTCCATTATTTGATTGGGGAAATATTGAAAATTCATATACTTTTTATTTTAATACGGATGATTACTAAGGAATGTTGGTTATGTATTTTATATATTTTTAATTACATCATATGATGAATATAATGGGAATAATTAGTGATGTTTGGGGCTTTTAATAGCCCTCAATTCACCCATAGGTCTCATGAGACAAACAGTCTTGGGTATTTTGGTGTTTTCCTACCCAGAACAAAATATTTCCTAGACAGAGGGCCTTGATGGTAAGATCATGATGTTTAAGATGATTATATCTTAGCTTAGGGAATGTAATTATCTTATCGGCTTTATAAATTTTACAACTAAATAATTAGTTATCATTATACATGTGATCTATTTATTTCCATTGTTATCCATGGATATATGATGCTTTTAGTTTCATTTTATTTTTGATTTAATTTTTATTATCTATTCCTACCATATTATGATCATATTATGCTCAATTATAATATTTTATTGTTTCCTATTATGTTTACCCTTAATGAGAATTTGATATCACCCCTTTTTATGTTTAAATTTCCCTTAGGTGGTGAAGAAATGTATTACACATGATATGACTAGAATAATAACTTGTGTAGAGAATTTGTGGGTTAAATACATTTTATGGATTTAGTTGTTTCTTAAATAGTGGGGAAAATGTCCATGAGTAGACAAATAATTTGGATTTATTATTTTATTATTTTTTTGAATCCTCTAAATCTTTAAACCTAAAATATCATGGGAATTTACCATAATTAATTATTTCCTTTTAGTCATGTAATTACTAGATGGTAAGGTCTAGGATGTCACGATTATTATAAAATTAACATTTATATAACTTTAGAGATT
This sequence comes from Viscum album, assembly GCA_963277665.1. Lineage (NCBI taxonomy): Eukaryota > Viridiplantae > Streptophyta > Magnoliopsida > Santalales > Viscaceae > Viscum > Viscum album. Next base: position 452,296,703 of record OY728137.1, on the reverse strand, counting down.
ATGATACTATCAATTGAGGGGTTAAAGGTTATCAATGGGTAATAAGTTAAGGTTTATGATAATTTAAATGGTATAGATAAACCATTTATGTTAGTTGAAGCAATGTTAAATATTTTATGGATTGAGATAATATATCTTTATTAAAAACCCTATAAAAAGTCTATGAGATAACTCTAAGTAAATGACAACATACCAAAGTTTTGTTAAATTAGATATTGTGTGGTTATCCTAGAAAATACATCCTTATCTAGATATTGGAAGGTGTATATGGTTGTGGAAAAAATTCACCTAGGGATAATCATCTCAAAAAGGCTGGTTGAGGACTAACTTAATTTTCAATCTGGTACATGATTAGTGGGCCTAAGACTACAAACCTATCAAGACAACCCTGAGGGATATTATTTGTTTTATCAAATTATATTTATATGACATTATTAAGGGTTTAATATGTTATGGAATTATGTTAAAGAATATGTGATAACCTGACCTAAATAATCCTAGATTTAACCAAGAGTAATTTATGTTGAAATGAAATCTAATTTAATAATTTTAAAGAATATGATATTCTGAGGTTGATTTTTTCATGTAATTATCTTGAAATTTTTTTATAGTGTTTATCACTCACATTAACACCTTTTGGTTTTATTAATGTACTAATCTTGAATAAGACAAGTTAACAATTGATATCATAGATAAGGTATAGATTTTACCAATGTGCAATCAAACAAGATAAAATCTAGAGTGATAAACCTTGTGATTATGCTATACTAGCTTTCAAAAGTTATGATTAACAATGTGAACATAGTTGAATATTAAAAAAAAAACGGAATAGAAGGATGAAGTCTCATGGTGGTTCTGTTGATGAACAAGATGAAGGAAATACAATTAAAGTTTATTCATGTTAATAATATGTGAAGAATAACTACGAAAAATGTCTCAAACAAACTGGAAGATGTTTTATGTGTGGAAAAGGAGGTCATAGAGAAACTAATTTCCTAGGAAAAATTAATATCTCAATGGACATGGTGAATAAAAAAAGAGTTATTACTAAAGTAAAACTTATAATTAACTATCTCAAATATGATAAACTTTTAAATTATCCAAGATAATTCCATAATCCAAGGGATAATGGGGATGCTAAGAATGAGAAATTTCCCAGAAAAGGGAATTCCTATACAACCACAACTATAGAAGCGACTTATAAAGAGTGAGGAACTCCAATAATCCTCTTATAAACTTTTATTATTGTATTTGTTTCTTTTTTAACCCACTCCTCTATACCTAGAATTTTTTATAAGAACATCAAATCATCATCTTAATGAATAGATTTTTATTTATTAAGAAAAACATATAGTGGAACGATTAATGTATCCTAAGTATATAACTACTCTATAACTTCCTATAAAATATTATTATATTTCCTTTAGTAAAATTTCATGTGATATTAGGCATGGATTGGATCTCTTTACATTGATTCCATGATAATTTCCAAGATAAGAAAATCACATCTAAAAATCAACTAATTAATATAAGGATAAATATAAACTCCCTATGAAAAATTACTCCCTTTATATTGTATTATTTACCATAAATGTTTAAAGGAAAAACTCAAATTTACTTTTACTCATATTATAAAGTAAAAGATGAGTTCACTAGTCATAAAAATGATAGTGAGGATAAAAGATCATTAGAAGTTAAATCTTGAGTCATGAACACCCTTAAATTTTATTTGAGTGATAATTAAAATAATGAGGATGAAATTTATTTGGGGGGGGGGGATAATGTAACACTCTAAGATTTAAAATTATATTTTCCTTTGAAACCAAATGTTTTTAATAGCTTTTCTTATATGTAACATCGAACTATAAAAAATTGTGATACATTTTATTTCCATGAACCATTACAAAAAAACATGAAACTAAATATTACACATCATGTATTATTACTCACTATGGATGAATACATCCATTATAAGTGCATAAATTAATAGGGGATAACAAATAGAAAAGAATAAAGTCTTCACAACTATGAAATCCCATGGATCATATTCAAATTTGATGATCAGAAATAGTTAGACAAAACCTATAATGTGGAAGAACACCATGAAAGGATAAAGAATTATGAAAAATCTATAATATGAAATAATAACCCTATCATGTGAGGTGAGAATAAAATTAATGAAAGATTTATTAAGGCTATATAAAGGAACTAAACATGATTGTTGTAAATATAGTCATTGAACATATGGTCATGGATATATATGTATCTAATAGGTATACCAATTTTATGTATTTATAATAAAAAATTAAATAATATATTTTATAAATAATAAATAACAAAACACAAATATAATATTTAATTAAATTTTTATATTATAAAAATATTCTTATACACACAATATTATTAATAAAGAATGATCTCATAAATGCCAAAGAAATATTTTAATATAAATATAATAAAAATAATAATTTATTAGGATATAAATAATAATTATTTAATAAGTAATTAATTTGAAATAATATTAAGAACATAGAAAGTTTAAATAATCATTTTTTCTATAAAAACAATTTTTCTTTTTTACTTTGTATTTTCATTTAAAAGAAAAATTTATAAATTTTAGGATTTGAATTTAATAAAATGATCTTTATTTTTTGGATTCATCATAACTATATAATATTAGGATGAATGTTTGAGAGTTTTCTAAAATAATAGGTTTTTAGATGAATAGTGAAAAAATACCAATTTTGCTAATACCGTCACTTTTATAACAATATCATAATACAATAATGACTTAAAAGTTTTTGAAACCATTTTTCTATAAAAAATATGTATTTATAATTTAAAATAAATCATTGAAATTCTATTCTTAATTTATAAAACCTATGATTAACATTTTAAGGACTTGTAATATTTTCCAATAAAAACAGTTTTCAGTCATTTCTTTTATTTAAATATTATTATGGTAAAATTTGGTTTTGGATCACTTCAAATTCCAAATAAATTTTATGAATTTTATAATAAACCAATTTATATCATGAAAATAAAATACATTGACAATTTTACCCTATGTATAAATTTTAAGTTTAAAAATACACTTTTTTCTAAAAATAGGTTTTTATGCATTACTGAATGATTTTTTTTATTATAAAAAAACTTTTAAGGGAAAAGTGAGAAACAAAAGAACATGAATTCAGTGACTAAAACATAAAACTATGCCTGAAAGTTCTAAAATCCAAAAAAAAACCAGATCAAACAACAAAGAAAAACCCCTCCCCAATATAAACAACAATAAGACCAGTTTCCACTATTCTAACACTGCATGACAAGATTTCTTGTACAAATAAGGGTGGGTACCGATGGACAAGGCCATACCTTCTCAAACATCCAAGTCCAAATCGCATAATTCTGGTGAAAACTTGCAGCTCTACCTCATCTAGAGCAGTCTTTGAAGATAATCTAGAATCAAGATTCTTGAACAACCAGTCACAGGTGAACAACATTCATAATGACAATGGAGCCATAAAACAAACAGACCAAACCAAATCATCTCCAAGTAATTACCTAACCTTCACAACCAAATCAGCACAATTAATCCTCATCCATGAATCCTTCATGGGGAATTCATAGATTTCAGGTCCTCCACCTTCCCCTCACTGTTAGAATAAAAAAAATCCCTAAACAGATTTTCCCACCGCCGCTGGAACAATCTTCCCCTGGAACAAGACATCACTGTAATGCCAGAGAGATCAACCAAAAAACACAATTCCATATCCAAAACACAAACCAAATAACATCCAAACCACACACAAAGAAACACAGCAAACATCAAAACTCATCACCAGAAACAGTCACCCAAATGCTAGACCAAACTGGAAGAAGACCACAAATCCCATCACCACCTTCAAGCACATAAAATGAGTAGATATGCCCAATGCACCTACAACCAATGAAAAAAAAATGACAATAACCTTCACCGTAGTAGATGGAAACTCAAACATTGGACCCTCATCGTGCCATCATGTAAGACCCTGTCCAAATTGAAGGGGATGGTGGGAAAAGGCCAGCAAATGAAAATATTCACTAAGATGTTTGAGCCCACAGAGTCTCAAGATGCCACTATATAAGAAGTGACGCACACCACAAAATTGTTGGGATGAATCATCGAGAATAATCCAATCTACAATGAGGAATAAGGCGAAGGTAGGTGGAGGAAACCCTAAGCCGGAGCCCCTTACAGGCACGTCCTTCCTTGTGGAGGAATAAAAAACGTGAAAAAAGGTTTTTATGCATTACATGTGCTATTGTTAAAATTGATTTTTTACATATAGAAATTTAATATGATAAAATTCATTTCATATTTGGAATTAGTAGGTCAAAATTATGCAATAATTTCCATTTTTTTGGTATATTTTTTTACTTAGGTAAAAACTAGTCCCCATGGTAAAATCAAAAATGGTAAAAGTAATAAATCATGGGGTAATGAGCTTGAAACATGTTAAAAAATTTCTTTTAATTAGAGTGGTTGAAATATTTTTAACCTTATCTCATTAAAAAATCAATTATTTTCCATTTTGGAGCCACATGACATGTTTAAATTTTTATTCCTTTATATTAAGTGGTTATAATTACAAAAAAAGCCATCCTCACTACTTATAAAAGGTGCCACTAATAACCCTTCAGGAACACTAAAAAAATTATGTTTCCACTTTAAAATATAACCTATTTTCTTCCATTAACATACTATTTCACTCTATTAAGATTATGGTCATAAGAAATTGGCCAAAATCCTCTATTTCTAATAATTTCTTCAAGAGAAAGTTTAAAATATCAAAGTACTTATCACTCTATAATATTTATACTTATATATATATTTTTCAATTAAAATTATATTAAAAATTATGACATGATAAAATCATTATTAACTATATACTTAAATTCTGTTATGTTTTGGTATATACATTATCCACCCTTTCCACTCTTCCCTTAAGAAAAGAAAAAATGTTAATCATGCGTACGTATAGACTACCCCCTCCATGATGTAGCATGTTTTATTTTACTTAACTACCTTAGAAGTATAATACTAATATGGAATTTAATATGTAAGTATTATATTTATAACATGTTTTAGGTTCTGAAATAATAAACCATAATACTTCTTTCTTCCACTATATAGAAAAAAAATCATCATCCTTGAATCACCTTTAATGGATGGTTATAATATTGGGTTTAAGGGATAAATATGTTTTTATGAAATTATTAAGGGTATGGTAAGTTAAATTTGAAAAAATATTAACAATAAGAGTAATAAAAAATTGTTGTAAATTCAACCATCCAAAAGAGTGTACTAAGAGGAAAACATGATTTCTTTATATTATATAATAAATTTATATAGGTTATATTATTATTCTAATTATTTTAAATTATGATATATCAAACTAATAAATACTAAATAAGATGTTATTATTATATTATAATTATATTATAAGTAAATTTCTTCATAATAATCCATTAATTAGGATTTGTTCTTGTTTGGGTTGGTTTAACCACCTACTTGAAAAATGTTATAAATTTATATCATGGATGACTATGAGAATTTAATTTCTAGTAATATATTATATAAATAAGTAAACTATGAGTTTTTTTCTTATGTAATATCAATATAAAAATTTAACTCATTATTTAAGAAAACACCCATAGTTTGATAAGAATCATTAAAACATGCTCATAGCTGATTTCAACTTTAAGGAACATAACAAAAAATATCATAGAATAAAATTAACACATTAAAAAATAATTATAAATAATAAATTATAGTTTATTTTTTGATCTAGAAATGATGAAATTTGTGAGAACAATGAATAACAACATCACTATAATGAAACTAGTTCAAAACGATCAAGATCACTCACACCCGATATTGAAAATAGATACTAATAAAATAAAATACATGTTGATAATGATTATAAGTGAAATTTATAATGGGTTTTAGATATGAAAAAGGTTATAAAATATGTTATTAATATAGTTATTCTTTTTATATCGGATATTAAGTGCATTAGTGTAATTCATGAATTAAGGTAAGAGTTCTTTGTCTCAAATTTCAATTTCTTGAGACATGTTTATATTATGAATCATGTTTTCTATGAAATTGTGCAATTAATTATATTTTTATATTTTATATCATGATTCTATAATTATTCATGGTATTTAATATTCTATTTTAAATTATATCCTTTTAGGGGTCTTGATACAAAAATTTCTAAAGTTGTAAGGGTTTCTTGATATCAATTCTTATTCTTTGAGACATGTAATATTTTATACATCATTATTCCTTTAATATGGTGTTATTTTGGTTTAATTAACATGAATTTATTTTAATATATTATTAATTTAATTCATGGGAGAAATAAACCCAATTTGAGTTACTTTATTTATTTGCATTTTGATTTAAGTGTTAGCCAAGTTGTAAGGAGTTATTGTCTCAAATTTAATTTCTTGATACATATTTTTTATTGTGCACTATAAAATATTTAATGTTGTGTGATTACTACATAATGGATATATTTTTCTATATACATGTAATTATTAGGGTTTTAAGGGACATATAATGTTCTTACTTTAAATGGAATTCGATTCAAAAGATACCAAAGTTGAAAGGGGGTTTTTTAAACCGTAAGGGTTTCAATTGAAAATCTTTTTTTTTAAATCGAGATTATTTATAAAAGATTATCCACCTAGGGAATTTTTATTATTTATAAAATACCTTAACATATTATTTAGTTATTAATGGTGTTTTATATTCCCCTTTAAAATTCCATTTTCCCTTGACTCGTAATTTACCTGAATTTGTTCCTGTAAGTGAAATAGACCCACGTATTCTTGTTGGACATGTATATTTACCTTTCATGTATGTATCCATTTGATTATTTTTTATATATCCTTATTTATTCCTCAATTATTGATTAAGATAATTCTTCAAATGATACTACCATACTTATTCATTTAGATGACTTATGAAATGTTATTTTCTATTAGTGAAATGATTCATCACCTTTATTATATTTCCTAATAATTGAATGTTTATAAACATAATTTGTCTTCCAATTACTTTCCTCTATGAATATTATATCTTTACTTCCTTTGATTAAAGGGTGTTCACATAGATTCCATATGTTGATTGATTAGGGAAATTATTGAATTTACTATATACCCTTTACTTTATATGGTGTTAGTTTGAGGAAAGATTACATAGAAATCTATTCCATTTATTGATGGGATATTGAAAATTAATATACTTTTTATTTCAATATAAATGATTACTAAGGTATGTTGGTTATGTATTATGTAGTTTATTCATTCATTCATATAACAAATGTATTGGAAATAATTAGTGATGGATGGGGCCTGCAATATCCCCTTTCTACATCAATATGCATCATGAAATAAACTATCTTGGGTATTTTTGTGTATTCCTTCCAAGAACAAAATATTTCCTAGACACATGTCCTTAAATGTAAGATCATGATGTTTAATATCATGATGTCTTAGATAGGGGAATATAATTATCTATTTGACATTATGAATTTTATCACCAATGAATCAGTTATTGTTATCCATGTGATCAATTTGTTTCCATTTTTATACATGTATATATTATTCTTTTAGTTTCATTCTATTATGGATTTATTTTTTATTATATATTCCTCATATACTATGCTCATCTTATGCTCACTTATGATCTTTGATTTTTGTCACTTATGTTTACCCTTAATAAAAGTTTGATCTCACCCATTATTATGTTTCCATTTACCCTAGGATATGAAGAAATATATTACACATGATATTTCTAGAAGAATAGATTTTGTGGAGAATTTTTGGGAAATGTTCAACACTTTTTATGGATTTAGAAGTTTCTAAAATAGTAGGAAAAAACAACCATTAGTTGAGAAAGACATGAGATTTATTAGTTAATGATTTTATATAATCTTATAAATATCTAAACCTAAAATATCATGATAATGTATCATAATTCATTGATTTATTTTAGTCATGTAATTACCGGAAAATTAGGTTCGGTCAATCACAATCTTGTTAAAGGTCTTCTATGTGAACCTGGCAGGGATGCCGACCTCGTTCCATATCTACAACAGAAAAAACATTATGAATTACTAAATACAAAACATAAAACATTTTAAGACAAATTAATTAATTAATTAATTCATTTTAACCTATTTACCATTTTCCACACAATTCAAATACAGGCATAAAACATCATGATGCATGAACCTTACCCAGGTCTCCACCCTGCAAGCATTATCACTTCACACTTAACATGTTAAGTAAACTTAAAGTTCCTTTTGTTGGACCTATGGATATAAAATCCCATTTCCTAGATATTATACCTTGTTTAAATCATTTACTAATCCTAGTTGATACTTTTCCCTACCAACCCACACATCCTCACTAGTTCATAACTCTAAATTTCATCATATCTCTCAACTATTAGCTTTGATGCCACTCTATCAAAACCCCCTACATCCAAAGGTACCCAACATGGGTTGAAAATAAAGGAATAAAGATAATGATACCTAAATCAAACCTTAAATATTCCATGGTTTTATTACTATCATCGAGGGTATATCAATCACACTTATGGGAGGCATTAGCCTCCATAAAGTTTAAGGTGTAAGTGATAATATGACATGAACCACCAACCAATTAGCATGAAAATATATATAAGCAATACCAATACATATAATTTCATGAATAAACTAAATAAAAGTAAAATAATACAATAATTAAACTAAAATTACTAAAAGTAAATTTAGTTAGTGACCAAAAACTCCAATAACCCCAGACAACTGCTCAATGACTCCTCTAAGCTAGTACCTTCCAGCACGATCAATAACCTATCCCCACCGAACTGAAAAACAATGTATATATTTGATGGGTGAGCATAAAAATTATACTATGTTGGATATTTCCTAAAAACTATCATGAGAAATGTTAAATAAGCATAATAAATCCTAGTGAATAAATAAAGGAAACTAACTCATCACTTAAATAAGTGATACTCATTTCTCATCCTCACAACGACTCACCCACCAAGTAACACATAGAAGTATATCATTATATATCAAAATAATATAAGTAAATGAATTTAACCAAATTACACTTATCCATTAATTTTCTCTCTCTCATTCCCCAATTCCACACATCATGTGCCCATCCTGTATTAACTTTTGATTTTATTATACAATTTCCTTATTTAAATAAACACTGTGTCGATAGCTTATTTCCCATGCAACACCAAAATAAAATGATCCAAGAAATATTAGATAAATATTGTTAAGAAAATTTAAGAATAATAAAACCACTAGTAAATATAAATATTTTAATCAATTATAAATTCATACAAAATTGGATAACAAAACTTAAAGTTTTAAAAGTGATTTTTTAAATAAAATCATTTTTCCTTATATATATTTTATTTTCATTTAAAATATAAATTTATAAAATTTAGAATTCTAATTTTGTAAATTAAACTTTATTTTTGAAATCATAATATAAAAAATTAAATAGTATGAATTTTTTGGATTTTTCTGAGATAAGCGATTTTTATATGAATAATGAAAAATATAGTTTTTACCTCAATGATGAATTTTATTACTTAATAAATATATAATAAAGACTTAGAATTTTATAAAACCTATAAATTGATAAAATATTTATTTAATTAATAAATTAATAAATTAATTAATTTTAAATATTTTTTTAATTTTATAAAATCTATATTCATCTTATAAAAGAAAAGTAATATTTTAATTATAATAAAAACATTTTTTTAAAATTTTATTATAATTAACTATTTTAATGGAAAAATTATTTTTTAAATTTATTTGAAAGATATATTTTTTCTTTTATAATAAACCAATTTATTTCATGAAAATTGATAATTTTTATAACTTTTTCTTACACATAAGTTTTAATCTTGAAAATAAACTTTTCCTAAAAACCGTTTTTATGCGTTATGTGTGTTTATTTTAAATTAAATGTTCTACAATGTTAGAAATTTTATTTGATAAATTTATTTTAAAATTTGAAATAAAAAATAATCAAATTAGGTAAAATGTTCAATTTTACTTTTTTTATTAAAATTAATTACTAATTTTTAAAATTAATTACACAAGTAAAAGTAAAAATGGTAAAAATAGATTTACTAAAAGAAAGAAATCAAAACATATTAAAAATATGTTTCCAAATGGATAGTTGAGTTTTTTATTGACAAAATATCACCTAAATTTCTCTTGTGTCTCTTTTTTAGCCTTTTACCCTTGAATAGTAACTCTATATTATAGTAAATGTAAAGGGACCTTCCAAAATTCCCCTCTTCTTCACTTATAAAATGGGATCCTTCCACTACTTCATGTTACACCTTTCTATTCACATTTATTCCAAACAATATGAATTTTTCTCTTTATATAACCATATAAAAATTAATTAATCATTTTTCACCATTATTTATCTTAAGGAATCCATTTCTAAAGAGACTTCTAATAGAAAACTCAAGCTCTCGATGTGAGTATTACCATATTCTTAATCTTTAACTTTTAATATTCCTCTTAAAACAATTTTATAACATCCTTAATATAATTAAATCAGTAAAATTAATATACCAATATTTATTATATTAAAGTAACAACCCTTATTTATTTATTTCTATCCACCAATAAAAACAAAAGAACGTCGATCGAGCATACGTACGAACTACTGTCTCCATGAATCGATGTCTTTTATTTTTTCATAACTGCCTTTAATAGACATTTATAGTCATTTAATTAATGAATAAATATGGTATATAAAATATATTTATTGTTATAATATGAAAAATTACTATTTAACTTCAATCCCTCTAATTATTTAAAAAATAAGAACTTCTTCACGCGTACATGCCGACTGCTGCCTCCATGAAAGATGTGTCTTATTTTTATTAACCACATAAAATGGATGTTACTAAAAATTTAATTAATTAACTAATATTATACTTATAAAATTATTAATTCTATTAAATTATAAACCATTCCCTACCTTCCTTCCATTCTATGAAAAAAATGAAATCGCCACATGTGTGTATGTGCAGAATACTACCTCCATTAAAGTGATATATTTTTTTCATCTAGTATTTTCTTATTTATAAAAATATTTTAAAATATTATTAAGAAACTTAATAAAATCTAAATAATGTCATTATACTTCTTTAATAATGAAATAATAACTAAATTACCCTATAATCATACTTATCCATTAATTATAGCATGTTTATATTTTGGTTGGTTTAACCACTTACATGAAAGATGCTATAAATTTCTATCATGGATGAATATATAGACATAATTAATGGTGATATTGGATAATAATAACTAAATACTGATTTTTAAGGTTCTTTAAATATAATATTGGATATATTTTTATTGATATTAATAATAAACTATCATAGTAAATTTAGCCGCAAAAAATAAACATATCAAGTTAACTTTCATATATAGAGTCCATTTTGGAAACATATAAAATATATGAATTTTTTATTTTTTTAATAATAAAAAAGTGAAAATTTATAAATATTAATATTATGAATCAATTCTATAGTACCTTTGACTATTTTAAATATATAAAAAGAGTTTTGAAAAAATTCACTGAACAACCCCGAGTGACCGACATAAGAGAAAACTAAATAAAAAATAAATAACATATGATAATAAATAAATATTAGAATATTAAATATAGATTAATAATTTTCTAAATAATATTTTTAATAAACTTAATTTGATTATCCTGGATGATAAGTGCTTGCACAGAATGAATCAGGACCAAGGTAAGGGGTTCTTTGTCTCAAATTTAATTTCTTGAGACATATATCATATTGTGCACCATGATATATTTAATATGGTGTGATTACTAACTAATGAATTTATTTTACCATATTAATTATTTTTGGGGTTTTAATATCCATACCATTTTCTTTCATTAAATTCACTTCAATTAAAAGGATACAAAGGTTGTAAGGGTTTTTGCTAACTCAATTTCCTCTCATTAAGTTATAAGATTTCTTATTGAAATCAAATGTTCCAATTTTTATTATTTTTACCTAATTAATAATTTATAATATATTTCCTCCTTATTTTCTATGGTTTTATAGTTATTCCTTAATACCTCCTTATATATTGACTTTGACCTCAATGATTATGCTACTTATAAGGGTTTCTTGGTCCCAATTCATATTTTATAGGACACACTTCTTATTATGCACTAATTTACTTTTATATAGAATATATCCTTCCTATTTGATATATTATTTCATGTTTTATATTTTATTCATGATATTTGAGGTTAAATTTCTAGTTATCACTCCTTCAAGGGGTTTTATTTGAATGTTACCCAAGCCATAAGGTTTATATTCCCAACTTCATTTTAAAATTGAGACATCTAAATTATGATAACCCATTTGGGTAATTTTTATAGTATTTATTTTTAAGATCAAAATAATTTTATTCTCCTATAGTTATAATGGGTGATATTTTCCTTCTCTTTACATTATTTTAAACTAGAAGTTTATAATCTTTTAAAGTGATGTGGTTTTCAAAAAAAGTTTTTCAAAAAAATATAAAAAGGTAGCTTATTTTATATTTGACTCCACATTTTGTGGATATCCATATAATTATTTCAAAAATTGATAAATACCATTTTTAACTACCTTGACTTTTTTTTGATTTTTTTAAAATAAAACCATTTTAACATTTTTTAATATGTGTAATTTTCTATAAAAAGGATCTTTTATAATGTTTCTGTGTGAAAATATCTTTCCAACACCTTTTCTGTTTTATATTAAAATTTATATGTATATTTTCATGGTTTATAAATAAATTATTTTTTTCCTAATTTTATTAAATATTTATTTTAGAATGATTTCAAAAGATCAAGAGTATTTCATATATATAAAGTGTTTTTTTTCTTCTAAAACTCCAAAAATATGTTTTTCATCTAGTATAAAATACCTTAACATATCATATGCTTGATTGATGATATTATTCAAATTAATTTACTTTATTAATACCCTATTTTATATTTATTTGATTAAAGTTTTTTCACCTAGATGCCACATGTTGATTGTTTAGGAAAATTATTGACCAAACTCTATACCTTTTATATATATGGTGTAGATACCTTATAACTTATCATCTTAATTGAAGAGAATTTACCTAGAAAGTTACTGAATATATTTAAATACACATTTATTTTTCATGGGTTTATTATATTATGATTTTTTATTTAATTTTGAATGATTTACTTATATGAATTCAATTAAAAAGGATATATAACCCATTCTATTTCATGGGTTATTAATGATATGTTAAATGAAACCCATTTTATTTCCATGGGTTCTTTATGATATAAAATGAATGATTAATTTTTAAAAGTACTCATATATATGAATTATATTGGGTGGGGTCCTATATCTCCCTCTAATTAATTGGTTAAAAGTTTATATATCATGAGATAAGTATTCATGAGTAGGTTTTAGTTGCTCATAAGTGTGAGAATTGATGGCATATCCCATGAAAGTAATGTTCCCTATGGTAATGTTTGTGCCATATTTGAAAAATGTTTTGCATTCTTATATTATGATCTCATGTTATATCTCATTAAAGTAATGTTTCTTGTACTAATGTATGGGCCACAGTCTTATGCATATTATTATGACTACGTCATTACAATGAATCAACCTTAAACATTACATAATCTTGAATTAAGTTAATAATTCACATTTATGATCTTTTAAGGTTTAGAGATTTAGATAATTAGGTCATAACTTATACATAACAATTTGAATATTACATTTAGACACTTCAACTCAGTTTCCATTTTCACATAAAATAAAAAATCTTAAAAGAAAATAAGAATTATTTTCTTGATATAAATCTTCTTGAATTATTCCTTTCTCTTACAATGCCTTATACCCTGTGAAAAACATTTAAAAAACATGGGATGAGCATTAAAAGCTTAGTAAGGGTTATAAAATAAGGAAAGAAAACACTAGTATATCAATACATACAATCAATGAAATCATACTTTTCAATCATAATCAAAAGGTCTTTAACATACCTCATGAAATCATAATATTTATGAATAACACATAGAAATCATAAATCATAAAGGTAACTTGTGGCATCCATATCATACTTACATTGTAGCTTTCATAGCTACATAGGGAGTTACATTTGGAATAACCATCACAGTATAATCACTAAATCTATTAGGAGAAACATTAAAGTTTACCTCTATCGCATTACCCAATTAATTTTAGAGTTATCTTGGGCTCACCTGATTTAGATTTATCTCGGAACCACCCGTATACATAAACAGTGCCCAAGAACCATAACATATTCATAACACATAAAACAAGTGTAAATGAAAGATAAAATTTCCACATTGCAATCACAAGATATCATTTCAAATATATTGACATAATCAACCCATTATCAAACCCATTTTCAATAACAAAATACATAAAAAAGTATATGGTATTTATTTTCCATTTAAAAATATTACGTCTTATTAAGGAAGCTAAATATCAAATAAAGGTCATGGTGGAGGAAAGGTCGTTGTCACCGCGTACATTAAAAAAAAAATTCTTTTTTTAGTTTAGTAAAATGCTTCATAGAAAAATATTCCCTTTTAATTTATGGAAAATTAAAAAGTTTTTATAAACCATATAAAATAAAGTCGTGTATAAATCAAAATACGCCTCAATGAAATGATATTGAGACGAACTCCCTTACCCTATGTTTGACTTGACTCGTTCATTATTTAATCTCCTGAATAATAAAATAAAGTTAATTTATACTTTATTAATAACCTTTTTCAAGTTTATTATTCCTTTTATATCACTTATTACCATGTTATAAACATTACATAATCATTGCAGTTAATAACGGTCATTTTGTCGATATTTGGTACTTGAGTCAAAAATGAACTTCTTATAATTACAAGTTGTCCATGTGTTCAAAAGTACACTATATCCAGAATGATATTAATGATTTAGATATCATATATATTATATATATCTAGTATATATATGAATTTATAATAGTACATAACATTTGGAGATAAGAAATGAAATGCACCGTTCATGGAGACGGTAAGCCGTACATACGCATGAACGCTAATTTAATTTTTATTTCATATTTAATGGAATGAAAACATAATTATAAATAGGTATATTATAATTATAGTATAATATCATATATAATTTTATTAACTCTATCTTTTATAAGTTCCAAATATGGCATGAATGAGTCATATCACTTTGAGGGGGTGGTAGTCCACACTTCCTCAATTGAAAATTTTCACGTTTACCCATTAAGGAAACCATAAAGGTATGCTATAAATGAAAAATACAGAAGTATAGAAAGCATATAAATATAATATATATCACATATAAATACCGTTCCATCATAATTTTCACCATGAGAGGCGGTATGAGATATTTGAACAATCATCGTTTCATGAGTCAGTAGTTCGCCGTCCACAAAAATAGTATGTTCGTATCTATTAGATGGAGGTGTTTGGAAGATTAGTTTGAATAATTATCATAAAAACATCCTAGTATATTTATTATACTGATTTTTTTATAATATAATTTAATAAAGATAGTTTAGGGGGTTAGAGAAGGAAAATAAAAGAAATGAACTTGAGAGAAGACGTTACCTTTAAATCGGGTAACTCCCTTTGGTTTGAACCAAAAGGATTTATTGAATTTCCTTAAAAAAAAATTAAGGATTCTAGGTGAAAAATAGGGATTTTGGGATATTATTGGAGCAGAGTTTAGATGATGCAAGGGGCTTGAGAGGTGTGAGTAATGAGTTAGAGGTCATGACCTTTTATAAGGGGGAGAAGAGACTCTTTAGGAAAGTTTGAAAATATTATTTTATTATAAACTGAATTTAGATTTAAAAAGGTCCCCAACTCATTTAATTCAAAAATAAGGTGATTATTATTCTAAATCCTCTCATACAATGGGTTTTAGACAATTTTAGGGCAGAAAATAAACCTTATCTTCTAGTTTTAACCTTTATTTAACTAATTTATCTTTTACCATGTTTTCTTGTATATTCATACTATATGATTAATACATTTACTATAAAATTCCAAGAAACACAAAAATGAATAATTAATGACATTTTTAATAACATATATGTCATTTGGACGAATTTTATATTTTTAGTATAATTTTATCATTTAATAGAATAATATTCATTTTAAAAACTCATTTATGTCAATTTATAAAATATTCACATCAAGACTTCTAAAAAAATATATAAAAAATTTATTGTTTCAAAAAACCTACATTAATTCAAAGATAACAAGTTATAATCATCCATACAATTTGTTTATGGCATAAAAAGTTTCAAAATAAATTTATTTTAATATTTATAATCTCATTTATTTAAAACATTCATTAATGAGGTAATCATTACATCATCATTGTGTCATAAATAAATTTATTTATTTGATGTCTAAAATTTATAAATAAAATACCATGATGTAGGAAATATTTTTATATTTTTAATGACTATTTATAGTCGAAAATATCTCTTATATAACCCATTATAAAAACTATTTTACTAAGAGATATATGCTTATGTTACATTTTCTTTAACTTTAAATTAATTTTTATAAAGTGTCATTTTCACTTACTAGTGGCTCCATGAGGTCCCAAAATCGACCCAAGGATTCCCATGGTCAAACATGTATCCTCAAATAGGGTTAAGAAACCTGTTAGGATAATTTAATATTATTATAACAATATTTTTTACCCTTATTTACCAGATTTACTCTTTAACCATGATAAATAAAATATTTACTGATATTACTATTCATAATGTCTAAAAATAAAGGTTACCTATTTACAAAATTTTAACATCCTGATTAAAAATACAGAATCCATTTTTCCAAATTCAAAACATAGAAGTTGCATAAATTAATTTAAAATTAATTCCCATTTTCAAAACCAAAAAGCGTGTTTGTATGAAATAATAACTATCAAAAGATTGACATTTGTTTATGTCCAATTTCAAAGTGAAATAACTTAAAATGACCAAAATTGGATTAAATGGTAAAAATATAATCTAATTACACTTTAAAATAAATGAAAAATATAAATTAACCATATAAATAAATTAGATTAAAAGGCAATTTTGAATTAAAATGCAGTATTTTTCACTATTCATTAAAAAATGAACATTATCAGAAAAATACCAAAATTTCATCCAAAGTAAATTTTGATATACTGATTATAAAGAAGAATTTTATTTTGTAAAATAAAACATATAAAAGTGAGAAAAACTATATTTAAAAGGGGTTCTCCATCAAAAGGCGGTAAATCTACCTTTTAAAAATATTAGATTATTTATGCTTAAAATTGGATTCATTCTCATTTTAAGCATCTAAATTTTATAGAATAAATGTAAAAACATTTAAAAAAATGTATAATCATATTTTAATTAGTTATATTAATTCCCTCCAATACAACGATTAGGCGTTAAATACTATTTAAAATAATATTATATTATTATATTATTTTTTGGTATAACTCAAAGTTGTGTGCAATGTAAGATTTCAAAGAAACCTGCTGTTGCATGTTGAGTACTCTATTAGACATAGCATCTCATTGAAAGTAAAATTAATATTTAATTCATAAATATTAATAAATATGAAAATTTCTTATTCACTATTTACCTAAGATGTTACATCCTTCCCCCCTTTTGGGAATTGCGTGTTTGCAATTTTAAAATTAGGCTTGGAAACTTCATTGAATGTCCCACATCAGAAAAATAATCAATAAAACTATTACTTTAAAAGAAATAAAGAGATGTAAAAATGTCACTTAAGATAACACATACTAGGATTCCATGAAAACATGGATATAGAAGAGAAAACTAACCATCAAGTTTTGATGGAGAATGATAGAAGACATGATTAGGAGAAAGTTAATAACAAGAAAACCACAAACTTGTGATGTGATAAATGGTCTTTTATTCCCCAATAAGAAAAGTAAATATACAAAGTTTATTTTAAGTTCTATTTCATCCATCTAATGGATCGAAGGCATTTATTTTTTATTGATTTTTGATAATCCACCTTTCAAGGGGTGAGGTGGAACCCTTACAAGGCCCGTTGGTGTAAGTATTACATGGCCTGTAGGACTTAGAGGAATTCATTTCCCGTAGACTTCAAACATTACATATAACCCAGACTAACTACTTGGAACTGCTTCTCCCTAGCACCTTCATCGTGAAATCATCTCTCCACCTTCGCATGGCTATTTGGCTAGGCTTTCCCATGCATGCACAGGCTTGTCCTAATGGCAGGTGCCATACCCTCTCATTCTTGAAATCCGTTTAGCTTCTTCTAGTGTGAAATCTCCTTGCTCATCATCTTTTTTGAAGCTTGTTCCTTGTAGATTGTCTGGTTTTCATCTGCACTTAAGGTGACCTGAAGGCCTTGAGGTAGCCTAAAAGCCTTACTGACCCGAAGGCCTGGGTGGCCCAAAGGCCTTAAAGGACTCGGGGATCAAATCGGTGGCCTGAAGGCACAAATGGGAAAATATTCCCAACTGCTACAGTGCCAAACAGTGCCTGCTATAGTCCTGCTACAGTACCTGCTACAGTACTGCACAATACCTGCTAAAGTACCTGCTATAGTACTGCTACAGTACCCCCCCAGAAAATTAGCCTCTGTCTGGATTTGATCCCGGGTCTCCTGGATGCACTTAAGGAGTCCTCACCAACTGGGTTGAGGCTTATGTGCTAAGTTTCATTTCATAAATTTGAAGAATTTATTTATGATATTAACTAAGAACATAAGAAAATATACTTATTTTTCATGTAGAGTTTCATCCTTTAATAAATTTCTACCACAAACTCATCTTTTCTCCAAACGATGAGTATTCAAGATGACTTAGTCACATCTGAAGTGATAGAATCAACTTATAGAGTGTCACATAATCCAAAAAAGATGAACTATATATTTCTCCTGTCTTTAGAAATTAACCAAAACTAAAATTATTAGCATAAGATCAGATAATCCACAAAAAGGATAATCCTTTATAAAAATAATTACTACTCTTAATCTCCAAAATTCAACAAACAGTACCCAAAGTTTAACAAAGACTATTCAATACAAAATTGTCCTTAAAATTATTCAAAATAATTCAAAATAAGTTTGAAACCCAAAATTTAGAAGGATTTGATCACTTAGTCTTCCTTAGTAAATCTAAACATTTATCTCCAAATAACATCGACTACTCTTAAAGTTTCATATTAAAGTATAGTTAACCTAATCACATATTCTCAAAGAAAGGTTAATCATTTCCATAACTAACCCAAATCAATATAAGTCCACAATAGAAACATAGAATCTTCCAAAATAAAATTTTACCATTATTCCTAAAATGAAATCCCATAGTACTTGATTTTCCTTAGGAATATAGTGTTCCCCAAAAGAGAGAATGTCTTCCAAAATAAACTTTATCACTTAATAACCAAATCATTTTTCTATTCTAAGGATTTTCATTTAATAAAACATAAGTCCCCAAAATCAATTTATTCTTGATCCATAAAATTATTTAACTAAAAATAATTAGTCATACTAACCAGGAACTTCACGTAGTCTAGTGGTATAAGATAAATCCCAATTGGAGTTTGGTTGTGGGTTCGAATCCCGCAGCTTTGTCCGACGCGACAGGTTGTCACACGATCTGCGTGTTGTCTTTCTTCAAAAACTATATAATTTTATAACATTCCCAAAAATGTGAAAAAATTTCTCATAACATATTTTAACCACAAATGTTATCTCATACCTCTCATTTTCATCCCAAAAAGGAATAACTTGTAATTGCCTCAAATTCAAGGATCATATAAACCCAAGTGGTTCTTTATAACTATATCAACAAAAGAAAAGATAATTCTTCCTTGAATAACATTTTCACATATCAAAATTCAGTTTTACACATACTAGAAAAAGTTTTCCAAAGTAATCCTATCATTAATAAATTTAAACACATCATCATACATAGATCCAACATAAATATCCAATTCCTAAAATGTAGACATCTTAATCATCAAACATTCTTCACGATCCTTTATCTATGTTTTTTTCATCTTATTATTTTATACTTATTTCCTATAAACAAAATTATGCATAATGTCCTAAGATTTCAGTAATGTCAAAACATGAGCTAAGAAATAATCCACACCTTTATAGGTCATTTTTAGTCTCCTCATATTCAATTGGAATGGAATTAAGAATTGGTAAACATACATTTGTACGATCCTACTCATCCCACTCCCGAACCTTCTTTTTAGGACATATATTTGTATAATTACCATTCAAACCACATTTAACACATTCAATTGATCATTAGAAAATAAATTCTTTCCCTTTCCTAGAGTCAACTGGACGCTTCCTTTTTCCATGATAGGTTATTGCTTTATGACCTTCATTACCACATTTAAAACATATTCCCGTCTCTTTGAAGCATTTTCCTAGGTATTTCTTTCCACACCCTTGACACATAGGTTTTTGAAAATAATTACCCTTATGATTATTACCTAAACTTCCATTGGGATACATTTCTCACATATATGATGCCTTAGAAAAATCACCAAGGTTCAAGTGGTCAATCATGACTCCAAATAGTTGGTTAAGAATAACCACAAGTGTTCTCATTGTAGTTTCTATTTCATTTGGTTTCTCATTCAGAAAACTGTCATAGTTTTCTTCATATCAATCAATACTTTGGTGCTTGCTAGATCCAGCCATATAATAAAACCAAAAAGGTTAGTGTGAGTATATCAGTAAAATCATCAAATACTATCTTATGAGGAGGGTAAACACTAAGATATACTTATTCATGTTATCTTAAACTCATTCAATTTATCTAAAATAAATATTACTCTTTCTAATATGCTAACCATTATAGTTATGTCACTTTTACTTAAATAACACCCTAACCTCTAAATTTATCTAAACCGACCAATGATACCAACTATAAGGACCCGACCTTAAACATTACATAATATTTAATTAATTTAATAATTTACATTGAGGATTTTTTCAGGTTTAGATATTTATAGAATTTGGTCATAACTTATACAAAACAACTTGAATATTGCATGTAGACACTTCTACTTAGTTTCCATTTTCTCATAAAATAAAAACTCTTAAAAGAAAATAAGAATTATTTTCTTGATATAAATCTTATTGAATTCTTCCTTTCTCTTACAATGCCCTGTACCCTGTAAAAAACATTCCAAAAACTTGGTATGAGCATAAAAATATCAGTAAGGGTTATAAAATAAGGAAAGAAAACACTAGTCCATTAATACATACAATCAATGAAATCATAATTTTCAATCATAATAATAAGATCTTTAACATACCTCATGAAATCATAAGATTTATGAATAACACATAGAAATCATAAATCATAAAGGTAACTTGTGGCATCCATATCACACTTACATTGTAGCTTTCAAAGCTACATAGGGAGTTACATTTGGAATAAACATCACAGTATATTCCCTAAATCTCTTTGGAGAAACATTAATTTTTACCTTTTTCACATTACCCAATTCATTAGAGAGCTATCTTGGGCTCACCTACCATAGGTTTATCTCAGGAACCACCCATATATGTAAACAGTGCCCAAGAACCATAACATATTCATAACACATAAAACAAGCATAAATGAAAGATAAAATTTCCATATTGCCATCACAAGATATCAGTTCAAATATATTGACATAATCAAGCCATTATCAAAACCATTTTCAATAAAAAAATACATAAAATAGTATATGATATTTATTTTCCTTTTAAAAACATTATGACTTGTTAAGGAATCCAAATATCAAACAAAGCACACAGTGGCAGAAAGGTCATTATCACCACGTACATTAAAAAGAAACATTCTTTTTGTAGTTTAGTAAAACGATTTGTTGAAAAATATTCCATTTGAATGAAATGAAAATTCAAATGTTTTTATACACCATATAAAATAAAGTTGTGTATAAATCAAAATATGACTCAATGAAAGGATATTGAGACGAAGTCCCTTACCTCATGTCCGACTTGACTCGTTTGTTCTTTAATCTCCTGAATAATAAACTAAAGTTAATTTATAATTTCTTAATAAATTTTTTCAATTTTATTATTCCTTTTATATCACTTATTACCATGTTATAAACATTACATAATCATTTGAGTTAATAACGGTCATTTTGTCGATATTTGGTACTTGAGTCAAAAATGAACTTCTTATAATTACAAGTTGTCCCTGTGTTCAAAAGTCCATTATCTTCAAAATTATATTAATGATTTATATATCATATATATCATATATATCATATATATCATATATATCTAGTATATATATGTATTTATAATAGTACACAACATTTGGAGATAAGAAATGAAATGCACCGTTCATGGAGACGGTAAGCCGTACGCACGTATGAATGTTACTTTTATTTATATTTCATATTTAATGGAATTAAAACTTAATTATACATAGTTATATTATAATTACAGTATAATATAATATATAATTTCATTAAATTCATCTTTTATATGTTCCACATATGGCATGAATGAGTCATATCACTTTGAGGGGGCGGTAGTCGACACTTCCTCAATTGAAATTATCACATTTACTCATTATGGAAACCATAAAGGTATACTATAATGAAAAATAAATAAGTATAGAGATAATTTAAATATAATATATATCACATATAAACACTTTTTTATCATAATTTCTACCATGAGAGGCGATATGAGATATTTGAACAATCATCGTTTCGTGAGGCAGTAGTTCGCCGTCCAGAGAAACAGTATGTTCGTATCCATTAGATGGAGGTGTTTGGAAGTGTAGTTTCAAATCCTTACCATAAAAACATCCTAGTATATTTATGATACTGGTTTTTTTATAATATAATGGAATAAAGATAGTTTATGGGGATTGGTGAAGGAAAATAAATGAAAATAACTTGAGAGAAGACATTACCTTTAAATCGGGAAATTCCCTTTGGTTTGAACCAAATGACTTTATTGAATTTCCTTATACCCAAAGTAATGCTTCTAGGTGAAAAATAGGAATTTTGGGATATTATTGGATCAAAGGTTGGATGAGACAAGGGGCTTGAGAGTTGTGAGTAATGGGTTAGAGGTGATGGCCTTTTATAAGGGGGAGGAGAGGCTCTTTAGGAAAGTTTGAAAATATTATTTTATTATAAAAAATATTTCGATTTAAAAAGGTCCCCAAATAATTTAATTCAAAGATAAGGTGAGTATTATTCGAAATGCTCTCATAAAATGGGTTTTATACAAGTTTAGGGTATAAAATTAACCTTATCTTTTAGCTTTAACCTTTACTTAAATAATTTAACTTTTACCATGTACTATTGTATATTCTTACTATATGGTTAATATATTTACTATAAAATTAAAAGAGACCCAAAAATGATTCATTAATTACATTTTTAACATCATATATGTAATTTGGATGAATCTTACATTTTTAGGATTATTTTATCATTTAATAAAATAGTATTCATTTTAAAAACTCATTTTTGTCAATTTATAAAATATTCATATCAAGACTTTTGAAAAAATATATAAGAACTTTATTATTTCAAAAAAACTACATTAATTCAAATATAAAATGTTATAATCATCCATAAAATTCGTGGATGGCATAAAAAGTTTCAAAATAAATTTATTTTAATATTTATAATCTCATTTATTTAAAACATTCATTGATGATGTAATCATTACATCATCATTATGACATAAATAAATTTATTTATTTGATTTCTAAAAATTATAAATAAAATACCATTATGTATGAAATTTTTTTAGATTTAATGTCCCGATTCTAAATAAGAATTTTATTTTTTCCAATAGAATATACAAAAGTGAGAAAAACTAGATTTAAAATGGGTTCGCCATCAAAAGGTGGTAAAAATACCTTTTAAAAATATTAGAGTATTTATACTTAAAATTAGATTCATTCTCATTTTAGGCCTATAAATTTTATTGGATAAATGTAGAAACATTTAACAAACATGTATTATCATATTGTAGTTAGTTCTATTTATTATCGCAAATACAACAGTTAGGCATTAACTACCATTTAAAATAATATTATTTTATTATATTATTTTTCGATATAACTCAAAGTTGTGTACAACGTAATATTTCAAAGAAACCCATTGTTGCGTGTTGAGTATTCCATTAGACACAACATCCCGTTGAAAGTGAAATTAATATTTAATTCAAAAATATCAATAAATATGAAAATGTCATATTCATTATTTACCTGGGATGTTACATCCTTTCCCCCTTTTGGGAATTTCATCCTCGCAATTTTAAAATCAGGCTTGGAAACTTCATTGAAAGTCCCACATCTAAAAAATAGTCAATAAAACTATCACTTTAAAAGAAAGAAAGAGAAGTAAAAATGTCACCTGAGATAACACATACTAGGATTCCATGAAAACATGGATATGGAAGAGAAAACTAACCATAAAGTTTGATGGAGAATGATACAAGACATTACTAGGAGAATGTTGACAACAAGAAAACCACAAACTTGTGATGGGATAAATGGTCTTTCATTTCCCAGTAGAAAAAGTAAACAGAAAAAGTTTTTGTTTTAAGTTCCATTTCATAAAGTTGGAGAATTTATTTATGAGATTTATTAAGAACATAAGGAAAGATACTTATTTTTCAAGTAGAGTTTCATCCTTTAATAAATTTCTACCAAAAAATCATCTTTTCTCCAAACGATGAGTATTTAAGATGACTTGGTCACATCTGAAGTGCCAGAATCAACTTATAGAGAATCACATATTCCAAAAAATATGAACTATATATTTCACCTTTCATTAGACATTTACCAAAACCAAAATGATTAGTACCAGATCAGATAATCCCCAAAAATGATAATCCTTTATAAAAATAAATACTGTTGTTAATCTCCAAAATTCAACAAACAGTACCCAAAGTTCAACAATGACCATTCAATAAAAAATTGTCCTTAAAATTATTCAAAATAATCCAAACTAAGTTTGAAACCCAAAATTTAGAATGATTTGATCACATAGTATTCCATAGTAAATCTTAACATTTATCTCCAAATAACATTGATTACTCTTAAAGTCTCTTACTGAAGTGTAATTAACCTAATAACATATTCTAAAAGATAGGTTGATTATTTCCATAATTAACCCAAATCTCTATAAGTACACAATAGAAACATAGATTATTCCAAAATAAAATTCCACCATTATTCCTAAAATTAAATCCCATAGTATTCTATTTTCCTTAGGCATATAGGTTCCCCAAAAGAGATAACATCTTCCAAAATAAACTTTATCACTTAATCACCAAATAATTATTCTATTCTAAGGATTTTCATTTGATAAAACATAAGTTCCCAAAATAAAATTATTCTTGATCCATAAAATCATTTAACTAAAAATAATTAGTTACACTAACTAGGAAATTCACGTAGTCCAGGGTAGATGATAAATCCCAATCACAGTTTGGTTGTGGGTTCGAATCCTGCAACTTTGTCCGACGCGACATGTTCTCCCACGGTCTGAATGTTTTTCTTTCTGAAAAACTATATAATTTTATAAAATTCCCAAAAATGTGGAAAATTCATCATAACATATTTTAACCAAAAATGTTATCTCATACCTCTCATTTTCATCCCGAAAAGGAATAAACTGTAATTGCCTCAAATTCAAGGATCATATAAACCCAAGTGGTTCTTTATAACTATATTAAAAAAAGAAAAGATAATTCTTCCTTGAATAAAATTTTCACATATCAAACTTCAGGTTTACACATACTAGAAAAATTCTTCCAAATTAATCCTATCATTAATACATTTAAACATATCATCATCCATATATCCAACATAACTCTTCAATTCCTAAAATGTAGACATCTTAATCATATAACATTCTTCATGATCCTTTGTCCATGTTTTTTCATCTTATTCTTTTATAAATATTTCCTAAAAAAAATATTGCATAATGTACTAAGATTTCAGTACTGTCAAAACATGAGTTAAGAAATAATCCATACATTTCATAGGTCATTTTAAGATTCCTCATCTTCAATTGGAATGGCATTAGGAATTGTTAAACTTACATTTGTATGAACCTACTGATCCCACTCCCGAACCTTCTTCAGAGGAAATTTATTTGTATAATGACCTTGAAAACCACATTTAAAACATTCAATTGATCCTTCAGAAAGAACTTATTTCCCTTTCTTGGAGTCAATTGGACAATTCCTTTTTCCATGACAGGTTATTGCTTTATGACCTTCATGACCACATCTGAAACATCTTCCCATCCATTTGAAGCATTTTCCTAGGTGTTTCTTTTAACATCCTTGACACATAGGTTTTTGAATATACTTACCCTTATGATTATTACCTGAACTTTCATTGGGATTCATTTCTCGAATATATGATGCCTTAGAAATATAACCAAGGTTCAAGTGGTCAATCATGACTCCAGATAGTTGGTTAAGAATAACCACAAGAGTTCTCATTGAAGCTCCTATTTCATTCGGTTGCTCATTCAGAAAACCTTCACAGTTTTCTTTACATCCATTATTTCTTTGGTGCCTACTAGATCCATCCATTTACTAAAACTAAAAATGTTAGTGTGAGTACATTAGAAAAATCACAATACACTATCTTATAAAGAGGGTAAACAATATGATATACTTATTCATGTTATCTTAAATTCATTCAATTTATCTAAAATAACTATGACTCTTTCTAATATGCTAACAATTATGGTTATGTCACTTTTACTTAAATAACACCCTAACCTCTAAAGTTATCTAAACCAAACTTTGATACCAATTATAAGGACCCGACCTTACACATTACACAATCACAAATTAAGTTAATAATTCACATTGAGGATCTTTTCAGGTTTATAGCTTTAGATAATTAGGTTATAAATTATACATAACAACTTGAATATTACATGTAGACACTTCTAATCAGTTTCCATTTTTTCATAAAATAAAAACTCTTAAAATCAAACAATAATTCTTTTATTGATATAAATCTTCTTGAATTATTCCTTTCTCTTATCTTTCCTTATACCCTATGAAAAACATTTCAAAAACTTGGGATGAGCATAAAAAGCTCAATAAGGGTTATAAAATAAGGAAAGAAAACACTAGTCCATCAAAACATACAATCAATGAAATAATACCTTTTAATCATAATAATAAGCTCTTTAACATAACTCATTAAATCATAAGATTTATGAATAACTCATAGAAATCATAAATCATAAAGATAACTTGTGGCATGGATATCATACTTGTAACACCTCGAGATTTTATGAAAAATATTTTTAATTTCATTGATGTCTTATACCCTACACCAAGAATAAATTGTGTTATACGCAACATCATATTAGATTTTAGTATACACAAACACTATTCTAGGCTTGTGTTGCACGCCAAATCAACCT